>JARQOC010000005.1:373063716-374263716 GCA_033576535.1 Allobates femoralis
ATATTATATATATTATTAACTTAAATAAATTATGTATATTATATATTACAATTTATTATAATGTATATATAATATATATATATATATATATATATTACATATCTATATATATTATATATATATAATTATATATATATATATATATATATATAGATATACATATATAGATTAATATACAATATATATATATATATATATATATATTGTATATTAATCTATATATGTATATATATATATATATATCTATTTATATATATCTAATATATATAGATATGTGATATATATATATATCTATACATTATAATAAATTGTAATATATAATATACATAATTTTTTAAAGTTAATAATATATATAATATATTTTTTGGATATATTTTTAGGATATTATTTATAAAATATATTGTATATATTGGTATTAAATAGATTATTGATCTATATGATACACAATTATAAAAATCTTTTTCAGCCTTATATTAAATTTTGGTCTGAAATTATGCCAGTGCCTCAATATTTAATGTATATAAGCTTTGTAAAAAACATTAGTCATCTATATGTAAATAATGTTCCTTACTTCATTAACTTCTTTGGTGACTTATTTTGATTATAATTTTATTCTTGCCTTTGAGACCTTTCACAATACCTTTTTATCAGGAATTTGTGGGAAAAATAATCGCTTCTGCACGTTCCGCATAATGGCTCACGTGTGGCATAAATGCGCCATTCCAATGTATTTTTCCTTTTAATTTGCAGTAATTTGTGGAACTTGCGGAACTTGCGGCGCGGTGGCGGTTTGTGCCATGCAAAGTATAGGTGCAGTTGCGCCAAATGCAGTTTTGCACTTACGGTAGGTGTGGCCGCAAAAAAAAAACCCGGTCAGCTGAGTTTTTTTTCACAGCCGCACCTGCTGCAAGTGCAAAATTGCAATTGCTGCACCTGCTGCAAGTAAGTCTATACTTTGCATGGCAAAAAACGCAAGCGCACCATAAGTGTAACGGTAATGCGGCTAACGCGGCAGATGTGGTTCTTTTACTGCATCTCCTGCGAATTACGAAAAAATGCTGATGTTATTTTTTTGGATATATTTTTATGATATAATTTATATATAAAAATATATTGTATATAATAACAATTATCAATATAAATATTACTACTTTGACTATATTGCTATGCAGAATGTATATTGATTGCTTCCTTAAATAATATACTGTAGCTATTATTGCATACATTTTGCTGTAGTGTGCTCAATATGAGCTCTGACAAACCAAAAAGCTCTGTTAGAGCTAAGAATGCTGCACGCCAGCGCAAGAAGCGTGAGCAGGAAGATCCGGAAAAAAGATGTCTCCGTTTGGTTAAGCTCAAGGAGGATATGAATAAAAGAATTGCAAAGGAGTCTGCTGAAAAAAGAAGCAGTCGGTTGGCCAAAAAAGCTGAGGTGGAACGAAAAAGACGCAAAAAACAACAGGTGAAGGTGCAAGGAGAAGCATCTACCTCTGATATGGCGTCTATATCTGTGTCTCCAACACCTTTGGAAACTCAACTGCCTACAACATCTGGCCGCAAAAAAAAAAAGGTGAAGGTGCAAGGAAAACCATCTACCTCTGATATGGCGTCTATATCTGTGTCTCCAACACTTTTGGAAACTCAACTGCCTACAACATCTGGCACGGGTAAAGTGAAGTGCAAAGCTTCTTCTAAAACAAGAACAGACAAGACTTCTTCTGCCATCACAAGACACAAATTGGCTAAAGTCAAGCGTTTACAAATTATGTCACCTACCTCAAAACAACGCCGTTTGGCCCATTTGGCTGCCTCACAGCGTCAACTACGCCAAAAAAAAAACCTCAGGAATAAGTCTTCAGTCACTACTTCTTTTCTTGAATGTGTTGAAACTTCTACACAGCTACGCCTTATTTTTGTAGGCATCTACAAAAAAGGTCATCGGTTGCTCACTTCACCAACGTCATTAATCCCTATTGGCTTTACTGATGATGATAGCAGTATTTTAGAACATACCTGTGGGCCCATGAATGTGTTATGTCAACATTGTGAAGCACAACATTTTGAGGCTGAAAGGCCATCTGATGGACAGTTCTCCCTTTGTTGTCACAAGGGTAAAGTTAAGGTACCATTACCTCAGTACCCTGAGCTCTTCACTACTTTACTAAAAGGAGACAGCCCATATAGTAAAAATCTCATGGAGAATATCAGGAGCATTAATAGTTCCTTTGCATTTGCTTCGATGGGTGCAAGTATTTCTCAACCACCTGGACACGGTCCTTATTGTTTCAGGATTCACGGCCAAATTTACCATAGAACTGGAACTCTCCACCCCGCTGAAGGTCAAGTTCCAGCATATGCACAGCTCTATATTTTGGATAGTGCTACTGCTACTGAACAACGCCTACAGTCTCCAGAAAATCTCAAGTGTAATCCAGCCTTGATGAGAATTATTGCTGAGCAATTGGAAGGTATTAATCCCTTTGTTTCAGCTTACAAAATGTTACGGCAAGTGGAGGAAGAGGAAGAACAGAAAGCATTTGAACATGGCACAAAAATGCCTAATATCATCATGGCAATTAAACAAGACAGAGAGCAAGACCCAAGACGGTATAACAACCCTACTGTCCATGAAGTCGCAGTCATCTTTGAAAATGCTGATGGAGAGCCACCATTTAATAGAGACATTTTAATACATCTAAAACCAGACACAAATAATCCGTTGGCCCCCAAAACACAGCAAATAAGTATTTTACACAGTAATTTGGATGCATTACTGTATCCATTGTTTTTCCCTCATGGAGAGCAAGGGTGGCATGAATCACTCATGCACCAAGGCCAAAATCCTCGCAGGGTGACACAGCTGCAGTATTACTGTTATTTGCTGTCAGTACGGACAGAATTCAATCCTGTCCTTAATGGAGGAAAACTGACACAGCAGTACTTGGTGGATGCCTATGTTAAGATCGAGGCCAATCGTTTAAATTATATACGCCAACACCAGAAGGATTTGAAGGTGGAAGATTATTGTCTCCTTCAAGAACATTTGCTTAGAAAATCCGTAGAAAAAGGAATCCCCATTGGCAAAACCGTAATTTTACCATCTTCCTTTGAGGGAAGTCCCCGAAACATGCAGCAGAGGTATCAAGATGCCATGGCGATTGTAACTAAATTTGGAAGACCTGATCTTTTTATAACGATGACCTGCAATCCAAAATGGAGTGAAATTGTAACCAATTTACAGCCATGGCAGCGTGCTGAACATCGACCGGATTTAGTGGCCCGTGTATTCAGGATTAAACTTGAAGCCCTTTTGAAAGATATTAATTCTGGATTATTTGGCAAGGTTTGTGCTATGGTTCATGTGATAGAATTTCAAAAGCGAGGCCTACCACATGCTCACATTCTAATTATTCTGGATGCCAACTCAAAACTAAGAACTGAGGTAGAAGTGGATAATACTGTTTGGGCTGAAATTCCTGATCCATTACATTACCCTGTGCTCCATCAAATTGTCATGCAACACATGATCCATGGCCCCTGTGGACAACACAATCCCAATTCTCCATGTATGGAGAATGGAAAGTGTAAAAAAAATTTTCCAAAACAGTTTCAAACAAAAACTGTTATACCTGAGGATGCATATCCAAGTTATCAAAGAAACGAAGGACCTTCTTTTCCACACCATTCCAAGATGATTGATAATTCTTGGGTGGTTCCCTATAACCCTTTCCTTTTATTAAAATATAAGTGCCATATCAATGTGGAAATATGTGCTTCCATTCAGAGCGTAAAATACCTCTTTAAATATGTGTACAAAGGTCATGACAAAGCCAATGTGGAAATTTGTGAAACCAACATCAGACACGATGAAACTCATAAATTCATGGATTCCAGATATGTCAGTGCACCAGAGGCAGCTTGGCGAATCTTTGCTTTTCAAATGCATAGACAATCTCACAGCATTATTCGTCTTGCAGTACATCTGCCTCATTCACAATCACTTTTTTTTCACGAGGGTGATTCTGCGGACAACATCAGTTATTCAATGGACAGACAATCAACACTCATGGCCTACTTTACCCTCAATGAGAATGATCCCAAAGCTCGGGAGTACTTATATCGTCAAATTCCTGAGCATTATGTTTGGAAAGAAGGTGCATGGGAAGTTAGAAGGAGAGGAGGTGCTTCAGTCATTGGTAGACTCTACACTGTTAGTATTCAAGAACAAGAACGTTATTTTTTAAGGCTGTTGTTACTCCATGTTAAAGGAGCTACAAGTTTTGATAACCTTAAGACTGTTAAGGAAGTCACATACCCAACGTTTAAAGAGGCGGCATTAGCCCATGGATTGCTCTTCGATGACAGTGTTTGGAGAAAAACTTTATTGGATGCCTGTGTTCTCAATATGCCTGCACAGCTCCGTGAAATGTTTGCGTATATATGTGTCTTTGGTCCTCCTAATCATCCCCTGGAGTTGTGGCAAGAATTTAAACAACACTTCGTTCAAGATTACTGCCATGCCTACCACCCTGACACTGATGATTGTGAACATTGTGAAGGATACGCCATGACTGATGTTGAACATGTTTTAAAATTTCATGCTAAACATTTCATTGATTTTAATCTGCCACGCCCAAAAAGAAAACCACACATTCGTCCTCAATACAACAAAGAAGAAGAGTTAGTAAGAGCACATGAAATGAAAGCCACCTTAAATGATCAACAACGTTTGGCCTATACTGCAATCCATAAAGCTTTAGAGGATACAAGTGATAAGCCAAAGTGCTTTTTCCTTGACGGTCCCGGTGGAAGTGGGAAAACATATCTGTATCATCTATTGATTCATGAACTGAGAGGAGAAGGAGAAGTTGTCTCACCTGCAGCCAGTACAGGGATTGCTGCTAATCTATTGCAAGGAGGAAGAACTATCCATTCACTGTATGGCATACCAATACCAATTAATGAGACATCCGTTTCAAGAATCAAAAATGATACTGATGCGGCCCAACATTTGAAGACTACCAAACTCTTCATCATCGATGAGTCTACTATGTTGTCAAAATACGCTTTGCATGTAATTGATCAATTATTACGGGATGTCATGACAACTGATGTCTCCAACAAAAATAAATTACCCTTTGGAGGGAAAGTCATTGTTCTGGGAGGAGACTTTCGGCAGTGTCTTCCTATCATCTCCCACGGAACAAGGACAGACATCGTAGAGAGCTGCATTAAATATTCACGACAATGGCAGCTTTTCAATCAATTGCCGCTCATTAACAACATGCGCTCCATTGATTCTGAATATAGCAATTGGTTAATTCAATTGGGAAATGGAGAATTGTCCAATGATTACAACCTTGGTGATGATGTCATTGAGATCCCGCAAGACATGATCTGCACTGGCTCTTTAATCTTGGACATATTTGGTGAAAACATTGTCATTGATGTGAATAATGACGAAAGTATTCAGAATGCTGCATCACATGCCATTCTTTGTCCCAAAAATGACGCTGTGGATTTGATCAATTCAAAAGTGATGGATTGTATTCCTGGAGAATACATGGAATATATGAGCCATGATTCCATTGATCCAGATGAGACGGAAAATCCCGAACAATATCCTGTGGAATTTCTAAATTCTCTAACACCAACAGGAATGCCTTCTCATCTCCTGAAATTAAAAGTTGGTACAATTATAATGCTTTTGCGTAATTTTAACAGCAGAAAAGGACTTTGCAACGGGACTCGGATGATTATTATTGCTTTGTTTGACAACTTGATACAAGCAAAAGTAATTTCTGGCTCGGATGAAGGAAATGTAGTCTTCATTCCAAGAATTGATCTCTGTCCATCAGAGACTGGATTGCCTTTCAAACTAAGACGTCGGCAATTTCCCGTGAAGCCTGCCTTTGCCATGACCATAAATAAATCTCAAGGACAAACTTTGGAGAAAGTGGGGATTTATTTGCCAGAACCTGTTTTTGGGCATGGACAATTATATGTGGCTTTCTCACGTGTGAAGAGACGATGCAATGTGAAGGTGAAAGTGGTGGATTCATGCATTCAAGGGAAATTGGTGCCTAACTGTGAGAAAGTCTTCACCAAAAATATTGTCTATCGGAATATTTTGGGATGAACTTTTGCCTATTTTATTTTTTTACCTTTTCTATTTAAAAAAAAAAAAAAAAAAAAAAAAAAAAATTAGTTTAGTCTTTTCAATTTCAGTTTTTTATGTGCATAGTTTATACAATGTTTGTGGAAAAACACATTTTAGATTTCATTGGAGATGTGTATCATTCTGATTTTATCACAGGGTGATAGAAACCACTATTTTAAGCTCCAGTGCTTTACGTGCTGAGAGATTTGATTCTTATTCTTTAAAGGGAGAGGTTTTTGTGAACAGGTAAGAGACGGGTGGGACGGCTGTTCACACACATCTCATTACCAAGGTGTGTTCCACATGTTTAGATAGATAGGGACAAACATAAATTATTAATTAGATTCTACCACGACATTTTTCTTACATTTTTTCACTTTGTTGAGGAATATACTAAATGATAATAATTGTACATGAAGGACTTATCAAGAACATACTTGCTGTAATTTTCATAATTGCATATATGTAATTTGTACTTAACTTGCAGTTTGTGCAGACAACATAGTTGTGGCAGTGTCATCCACATCAACTGCAGTCACCTGTGGTTAGTTAGTGGATGCATCTTATGCACCTGCTGAAGCTATGTTAACTCCATTTACTGTAGGTTAATTACAAGTTTTTTTGTTATTGCACGGATATTGCTGCAAGTCTGTAGTTGGTAACTCCTTCTGTATCAATTTACAAAATTTTATTATTTACATCACAATCCTCAAAAAATCTAAGAAAAATCCAGCAATTAAAAATATCTAAATTATATCAATTCGGATTTAGTTAGAGTAGGTCCCACCAGGCGTAAGGGCATCTTGACGCGATTGGTGGGCTGACACAAAGTGGCTGATACATATATTAGTACTGTTAATTCATCAATTCAAAAAATTGACATATTAAGAAGTATTGCTACTTTGTGTTCTAAGACCCTTACAACATAATAGTTCAATTTTCCTTAAATGATATCAACCATACTAATATATGTAGTTGGTGTAAAGATGTCATTGGAATAATTGGATTATTATTTGAAAATCTAAAAAAAACATTAAAAATATTCTAGACACCCGATGCATTTGCATCGGGCTCACAGCTAGTCTATTATATAATCGCGAATCGGAAACGCGCCCCTCCGCGCGCTACTTCCGGCGTGGTCATGTGGATACGAATTTAACATTGGGCGCGAAGCAGCTGACAGCCGCCTCCGCTCCCCGCTACCCACAATTCGCCCCCCCCATGTCCGCACAGCCCCCCCCATGTCCGCACAGACCCCCCCCATGTCCGCACAGCCCCCCCCCATCTCCGCACAGCCACCCCCATGTCCACACAGCCACCCCCATGTCCGCACAGCCACCCCCATGTCCGCACAGCCACCCACATGTCGTCCACACAGCCCCCCCATGTCCGCACAGCCACCCCATGTCCGCACAGCCCCCCCATCTCCGCACAGCCACCCCATGTCCGCACAGCCACCCACATGTCGTCCACACAGCCCCCCCATGTCCGCACAGCCACCCCATGTCCGCACAGCCCCCCCCATGTCCGCACAGCCACCCCATGTCCGCACAGCCACCCCCATGTCCGCACAGCCCCCCCCATCTCCGCACAGCCACCCCCATGTCCACACAGCCACCCCCATGTCCGCACAGCCACCCCCATGTCCGCACAGCCACCCACATGTCGTCCACACAGCCCCCCCATGTCCGCACAGCCACCCCATGTCCGCACAGCCCCCCCCATGTCCGCACAGCCCCCCCCATGTCCGCACAGCCACCCCCATGTCCGCACAGCCCCCCCCATGTCCGCACGGCCCCCCCATGTCGCACGGCCCCCCCCATGTCCGCACAGCCACCCCATGTCCGCACAGCCCCCCCATGTCCGCACAGCCCCCCCCATCTCCGCAGAGCCACCCCCATGTCCACACAGCCACCCCCATGTCCGCACAGCCACCCACATGTCGTCCACACAGCCCCCCCATGTCCGCACAGCCCCCCCCATCTCCGCACAGCCACCCCCATGTCCACACAGCCACCCCCATGTCCGCACAGCCACCCACATGTCGTCCACACAGCCCCCCCATGTCCGCACAGCCACCCCATGTCCGCACACCCACCCCGCAATGTCCGCACAGCCACCCCGCACCTAAGCTCCTACCCCCTAACTCCGCCGCCCCTAAGTCCCTACCCTCTAAGCCCCGCCGCATCCTAAGCCCCGACCCGCCGCACCTAAGCCCCTACCCCCTAAGCACCGCCGCACCTAAGCCCCTACCCGCCGCACCTAAGCCCCTACCCCCTAAGCCCCGCCGCACCAAAACCCCTACCCCCTAAGCACCGCCGCACCTAAGCCCCTACCCGCCGCAACCTAAGCCCCTACCCCCTAAGCCACGCCGCACCTAAGCCCCTACCGTCCGCCGCCGCCCCGACGCACCTAAGCCCCTACCCCCTAAGCCCCGCCGCCTCCTAAGCTCCCGCCGCTTTCCCCCGCCGCTTTCCCCCGCCGCTGTCGCTAACACCTAAAGCCCTACACCCAAAGCCCCTGCCGTCCCCTAACCTAACGTCCCCGTCGATTACTTACATGCCTTCTTAGTCATCTGATCGTCCGTCCGATCCACAAGTCCTCCTTCCGGCCAGGCGTCCTCTTCCTCCGGCCCCGGGGGACTTCTCTCTTCTTTCCGCCATCTCCGCCTCTTCGTCCGGCCCCGGGGATCTTCTGTCTTCTTTCCGCCAACTTCCAGCTCCGACGTCCTCTTCCCTTATCATTAAGATAGAATGGACGACAAATCCACCATTCTACCTCAATGAGATGTGATGGGCTCTTCTGATTGGTCGCTGTCTACTGCCCTCAGCCAATCAGAAGAGCCCCTCATTTCCCATTGACATACATTAGCGGTGTGTCGGCGATTTTATGGCCGCCCACCTGGTTCTATTTGTCGGCCCTAAAATTGCGGACACACCGCTAATGCATCTCTATGGGCAGTCCGCCCAATTTCTGATTGGTTGCTCTCTGCTGACGCAGACCAATCAGAATTCGAGCTCACTGCCCATAGACATGCATTAGCGGTGTGTCCGCGATTTTAGGGCCGACAAATAGAACCAGGTCGGCGGCCATAAAATCGCCAACACACCGCTAATGTATTTCAATGGGAACAAATAAATTTAATAATAAAAAAAATAATTAAAAAATATTTAAAAAATAATAAAAAAATAAATAAAAAATAATAAATAATTCAATAAAAATAATAATAAAAACATTAAATATATGCTAATAATATCAGCCCTTTCAGCGGACCTGAAAGAGAACTGGGTCTCAGCCTAAATAATAAATTTAATAATAAAAAAAATAATTAAAAAATAATTAACAAATAATAAAAAAATAAATTAAAAATAATAAATAATTCAATAAAAATAATAATAACAAAATTAAATATATGCTAATTATATCAGCCCTTTTAGCGGACCTGAAAGAGAACTGATTCTCAGCCTAAATAATACATTTAATAATAAAAAAAATAATTAAAAAATAATAAAAAAATAATAAAAAAATAAATTAAAAATCATAAATAATTCAATAAAAATAATAATAAAAAAATTAAATATATGCTAATAATATCAGCCCTTTCAGCGGACCTCAAAGAGAACTGGGTCTCAGCCTAAATAATAAATTTAATAATAAAAAAAATAATTAAAAAATAATTAAAAAATAATAAAAAATAAATTAAAAATCATAAATAATTCAATAAAAATAATAATAAAAAAATTAAATATATGCTAATAATATCAGCCCTTTCAGCGGACCTGAAAAAGAACTGGCTCTCAGCCTAAATAATAAATTTAATAATAAAAAAAATAATTAAAAAATAATTAAAAAATAATAAAGAAAATAATTAAAAATAATAAATAATTCAATAAAAATAATAATAAAAAAATTAAATATATGCTAATTATATCAGCCCTTTCAGCGGACCTGAAAGAGAACTGGGTCTCAGCCTAAATAATAAATTTAATAATAAAAAAATAATTAAAAAATAATTAAAAAATAATAAAAAAATAAATTACAAATAATAAATAATTCAATAAAAATAATAATAAAAAAATTAAATATATGCTAATTATATCAGCCCTTTCAGCGGACCTGAAAGAGAACTGGGTCTCAGCCTAAATAATAAATTTAATAATAAAAAAAATAATAAAAAAATAATTAAAAAATAATAAAAAAATAAATTACAAATAATAAATAATTCAATAAAAATAATAATAAAAAAAATAAATATATGCTAATAATATCAGCCCTTTCAGCGGACCTGAAAGAGAACTGGGTCTCAGCCTCAGGCTCACTTTAAATAAATAATAAATTTAATAATAAAAAAAATAATTACAAAATATTTAAAAAATAATAAAAAAATAAATAAAAAATAATAAATAATTAAATAAAAATAATAATAAAAAAATAAATATATGCTAATAATATCAGCCCTTTCAGCGGACCTGAAAGAGAACTGGGTCTCTGCCTCAAGCTCACTTTAAATAAATAATACATTTAATAATAAAAAAAATAATTAAAAAATAATTAAAAAATAATAAAAAAATAAATAAAAAATAATAAATAATTAAATAAAAATAATAATAAAAAAATTAAATATATGCTAATAATATCAGCCCTTTCAGCGGACCTGAAGGAGAACTGGGTCTCAGCCTCAGGCTCACTTTAAATAAATAATAAATTTAATAATAAAAAAAATAATTAAAAAATAATATAAAAATAAATGAAAAATAATAAATAATTAAATAAAAACAATAATAAAAAAATTAAATATATGCTAATAATATCAGCCCTTTCAGCGGACCTGAAAGAGAACTGGGTCTCAGCCTCAGGCTCACTTTAAATAAATAATAAATTTAATAATAAAAAAAATAATTAAAAAATAATTAAAAAATAATAAAAAAATAAATAAAAAATAATAAATAATTAAATAAAAATAATAATAAAAAAATTAAATATATGCTAATAATATCAGCCCTTTTAGCGGACCTGAAGGAGAACTGGGTCTCAGCCTCAGGCTCACTTTAAATAAATAATAAATTTAATAATAAAAAAAATAATTACAAAATAATTAAAAAATAATAAAAAAATAAATAAAAAATAATAAATAATTAAATAAAAAATAATAATAAAAAAATAAATAAATGCTATTAATTGTATTATTAATTTTATTAATGCTATTAATAATGCTATTAATGCTAATAATAATGCTATTAATGCTAATAATTATGCTATTAATGCTAATATTTATGTTATTAATGCTAATAATTATGCTATTAATGCTAATAATTATGGTATTAATGGTAATAATAATGCTATTAATGCAAATAATATTGCTATTAATTCTATTATTAATGCTATTAATGCTAATTATTATGCTATTAATGCTAATAATTAGGCTATTAATGGTAATAAGAATGCTATTAATGCAAATAATATTGCTATTAATGCTATTATTAATGCTATTAATATTAATAATTATGCTATTCATGCTAATAATTATGCTACTAATGGTAATAATAATGCTATTAATGCAAATAATATTGCTATTAATGCTAATATTTATGCTATTAATGCTAATAATTATGCTATTAATGCTAATATTTATACTATTAATGCTAATAATTATGCTATTAATGCTAATATTTATGCTATTAATGCTAATAATTATGCTATTAATGGTAATCATAATGGTATTAATGCAAATAATATTGCTATTAATGCTAATAATTATGCTATTAATGTTAATAATTATGCTATTAATGCTAATAATTATGCTATTAATGGTAATAATAATGCTATTAATGCAAATAATATTGCTATTAATGCTATTATTAATGCTATTAATGTTAATAATTATGCTATTAATGCTAATATTTATGCTATTAATGCTAATAATTATGCTATTAATGCTAATATTTATACTATTAATGCTAATAATTATGCTATTAATGCTAATATTTATGCTATTAATGCTAATAATTATGCTATTAATGGTAATCATAATGGTATTAATGCAAATAATATTGCTATTAATGCTATTAATGCTAATAATTATGCTATTAATGTTAATAATTATGCTATTAATGCTAATAATTATGCTATTAATGGTAATAATAATGCTATTAATGCAAATAATATTGCTATTAATGCTATTATTAATGCTATTAATGTTAATAATTATGCTATTAATGCTAATATTTATGCTATTAATGCTAATAGTTATGCTATTAATGCTAATATTAATACTATTAATGCTAATAATTATGCTATTAATGCTAATATTTATGCTATTAATGCTAATAATTATGCTATTAATGGTAATCATAATGGTATTAATGCAAATAATATTGCTATTAATGCTATTAATGCTAATAATTATGCTATTAATGGTAATAATTATGCTATTAATGCTAATAATTATGCTATTAATGGTAATAATAATGCTATTAATGCAAATAATATTGCCACGTTCTAGAATCCCGATGCATTTGCATCGGGCTCACAGCTAGTAAGATATATTGCACATACAAAATACCCTGAACCCAACCATGTTGGCAACCTAAATAGCCTGTTACCTATGTAGGCTTCGTAGTAGAAACGCCTACCAAGTAAAGGATAGATGCTGTCCTGTATGTTCAAAAAGATACCATGGCTCTGAAGAGGAGGCTGCCTGTGAGGGGGGAAGGAGACCGCACATGTATCGCCAAAAACTTGGCTTCCTCAGGGGAGAACGATACGGGTCACGGAAAATGGTGACAACAGCGCCATTCTTTATCTTTAGAAACTTCTGAATTTTTTTCACCCTTTAGATAACAGTACGAGTATACATGTTTGGTATTTATGAAATTGTACTGACCCGAGGCATCATCCTGACATGTCAGTTTTGCCATATAGTGAACATGGTAAATAAAAAAATTAATAAACAAAATATATAATTGCACTTTTTTTGCAATTTCGTTGCACTTGGAATTTTTTCCCCATTTTCCTGTACACTACATGGTAACATAAATGATTACATTTAAAGTATAACTCATTCCGCAAATAGCAAGCGCTCATGTGTCTATATTGATAAAAAATAAAGTTATGGCTCTTGAAAGAACAAGAGGGAAAAACTAAAAATCGCCCGGGGGTGAAGGGGTTAAAGCATGTTGATCTTTATTATTATCTGCCATGAATAAGGTATTGCTGAAACATGTCTGTTTTTATGGTGATCGGATGTGTCTGATTGGTCACATTTAGAATTATTAACGAAACTAGTAAAAAGGCCCGATGCAATTGCATCGGGAGCGCAGTGAAATGAATTGTGTGTATACAGGCGGGTCAGTGGGTAGCAGAGTATACAGGGGGTTCTGTGTGTAGCAGATTATACAGGAGGGTCAGTGGGTAGCAGAGTATACAGGCGGCTCTGTGGGTAGCAGAGTATACAGGCGGGTCAGTGGGTAGCAGAGTATACAGACGGGTCTGTGGGTAGCAGAGTATACAGGCGAGTCAGTGGGTAGCAGAGTATACAGGCGGCTCTGTGGGTAGCAGATTATACAGGCGGGTCAGTGAGTAGCAGATTATACAGGCGGGTCAGTGGGTAGCAGATTATACAGGCGGCTCTGTGTGTAGCAGAGTATACAGGCGGGTCTGTGGATAACAGAGTATACAGGAGGCTCTGTGGGTAGCAGATTATACAGGCGGGTCAGTGGGTAGCAGAGTATACAGGGGGCTCTGTGGGTAGCAGAGTATACAGGCGGGTCTGTGGGTAGCAGAGTATACAGGCGGCTCTGAGGGTAGCAGATTATACAGGTGGCTCTGTGAGTAGCAAAGTATAGAAGCGGCTCTGTGGGTAGCAGAGTATACAGCCAGCTGCGTGGGTATCAGAGTTTATACAGGCGGCTCCGTGGGTAGCAGAGTTTATACAGGCAGCTGCGTGGGTAGCACAGTATACAGCCGGCTGCGTGGGTAGCAGAGTATATACAGGTGTCTCTGTGGGTCGCAGAGTACACAGGCAGCTGCGTTGGTAGCAGAGTATATACAGGTAGCTTTGTGGGTAGCAGAGTATACAGTTAGCTGCGTGGGTAGCAGAGTATATAGGCAGCTGCGTGGGTAGCAGAGTATATACAGGTAACTCTGTGGGTAGCAGAGTAAATAGTCAGCTGCATGGGTAGCAGAGTATACACAGGCAGCTCTGTGAGTAGCAGAGTATACAGCCGGCTGCGTGGGTAGCAGAGTATATACAGATGTCTCTGTGGGTCGCAGAGTATACAGGCAGCTGCGTGGGTAGCAGAGTATACAGGCAGCTGTGTGGGTAGCAGAGTATATACAGGTAACTCTGTGGGTAGCAGAGTAAACAGTCAGCTGTGTGGGTAGCAGAGTATATACAGGCAGCTCTGTGAGTAGCAGAGTATACAGCCGGCTGCGTGGGTAGCAGAGTATATACAGGTGTCTCTGTGAGTAGCAGAGTATACAGGCAGCTGCGTGGGTAGCAGAGTATATACAGGTAGTTCTGTGGGTAACAGCTTTGTGGGTGTGATGGCAACCTTAATGGGCGTCCTGGTGGGTGGAGAGGTGATGTGACGTAATGGCTGTCACCACCGACTTCTTCTATGAGAGCTGCGTACTTCTAGAGTGGAAGAAATAAGGGCGTGTCCTTGCTGTGAGGTAAATTTCGTGAATGCGCATGTGCGGTGACGAATGGTTACTGCGCTCGTGCGGGTGTGAATGGCGTTGCAACTGTACCTGGTGTGACTGCGGCTGGCAGTGGCGCGCGAGCGCGCCATTGCTCGTGGGGCTGTGAATGGCGATGGTGCCGCGGTGCATGCAGGAATAGCGGTACAACATTGGTGATTATATATATAGAAACCTACAGCAGTACCGGTGTGCAGCGGTGTCAGTGTGCAGCGATGGCGAAATCCAGGAGGGGGCCAGGGGACAGGGGCGAGGGAAAGAGCGGCCGGGTGCGGGCAGGAGGGGGCTGGTGAAGAGCGGCCGGGTGCGGGCAGGAGGGGGGCCCCTCCTGGGGGCACCCAACGGCTGTTCCCCGGCCCCCTCCTGCCTGCAGCAGAGTGCTTAGCAGAGTATGTGGGGCTCATGGGTTAGCAGAGTATATGGTGGCTCAGTGGTTAGCACTGTATATATTCGCTCAGTGGTTAGCATTGCACGATGGCTCAGTGGTAACCACTGTATGGTGTCTCAGTGGTTAGCACTGTATGGTGGCTCAATGGTTAGCATTGTGCGGTGGCTCAGTGTTTAGCAAAGTATGGTGGCTCAGTGGTTAGCACAGTATATAGTCGCTCAGTGGTTAGCACTGTACGGTGGCTCAGTGTTTAGCACAGTACGGTGGCTCAGTGGTTAGCACTATATGGAGGCAGAGTGGTTAAGTCTGTATGGAGGGTTCGTGGTTAGCACTGTATATGGTGGCTCAGTGGTTAGCACTGTATAAGGTGGCTCAGTGGTTAGCACTGTAGACGGTGACTCAGTGATTAGCGTACTATGGTGGCTGAGTGGTTAGCACTGTTTATGGTGGAAGAGTGGTTAACACTGTATACGGTGGCTGAGTGGTTAGCACAGTATACGCTGGCTCAGTGGTTAGCACTGTATACGGTGACTCAGTGGTTAGAACTTTATGATGGCTCAGTGGTTAGCACAGTATGGTGGCTCAGTGGTTAGCAGTGTATATGGTGGCTCAGTGGTTATCAGTGTATATGGTGGCTCAGTGGTTAGCACAGTATGAGGGCTCAGTGGTTGGCAATTTATACGGTGGCTTAGTGGTTAGCACTGTATACGGTGGCTCAGTGGTTAGAACAGTATGGTGGCTTAGTGGTTAGCACAGTATGATGGCTCAGTGGTTAGCAGTGTATTTGGTGGCTCAGTGGTTTGCATAGTGTGATGACTCAGTGGTTTGCACAGTGCAGTGACTCAGTGGATTGCAGAGTGCGGTGGCTCAATGGTTAGCACAGCGCGGTGGCTCAGTGGTTAGCGCAGCATGGAGGCAGAGTGGTCAGCGCAAGATGGAGGCAGAGTGGTCAGCGCAAGATGGGGCAGAGTGGTGAGCGCAGGATGGGGCAGAGTGGTCAGCGCAGGATGGGGGCAGAGTGGTCAGCGCAGGATGGGGACAGAGTGGTCAGCGCAGGATGGTGGCAGAGTGGTGAGCGCAGGATGGAGGCAGAGTGGTCAGCGCAGGATGGAGGCAGAGTGGTCAGCGCAGGATGGAGGCAGAGTGGAGAGCGCAGGATGGAGGGTTAGTGGTCAGCGCAGGATGGAGGCTCAATGGTCAGCGTAGGATGGAGGGCTCAGTGGTCAGTGTAGGATGGAGGCTCAGTGGTCAGCGCAGGATGGAGTGGTTAGCAGAGGATGGAGGCTCAGTCGTCAGCGCAGGATGGAGGCTCAGTGGTCAGCGCAGGATGGAGGCTGGGTGGTGAGCGTAGGATGGAGTGGTCAGCAGAGGATGTAGGCTCAGTAGTCAGCGCAGGATGGAGGGTGAGTGGTCAGTGCAGGATGGAGGGCTCAGTGGTCAGTGCAGGATGGAGGGCTCAGTGGTCAGCGCAGGATGGAGGGCTCAGTGGTCAGCGCAGGATGGAGACTCAGTGGTCAGCGCAGCATGGAGACTCCGTGGTCAGCACAGGATGGAGTGGTCCTCAGACAATGGAGGCTCAGTGGTCAGCGCAGGATGGAGGGGTCAGTGGTCAGCTCAGGATGGAGGCTCGGTGGTGAGGGCAGGATGGAGGCTCAGTGGTCAGCGCAGGAGGGAGTGGTCAGCAGACGATGGAGGCTGAGTGGTGCGCGCAGGATGGAGGGCTCAGTGGTTAGCGCAGGATGGAGGCTCAGTGGTCAGCGCAGGATTGAGGCTCAGTGGTCAGCGCAGGATTGAGGCTCAGTGGTCAGCGCAGGATAGAGGCTCAGTGGTCAGTGCAGGATGCAGGCTCAGTGGTCAGCGCAGGATGGATGCTCAGTGGTCAGCGCAGGATAGAGGCTCAGTGGTCAGTGCAGGATGGAGTGGTTAGCAGAGGATGGAGGCTCAGTCGTCAGCGCAGGATGGAGGCTCAGTTGTCAGCGCAGGATGGACGCTCAGTGGTCAGTGCAGGATGGAGGCTGGGTGGTGAGCGCAGGATAGAGTGGTCAGCAGAGGATGATGGCTCAGTAGTCAGCGCAGGATGGAGGCTGAGTGGTCAGCGCAGGATGGAGGGCTGAGTGGTCAGCGCAGGATGGAGGGCTCAGTACTCAGCGCAGGATCGAGGGCTCAGTGGTGAGCGCAGGATGGAGGCTGAGTGCTCAGCGCAGGATGGAGGGCTCAGTGGTGAGCGCAGGATGGAGGGCTCAGTGGTCAGCGCAGGATGGAGGGCTCAGTGGTCAGCGCAGGATGGAGGGCTCAGTGGTCAGCGCAAGATGGAGGGCTCAGTGGTCAGTGCAGGATGGAGGGCTCAGTGGTCAGTGCAGGATGGAGGCTCAGTGGTCAGCGCAAGATGGAAACTCAGTGGGCAGCGCAGGATGGAGACTCAGTGGTCAGTGCAGGATGGAGACTCAGTGGTCAGCGCAGGATGGAGTGGGTCAGCAGACAATGGAGGCTCAGTGGTGAGCGCAGGATGGAGGGCTCAGTGGTCAGCGCAGGATGGAGGGCTCAGTGGTCAGCGTAGGATGGAGGGTTGAGTGGTGAGCGCAGAATGGAGGCTCGGTGGTCAGCACAGGAGGGAGTGGTCAGCAGACGATGGAGGCTCAGTGGTGAGCGCAGGATGGAGGGCTCAGTGGTCAGCGCAGGATGGAGGGCTGAGTGGTGAGCGCAGGATGGAGGCTAAGTGGTCAGCACAAGATGGAGGCTCAGTGGTCAGCGCAGGATGGAGGCTCAGTGGTAAGCGCAGGATGGAGGGTCAGTGGTCAGCACAGGATGGAGGCTCAGTGGTCAGCGCAGGATGGAGTGGCTATCAGAGGCTGGAGGGTGAGTGGTCAGCGTAGGATGGAGGCTGAGTGGTGAGCGCAGGATGGAGGTTCAGTGGTCAGCGCAGGACGAAGGCTCAGTGGTCAGCGCAGGATGGAGGTTCAGTGGTGAGCGCAGGATGGAGGGCCAGTGAGTGGTGAGCGGCAGATGGAGGGTCAGTGGTGAGCGGCAGATGGAGGGTCAGTGGTCAGCTTAGGATGGAGGCTCAGTGGTCAGCGGCGGATGGAGAGTCAGTGGTGAGCGCAGGATGGAGGGGGAGTCGGTGGTCAGCGCAGGATGAAGGGCCAGTGGGTGGTCAGCGCAGGATGGAGGGCCAGTGGGTGGTCAGCGCAGGATGGAGGGCCGGTGGGTGGTCAGCGCAGGGTGGAGGGCCAGTGGGTGGTCTGTGCAGGATGGAGGGGCAGTGGGTGGTTAGCGCAGGATGGAGGCTTAGTGGTCAGCGCAGGATGGAGGGCCAGTGGGTGGTCAGTGCATGATGGAGGGGCAGTGGGTGGTCAGCGCAGGATGGAGGGTCAGTGGTCAGCAACGGATGGAGGGCCAGTGGTCAGCAACGGATGGAGGGTCAGTGGTGAGCGCAGGATGGAGAGGGAGTCGGTGGTGAGCACAGGATGGAGGGCAAGTGGGTGGTCAGCGCAGGATGGAGGGCCAGTGGGTGGTCAGCGCAGGATGGAAGCTCAGCGGTCAGGGCAGGATGGAGGGCCAGTGGGTGGTCAGCGCAGGACGAAGGGACAGTGGGTGGTCAGCGCAGGATGGAGGCTCAGTGGTCAGTGCAGGATGGAGGGCCAGTGGGTGATCAGCACAGGATGGAGGGGCAGTGGGTGGTCAGCGCAGGATGGAGTGGTCATCAGAGGCTGGAAGATGAGTGGTCAGTGCAGGATGGAGGCTGAGTGGTGAGCGCAGGATGGAGGTTCAGTGGTCAGCGCAGGATGGAGGCTCAGTGGTCAGCGCAGACTGGAGGCTCAGTGGTCAGCGCAGGATGGAGGTTCAGTGGTCAGCGCAGGATGGAGGTTCAGTGGTCAGCGCAGGATGGAGGCTCAGTGGTGAGTGCAGGATGGAGGCTCAGTGGTCAGCGCAGGATGGAGGCTCAGTGGTGAGCGCAGGATGGAGGCTCAGTGGTCAGCGCAGGATGGAGGCTCAGTGGTGAGCGCAGGATGGAGGCTCAGTGGTTAGCGCAGGATGGAGGCTCAGTGGTCAGCGCAGGATGGAGGCTCAGTGGTCAGCGCAGGATGGAGAGCTCAGTAGTCAGCGCAGGATGGAGGGCTCAGTGGTGAGGGCAGGATGGAGGCTGAGTGGTCATCGCAGGATGGAGGGCTCAGTGGTGAGCGCAGGATGGAGGGCTCAGTGGTGAGCACAGGATGGAGGGCTCAGTGGTCAGCGCAGGATGGAGGGCTCAGTGGTCAGCGCAGGATGGAGGGCTCAGTGGTCAGCGCAGGATGGAGGGCTCAGTGGTCAGTGCAGGATGGAGGCTCGGTGGTCAGCGCAAGATGGAAACTCAGTGGTCAGCGCAGGATGGAGACTCAGTGGTCAGCGCAGGATGGAGACTCAGTGGTCAGCGCAGGATGGAGTGGTCAGCAGACAATGGAGGCTCAGTGGTGAGCGCAGGATGGAGGGCTCAGTGGTCAGCGCAGGATGGAGGCTCAGTGGTCAGCGCAGGATGGAGGCTCGGTGGTCAGCGCAGGATGGAGGGCTCAGTAGTCAGCGCAGGATGGAGGGCTCAGTGGTGAGCGCAGGATGGAGGCTGAGTGGTCAGCGCAGGATGGAGGGCTCAGTGGTGATCGCAGGATGGAGGGCTCAGTGGTGAGCACAGGATGGAGGGCTCAGTGGTCAGCGCATGATGGAGGGCTCAGTGGTCAGCGCAGGATGGAGGGCTCAGTGGTCAGCACAGGATGGAGGGCTCAGTGGTCAGTGCAGGATGGAGGCTTGGTGGTCAGCGCAAGATGGAAACTCAGTGGTCAGCGCAGGATGGAGACTCAGTGGTCAGCGCAGGATGGAGACTCAGTGGTCAGTGCAGGATGGAGACTCAGTGGTCAGCGCAGGATGGAGTGGTCAGACAATGGAGGCTCAGTGGTGAGCGCAGGATGGAGGGCTCAGTGGTCAGCGCAGGATGGAGGGCTGAGTGGTGAGCGCAGGATGGAGGCTCAGTGGTCAGCGCAAGATGGAGGCTCAGTGGTCAGCGCAAGATGGAGGCTCAGTGGTAAGCGCAGGATGGAGGGTCAGTGGTCAGCGCAGGATGGAGGCTGAGTGGTGAGCGCAGGATGAAGTTTCAGTGGTCAGCGCAGGATGGAGGCTCAGTGGTCAGTGCAGGATGGAGTGGTCATCAGAGGCTGGAGGGTGAGTGGTCAGCGCAGGATGGAGGCTGAGTGGTGAGCGCAGGATGAAGGTTCAGTGGTCAGCGCAGGATGGAGGCTCAGTGGTCAGCGCAGGATTGAGCCTCAGTGGTGAGCGCAGGATGGAGGCTCAGTGGTCAGCGCAGGATGGAGGCTCAGTGGTCAGCGCAGGATGGAGGCTCAGTGGTGAGCACAGGATGGAGGCTCAGTGGTCAGCGCAGGATGGAGGGCCAGTGGGTGGTGAGCGGCAGATGGAGGGTCAGTGATGAGCAGCAGATGGAGGGTCAGTGGTCAGCGTAGGATGGAGGCTCAATGGTCAGCGGCGGATGGAGGGTCAGTGGTGAGCGCAGGATGGAGGGGGAGTCGGTGGTCAGCGCAGGATGAAGGGCCAGTGGGTGGTCAGCGCAGGATGGAAGGCCAGTGGGTGGTCAGCGCAGGATGGAGGGCAAGTGGGTGGTCAGCGCAGGATGGAGGCTTAGTGGTCAGCGCAGGATGGAGGGCCAGTGGGTGGTCAGTGCAGGATGAAGGGGCAGTGGGTGGTCAGCGCAGGATGGAGGGTCAGTGGTCAGCGTAGGTTGGAGGGCCAGTGGTCAGCAGCGGATGGAGGGTCAGTGGTGTGCGCAGGATGGAGGGGGAGTCGGTGGTCAGCGCAGGATGGAGGGCCAGTGGGTGGTCAGTGCAGGATGGAGGGGCAGTGGGTGGTCAGCACAGGATGGAAGCTCAGCGGTCAGCGCAGGATGGAGGGCCAGTGGGTGGTCAGCGCAGGATGGAGGGGCAGTGGGTGGTCAGCGCAGGATGGAGGCTCAGTGGTCAGCGCAGGATGGAGGGCCAGTGGGTGGTCAGCACAGCATGGAGGGGCAGTGAGTGGTCAGCGCAGGATGGAGTGGTCATCAGAGGCTGGAAGGTGAGTGGTCAGTGCAGGATGGAGGCTGAGTGGTTAGCGCAGGATGGAGGTTCAGTGGTCAGCGCAGGATGGAGGCTCAGTGGTCAGAGCAGACTGGAGGCTCAGTGGTGAGCGCAGGATGGAGGTTCAGTGGTCAGTGCAGGATGGAGGCTCAGTGGTCAGCGCAGGATGGAGGCTCAGTGGTGAGCGCAGGATGGAGGCTCAGTGGTCAGCGCAGGATGGAGGCTCAGTGGTCAGCGCAGGATGGAGGCTCAGTGGTCAGCGCAGGATTGAGGCTCAGTGGTCAGCGCAGGATGGAGGCTCAGTGGTGAGCACAGAATGGAGGGCCAGTGGGTGGTGAGCGGCAGATGGTCAGTGGTGAGCGGCAGATGGAGGGTCAGTGGTCAGCGCAGGATGGAGGCTCAGTGGTCAGCGGCGGATGGAGGGTCAGTGGTGAGCGCAGGATGGAGGGGGAGTCGGTGGTCAGCGCAGGATGGAGGGCCAGTGGGTGGTCAGCGCAGGATGGAGGGCCAGTGGGTGGTCAGCGCAGGATGGAGGGCCAGTGGGTGGTCAGCGCAAGATGGAGGGCCAGTGGGTGGTCAGCGCAGGATGGAGGGCCAGTGGGTGGTCAGCGCAGGATGGAGGCTCAGTGGTCAGTGCAGGATGGAGGGCCAGTGGGTGGTCAGCGCAGGATGGAGGGGCAGTGGGTGGTCAGTGCAGGATGGAGGGTCAGTGGTCAGCGCAGGATGGAGGGCCAGTGGTCAGCAGCAGATGGAAGGTCAGTGGTGAGCGCAGGATGGAGGGGGAGTCGGTGGTCAGCGCAGGATGGAGGGCCAGTGGGTGGTCAGCACAGAATGGAGGGCCAGTGGGTGGTCAGTGCAGGATGGAGGGCCAGTAGGTGGTCAGACCAGGATGGAGGGCCAGTGGGTGGGTGGTCATCGCAGGATGGAGGGCCAGTGGGTGGTCAGTGCAGGATGGAGGCTCAGTGGTCAGTGCAGGATGGAGGGCCAGTGGGTGGTTAGCGCAGGTTGGAGGAGCAGAGGGTGGTCAGCGCAGGATGGAGGCTCAGTGGTCAGCGCAGGATGGAGGGCCAGTGGGAGGTCAGTGCAGGATGGAGGGGCAGTGGGTGGTCAGCGCAGGATAGACGGTCAGTGGTCAGCGCAGGATGGAGGGCCAGTGGGTGGTCAGCGCAGGATGGAGAAGCAGTGGTCAGTGCAGGATGGAGGGGCAGTGGTCAGCGCAGGATGGATCCCCCTGCCATCCTGTCTGAGCCGCAGCTGGTGTTGAAAAGGCAGCAAGTAATGAGCGGTCATGTGATAGGCGGGCTGAAGAGGCTGTCACATGACCGCTGATGACCAGGTGAGATGGAGCGGCGGGTGAGACGGGGACGGGGAATGGAGCGGTGGGGGGGGATGGAGCGGTGGGGGGGGTAATGGAGAGGTGGGGGTGGGCCGCAATGGAGCTGGCGGGACGTGCAATGGAGCGGGGGGGCGCGCAATGGAGCGGGGAGAGGAGGGAATGGAGCAGCGGGTAGCGGTGGGATGGTCCCTGTGGCGACATGTAATATCCAAGATGGCGCTGTAATCTCGCGAGATTTTGGACGCCATCTTGGAAATAACATGTCGCCGCAAGGAACCGCTACTGCAGCTCAAAGGCGTCACCGAGGCCCCCCTCGGTGATAGAGCAGCGAGGGGTAGCGAGGGGCAGCGGAGACCTCGCGGAGGCCACTAGGCGGCTCACGATGATGCAATGCGTCATCGCTCACGGCGGGGCGGACGGGTGGGCAGCGGAGACGCTATCACATCATCGCTTGCAGTGCCGCAAGGGACTACGCCCGAATCCCAAACTCCCGATTATATAAGTAGGTGTGAAGTTTTATCACATACATTTTTTCATCATTGAATGGTTTTCGATCACTGGATATTTTTTCTTTGCAAAATCCTCATTAGAAGTTTCGGTTTCCCAAGCTTTTGATGCCATGGGGCTGGACTGTGGGTGCGGCCTTCGGATGTGCTTTGGCCCCACTGCTGCCTCTAGTGTCATGTACACATTTTCAAATGTATGTATGGAAGACTCATTTATGTTTTCTACAGTGTGGCACTTTGGTTATTATGCTGCTATGGCCATACATTACAGATCATTATCTTCCAATGTGTCACATTTTATGATGATACTAGTTGGTGGCCCGATTCTAATGCATCAGGTATTCTAGAATATGTATGTAGTTGACATACTGTGACTGACAGAACTTGTTCAGTCAACGTGAGTGAACTACATATATATATATATTTATATACTGTATATATATATAGCAGCGCTATGGTATATGGCGGTACATTACAGCACATGTATAGCAGCACTATGGTATATGGCGGTACATTACAGTACATGTATAGCAGCACTATAGTATATGGTAGTACATGTATAGCAGCACTATGGTATATGGCGGTACATTACAGTACATGTATAGCAACGCTATAGTATATGGCGGTACATTATAGTACATGTAGAGCAGCACTATGGTATATGGTGGTACATGACAGCACATGTAGAGCAGCACTATGGTATATGGCAGTACATTACAGCACATGTATAGCAATGCTATGGTATATGGTGGTACGTTACAGCACATGTATAGCAGCACTATGGTATATGGCGATACTCCACTCCCCACGGCCCCCCGCTCCTCCACAGTAAAAGTAAAAATAAAGAAATCTTCAGTGAGGATACTCACCTGTCCGCCGCCTCGCTCCACCTCCGTCTTCTAGGTCCTACAGGCCTTTAGGACCTGTCTTTGCCTGGGAAACCGATCAGCTGATCGGTCACATGACCGCTAACTGCCAGGGGGCAGGATGGAGAAGGGGGGCAGGATTGTGTCGGGGGGGGCAGGATGGAGCAAGCGGGGCAGGGTGGAGCGAGAAGGGGGGCAGGATGGAGCCAGAAGGAGGGCAGGATGGAGTCGGGGGGGCAGGATGGAGTGAGCGGGGCAGGATGGAGCCGGAGGAGCAAGATGGTGGGGGGGGGCGGGGCAGGATGGTGGGAGCGGGGCAGGATGGAGCCGGAGGAGCAGGATGGAGCCGGAGGAGCAGGATGGTGGCAGGGGGTAGGGTTGGATGGAGGCGAGTGGGGCAGGGTGGAGTGAGCGGGGCAGGATGAAGCAGGAAGGTGGCAGGTTGGTGGCGAGCAGGGCAGGATGGGGTAAGCGGGGCAGGATGGTGGCGAGCGGGGCAAGATGGAGCCGGAGAAGCAGGATGGTGGCGGGGGGGCATGATGGTGGGAGCGGGGCAGGTTGGAGCCAGGTTTTGGTCTCTGACAGTGTTTTTATGTACATATCTTATGGGTGTGTGTTGGTTATAGGTAAAGTGTGACATATATCTCATCTGAGATTTGGTTTATTGCCAACCATTGTTGGTATTGGAAAATAGGTCACAACACTAACACGCCTCTATACACACACCCTGTGATAGAGGGGATCCCTATCACAAGAAACAGATTTTTTGTACAAACACGTCCTATGTGGCTTTTTCCACTGAGTAACAGGGATTGACCCGGACTCTGCTAGTAGGACTTCTTTTTGCACTTCCATGACACATATACGAGACAAATAGGTCTTTAGGTTGATGTGAAATTGTGAGACCCATAACCCCTCACCCTAGTGTGCAATCAGGGTTAGGAGGGGCAGTCGCCGTGGTATGGGGACACCAGCGAGAATTTTACGTGTCTAAAACTCCATTGCAAGGCAGGGTGAGATAGGGAGAGTATAGGGACAGCATTCCCACCCACCTAGATCCCCTTGGTAAGGTTTGGATTGGATAAACCGCATCACAGGAACTATAGGTTTCTTTTTAACAAAATCAAATAAAAGTTATATTTTAGAAATTAATCTTCTTTGATATATGCTTGGAGCAAGCGGGGCAGGATGGTGGCGGGGGGCAGGATGGAGCGGGAAGGGGGGCAGGATGGAGCCAGAAGGAGGGCAGGATGGAGTCGGGGGGGCAGGATGGAGTGAGCGGGGCAGGATGGAGCCGGAGGAGCAAGATGGTGGGGGGGGGGGGCGGGGCAGGATGGTGGGAGCGGGGCAGGATGGAGCCGGAGGAGCAGGGTAGAGCCGGAGGAGCAGGGTGGAGCCGGAGGAGCAGGGTGGTGGCTGGGGGGGGCAGGATGGTGGCTGGGGGGGCAGGATGGTGGCGAGCGGGGCAGGATGGAGCGAGCGGGGCAGGATGGAGCCGGAGGAGCAGGATGGTGGCAGGGGGGGCAGTATGGAGCCGGAGGAGCAGGATGGTGGCTGGGGGGGGCAGGATGGTGGCTGGGGGGGGGCAGGATGGTGGTGAGCAGGGCAGGATGGAGCTGGCGGGGCAAGATGGAGCCGGCGGAGCTGGATGGAGGCAGGTGGGGCAAGAACAGTGGGGGGCAGGATGGAGCGAGCGGGGCAGGATGGAGCAAGCGGGGCAGGATGGAGCGAGACGGTCAGGATGGAGCGAGAGGGTCAGGATGGAGCCGAGGAGGAGGATGGAGGCGGGGGGGGGGCAGGATGGAGGTGGAGGAGCAGGATGGAGGCGGAGGAGCAGGATGGTGGCGGAGGGGTGCAGGATGGGGGGACAGGACAGTGGTGGGGGGCAGGATAGAGCGAGCGGGGCAGGATGGAGCCAGAGGGGCAGGATGGAGCCGGCAGGGCAGGATGGTGGAGAGCGGGGCAGGATGGAGCCGGCAGGGCAGGATGGATGCGGGGGGGCAGGATGGATGCGGGGGGGGCAGGATGGATGTGGGGTGGGCAGGATGGATGCAGGGGGGCAGGATGGAGCCGGCGGGGCAGGATGGAGGCGGAGGAGCAGGATGGAGGCGGAGGAGCAGGATGGTGGCGGGGGGGCAGGATGGGGGACAGGATGGTGGCGGGGTGCAGGATAAAGTGAGCGGGGCAGGATGGAGCCGGCTGGGTAGGATGGAGCCGGTGGGGCAGGATGGTGGCAAACAAGGCAGGATGGTGGCGAGCGGGGCAGGATGGATGCGGGGGGGCAGGATAGAGCCGGGGGGCAGAATGGATGCGGGGGGGCAGGATGGAGCCGGCGGGGCAGGATGGAGGCGGAGAAGAATAAAGGCGGAGGAGCAGGATGGTGACGGGGGCAGGATGGAGGGACAGGATGGTGGCGGGGGCAGGATGGTGTCGGCGGGGCAGGATGGTGTCGGCGGGGCAGGATGGTGACGAGCGGGGCAGGATGGTGGTGAGCGGGGCAGGATGGTGTCGAGCGGGGCAGGATGGTGGCGAGTGGGGCAGGATGGTGACGAGCGGGGCAGGATGGAGCCAGCGGGGCAGGATGGATGCGGGGGTGGCAGGATGGATGCAGGGGGGCAGGATGGATGCAGGGGGGCAGGATGGAGCCGGCGGGGCAGGATGGATGCAGGGGGGCAGGATGGATGCAGGGGGGCAGGATGGATGCGGGGGGTCAGGAGATGGAGCCGGCGGGGCAGGATGGAGCCGGCAGGGCAGGATGGAGCCAGCAGGGCAGGATGGAGCCAGCAGGGCAGGATGGTGGTGGGGGGGCTGGATGGAGCGGCGAGGCAGGCTGATGGTGGGGGGTGGGCAGGATGGTGGGGAGGGGGCAGGATGGTGGTGGGGGTGCAGGATGGAGCCTGCGGGGAAGGATGGATGCAGGGGGGCAGGATGGAGCCGGCGGGGCAGGATGGATGCGGGGGTGCTGGATGGATGCGGAGGGGCAGGATGGATGCAGGGGGGCAGGATGGAGCTGGGGGGCAGGATGGAGATGGCGGGGCAGGATGGAGATGGCGGGGCAGGATGGTGCCGGCGGGGCAGGATGGATACGGGAGGGCAGGATGTATGTGGGGGGGGCAGGATGGATGCGGGGGGCAGGATGGATGCGGGGGGGTAGGATGGCTCGAGCGGGGCAGGATGGAGCCAGAGGGGCAGGATGGAGCCGGCAGGGCAGGATGGTGGAGAGCGGGGCAGGATGGAGCCGATGGGGCAGGATGGATGCGGGTGGGCAGGATGGAGCCGGCAGGGCAGGATGGATGCGGGGGGGCAGGATGGATGCGGGGGGGGGCAGGATGGATGTGGGGTGGGCAGGATGGATGCAGTGGGGCAGGATGGAGCCGGCGGGGCAGGATGGAGGCGGAGGAGCAGGATGGAGGCGGAGGAGCAGGATGGTGGCGGGGGGGCAGGATGGGGGGACAGGATGGTGGCGGGGGGCAGGATAAAGTGAGCGGGGCAGGATGGTGCCGGCTGGGTAGGATGGAGCCGGTGGGGCAGGATGGTGGCGAGCAAGGCAGGATGGTGGCGAGCGGGGCAGGATGGTTGCGGGGGGGCAGGATAGAGCCGGAGGGCAGGATGGATGCGGGGGGGGCAGGATGGAGCCGGCGGGGCAGGATGGAGGCGGAGAAGAATAGAGGCGGAGGAGCAGGATGGTGACGGGGGCAGGATGGAGGGACAGGATGGTGGCGGGGGCAGGATGGTGTCGGCGGGGCAGGATGGTGTCGGCGGGGCAGGATGGTGACGAGCGGGGCAGGATGGTGGCGAGCGGGGCAGGATGGGAGGACAGGATGGTGGCGGGGGGCAGGATAGAGCGATCGGGGCAGGATGGAGCCGGCGGTGCAGGATGGTGTCGGCTGGGCAGGATGGAGCCGGCGGGGCAGGATGGAGGCGAGCGGGGCAGGATGGTGTCGAGCGGGGCAGGATGGTGGCGAGTGGGGCAGGATGGTGGCGAGCGGGGCAGGATGGAGCCAGCGGGGCAGGATGGATGCGGGGGTGGCAGGATGGATGCAGGGGGGCAGGATGGATGCAGGGGGGCAGGATGGAGCCGGCGGGGCAGGATGGATGCAGGGGGGCAGGATGGATGCAGGGGGGCAGGATGGATGCGGGGGGTCAGGAGATGGAGCCGGCGGGGCAGGATGGAGCCAGCAGGGCAGGATGGAGCCAGCAGGGCAGGATGGAGCCAGCAGGGCAGGATGGTGGTGGGGGGGCTGGATGGAGCGGCGAGGCAGGCTGATGGTAGGGGGTGGGCAGGATGGTGGGGAGGGGGCAGGATGGTGGTGGGGGTGCAGGATGGAGCCTGCGGGGAAGGATGGATGCAGGGGGGCAGGATGGAGCCGGCGGGGCAGGATGGAGCCGGCGGGGCAGGATGGATGCGGGGGTGTGGATGGATGCGGGGGGGGCAGGATGGATGCAGGGGGGCAGGATGGAGCTGGGGGGCAGGATGGAGATGGCGGGGCAGGATGGAGATGGCGGGGCAGGATGGTGCCGGCAGGGCAGGATGGATACGGGAGGGCAGGATGGATGTGGGGGGGGCAGGATGGATGCGGGGGGCAGGATGGATGCGGGGGGGTAGGATGGCTGCGGGGGAAAGGATGGATGCAGGACCTGCCCCCCTCCGCTGTTCCTGTCCCCCTCACTCCTCGCGGCCCCCCCATCCCTCTGCCCTCCCGCTCAGGCAACGACAGGTCCTGTCCTGGGAGCTAGAAGACAGGTGGAGTGCGCCTGCGGAGGGCAAGTATCCTTATGGGGAACCGCGGGGAGCGAGGGGGCAGAGGGAGGGGGGCCGTGAGGAGCAAGGGGGGCAGGAAGAGCGGATCGGGGCAGGAGGAGCAGGGGTGCCGCGGGGAGGGGGGGGGGTGCAGGGAGCGCAGGCAGGAGGAACGAGGGGCTGTGAGGAGAGACTGTATCCCTGCTAGCCGGGCAGCAAATAGACGCCAAATTTGAACTTTGAATTCTCGTGCCTATTTGCATAGTCTGCGCTCATTGGCGTCTGCCAACTAATTAGAGAAGCGGGGCGTGCCTAGGCGCCATATTTAAAGTATACTGAGCGGCGCATAGTATATTTTAAATATGGCGCCAGGGCGCTCACCGCTTCTCTGATTGGTCAGCACGTTCAGCGCTGACCAATCAGATTGAGCGCTGCCGCATGGGATGCCTGTGTCAGTCTTCACTGTCACTCTTGCATTCTATTCATGAAACAGGAGACTCAGGATTCTCTGATTGGTCGGTGCTAAGCGCGGCAAACAATCAGATTGAGCTTGGCTTGGCGCGCGATTTGAATGCCACGCCGCTGATTGGTCGCATTCAAAACCGTGCGCCAAGCCGAGCCGCTTGGTGGAAGATTTCAATCCCGCTTGGGATACTACTGCAGAGAGCAGCCGGGAGATGACCGGACAATGCCGGTCATCTCCCAGCTGGCTTGCCGCAGACCTCTGTGCGACAGGTAGCCGCGGCTCAGCTACTGCTGCACAGAGGTCAGCGGCTCACCAGCCGGGAGATGACCGGCTGACTCTGGTCATCTCCCGGCTGGCGAGCCGTGGAACTGCACGCGCAGCTCTTTTGCATACGCGGCCCTCAGCCTCAGACAGAAGTGGCCACTAGACAATTATATTATAGATTAGTTGTAGAGCCTGGCGTAATGCCCATATCTGGTTGTAATGCTCATATATGGTAATATTGTCCATATATGGCAAAATCACGCATATAAGATAATGTTTGCATGTGTGTGTATGTATCATAGCCCTTCCCTATTCCCAGTAGCTCCACCCCTTCATAGCTCCACTCCTACACTTAGCCCTACCTTCAGGTAGCCATGCCCATTTAATAGTGCCACCCCCACGTATAGCCCCATCCCTTCATAGCTCCACCCCTACACATAGTCCCGGGTGGGCTATGTGGAGGAGACGGGGATATGTGCAGATGCAGGCTGCAAAGTGGGTGTGGCTATGTGGAGTGGGCAGGGCTATGATACATACACTCAGATTTATATATTAGATGACTTCATGCTACAGGTATGATCATTTTATAATTTTTTCTTAAATTCTTTAACACCTTATGAGGACCTTTCATTACTTATTTCACATTGAACTGGACACACAATGTAATAGCAGCTTCAGAGTGGAGCCTCACCATTGCAGAGTTATTAGCAATCAAAGTATTTGGTAACTAATGAGTTAACTTTTGGTATGTCCAAGTAGATGTTATCAGAAAGTTTTTTTCTGGGAGCGTGTACTTCTTCTGCCTGTATAATGGTGATCCATCATAAGCAGGCAGCAGCACTCACGAGAAAAAGCATCTTTCTTAGTGTGAGTTGTAAGGATGCAGCTTTGATCTCCTGATCTATCCAGCATGATTAGAAGGTGCTGTTAGTAGTGTAATGAGGTGAACAATTCAGCCTGTATCATAGAAATGGACACAGAATTGGACTTTGTTTCCGCACTTGTCCACCATAGGGCATTAGTGGACTGTACAATCACAGAGGGTGGAAATCCCCCACCTTCTCTTTTTTTTACCCAGGAAGAAAAACAGAGCTGGGCAGACTCAGATTTTCAGCAAGGACAGACCTGTGCGTAGTGTCTGCCGACATAGGGCTCTTTTGCAGCCGGATTCTTGGGAAGAAATACCCCGTGAAAATCGTTGCTGCAACCCCCGGTCTGCAGGACCTTGTCTTACCGAGGGTCCAACTCAAATTCAGGACATTGCCTCCGGAATTCAGGACATTGCCACCAGATTACATGTGCAGGGGCTGTGACCGACATAAGGGAGCCATCTGTGCTACTGTGATCTCCCTTCTCCTGATCTGTGTGCCCCGGGACAGAGAGAGAGACTAATAAAAATCTGTTACCCGCGGAAGAAGACTGAAGAGGAGGACTGAGGAGTCTTCCCCCCACTTCAGCGCTGCACCGGAACCCGTCATCGTGAGACCCAAGGCCTGCTACGTGGGAGCGACATCTTCTTCTGTGATAAGACTGGTACGTGATTTTAGGGAAAGTTAGGGAAAGATACCTTCATTGAAGAAGTGAAGATCAGGAGACTCTAATATATACAAGTGCGCATATAGTTCGGTTGACTGTGATATAAATATGTTTTACAGTAAAGAAATGTTACTACCGGTTAAATCTGAGTATGGGGATTCTGTTGAGAAAGATCATACACACACACCCGCGGCCTTGCCACCGGTCGCTACATCTGGCGTAGTCGGCAGGATGTGTGATCAACAGAATCTCCTCCCGGTAGTAACTTATAACCAGACAGCCCCCCGGCATCTATTGTCAATCAGGTGAGGAAGTTTAACGGACGGAACTATCCTGTAACTGAATGGACCGAACAACTTAAGATAGTGGGGGAGATGTATAACATTGATCCTAAGACCTTAGCAGAAATGGCCATGCTAACATTAGAGGGGGAAGCGTGGACGACAGTCAGGCTGGAGACGGTTAGGGGCCGGCGTACGTTGGATGACTTGGTGCGGGTGCTGGAGAACACCTATGGGCCGACCACATATGCGGGAACATTACGGTATATGTTCTTCCGGCGTACTCAACTCGAGTCGGAGGACATCCCTCAATATGCCAACGCCCTCCAAGTACTGCTTGAACAAGCCTGCAGAAAAGAAGAACAGATAGCTAGTACGGGCGCCCGTGACCTGGTGTTGAGAGATCAATTCGTGACTGGATTAAGAGACCCATACCTTAACCGCTCACTGCAAGATCTACTCCGGATAAATCCGGCCCTTACGTTCGCTGAAGTTAAGCAAGAAGCGATAGAACGTTCGAGAGGACCTGTTATGGAGGCCCAGACTTATACCGCGGCTTGCAGGTCCATAACTGGTGTCAGAACCCCGAACAGTGACACGGAAGAACTGAAGCAGATGGTGGCAGAATTGCAGAAACAGGTGTTGCAGCTCACCCTGGACCAACAGGCGGACAGGCAAGCGAGACAACAACCCGGCCGGACGATGGGAAGATGCTGGACATGCGGTGATCCCCGCCATAGAGCAAACCGTTGCCCCCAGAACGTTCAAGTTCATCCACGGGCCAATATACCGGAACCAGCAAGTCATGCCCCACAACAGCGGCCACCTTTAAACTAGACGCCCCTGCCAAAGAGGCTCACTCGGCAGGGGAGGCCAAAGAGAGGGATGTAGGAAAACAGAGCCAGCCGCGGAACAAACTTGCTTCAAACAGCCCTACCCTGGAAGTATTATTGGAAGGGACCGCCGTGCAAGGATTAATGGATACTGGGTCTCAGGTATCCACCATCTCCGAGCAGTTTTACGAAGAGTATCTGAAGCCGCGGGTTGCCTATGACCCTGATACTACTATCAAGATCAAAGCAGCCAATAATCTACCCATTCCGGTGACGGGAGTTGCCTGGATGAACACCAAAGTGTGTGGGCAAGATCTCGGGAAGAGAGGGATAATCGTGGTCAGGGAAGGCTGTGGATCAGAAACGCCCATGATTATTGGGATGAACATCTTGAAAGACCAGAACCTTGTGTTGGTTACCAAGAGGGGGCCCAAGTACTGGCAAGAAGTGACCACACATAGGGCCACCCGCCGAGCCTTCCAACAAGTGGTCCGGACCTGCAATCTCCAGCGAATGACAGAAAGACAACTGCCGCTAGCCACGATCACCGTACCCCGCCATACTAGGATAACTTTACCTGCTGAGAAGGAGACCGTTATCTCGCTACCCCTTAGCACCACAAGACAGCTCGAAGGCGTGGAGGTGCTGATTGAGCCGCGCACCCCGAAGGAAGGGAAGCTGAACCCCCTAGTTGCTCGAACGCTAGCCATTGTGAGAAAGGGGAGGATTCCTGTCAGGCTGGGTAACACGGCTAACATGAGCGTCGACCTAGAGGCTGGGACACAACTCGCCCGAGTTTACGCCCTAACCGAAGAGGTGAACCCTATGAACCCCCTCCAGTTTGCACCGTCTACAGAGGGAGATTGGACAGTGACGGTCTCTGCCATGGCCACTGTCGCGGGTGACGTCAACGCGGGGCGAGAACTACGAGAAAAGTGCCAGTTGGACATATCCCAATACTCCAACCAAGAAGTGTCCCAGGTAGAAGAGTTACTTCAAGAGCACCAGGCGTCCTTTGCCCGGCATGACACCGACTTTGGATGCACCCCCAGTATCAAGCACGAAATCCCCACAGGTGATACCGCTCCTATCCGTGAAAGGTACCGCCAAATACCTCCCCAACAATACCAAGAAGTGAAAAATCTCCTGAATTCCATGTTACACGCTGGTACGAGAAAGCCAGAGCCCCTGGGCTGCACCAGTGGTGATAGTCAAGAAGAAAGACAGGTCCCTGAGGTTCTGCGTGGACTACCGCCGTTTGAATGCTTGCACCATCCGGGACTCATACCCCTTACCAAGGATCGAAGAATCCCTGACAGCCCTGAAGAAAGCTAAATATTTTTCGTCATTGGACCTGGCCAGTGGCTATTGGCAGGTACCCATGCACGAGAAAGATAGAGAAAAGACTGCTTTCATCCTACCCATGGGCCTGTATGAGTTCGACCGGATGCCCTTTGGTCTGAACAACGCGCCAGGGACCTTCCAGCGACTGATGGAGCGCTGCCTGGGGGACTTCAACTTCGACTTCACCCTCATTTACCTGGACGACATCGTAGTCTATTCGGCCACATTTGAAGAACACCTGCAACAGCTGGGCCGTGTGTTTCGTAGGCTGAGAGAACATGGCCCGAAGTTGAAACCCAGCAAGTGCCGTCTTCTGCAGCCCGAAATCAATTACTTGGGTCACCGGATCTTGGCCGAAGGTGTACAGCCGTCTTGGGAGAAAATAGCCGCCGTGCGGGACTGGCCACAGCCTACGAACGTCAGAGAGGTCAGGGCCTTCCTGGGGTTAACCGGTTACTACCGCCGGTTCGTAAGAAACTTCGCCCGGCTTGCTGCATCCTTGCACGAACTGCTTCGAGGGACCACCAACGGCCCCAGAGGACGACCCATCAGCTGGGGACCCAGCCAGGAAGAATCCTTCCAAGCCCTAAAGGGTGCCTTGACTTCACCTCCCATCCTTGCATATGCAGACTACAATCTCCCTTTCCAACTACATACCGATGCCAGCCTACAAGGTCTAGGGGCAGTACTTTCACAAGTACAAGAAGGCAAGGAGCGTGTCATAGCCTATGCCAGTCGATCCCTACACGAGGGCGAGAAGAACCCCACCAATTATAGCTCGTTCCGGCTGGAGCTGTTGGCCCTAACGTGGGCTATGGCGGAGAAATTTGCAGGATACCTCACAGGGACGGAAGTACTGGTCCTGACCGACAACAACCTGTTGGCCCACTTAGAAAATGCAAAGCTCGGAATCATGGAGCAGCGTTGGATGGCTCGACTCTCTAAGTTCAACTACAAGATCAAATACAGGGCTGGGGCTGAGAATCAAAATGCGGACAGCCTGTCTAGAGTGTCATAGCCCGTACTCACCAGAGATCGGGATGAAGAACTAGAAGGAGACGAGACGCCCGACTTTGCAAGGCTTGCCCAACAGATGATGGATTACCTCCAGTTCATTGTGGGCGAAGTTGGAACTCCAGTGGGGGTCACACCGTGTCCCCAAGAGTGGTGCAGGCTCCAGGACCAGAACCCTGAATGGGCCCTACTCAAGCAATGGGTAAAGCAACAGCAGAAGCCCTCCTCCGAAGCACAGTCACGACTGTCTACCGGAACCTTGACCCTGCTCAGCCAGTGGGACCGGCTGGTTCTGAGAGAAGAAGTACTATACCGGAAGGTTCTCTTGTCTCACATGCTGGAGGAATGCACACAAGTTGTAGTACCTGCTCAGTTAGCCCGGGAGATGGACGCCGAAGCCCACAAAAGGAATGGACACTTCGGAGTAGATAAGACCTTTCGGTGGATTCAACAATCTATCTATTGTCCGGGGCTCCGCAAGCTGGTCGAAGACGTCTGCAGAACCTGTCACACCTGTGAACTGCACAAGTCCACTGAACAGCGTGCACCTGTCCAGACGATTAAAACCTCCAGGCCTCTTGAGTTGTTGATAGTGGACTATCTGCTGATCGGGACGGCGAGCAGTGGCTATCAATACTGCCTAGTCATGGTGGACCACTTCACAAAATTCGCCGTCGTTGTTGCTACCAAAGACCAGACGGCCGAATCGGCTGCACAGGCCATCTGTCGACAGTTCATCCACATCTATGGGTGTCCGGAGAGGTTACACTCTGACCAGGGGGCTTGTTTCGAAGGCAGAGTCATCGAGGAGCTGCATCGGATGTATGAGATCCAGAAGTCGAGGACCACTCCTTACCATCCACAAGGGAACGGTGCATGTGAACGCTTTAACCGGACCCTACTCCAGTTGATCCGCACCTTGGCCGAAGATAAGAAAGATCGATGGCCCCAATTCCTTCCAGATCTAGTATGGGCCTACAACAACCAGGTCCACTCCGTGACTGGCTACACCCCACACACTCTTCTCTTTGGCCGCCCAGGAAAAGGGGTCCATGACCTGAACCTATTCCGCCCAGAAGAAGATGTCTGCCATGACTACCCCTCCTGGCTAAATGCTCACCGACAGAAGATGGAGACTGTACACCGGCTGGTGAGGCAACAAATCCGGGGCCAGAAACATGCTGACCCACTCCCCATGCAAGAGAAACCCTTAAAGGTGGGACAGCTAGTCTTGCTCCGTATTAAGAAGCCTCAAGGGAAACTTCGAGCCAAGTGGGAGACTGAAGTCTACCGGGTAATCGAACGCCCTTACCCCAATGGACATGTATACCGAGTGCGGGGTGAAGACAGCCGCAGCACCCGCACTGTGCCCTGAAATATGTTGCGCCCCTGCCGCTCCCGGCCTGACTCCCTTCCCACAGTAACCGGAGGGGGTGACGCTGCTGACATGACTGACGTCACAGACATTTCTCAACATAGAGATCACATCGACTCTGAGACCGGTGACACACCTACACAGACCAGTCCCTCTCCCGGAGTACTGACTGGAGTGGGGCGTAAAGACAGTGACGAGGAGGGGAACAACCGACCCTTGCGACGCACTGACCGCACCACTGCTGGGATCCCGCCCGGACGGTCTTACAGGGACCAGTATGTATGGCCCACCTCTCAACCAACCCCTGCGACATCTACAGCCATCACTGCCTTGGAGCCGGCGGTTGTTGACAGGGACTGCCAACCTTTAAGTGGGGGGTATGTAATGAGGTGAACAATTCAGCCTGTATCATAGAAATGGACACAGAATTGGACTTTGTTTCCGCACTTGTCCACCAGAGGGCATTAGTGGACTGTACAATCACAGAGGGTGGAAATCCCCCACCTTCTCTTTTTTTTACCCAGGAAGCAAAACAGAGCTGGGCAGACTCAGATTTTCAGCAAGGACAGACCTGTGTGTAGTGTCTGCCGACATAGGGCTCTTTTGCAGCCGGATTCTTGGGAAGAAATACCCTGTGAAAATCGTTGCTACAACCCCCGGTCTGCAGGACCTTGTCTTACCGAAGGTCCAACTCAAATTCAGGACATTGCCTCCGGAATTCAGGACATTGCCACCAGATTACATGTGCAGGGGCTGTGACCGACATAAGGGAGCCATCTGTACTACTGTGATCTCCCTTCTCCTGATCTGTGTGCCCTGGGACAGAGAGAGAGACTAACAAAAATCGGTTACCCGCAGAAGAAGACTGAAGAGGAGGACTGAGGAGTCTTCCCCCCCTTCAGCGCTGCACCGGGACCCGTCATCGTGAGACCCCAGGCCTGCTACGTGGGAGCGACATCTTCTTCTGTGATAAGACTGGTACGTGATTTTAGGGAAAGTTAGGGAAAGATACCTTCATTGTTGTGTTTTCTTTTCTTGCTGCGTACCTGGAAGAAGTGAAGATCCAGAGACTCTAATATATACAAGTGCGCATATAGTTCGGTTGACTGTGATATAAATATGTTTTACAGTAAAGAAATGTTACTACCGGTTAAATCTGAGTATGGGGATTCTGTTGAGAAAGATCATACACACACACCCGCGGCCTTGCCACCGGTCGCTACAGTAGAACAGTAGTAGAAGTCCTGGAGAGATAGGGGCAGCACAGCCGAGTCCAACTGTGTCAAATTACAAACCTTTCCATCAGCGCTTCTCCTCTCATAGCACTGTCAGCTCTGCTGTACTGTCCCTCCCCCAAGGTGTCTGTCCGAAAATGAGCTCAAAGGTGTTAGTTACGTCTGTTGGGTTTCCAGCATTGTGTACATTTTAGTGTAAGAAATTAAGCTAACTTTTTATCAGATTACACTAACTAATATATTGCCTTTACCCATTGCTTTTGGTAAGTTGTTGGATTCAGGAGACCTATAAAATGAGCTCCCTGAAAGTGGAAAATACAAGTCTGTCTTTTCATCATCCTTTGGCAAAAATGTGCTTTTATCACCATTTTACAGGTGAGTTATTAAAGATGAAGTAGTATAAAGTGTACAAAACAATGCTGCCAATTGGAAAGAGTTGGACTACTGCTTCTTTTTCTTTCCAGTGGTTGAGAGAGTTGATTCTTGTGCACCCATGTGCAGCCAATCCATCCAGGGACACTACACTTGTCTACTGGTGAAAATGGTAAATATGGTTCTCACCAAATCCTCCAAATAATGAACAAAAAACATTCAAACATATTTTTTTTTTTTTTTTTTAAACCATTTATTTTTATTTAGGTTTCAAAAATGTAACAAGAAACAGTAGATATCAATATTCATGTAACAATTCACATATCTAGTAACAACACAATCAAAACTATACCCCCTCCCGCCAATACTCCTTATGCCGGTATACTTGAGAGTCTTAACAGTCATATCACTGCCATCCAGGCGGACCATATTTTTTCAAAAGTTCTTTCACCATGCCTTCGCCTGTAAATACTTTCCTCTAAATGCATTACCGTAAGTGTCTGAGCAATAAATTCCCTCCTAGTGGGGGGTTCCGAATCTGTCCATTTTCACGCTATTAGTTTGCGTGCTACATATAGCAACCTCGCTATTGCCACTTTGTAGTGTTCTGAGACAGGTATCCCATCCACCTCCCCCAAAACACACAGCACTGGATTCCTGTCGAGTGTACATGCATAAGCTCTTTTAATTTTGTTAATAACAACCAACCAGTACGCCACCAGCCGCGGACACGACCATAGCATGTGTAGCAGTCCAGCCTACTCTGCACCACATCTAGGGCAACTAGAGTCTCCCCTCAAGCCCGCCCTGAATAGGACCAGCGGTGTTTTGTATGTTCTATGTATTACATATAACTGGGAGAGCCGTGCCTGCTCGCTCAGAGAGATCTTTGGGACATATTCAAGAATAGCCTCCCATTGTTCTGTCGTGAGAGTACCCACCTCCCTTTCCCATTTACTCTTTGCAGTGAGGTGATTGTCCCTCAGATAGGAGTGTAGTAGGTCATGGTATATGCTCGATATAACTCCCCTCGTCCCTCCCTTCATACACACAAAGTCTAGTTCAATGTCATCCTGAACCGTTATGTCTCCCAATCCACACTGTGCCCTCCAAGCATGTCGAAGCATATAGTATTGAAACCCCCATACCGAAGGCAAATCAAATTCCTCTCTCAATGTCTCAAAGGTCTTCAGGTGTGTTCCACTCTGCAGCTGGCATACATATCTCACTCCTTTCGCCTTCCAATTGCCCATTTGACACAGCTTATTAAGTTCCGGCAGATGCTCATTGTCCCACACCGGTGAGTACTTAGTCAGCTCGTCCACCCCTCTTATCTTTTTAATGGTGTCCCATACCTTCTGGATCATGCCTATGGTAGGATATATTGCTCCCAGTTTCTTAAAGGTGCCGTCCTCTAACACCTGGATGAGTTGGCGTCTCCCCGTCACATGTACCAGCACCCGGCAAGCTGCTCCTCCACAATCAAGCTCTCTCCATCCCCTGACATGCTGGCCCTGTACTGCCAAGAAATAGACCCAGGGATTTGGTGCGGCCAATCCTCCCTCTTCCTTCCCTTTTTGCAGAGTTCCCAATTTAATCCGTGCCTGCCTCTTGCCCCATATCAAGGATCTGAAGATAGAATCAATACCCTGAAACCGTTTTTTTGGTAGCCATATCGGTGAGTTGTGCAAAACGTACATTAGTTGTGGCATTAGGACCATCTTAATCAGGTTAGTTCTCCCCGTTACCGTTAAAGCCAATTTGCACCATGCACCTATTTTCCCTTTAAATTTCTCTAACAGAGGAACTAAATTCAGATCCATGAATCGGGTCAATGGAAGTGCTACCCATATCCCTAGGTAATTAAATTGTGAAACTAACTGGAGCTGTTTCGCCCTCTCATCTATCTCCTCCGCTTCTATTGCTCGATCCAAAGCCATGATATAAGACTTGTGCCAATTTATCTCCAGTCCCGAAACGCTCCCAAATTGTTTAATTACATCCATCGTGCACCCCAGTGTGTCTCCTGCACTTTCCAGAAATAACAGGATGTCATCGGCATACAATATTTTTTCTTCCAGCTTCCCGAATTTAAATCCGACCACTCCCCTCTCAGCTCTGATTTTGGCCACCAGGAGCTCCACTGCCACCGCAAACAATAGCGGGGACAGCGGACACCCCTGCCTTGTGCCCCTATGCAAGTCAAACATACCGGATTGTTCCCCATTCACCTTAACTACCGCTCTTGGGGATGAATATAATAACTTCACCCAGGCCATGAATGCGGGGCCAAATCCCATTAGTTCCATGATTTTCCATAAGTATTTCCATTCCACGCTATCAAATGCTTTCCTAGCGTCTAATGACATCACTATTCTCCTGCAACCATTATCAGCAGGCAGTTGCGTATTAAGAAATAATCTTCTCAAGTTAACAGCAGTGGAGCGGTTAGGCATAAAGCCCGACTGGTCCTCATACCTAATGGTATGCGCAACCCCGGTGAGCCAGGTGGCCAGGATCTTAGCGAGTATTTTGACATCCATTGTCAACAACGATATGGGCCTGTACGACTCCGCATCCATGGGATCTTTTCCCTCCTTCGGCAGAACTACTATCACCGCTTCTTCCATTGATCTCGGCAGCGCCCCCTTCACGAAAGCCTCTTCAAACACAGATTTCAATTTTGGAGCCAGCAGTTCCACCAACTCCCTATATATCTCCCCAGGTAGACCATCAGCTCCCGGTGATTTGTTATTGGGCATAGATAATATTGCACATCCCACCTCTTCCACACTCAAAGGTTCATCCAACCTCAACCTATCTTCCTCAGACAATTTAGATAGTGAAATGCCTTCCAAAAAATTCTCCACGTCCCCCTCCGTATCCTGTGATCTCGAAGTGTACAGTGCCATGTAGTATTCCTTGAAGATCTCCAGTATGTCCCTTGTGTCTGTCAGAGTCGTCCCCATTTGGTCTCTCAATTTGTACACCCTGGAAGAGTCCCTCTGTGCTGCAGACATCACCGCCAACAAGTGACCCACTCTCTCTCCTTCTTCAAAGAATTGGGCTTGCTGAAATGCCCTTTTCCTCTCAGCTTGCATCATGTGCAGTTTATCAACTGCCTCCTGTGTCGATTTTAGTCTATTGTGAGCTTCACCTGTTGGCGCCAAAATCATGTCTGCCTACGCCCGTGTCAAATCATCCTTTATTTGTTGATCTGCCAATTTAGTTTTGGTCTTACACCTCGCAATCTCACTTATAAAGAGTCCCCTCATAAACGCCTTCATAGCATCCCATACTGTTGTGGCTTCAGTACTCCCTTCATTCATTTGGAAGAATTGCTCTAGCTCTTTGGTTATGCCACCCATATCCACCACTTTAAGCCATGTCGGGTGAAGACGCCAACTTCCCCTCTGACCCTGAGCAGATCTCACCAGAAGTGTGATCACCATAGGCCTATGATCCGAGAGAGTCCTCTGTAGGTATTCTACCTCCCCTACCATCCCGTCCATAACAGTATCCCCCAAAGCCAGGTCTATCCTCGACAGTGTTCCGTGTGTTGCCGAATGACATGAAAAAGTCCTCTTACCCTCATTTCGTACTCTCCACAGATCTACCAGTCCAAGTTCCCTTACATAGGTGCCAAAACCAGTCGTCCTGTCCAGCTTCTGTACCTGCCGGACGTACTTTATCCCAATAATCATTCATGGTGTTATTAACATCTCCCATAATCAGCATCGGTGCCTCCCCCCATCTGCCCGTCAGGTCTACTACTGCTTGTAGTTTCTTTTTAGAGTAAGGTGGAGGGATATATAAAGCTACTAAAATCATTTTGTTTGTCCGAACAATCTGCACGCAATCCATACATACTGCCCTTCACTGTCCACATGTACTTCCAGCTCTACATAATGTGCATTTTTGTGTATTAGGACTGACACCCCCCTGGAGTATGAGGAATATGTAGAATGATATGTCTTTAACATCCACCCTCTTGACAACCAGTGCATAGTATCTCTAGTGAGATGTATCTCCTGCAAGCACGTGATCATAGGTTCACAAGATTTGATATGATTCAGAACTGCCGCCCTCTTAACCTTGTCAGATATACCACGTACATGCCAGCTTAAAATCCGAACAGTACGGTTACTCATTGTGCATTAGGAAAACAGTCCATCATCAAGTAACAACATTACATTTTGCTCCCAACCACACCTGGTCAAACAGCATGAATAACCACATCTCCCTTCAAATCCCTTCTTCTCTCTCAGTGCCATCTTGGGCTGGGGCACTGCTGCAGGCTCTAACATCTTTCTGCCTTTTGCGGCCCATGTTGGTCTCTCTGAGTCTGGCAGAAGCTCTCCCCTGGCTCCCAGGACCTACAGACATCAGTTTCCCGATAAGGGATTTGGCTGGTTCGGGCTCTGTGCAGGATAATTGAAGCTAGTGGTGGTGGAGAAGCACTGCCACCCGACCTCTCACATCAAGTGCTAGGCCACGCCCCCACATTCAAACATATTTAGTGACTGTTGAGTCTCCTGCTTTGTATTGTGCACTATACTATAATATCATTAGCCACTGTATGTTCTCTTTTTCCAGATGACTACAATCCTTAGTTATCATGTGTTCTGTACATTCTTATTATATTTTTTTCCATACAAAGGGTGACAAGTCTACATCTATTGATGGCAAATGTAATGAAGCAGCTCTCCTCAGCAGTCTACTCAGTGAGATCAGATCAACACTATCAAAATCTTGAACAAGAGGGACACCTCACCTCTCATTTTTACCACACCTTCTCTCTGCTCCTGCTGCAAGGTGCACTCACACACAACTGGAAAGGGAAAAACTGGCACACCACTGCATGTTCAAGTCTGGTATCATCACAGAAGGCCCAGATTTACAGTCATCTGGAAGTGGACATGTTTATTATACTTAACTAGATGGTGGTCCGATTGTAACGCATCAGGTAGTCTAGAATATGTACCGTATATACTCGTGTATAAGCAGACCCGTGTATAAGCCGACCCCCCTACTTTTGCCCCCAAAACCTGGGAAAACCTATTGACTCGTGTATAAGCCGAGGGTGGACCCCAGCACAGGTATACAGCCCCCAGCAGTGTGGTATACAGGCCTCCCCAGTGGTAGTATACAGAAGCCTCCCCAGTGGTAGTATACAGCAGCCTCCCCAGTGGTAGTATACAGCAGCCTCCCCAGTGGTATATACAGGCCCAGTGCTATATACAGCCCCCAGCAGTGTGGTATACAGGCCTTCCCAGTGGTATATACAGGCCCCAGCAGTGTTACAGCAGCAGCCCCAGTGGTATATACAGCAGCAGCCCAATGGTATATACAGCAGTAGCCTCAGAGGTATATATAGCAGCAGCCCCAGAGGTATATAAGCAGCAGCCCCAGAGGTTTATATAGCAGCAGCCCCAGAGGTATATACAGCAGCAGCCCCAGAGGTTTATATAGCAGCAGCCCCAGAGGTATATACAGCAGCAGCCCCAGAAGTATATATAGCAGCAGCCTCAGAGGTTTATATAGCAGCAGCCTCAGAGGTATATACAGCAGCAGCCCCAGAGGTATATACAGCAGCAGCCCCAGAGGTATATACAGCAGCAGCCCCAGAGGTATATACAGCAGCATCCCCAGAGGTATATACAGCAGCAGCCCCAGAGGTATATACAGCAGCATCCCCAGAGGTATATACAGCAGCAGCCCCAGAGGTATATACAGCAGCAGCCCCAGAGGTATATACAGCAGCAGCCCCAGAGGTATATATAGCAGCAGCCCCAGAGGTATACAGGCCGCCTGCCCACCCGCCACCATCAGTATACAGACGCCCCACCCCCCATCAGAATCCAGGACCCCCCCCTTGCAGCCCAAACCTGTAAAGTAAGATCATTATACTTACACCTGTGGCCGTCCCCGCTGCCGACATCGCGCTCCTCCGGCTTCATCCGACTTCTTCCGGCTTCCTCCTCTGGCGCAGACAATGACGTCATTGCCTGCGCCCATCGGAGGAAGCCGGAAGAAGACGGATGAAGCCGGAGGAGCGCGATGTCGGCAGCGGGGACGGCCACAGGTGTAAGTATAATGATCTTACTTTACAGGTTTGGGCTGCAAGGGGGGGCCCTGGATACTGATGGTGGCGGGCGGGCAGGTGGCCTGTGTACTCGGCGTATATACTGGTATAAGCCGAGGGGTACTTTTCAGCCCAATTTTTGGGCTGAAAAACTCGGCTTATACGCGAGTATATACGGTATGTAGTTTATTTATGAAGATTTAACAATAATGCAAGGAGTACACGATATCTATCACCTACCTATGTGTCTATCGTCTATGTATTTTTTAAATATTTTATCTTTATAAACTAAGGTTCTTGGTACACATATTGGCCAATACCTGTTTGCCCATCAACCAGCTTCAAGGTGATTTTAGATCTGATGGGTCCCTATCCTACCTTGACCCTCTTTCCTTGGGCTCAGCTAAGCCTCCATTTTTACTATTTCTTAGTGGGAGGACTCACTTAAATCAAAGAAACAATGAGACATCATATACAGTGCTGACCACTGACCCACCATATACAGTGCTAACCACTGAGCCACCATACAATGCTAACCACTGAGCCACCATATACAGTGCTAACCACTGAGCCACCATACAATGCTAACCACTGAGCCACCATATACAGTGCTAACCACTGAGCCACCATACAATGCTAACCACTGAGCCACCATACAATGCTAACCACTGAGCCACTATACAATGCTAACCACTGAGCCACCTAAACACTGAGCCATCATATACAGTGCTTACCACTGAGCCACCATATACAGTGCTAACCACTGAGCCACCTAAACAATGAGCCCCCATATACAGTGCTAACCACTGAGCCACCATACAATGTTAACCACTGAGCCACCATACAATGCTAACCACTGAGCCACCATACAATGCTAACCACTGAGCCACCATATACAGTGCTAACCACTGAGTCACCTTACAATGCTAACCACTGAGTCACCATACAATGCTAGTGAGGAATTTGCTTGGCCTCAGTAGCAGTTGAAGAGCGGGGGGAGGGGGGGTTGCTGGTGAGGAATTTGCTTGGCCTCAGTAGCAGTTGAAGAGCGGGGTGGGGGGGCGAGAGCTTTTCCTTGCCTTGCTGTACAGTGCCGCTGCTATACAAGTACTATAATGTACCGCCATATACCATAGCGCTGCTATACATATACTACAATATACCGCCATATACTATAGTGCTGTTATGCATGTGCTGCAATGTACCACCGTATACCACAGCGCTGATATATATATATATATATATATATATATATATATATATAATCCAAAAAGGAAAAAGCAGCACCAAATTGATCTCAAGTGGCTTGAGAAAGGACCTCCGGTCCGAAACGTCGCCACGCCATTGGCAATAAAGGTTCACTTGACATCAATTTGGTGCTGCTTTTTTCCTTTTTGGATTGCTTACATGGACACTTGACCAGTGTTGAAAAAGCGCTGCACAAGTCTGATAATATCTGGTGCTGTTCCGTTTTTTTTATATATATAATATATATATATGTATATATACTGTATATATATATATATATATATATATATCTACTATATAATTGCCGTAGGCACGTCCGTGTCGGACCCCTAAGACGCCGTGGCTTTGTCACTATGTGACGTCACCACGTGCGAGGCATTGCCCGCGTAGCGGGCATTGCGACCCCTCGCCGCTGTCATCCCGCTCCGGAGCAGCTGCTGTCAGCACATGCTGACACAGTGCTCCGGAGCCTGTGCCCCTGTGCCCCTGTCATCCCGCTCCGGAGCAGCTGCTGTCAGCACATGCTGACACAGTGCTCCGGAGCCTGTGCCCCTGTGCCCCTGTGCCCCTGTGCCTGTCATACTTACCACCAGATCGCACCCGCCTCCGTCTTCCTGCATGTTCCTCTGTCCTCCGTCTTCCGCCCGCTATCTTCTATGTCGCCGCCCCGTACATATTGAAACCAAGAGGGCGGCCGGGAAGTGTCACGAGAGTTCCCGGCCGCCATCTTGGTTTCGCCCTGTTCACAGTGGCGACATGCAAGATGGCGATGGAAGTAAGTATTTCGCCGCCACTCTGCCCCCCCCCGGCCTCCACTGACCACTCTGCCCCCCGGCCTCTGCTGACCACTCTGTCCCCCTTGATCTCCGCTGACCACTTTGCCCCCCTGGCCGCCGCTGACCACTCTGCCCCCCCTTCCCTCCACTGACCACTCTGCCCCCCCTTCCCTCCACTAACCACTCTGCCCCCCCACCCTCAGCTGACCACTCTGCCCCCCACTGCCCTACGCTGACCACTCTCGCCCCCCCAGCCTCCGCTGATCACCCTGCCCCCCGACCTTCGCTGACCACTCTGCCCCCCCCTTGGGCCTACGCTGACCACTCTGCCCCCCCGTTCTCTGCTGACCACTCTGCCTTCCGTCCTCCGCTGATAAACTCTGCCCTCCGTCCTCCGCTGACCACTCTGCCCTCCGTCCTCCGCTGACCACTGAGCCACTGTACAGTGCTGACCACTGAGCCACCGTGCAGTGCTGACCACTGAGCCACCGTACAGTGCTGACCACTGAGCCACCGTGCAGTGCTAACCACTGAGCCACCGTACAGTGCTGACCACTGAGCCACCGTACAGTGCTGACCACTGAACCACCATACAGTGCTGACCACTGAGCCACCGTACAGTGCTGACCTCTGAGCCACCATATACAGTGCTAACCACTGAGCCACCATATACAGTGCTAACCACTGAGCCACCATATACAGTGCTAACCACTCAGCCACTGTACAGTGCTGACCACTGAGCCACCGTACAGTGCTGACCACTGAGCCACCGTAGAGTGCTGACCACTGATCCACCATATACAGTGCTAACCACTGAGCCACCATATACAGTGCTAACCACTGAGCCACTGTACAGTGCTGACCACTGAGCCACCGTGCAGTGCTGACCACTGAGCCACCGTACAGTGCTAACCACTGAGCCACCATATACAGTGCTAACCACTGAGCCACCATATACAGTGCTAACCACTGAGCCACCATATGCAGTGCTAACCACTGAGCCACTGTACAGTGCTGACCACTGAGCCACCGTACAGTGCTGACCACTGAGCCACCGTAGAGTGCTGACCACTGATCCACCATATACAGTGCTAACCACTGAGCCACCATATACAGTGCTAACCACTGAGCCACTGTACAGTGCTGACCACTGAGCCACTGTACAGTGCTGACCACTGAGCCACCGTGCAGTGCTGACCACTGAGCCACCGTACAGTGCTGACCACTGAGCCACCGTACAGTGCTAACCACTGAGCCACCATATACAGTGCTAACCACTGAGCCACCATATACAGTGCTAACCACTGAGCCACCGTACAGTGCTAACCACTGAGCCACCGTACAGTGCTAACCACTGAGCCACCGTACAGTGCTAACCACTGAGCCACCATAAATCTAATTTATAATTGCCTTAGCGCACTTCCGGCATTTTCGGGTCAACTTCCGTTGTCGTGGACGTGGCAAGGCAGCCACGGCACACACGAAGCAGTGGCCACGTAGCGGCCATTGCGAGCCGTAGCAATGCGCAAGCAATGGCCGTGAGGCCATTGCGAGCCGTTGCCGGATGCCTCTGTGCCTCTATCATACTTACCACCAATCGCACCCGCCTCCGTCTTCCTGCATGTTCCTCTGTCCTCCATCTTCCGCCCGCTATCTTCTATGTCGCCGCCCCGTACATATTGAAACCAAGATGGCGGCCGGGAAGTATCACGAGAGTTCCCGGCCTCCATCTTGGTTTCGCCCTGTTCACAGTGGCGACATGCAAGATGGCGATGGAAGTAAGTATTTCGCCGCCACTCCTGCCCCCCCCGGCCTCCACTGACCACTCTGCCCCCCCCCGCCTCTGCTGACCACTCTGTCCCCCTTGATCTCCGCTGACCACTCTGCCCCCCTGGCCGCCACTGACCACTCTGCCCCCCCCTTCCCTCCACTGACCACTCTGCCCCCCACTGCCCTCCGCTGACCACTCTGCCCCCCCAGCCTCCGCTGATCACTCTGCCACCCGACCTTCGCTGACCACTCTGCCCCCCCTTGGGCCTCCGCTGACCACTCTGCCCCCCCCCCCGTTCTCTGATGACCACTCTGCCTTCCGTCCTCCGCAGATAAACTCTGCCCTCCGTCCTCTGCTCACCACTCTGCCCTCCGTCCTCCGCTGACCACTCTGCCCTCCGTCCTCCGCTGACCACTGAGCCACCGAACAGTGCAGACCACTGAGCCACCGTGCAGTGCTGACCACTGAGCCACCGTACAGTGCTGACCACTGAGCCACCGTGCAGTGCTGACCACTGAGCCACCGTACAGTGCTGACCACTGAGCCACCGTACAGTGCTAACCACTGAGCCACCGTACAGTGCTGACCACTGAGCCACCGTACAGTGCTAACCACTGAGCCACCATATACAGTGCTAACCAGTGAGCCACCATATACAGTGCTAAACACTGAGCCACCGTACAGTGCTAACCACTGAGCCACCGTACAGTGCTAACCACTGAGCCACCATACAGGGCTAACCACTGAGCCACCGTACAGTGCTAACCACTGAGCCACCGTACAGTGCTAACCACTGAGTCACCGTACAGTGCTAACCATTGAGCCACCGTACAGTGCTAACCACTGAGCCACCGTACAGTGCTAACCACTGAGCCACCATAAAGTGCTAACCACTGACTCACCGTATACAGTCTTAAACACTCAGCCGCCATACAGTGCTAATCACTCAGCCACCTTATACAGTGCTAACCACTGAGCCACCTTATACAGTGCTAACCACTGAGCCACCGTACAGTGCTAACTACTGAGCCACCATACAGTGCTAACCACTGAGCCACCGTACAGTGTTAACCACTGAGCCACCGTACAGTGCTAACCACTGAGCCACCGTACAGTGCTAACCACTGAGCCACCGTACAGTGCTAACCACTGAGCCACCATAAAGTGCTAACCACTGACTCACCGTATACAATGTTAAACACTCAGCCACCATACAGTGCTAATCACTCAGCCACCTTATACAGTGCTAACCACTGAGCCACCTTATACAGTGCTAACCACTGACCCACCATACTGTGCTAACCAATGAGCCTCCATACAAAGTTAAGCACTCTGCCTCCATATAGTGCTAACCACTGAGCGGCGTATACTGTGCTAACCACTGAGTCACCCATACTTTGCTAAACACTAAGCCACCGCGCAGTGCTAACCACTGAGCCACCGCGCTGTGCTAACCACTGAACCACCATACTGTGCTAACCACTAAGCCACCGTACAATGCTAACCACTGAGCCACCAAACTGTCCTAACTACTGAGCCACCGTGCAGTGCTAAACATTGAGCCACCATACAGTGCTAACCACTGAGCCACCATACAGTGCTAACCACTGAGCCACCTTACAGTGCTAACCACTGAGCCACTGTACAGTGCTAACCACTGAGCCAGCATACAGTGCTAACCACTGAGCCACCATATACAGTGCCAACCACTGAGGCACCATGCAGTGCTAATCACCGAGTCACCGTATACAGTGCTAACCACTGAGTCACATTACTGCTCTAATTATTGAGCCATCATATACAGTGCCAACCACTTAGCCACCATAGAGTGCTAACCACTGAGTCACCGTATACAGTGCTAATCACTGAGTCACATTACTGCTCTAATTATTGAGCCACCATATACAGTGCCAACCATTGAGCCACCATAGAGTGCTAACCACTGAGGCTCAGTTTACAGTGCTAACTATTGAGCCAGCGTATACTGTGCTAACCACTGAGACCCTGTATACTCTGCTAACCACTCAGCCGCCGTATACTCTGCTAACCACTGAGCCGCATAAAGTCTGCTAACTACTGAGTTGCTGTAAACTCTGCTAAGCACAGTGCTGCGGGCAGGAGAGGGCCGGGGGACAGCGGCCGGGTGCGGCCAGGAAGGCCCCCCCGCCCCTACTGCCCGCACCCGGCCGCTGTTCCCCGACCCCCTCCTGCACGCACCCGGCCGCTTTTCCTCGGCCACCTCCTGCCCACACATGGCCGCTGTCCCCCTGACCCCCTCCTGCCGCACCCGATCGATGTCTCCCTGCCTCCCTCCTGCCCGCATCCGGCCACTGTCCCCCGGCCCCCTCCTGCACACACCTGGCAGCTCTTCCTCAGCCTCCTCCTGCCCGCACATGGCTGTTATTCCACCAGCCCCTTTCTGCCCGCTGTTCCCCGCCTTGCTCCTGAACGCACCCGGCCACTGTCCCCTGGACCCCCTGACCGCACCCGCCTGCTGTCTCCTCCTGGACTCCGGCACCGCTGCACACTGGCACCGCTGCACACCGGTACTGCTGTATGTATTCTATCTACTATATAATTGCCGTAGGCACTTCCGTGTCGGACCCCGCAAAAGACCGTGCCTTTGTCACTCTGTGACGTCACCACGTGCGAAGCATTGCCCGTGTAGCGGGCATTGCGACCCCTCGCCGTTGTCAGCACACACCCCCAACCCCTGTCACCACACCCCCCCCATATGTCCTCACCCCCCATATGTCCGCACACCCCCGCTCCGATCCCGCTCCGGAGCCGCTGCTGTCAGCCCATGCTGACACAGTGCTCCGGAGCCTCTCCTGTAACCACACTCCCCGATGTCCACACCCCCCCCCCCCCCCTCGCTGTCACCACACACCCCCCATATGTCTGCATCCCATATGTCCGCCAAAATCGCGGCAGATGCGGTGAAAAAACCGCATCTGCCGCGATTGCCGCATAACCGCTGCACTTGCGGCGCGATTGCGGTAATCCCCATAGAAAGTATAGGGGGACTTGCGGCAGGTGCGGTTTTGCACTTGCGGCAGGTGCGGCCGCGAAAAAAAACGCGGTCAGCCGCGGTTTATTTCGCGGCCGCCCCTGCCGCAAGTGCAAAACCGCACTTGCCACACCTGCCGCAAGTCCCCCTATACTTTCTATGGGGATTACCGCAACCGCGCCGCAAGTGCAGCGGTTGCGGTAATCCCCATAGAAAGTATAGGGGGACTTGCGGCAGGTGCGGTTTTACACTTGCGGCAGGTGCGGCCGCAAAAAAAAACGTGGTCAGCCGCGGTTTTTTTTCGCGGCCGCACCTGCCGCAAGTGCAAAACCGCACTTGCCGCACCTGCCGCAAGTCCCCCTATACTTTCTATGGGGATTATTTGAAAATGTTAAAAAAAATTTAAAAATATTCTAGACATCCGATGCATTTGCATCGGGCTCACAGCTAGTACTATATAATTGTCTAAGGCGTCTGTCGGTCACAGAAATCGCGCGCCAGACAGAGGAAGCTCATTGGCCCCGCCGGAGGGCGCCAATGAGCACAGTCTATACAAATAGGCACGAGAATTCAAAGTTCGAATTCCGCGCCAATTTGCAGCCCCCCCAGCTCCATCCTGCACCCCCACCACCATCCTGCCCCCCCGCCACCATCCTGCCCCCCAGGCTCCATCCTGCCCTGTCGGCTCCATCCTGCCCGCGCGGCTCCATCCTGCCCCCCCCCCCTGCCCCTCCCACCGGCTCCATCCTGCACCCCCACCACCATCCTGCCCCCCCACCACCATCCTGCCCCGCTGGCTCCATCCTGCCCCCCCACCACCATCCTGCCTCGCCGGCTTCATCCTGCCCCCCCACCACCATCCTGCCCCCCCCGCCACCATCCTGCCCCCCAGGCTCCATCCTGCCCTGCCGGCTCCATCCTGCCCCGCCGGCTCCATCCTGAACCGGCTCCATCCTGCACCCCCACCACCATCCTGCCCCCCCACCACCATCCTGCCCCGCTGGCTCCATCCTGCCCCCCCACCACCATCCTGCCCCACAGGCTCCATCCTGCCCCCCCGCATCCATCCTGTCCCGCCGACTCCATCCTGCACCGCCAGCTCCATCCTTCACCCCCACCACCATCCTGCCTGTCCCCCCCCCCGCCACCATCCTGCCCTGCCGGCTCCATCCTGCCCCCCCCGCAACCATCCTGCCCCCACACCACCATCCTGCCCCGCCAACTCCATCCTACCCCGCTGGCTCCATCCTGCCCCGCCGGCCCCATCCTGCCCCCCCCATCACAATACTGACCCCCCCACCACCATCCTGCCCCACCGGCTCCATCCTGTCCCGCCGGCTCCATCCTGCACCCCCACCACCATCCTGCCTCGCTGGCTCCATCCTTCCCAACCGACTCCATCCTGCCCCGCCGCATCAATCCTGCACCCCCCGGCACCATCCTGCCCCGCCGGCTCCATCCTGCTCCCCCGCCACCAATCTGCGCCCCCACCACCATCCTGCCCCGCCGGCTCCATCCTGCCCCCCCACCACCATCCTGCCCCGCCGGCTCCATCCTGCCCGCCCCGCAACCATCCTGCCCCCACACCATCATCCTGCCCTGCCAACTCCATCCTACCCCGCTGGCTCCATCCTGCCCCGCCGGCCCCATCCTGCCCCCCCATCACAATACTGACCCCCCCACCACCATCCTGCCCCACCAGCTCCATCCTGTCCTGCCGGCTCCATCCTGCACCCCCACAACCATTCTGCCCCGATGGCTCCATCCTTCCCCACCGACTCTATCCTGCCCCGCCGCATCCATCCTGCACCCCCCGCCACCATCCTGCCCCGCCGGCTCCATCCTGCTCCCCGGCCACCAATCTGCGCCCCCACCACCATCCTGCCCCGCCGGCTCCATCCTGCCCCCCCACCACCATCCTGCCCCACAGGCTCCATCCTGCCCCCCCGCATCCATCCTGTCCCGCCGACTCCATCCTGCACCGCCAGCTCCATCCTTCACCCCCACCACCATCCTGCCTGTCCCCCCCCCCGCCACCATCCTGCCCTGCCGGCTCCATCCTGCCCCCCCCCGCAACCATCCTGCCCCCACACCACCATCCTGCCCCGCCAACTCCATCCTACCCCGCTGGCTCCATCCTGCCCCGCTGGCCCCATCCTGCCCCCCCCCATCACAATACTGACCCCCCCACCACCATCCTGCCCCACCGGCTCCATCCTGTCCCGCCGGCTCCATCCTGCACCCCCACCACCATCCTGCCTCGCTGGCTCCATCCTTCCCAACCGACTCCATCCTGCCCCGCCGCATCAATCCTGCACCCCCCGGCACCATCCTGCCCCGCCGGCTCCATCCTGCTCCCCCGCCACCAATCTGCTCCCCCACCACCATCCTGCCCCGCCAGCTCCATCCTGCCCCCCCACCACCATCCTGCCCCGCCGGCTCCATCCTGCCCGCCCCGCAACCATCCTGCCCCCACACCATCATCCTGCCCTGCCAACTCCATCCTACCCCGCTGGCTCCATCCTGCCCCGCCGGCCCCATCCTGCCCCCCCATCACAATACTGACCCCCCCCACCACCATCCTGCCCCACCGGCTCCATCCTGTCCCGCCAGCTCCATCCTGCACCCCCACAACCATTCTGCCCCGATGGCTCCATCCTTCCCCACCGACTCTATCCTGCCCGCCGCATCCATCCTGCACCCCCCGCCACCATCCTGCCCCGCCGGCTCCATCCTGCTCCCCGGCCACCAATCTGCGCCCCCACCACCATCCTGCCCCGCCGGCTCCATCCTGCCCCCCCACCACCATCCTGCCCGCCGGCTCTATCCAGCCCCCCCGCCACCATCCTGCCCCCACATCACCATCCTGCCCCCACACCACCATCACCATACTGATCCCCCCCACCCCCATCCTGCCCCACCGGCTCCATCCTGTCCCGCCGGCTCCATCCTGCCCCCCCACCACCATCCTGCCCCACCGGCTCCATCCTGCCCCCCACATCACCATCCTGCCCCGCTGGATCCATCCAGCCCTGCTCGCTCCATCCTGCTCCGCTCGCTCCATCCTGCCCCCCGCTGTTCTTGCTCCTCCACCTTCATCCTGCCCCACTCGCGCCCATCCTGCCCCCCCGGCTCCATCCTGCCCCCCCCGGCTCCATCCTGCCCCCTCCAGCTCCATCCTTCCACCCCCGCTCCATCCTGCCCCTCTGACACAATCCTGCCACCCCTCCCCCCCTCAGCTGATCGGTTTCCCAGGCAACGACAGGTCCTAAAGGCCTGTAGGACCTAGAAGATGGAGGTGGAGCGAGCCGGCGGACAGGTGAGTATCCTCACTGAGAATTTTTTTATTTTTACCTTTACTGTGGAGGACCGGGGGCCAGGAGGAGCAGGGGGCCACAGGGAGCGGAGTATCGCCATATACCATAGTGCTGCTATACATGTACTATAATGTGCCGCCACATACCATATTGTGCTGCTATACATGTTCTGTAATGTACCACCATATACCATAGCGCTGCTATATATATATATATATATATATATATACATATATAATATATAAAGCTGAATGTGTGTGTGTATGTATGTATGTGTGTATGTAGTATGTATGTATGTGTGTATGTATGTATGTCCGGGATTGGCATCTACACCGTCGCAACTACAGCCACAAAATTTTGCACAGTCACATGTCTGGATCCCGAGAGCGTCATAGGCTATGTTATGAGGCGAAATTTTAACCCCGCGCGTTCCAGTTCACCAAACAATTTTGCCCCTATATCTACATAATGGAGAAAAAGTGAATGGAAAAGTGTTGGAGGAAAATCGACAGCTGTCAACTATAGCCACAAAATTTTGCACAATCACACGTCTGGACCCCGGGAGCGTCATAGGCTATGTTGTGAGGTGAAATTTTAACCCCGCGCATTCCAATTCACCAAACAATTTTGCCCCTATCTACATAATGGGGAAAAAGGGAAAGGAAAAGTGTTGGAGGAAAATCGACAGCTGTCAGCTATAGCCACAAAATTTTGCACAGTCACACGTCTGGACCCCGAGATCGTCATAGGCTATGTTGTGAGGTGAAATTTTAACTCTGAGCGTTCCAGTTCACCAAACAATTTTGGCCCTATCTACATAATGGGGAAAAAGTGAAAGGAAATGTGTTGGAGGAAAATTGACAGCTACCAGATGTGAACAAGGGGGACTTAAAGAATGAGAGCGATGCCGCCAAACAGTATATACCATACAGTTGCTAAGGTGGGGCCCCGACATAGGATACTCACCACACACGGGGATATGAACACACACACAAAATGCTTCTATTAGCTTAGTTTTTGCCTTTTAATAATTACATTTCTATCGATTTGTTTTGTGGTTTTTGTGTGCTGAATAAATTTTTGTTAACTCATTCTACTTTGTTAACAGCAGTTATTAACCCGGGCGAAGCCGGGTAGTACAGCTAGTATATATATATACAGTTAGGGCCAGAAATATTTGGACAGTGACACAAGTTTTGTTATTTTAGCTGCTTACAAAAACATGTTCAGAAATACAATTATATATATAATATGGGCTGAAAGTGCACACTCCCAGCTGCAATATGAGAGTTTCCACATCCAAATCGGAGAAAGGGTTTAGGAATCATAGCTCTGTAATGCATAGCCTCCTCTTTTTCAAGGGACCAAAAGTAATTGGACAATGGACTCTAAGGGCTGCAATTAACTCTGAAGGCGTCTCCCTCGTTAACCTGTAATCAATGAAGTAGTTAAAAGGTCAGGGGTGGATTCCAGGTGTGTGGTTTTGCATTTGGAAGCTGTTGCTGTGACCAGACAACATGTGGTCAAAGGAACTCTCAATTGAGGTGAAGCAGAACATCCTGAGGCTGAAAAAAAAGAAAAAATCCATCAGAGAGATAGCAGACATGCTTGGAGTAGCAAAATCAACAGTTGGGTACATTCTGAGAAAAAAGGAATTGACTGGTGAGCTTGGGAACTCTAAAAGGCCTGGGCGTCCACGGATGACAACAGTGGTGGATGATCGCCGCATACTTTATTTGGTGAAGAAGAACCCGTTCACAACATCAACTGAAGTCCAGAACACTCTCAGTGAAGTAGGTGTATCTGTCTCCAAGTCAACAGTAAAGAGAAGACTCCATGACAGTAAATACAAAGGGTTCACATCTAGATGCAAACCATTCATCAATTCCAAAAATAGACAGGCCAGAGTTAAATTTGCTGAAAAAACACCTCAAGAAGCCAGCTCAGTTCTGGAAAAGTATTCTATGGACAGATGAGACAAAGATCAACCTGTACCAGAATGATGGGAAGAAAAAAGTTTGGAGAAGAAAGGGAACGGCACATGATCCAAGGCACACCACATCCTCTGTAAAACATGGTGGAGGCAACGTGATGGCATGGGCATGCATGGCTTTCAATGGCACTGGGTCACTTGTGTTTACTGATGACATAACAGCAGACAAGAGTAGCCGGATGAATTCTGAAGTGTACCGGGATATACTTTCAGCCCAGATTCAGCCAAATGCTGCAAAGTTGATTGGACGGCGCTTCATAGTACAGATGGACAATGACCCCAAGCATACAGCCAAAGCTACCCAGGAGTTCATGAGTGCAAAAAAGTGGAACATTCTGCAACGGCCAAGTCAATCACCAGATCTTAACCCAATTGAGCATGCATTTCACTTGCTCAAATCCAGACTTAAGACAGAAAGACCCACAAACAAGCAAGACCTGAAGGCTGCGGCTGTAAAGGCCTGGCAAAGCATTAAGAAGGAGGAAACCCAGCGTTTGGTGATGTCCATGGGTTCCAGACTTAAGGCAGTGATTGCCTCCAAAGGATTCGCAACAAAATATTGAAAATAAAAATATTTTGTTTGGGTTATGTTTATTTGTCCAATTACTTTTGACCTCCTAAAATGTGGAGTGTTTGTAAAGAAATGTGTACAATTCCTACATTTTCTATCAGATATTTTTGTTCAACCCTTCAAATTAAACGTTACAATCTGCACTTGAATTCTGTTGTAGAGGTTTCAAATCCAATGTGGTGGCATGCATAGCCCAACTAGCGAAAATTGTGTCACTGTCCAAATATTTCTGGCCCTAACTGTATATATATATACACACACACTTACATATACATATATATAGTTCACTCACGATGACTGAACAAGTTCTGTCAGTCACAGTATGTCAACTACACACATATTCTAGAATACCCGATGCGTTAGAATCGGGCCACCATCTAGTGTGTGTGTGTATATATATATATATATATATATATATATATATGCGTGAAAAACGACAGCAGCACTCCAAATAGATCTTCAATCGCCTTTAATCGGGCCTACAGGGCGACCTGCGACGTTTCAGCCACCAAGTGGCTTTTTTTGTCTTTTGTCTTTTCCTCCTTTTATAACACACACAATTTACATAATACATACACATTAATTACACCCTTTATGTAATCTACACATTATACATTCAATATGCAGACCGTTCAGTACCCAATACCTGACCATATACTAGTGAGATGTGACATTAATTCCACATAATCATTAAACAGTGCATCAAAGTTGCTTATTCTCATAATGCCTCTTTCATGCCCTTAATTGGTTAAATCCTCCTCCCAGGTGGTGTGATGACAGTTTCCATTGCGGTCTATTATGATTATTAATGCCCCTAACCTGTTTTACCCATTCCTCCATGCACGATTCTCCACGCTGCCCGGGTCCGTCGTGCCGGAAATGACGTCATTCAATGTGCGTCCCGCTTCTGTGTTACTAAGGAGCACAGGAAGCTTTCGGGCGCCATCTTACTACAGTTCGCGCATGCGCACTGTATTCCAACGCGGGTTTACCACACTGAGACCCTCGGGCAGCCACTGCTCCTGGCTACGCTAATAATAATAGCACTGGACCTTCACTACATCCCCTAAACGGGTACTACAATACCCATCCTATACAATTTAATGTATTTTGATGCTTGTAAATATATTAATACTTATATGGGGCTGCACATATATTATACAGGGGGTGCCAGCGCAATCATACCTACACACGTCCCCTTATCTATAGGTCTAATTCATGCACCAAATATAGTGCAAACGAGGGGGGTAACATACTCCACCTCATGGCCCTTTCAGATCCACGGGGACCACTCATCGTCACCAATCACATTCTGACACTTACCCCCATGTTCATAATATATTATACACCACACCTGTATATTTTACTTATACTGGATTTTAATAAGGGTAACAGAATTCTATCCACATGGCGCTTACACATTCAGTCGACCAATGTATGGAGCAATATTAAACAAAAAAACCTTTTCTAGGGTATAATCACATGATAGGGACACTCTTCACATATGACCGCTTGGTACGTCAATCACCCTCCAATGGGATTTCTTGAGGGTTTTCAACCCAAGTGCCGATGCTGGAAGAAACCGAACAGGTTATTAAACAGTGTATTAAACAGTGTGAGTGTACAAACAGTGACGAGTGTTATTTACAGCATTATCCTCCTAACTGAATATGGAATAAATCACATAGCTACTGCCAGCCTATACTCAACGTTCAACCCATTTGGTTTTAACGTATTAAGACGCCTTATCCACTGTAATTCCTTTAAATGCAGCAACTTATCCCTATCACCCCCTCTCCTTAATGGGGGTACCACATCAATAATCCTAAATCTTAGGTCCTTCTCTGTATGCTTCATATCCAAAAAATGTTTTGGTACTGGTAGGTCTTTTCTTTTCTGACGTATTGTACCTCTATGTTGTCCTATTCTAGTTTTGCATTCTAGCGTGGTTTCACCTACATACCACAGTTTGCACGGGCATTCTAATAAATAAATGACATGGTCTGTCATACATGTGGAAAAATGGCGAATTTTAAACACCTCTCCTGTCTGTGGGTGAGAGAACTCTGTGCCCTTCACCATGTACGTGCAATTCACGCAGGATACGCGCAGGGATAACAACCCACTCTCACCCCTCGCGTTAAAGTGGCCTGCCTGGACGTTTTCAATGGGCCGAAATCCGATCTAGATAACTTGTCCTTCAGGTTTTTCCCTCTCTGGAACGAAATTAAAGGTTTTAATTTAAATTCCTCCACATCTGGCCAACACTTTCCCAACATTGGCCAGTGTTTGAGAACAATGTTAGTAATGTCCCTAGATTCTTCCCCATATTTCATCACTAAGGGGATTCTCGCCGGCATTTTACTCATTGTTGCAATCTTTTCTTTATTACTTTTCATGCGAGCCAAACTATTTTGTAATAGGCCTTTAGGGTAACCCCTTTGAATGAATTCATTAGTAAGTATTTCAAATTTTTCCCTTAATTCTTGCTCGTCACTTACAATTCTATCTACTCGTCTATACTGACCCAGTGGAATAGCTTTTTTTAATGGTTCCGGATGGTGACTACTATAATGCAACAATTTATTTCGGTCACTAGGTTTCGTGTATAACGTGTTTTTTAATTGTCCATCTTCCAATTTTACCAATTCATCTAAGAACTGAATCTCTTTGTCTGAAACTACCTTTGTGAATTTGATTGACTCATCAATAGTATTTAAGAAGACATGAAAAACCTCCAATTCTTCTAACGTGCCATCCCATATCACAAAAGTTTTTCATTGATATATATATATATATATATATATACACATACAGTTGTGGCCAAAAGTATTGACACCCCTGCAATTCTGTCGGATAATTCTCAGTTTCTTCCTGAAGACGATTGCAATCACAAATTCTTTGGTATTATCTTCATTTAATTTGTCGTAAATGAAAAAACACAAAAGCGAATGAATCAAAAAGCAAAACATTGATCATTTCACACAAAACTCCAAAAATGGGCCAGACAAAAGTATTGGCACCCTCAGCCTAATACTTGGTTGCACAACATTTAGCCAAAATAAGTGCGATCAGCAGCTTCTGGTAACCATCAATGAGTTTCTTACAATGCTCTGCTGGAATTTTAGACCATTCTTCTTTGGCAAACTGCTCCAGGTACCTGATATTCGAAGGGTGCCTTCTCCAAACTGCCATTTTTAGATCTCTCCACAGGTGTTCTATGGGATTCAGGTCTGGACACATTGCTGGCCATCTTAGAAGTCTCCAGTGCTTTCTCTCAAACCATTTTCTAGTGCTTTTTGAAGTGTGTTTTGGGTCATTGTCCTGCTTTAAGACCCATGACCTCTGAGGGAGACCCAGCTTTCTCACACTGGGCCCTACATTATGCTGCAAAATTTGTTGGTAGTCTTCAGACTTCATAATGCCATGCACACGGTCAAGCAGTCCAGTGCCAGAGGCAGCAAAGCAACCCCAAAACATCAGGGAACCTCCGCCATATTTGACTGTAGGGACTGTGTTCTTTTCTTTGAATGCTTCTTTTTTTCTCCTGTAAACTCTATGTCGATGCCTTTGCCCAAAAAGCTCTACTTTTGTCTCATCTGACCAGAGAACATTCTTCCAAAACGCCAGCGGCTCCATCCTGATCCCCCCCCTGCCACCATCCTGCCCCCACACCACCATCCTGCCCCCCCCCCCCGCCACCATCCTGCCCCGCTGGCTCCATCCTGTCCCCCCATCACCATACTGATCCCCCCCACCACCATCCTGCCCCACCGGCTCCATCCTACCCCTCCGCATCCATCCTGTCCCGCTGGCTCCATCCTGTCCCGCCGGCTCCATCCTGCATCCATACCACCATCCTGCCCCGCTCGCCACCATTCTGCCCTGCTCACTCCATCCTGCCCCGCCGCATCCATCCTGCACCCCCACCACCATCCTGCCCCCCACCAGCCACCATCATGCCCCCCCCCGCCACCATCCAGCCTTGCCGGCTCTATCCTGCCCTCCCGCCACCATCCTGCCCCGCCGGCTCCATCCTGCCACGCCGGCTCCATCCTGCCCCCCACACCACCATCCTGCCCCTCCGCCACCATCCTGCCCGCTGGCTCCATCCTGCCCCGCCGGCTCCATCCTGCCCCCCCCCACCACCATCCTGCCACATTGGCTCCATCCTGCCCCCACACCACCATCCTGATACCCCCCCACCACAATCCTCCCCACCGGCTCCATCCTGCCCCCACACCACCATCCTGCCCCGCCGGCTCCATCCTGCTTCCCTCCGACACCATCCTGCCCCACCGGCTCCATCCTGCTCCGCAGGCTCCATCCTGCCCTGTAGGCTCCATCCTGCCCTGCCCCCCCACTATCCTGCCCCGCCCCCCCACCATCCTGCCCACCCCCACCACCATCCTGCTCCACTCGCTCCATCCTGCCCCACTTGCTCCATCCTGCCCTGCTCGCTCCATCCTGCTCCTCGCTGTTCTTGCTCCCCCGCCTCAATCCTGATCCCCCGCCTCCATCCTGCCCCTCCGGCTCCATCCTGCTCCTCTGGCTTCATCCTGCCCCTTTGGCTCCATCCTGCCACGCTCCCACCATCCTGCCCCCCGCCACCATCCTGCTCCTCCGGCTCCATCCTGCCCCGCTCGATCCATCCTGCCCTGCTCGTCCATCCTGCCCCCCGCTGTTCTTGCTCTCCCGGCTTCATCCTGCCCCCCCCCCCCGGCTCCATCCTGCCCCCCTGACTCCATCCTGCCCCCTCCAGCTCCATCCTGCGCCCCCTGCTCCATCCTGCCCCCCTGACACAATCCTGCCCCCCCTCCCCCCTCAATTGATCGGTTTCCCAGGCAACGACAGGTCCTAAAGGCCTGTAGGACCTAGAAGGCGGAGGTGGAGCGAGCCGGCGGACAGGTGAGTATCCTCACTGAAGATTTTTTTATTTTTACTTTTACTGTGGAGGAGCGGGGGCCAGGAGGAGTGGGGGGCCGCGGGGAGCGGAGTATCGCCATATACCATAGTGCTGCTATACATGTACTATAATGTGCCACCATGTACCATAGCGCTGCTATACATGTACTGTAATGTACGGCCATATACTATAGTGCTGCTGTACATGTACTGTAATGTACCGCCATATACCATAGCGCTGCTATACATGTACTGTAATGTGCCGCCATATACTATAGTGCTGCTATACATGTACTGTAATGTACCGCCATATACCATAGCGCTGCTATACATGTACTGTAATGTACTGCCATATACTATAGTGCTGCTATACATGTGCTATAATGTACCACCATATAATATAGTGCTGCTATACATGTACTGTAATGTACCGCCATATACCATAGCGCTGCTATACATGTAATGTAATGTACCGCCATATACCATAGCGCTGCTATACATGTACTGTAATGCACCGCCATATACTATAGTGCTGCTATACATGTGCTGTAATGTACCGCCATATACTATAGTGCTGGTATACATGTGCTGTAATGTACCACCATATACCATAGCGCTGCTATATATATTATATATATATATATATATATATATATATATACACACAGTATATATATATATATACACATACACTTACATATACATATATACATATATGTAGTTCACTCATGTTGACTGAACAAGTTCTGTCAGTCACAGTATGTCAACTACATACATATCCTAGAATGCTCGATGCGTTACAATTGGGCCACCATCTAGTATATATATATATATATATATATATATATATATATATATATATATATACTAGCTGTGAGCCCGATTCTAAAGAATCGGGTAGTCTAGAATCTATATATAGTTTATTTAGTAATAGTTAGGGGAGTGCGGTGAAATTAATTGTGTGTATACAGGCAGCTCAGTGGTCAGCAGTGAGTGCGGCGGCTCAGTGGTCAGCAGTGAGTGCGGCGGCTCAGTGGTCAGCAGTGAGTGCGGCGGCTCAGTGGTCAGCAGTGAGTGCGGCGGCTCAGTGGTCAGCAGTGAGTGCGGCGGCTCAGTGGTCAGCAGTGAGTGCGGCGGCTCAGTGGTCAGCAGTGAGTGTGGCGGCTCAGTGGTCAGCAGTGAGTGCGGCGGCTCAGTGGTCAGCAGTGAGTGCGGCGGCTCAGTGGTCAGCAGTGAGTGCGGCGGCTCAGTGGTCAGCAGTGAGTGCGGCGGCTCTGTGGTCAGTGCAGGACGGGGGCTCTGTGGTCAGCGCAGGACGGGGGCTCTGTGGTCAGTGCAGGACGGGGGCTCTGTGGTCAGCGCAGGACGGGGGCTCTGTGGTCAGCGCAGGATGGGGGCTCTGTGGTCAGCGCAGGACGGGGGCTCTGTGGTCAGCGCAGGATGGGGGCTCTGTGGTCAGCGCAGGACGGGGGCTCTGTGGTCAGCGCAGGACGGGGGCTCTGTGGTCAGCACTGGACGGGGGCTCTGTGGTCAGCGCAGCGGCAGGGGCTCTGTGGTCAGCGCAGGACAGGGGCTCTGTGGTCAGCGCAGCGGCGTGGGCAGAGTGGTCAGCGCAGCGCCGTGGGCAGAGTGGTCGACACAGCGCCGTGGGCAGAGTGGTCAGCGCAGCGCCGTGGGTAGAGTGGTCAGCGCAGCGCCGTGGGCAGAGTGGGCAGCGCAGCGCCGTGGGCAGAGTGGGCAGCGCAGCGCCGTGGGCAGAGTGGTCAGCGTAGCGCCGTGGGCAGAGTAGTCAGCGCAGCGCCGTGGGCAGAGTGGGGGTGAGGGGGCAGAGAGGGGGTCAGGGGGAAGAGTTGGGGGGTCAGTGGTCAGAGTAGGGGGGTGAGTGGTCAGAGCAGGGTGAGGGGCAGAGTGGGGGTCAGTGGGCAGAGTGGGGGGTCAGTGGGCAGAGTGGGGGGTCAGTGGGCAGAGTGGGGGTGAGTGGTCAGAGCGGGGGTGAGGGCAGAGTGGGGGGTCAGTGGGCAGAGTGGGGGTTCAGTGGGCAGAGTGGGGAGTCAGTGGGCAGAGTGGGGGGTCAGTGGGCAGAGTGGGGGGTCAGTGGGCAGAGTGGGGGGTCAGTGGGCAGAGTGGGGGTGAGGGGGAAGAGTTGGGGGGTCAGTGGGCAGAGAACGGGGGTGAGTGGTCAGAGTGGGGGTGAGTGGGCAGAGTGGGGGTGAGGGGGCAGAGAGGGGGTGAGGGGGAAGAGTTGGGGGGGTCAGTGGGCAGAGTAGGGGGGTGAGTGGTCAGAGCAGGGTGAGGGGCTAAATGGGGGTCAGTGGGCAGAGTGGGGGTCAGCGGCACCCTCCTACCTTCACCTGCTTGTGTCGCGCTGTCACCAGTGTGGAACGGGCCGGTGTTGATGAGCAGCGGCGGCTCAGAATACAGGGTCCAAAGCTGAGCCCCCAGCAGACACAGTGCCGGGGAGAAGGCCGGCATCACTGCCGGAAATAGAGCCGAGGAGGATGGGGCGGACACTGGCACAGCAGTGATGAATGAGGAGTGGGGCGGTCTCCTACATTGTGTCCCACTCACTCTGCTTCACCGCCTGTGGATTGGATGTGGGTGTTGCTGGGGGAGTGGTGCGGACACGCCCCCTGGATACCCGACCGCGGCCTTAGTGACAGGGTCAGGGGCTGCCTGCCGGCCTGCCTCAGAAGATAGAAGAATGCAGAGAATGCAGGGAAGCATTGACAATGTGTGTGTGCAGCGGTGGGCCCCTGTAGTGGTTGCCGGCCCTGGCTTGACTATACATTCTATTGTATTGTTGTATTGTTGTTATATATAGTTGCCGTAGCGCTACTTCCGTTTGGCAGCCACGTCTTTGACGACGGAAGTAGCGCCGAATATGACGGAAGTGAGCTACGGCAATTATATATAAGATAGTGAGACAGAGGGGATAGCTCAGCTGGGATCTTTGCTTTGGTTCAAGCGAGTGGCTGTTGTCTCACAGTAGACAATAGAAGACTGGCAGGCTTCACACAGCAGGGTTTATTGTGCACACTTCTCACTTCAGTGTTGCACTAGAAAACATCAAAATAAACATCTAAGGCCGTCTGGCCTCTAACTAAACGTTAGAATCCTATCTACAAAATAAACCTAAATAACAAACAAAGCACACGTCTCCTTATGTTATATCAGCTCCTCAGTCCAGCAGACAACTGAAATCCTTCCAGCCCCTTGATTATAGCAGCTGGTCCAGTCAGTAATCAAAGCTTGGACTGACTGTCTGGAGAGACTGCACACACAAGTCTCTCTCAGTATCCTCACAGAGGCCGAGTCTCCAGTCCAGCCTAGTTTATCCTGCTCCCTTTGCAGGCTTGTGGAAGACTGCCTCACACAGCACTGGGCAGGCTAATATCATGCCTGTCAAACCCACAGCTGCAACACAGTGGTAATCAGCACCTCTCACTCATGCACACACTTAGCTGCCATTAACCCTGTGTGTACCACTAGCTCCAGCAATCACCCATATTGCTGCAGGCCATGTGAGTCATACCAGCCACGTGCTATAGCACTGGCATGCCTCACAATATATATATGTATATGTAGTTCACTCACGTTGACTGAACAAGTTCTGTCAGTCACAATATGTCAACTACATACATATTCTAGAATACCCGATGCGTTAGAATCGGGCCACCATCTAGTGATAATATAGTTGTTAAATTCTCTCTGTTACGTCTCCCTACCCTTTGGCACTGCTTTTGGTTTGTCATATATCCGGATCTTCTTCACCATATTTTCTGGTCTCAGATATCAATTACGGTATATCTTAGAGAAATTTTGTCTAATATAACGTTTTTGTTTTTTTTCCCCCATCCTTGGCCTCTAATATATCCGCATGTAGACTATTCTATCCAGATTCTTGAAGTTTTCAATCTGTAGGTGTTACATTTGCAATTCACATTCCCTTGAAGAGGGCAGAGAAAAGGTACCAGCAATGCTGCTGTAATTTTCTCAACAAGATACAGAAATGGTTATGAATCTGTTTTACATCTGTTTTTCTGGGTAATTTTTTTTGGACAGGTGTTAAACTTCCAGGCTTGAGTGTCATACATTGCATAAGATCTCAAACTAAAGGTTACTGGAATATCATTCAACAGGGTGGGCCATTTATAAATAAAATGTGAATGGTTGGTGATATCAACTTTCTGTTTGTGGCACATTAGTATATGGGAGGGGAAAAACTTTTCCAGATAGGTGATGACCATGGCGGCCATTATGAAGTTGGCCATTTTGGATCCAACTTTATTTTTTTCAATGGGAAGAGGGTCATGTGACACATCAAACGTATTGAGAATTTCATAAGAAAAACAATGGTGTGCTTGGTTTAAACATAACTATATTCTTTCATGAGTTATTTACACGTTTATTGACCACTTATAAAATGTGTTCAAAGTGCTGCCCATTGTGTTGGATTGTCAATGCAACCCTCTTCTCTCACTCTTGACACACTGATAGCAACACCACAGAAGAAATGCTAGCACAGGCTTCCAGTATCTGTTGTTTCAAATGCTGCACATCTCCGTATCTTCACAGCATAGACATTTGCCTTCAGATAAGTGATAAGGCAAACGTTTTTGTGAATGGTGAAGTTAACATTCCCATGAGGAAGCTGCCATAGGCAGCATAATGCGTGGGGCCACTGGCCACCTAGGTTGCAGCCAATACTGGTATGATTGTGTGAGATGGATGCATGTGATATATTTTTGACCAAAGTTAATCTTCTGTGGCTTTTTTACTGAGGTTCTCTCCTTGTTTAATTTCTAATCTAATATTGTACAAATTGGTTTGTAGGGATCCATATGTCTGTATATTTTAAGCTACTAAGCAACTGTGACATTTTGATGTATAACATTGCATATTATTGCATTAATTGCTACTGCATCCATTCTCTCTTCACATTATCATGAAAAGTATACAATCATGAATAAAATTCAGCTGTATCATACAACCTGGGTCCTACTTGGTTTTAACGTTCATTGTTGTGGTTGTTGTCACGTTTTTGTAAATTAATAAAAATTATTATTGATTGATTGAATATGGTGTGCAAGAATTTTTTATGGATGGCCTTTTTCTCCTAGTGATTGTGCAATTTTATTCCATGCATTTTCATGCATCCATTAAATGTTTTGCTGTGCATTCCTGCTATATTCATTGAACTTAGGTCCCTATCCTATCGCATCGGAAGACTGTAGAAAGGGTGAGATTATATATTAGTTCAACTATGTTATTATTGTTTTAGGTTTCTAATTAAATAAAAATAGGTGCATGTAAAACTCAGCAATACTAGATGAATTGTGTAAAATGCAAACTACAAAGTAGTTATTTGTATGTTAAATATGAGGAACTAGATGGTGGCCTGATTCTAACGCATCAGGTATTCTAGAATACGTGGGTGTGCGGCGGTGCGGGTGTACAGCGTTGTGGTTGTGTGCAGCGCTGGCCCCCTCAGTTCTCACCTGCTCCAGGCTTCTGTACAGCCGTGATGAGGGAGAAGGGAAGGTGAATAGTGCTTCACTGAGATACCTTGAAACCGTTCACAGCTGAATAGGATCGTCCAAATCGTCAGATAAATCAAGAAAAAAATCCAGCCAGGCGATGCAATCTTCATTTATTTTGTGAATTTATTTTTGCATTATGAAGAATAAAACATCAAAGGGGACAAGCGTTTAGGGGCTTGTCCCTTTGATGTTTTATTCTTCAGAATTGTGCCTGTTTCGCTGTAACGGAAATCCCGCGTCGCTGATTGTTCGCGGCTGGTTGGGCGCGACCAATCAGCAACGCGGGTTTTGCGTTAGAGACAGTGTGACGTGAGTGCAAGTTTAGTGCAGGGCTAAATGTGAGGTGAGTGTAGGGCTAAGTGTGAGGTCAGTGCAAGGTGAGTGCAGGGCTAAATGTGAGGTGAGTGTAGGGCTAAGTTTGACGTGAGTGCAGGGCAGAGTGTGACGTGAGTGCAGGGCAGAGTGTGACGTGAGTGCAGGGCAGAGTGTGACGTGAATGCAGGGCAGAGTGTGACGTGAGTGCAGGGCAGAGTGTGACGTGAGTGCAGGGCAGAGTGTGACGTGAGTGCAGGGCAGAGTGTGGCGTGAGTGCAGGGCAGAGTGTGGCGTGAGTGCAGGGCAGAGTGTGGCGTGAGTGCAGGGCAGAGTGTGGCGTGAGTGCAGGGCAGAGTGTGACGTGAGTGCAGGGCAGAGTGTGACGTGAGTGCAGGGCAGAGTGTGACGTGAGTGCAGGGCAGAGTGTGCGTGGTGGGTGAGTGTGAGTGCAGGGTGAGTGTAGGGTGTGTGGGTGTAAGTGGTCTGCAGTACATGGCTCCTGGTGCTGTGTGCGTTTAGCTTAAGGACCTCTGGTGATGTCACAGCCATGTGATCTTGCTCCGGTCATAATTGTGACATCATCAGAGGTCCTGTAAGTAAGTATAGAGCCCCCGTCACACATAACGACGCACTAGCGATACCGATAACGATACGACCTGGCTGGGATCGCTGGTGCGTCATTTTCACATCGCTGTTCATTTCAAATAGCGGGTCTAGAAAGCCGACATTGAAGTCGGCTTTCCCGCCCACTATGTGAGTGTAGCGCTGTCGTCTCTGTCACTGCAAACCGGAGTCGCCAGTGCTTTTTTTTGTAAAAAACATATTTGCCGGTACGCATTTCATATTAATTTCCCCTATGCACAGGGGTGCAGAAAGGCTCTCTGCCACCTGACCCAAGGTGAGGATCGAGGGAGGTGGGTTTGCTGTCGGCGACAGCAGGTGAGGAGCGGGGGGGATTGCTATCGGTGGCTGCGGGTGGGTGGGATGGAGTTGCTGTCGGCGGCCGTGGGTGAGGAGCGGGGAGGGGGGGTGCTGTCGGTTGCCCCCGCTACACCAGCATTAGCCATTCTATGGGTTTACAGGCTGTTAGATGGTTCCTTAGGAAGTTTTCACATTATGAAAATGACAAAACCGACCTAATCTGTGACCTATTAACGATTGTCCTCGAACAGAACTATTTTCTCTTCCAGGACCAATTCTATGTTCAGCGTAGGGGGACAGCAATGGGTTCTAATGTAGCACCCCCCTACGCTAACATATTTATGGCCAAATTTGAGGAGGATCACATCATCAACCATCCCCTGATAAGGCAGAATAGCGTAGCGTGGCATCGCTATATTGATGATGTCTCCCTGATTTGGAGAGGCACAGAGAATGAGTTGTCCTCTTTTTTAGAAGACATTAATTCCTACAACGACGACCTTTCCTTCACGATTCATAGTGATAATTACCAAATTAACTTTTTGGACACTATGGTCCATAAAGGAGAAGATGGCACACTCTTCACGGACCTATACACGAAGCCGACTGACACAAATAGCTTACTTCATTTCAAAAGTTGCCACCCCTGGCATATCAAGAGATCGCTGCCCCATTCTCAACAAATGAGAGTCGCTAGGATAGTATCTAATCCCACAACACGTTCGGCAAGACATACCGAAATGAGCAATAAATTCCGACAACGAGGGTACCCATCACATTTGACCCAGTTAAATCTAACTGCAACCCCAAAGGTATCAAAAGGACCCCAGGTTGCATGTGTAACCACATACCACCCATACCATACTTTGATACGCAATATAATTATCCAACACTGGCCAGTTCTAAGCCACTCATACCCAAATGTCCCACAGTTTAGATCTAATATAAAAAGGGAACAAGAGGCGCAATAGTGCCCTATCACTCAGACACTAAAAGATGAGAGGTATAAAGTCAAAACCACTCACCTATTCCAGTTGTGATGACCCACAACTGGCTTGAAGGCATACAATCAATATCGGCTGCAGCAGGACCTCCACCAACCACTCGCACGTGGGAAGACTCTCAGGAAGCTGGGAAAAGGTGTATGACAGTCCGCGCCACCGGGTACCAAGGAATCACCTGGGATGCAGGAAGTTATTTCAAGCTTAATCTTTATTCTCCAACATGTTTCAGCGCTCCACCTGGGATATCCCTGAGGAAGGCGCCAGGTGGAGCGCTGAAACATGTTGGAGAATAAAGATTAAGCTTGAAATAACTTCCTGCATCCCAGGTGATTCCTTGGTACCCGGTGGCGCGGACTGTCATACACCTTTTCCCAGCTTCCTGACAGTTTAGATCTAAACCGTTATTTTGTCTGAAACGTACAGCCAATATACGTGATAAGTTGGTTAGGGCTGATGTGGGTTCAAATACCAAAGTACCGAGACAGACTTTCCGATCATCACAACGTGAAGGTACCTACCCGTGTTCAAATTGCTTGCAATGTTCACATGTCATTAAAGGCAATACATTTACTCATCCACGTTCTGGTAAAACCTATAGAATCAAAGGATTCTATACATGTAAGACCTCGTTTGTAGTGTATCTAATCAAATGTCCGTGCGGTCTCGGATATGTTGGAGAGACCACCCAACATATCCGGGACCGTATTAGTAAACACAAAAGCACCATCAGGTGTGGTCAGACTTTGTTACCAATTCCCAACCATTTTATCTCATGTAAACATTCAATCTCACAACTTCGATGGCAGATCATCGAACATGTCCCACCTCTTAGACGAGGGGGCAATAGGATCAAGAGACTCAAACTACGGGAATCATATTGGATTCACCATTTGCAGACCCTAGAACCTTGGGGTCTTAATAGGGAATATGAATACAGAGTCTGAGCCACGCAGGTTGGCCGACAACGTGTATAGAATAAACTATGTTACCCTTGAATGTCCACATATGGTCATATACTACTAGGGACATATTCCCCTGCAATATAGGGTTTGACATCCAATTACCCTATATTCCTATTAAGCTTATGGTCTTTGTATATACTCTGTACATTAAATACTTTTCCTATTTGCCGTTATTGTTTCCCCGGTCTTTTGAACCTCTATATAAATAGAGAAAACATTATGGACAATCTTATCTTATATATAAAACCTGAAGGCCACTTCCTGTGGAATCTGGCCAACTTCCGTGATGGTCTGTGCCCTGTGTCACAGACCGGAACCGGAAGTTCCAGACCCACGAGCGGTGAGCGCGTAGCGCTCACCGCGAGCCGCTGTCAAACCTGCATAGCGGCTCGCAGTGGGCGCTAAAGCGCCACCACTCGCCACTATCCCGCCACCGCCCCCCCACACAGAGCCGTGTGCTCCCACCCAGGGCCAGTGCTCCCATCCATTGGACAGTGTGAGCCCTGAGTGGCGGCAGCCAGGGGGAGCGGCATGAGAGAAGGGGGCGGCGCCACCAACATCAGCGGCGGCCTCAGGAGAGACGGACTCTGTCAGCGGTAAGAGGGCGCGCGCGCTGTGGCACTGTAGGCTGCAGGGCGGCGGGGCCGAGCAGACGCTGCAGGGGCGGCGGGGCTGAGACCGGCCTCCGATCGGCTCAGGCGGCAGGGTGGCTACATGCACCCTCCCACCCACATCCGGGAACCGGCCCGCCCCGGCCCGGCCCACACTCCGGTGTGCGGCCTCCGCCGGCACCGCCCACTCTCCTCCTCCATCAGGGACCACCATTCCGCCACCGGCCCCGCACACAGCCCCGCCGACAGCCCGCTGAGTGTTCTGCCCCCCAGCCTCCCCTTTCCTGTGCCCCCCAGCCTCCCCTTTCCTGTGCCCCCCAGCCTCCCCTCTCCTGTGCCCCCAGCCTCCCCTCTCCTGTGCCCCCAGCCTCCCCTCTCCTGTGCCCCCCCAGCCTCCCCTCTTCTGTGCCCCCCAGCCTCCCCTCTCCTCTGCCTCCGCTCTTCTCCAGCCTCCGCTCTCCTCTGCCTCCGCTCTTCTCCAGCCTCTGCTCTTCTCCAGCCTCCACTCTCCTCTGCCCCCCAGCCTCCGCTCTCCTCTGGCCTCCAGCCTCCGCTCTCCTCTGGCCTCCAGCCTCCGCTGTCCTCTGTCTCCGCTCTTCCCCTGCCTCCGCTCTCCCCTGCCTCCGCTCTCCCCTGCCCTCCAGCCTCCGCTCTCCTCTGCCCTCCAGCCTCCGCTCTCCTCTGCCCTCCAGCCTCCGCTCTCCTCTGCCTCCGCTCTCCTCTGCCTCCACTCTCCTCTGGCCTCCAGCCTCCGCTCTCCTCTGCCCTCCAGCCTCCCCTCTCCTGTGCCCCTCAGCCTCCGCTCTCCTCTCCCCCCCCAGCCTCCACTCTCCTCTGGCCCCCAGCCTCCGCTCTCCTCTGGCCTCCAGCCTCCGCTCTCCCCTGCCTCCGCTCTCCTCTGCCCTCCAGCCTCCGCTCTTCTCCAGCCTCCGCTCTTCCCCTCCCTCCGCTCTCCCCTGCCTCCGCTCTCCCCTGCCTCCCCTCTCCCCTACCTCCGCTCTCCCCTGCCTCCGCTCTCCCCTGCCTCCGCTCTCCCATGCCCTCCAGCCTCCGCTCTCCTCTGGCCTCCAGCCTCCGCAGTCCTCTGCCTCCGCTCTTCTACAGCCTCCGCTCTTCTCCAGCCTCCGCTCTTCTCCTGCCTCCGCTCTCCCCTGCCTCCGCTCTCCCCTGCCTCCGCTCTCCTCTGCCTTCCTGCCTCCGCTCTCCTCTGGCCTCCAGCCTCCGCTGTCCTCTGCCTCCGCTCTTCTCCAGCCTCCGCTCTCCTCTGCCTCCGCTCTTCTCCAGCCTCCGCTCTCCCCTGCCTCCGCTCTCCCCTGCCTCCGCTCTCCCCTGCCTCCGCTCTCCTCTGCCTTCCTGCCTCCGCTCTCCTCTGGCCTCCAGCCTCCGCTGTCCTCTGCCTCCGCTCTTCTCCAGCCTCCGCTCTCCTCTGCCTCCGCTCTTCTCCAGCCTCCGCTCTTCTCCAGCCTCCGCTCTCCTCTGCCTCCGCTCTTCTCCAGCCTCCGCTCTCCCCTGCCCTCCAGCCTCCGCTCTCCTCTGGCCTCCAGCCTCCGCTGTCCTCTGCCTCCGCTCTTCTCCAGCCTCCGCTCTTCTCCAGCCTCCGCTCTTCTCCAGCCTCCGCTCTCCCGTGCCTCCGCTCTCCTCTGGCCTCCAGCCTCCCCTCTCCTGTGCCCCTCAGCCTCCGCTCTCCTCTCCCCCCCCAGCCTCCACTCTCCTCTGGCCCCCAGCCTCCGCTCTCCTCTGGCCTCCAGCCTCCGCTCTCCCCTGCCTCCGCTCTCCTCTGCCCTCCAGCCTCCGCTCTTCTCCAGCCTCCACTCTTCCCCTCCCTCCGCTCTCCCCTGCCTCCGCTCTCCCCTGCCTCCCCTCTCCCCTACCTCCGCTCTCCCCTGCCTCCGCTCTCCCCTGCCTCCGCTCTCCCCTGCCTCCGCTCTCCCATGCCCTCCAGCCTCCGCTCTCCTCTGGCCTCCAGCCTCCGCAGTCCTCTGCCTCCGCTCTTCTACAGCCTCCGCTCTTCTCCAGCCTCCGCTCTTCTCCAGCCTCCGCTCTCCCCTGCCTCCGCTCTCCCCTGCCTCCGCTCTCCCCTGCCTCCGCTCTCCTCTGCCTTCCTGCCTCCGCTCTCCTCTGGCCTCCAGCCTCCGCTGTCCTCTGCCTCCGCTCTTCTCCAGCCTCCGCTCTCCTCTGCCTCCGCTCTTCTCCAGCCTCCGCTCTTCTCCAGCCTCCGCTCTCCTCTGCCTCCGCTCTTCTCCAGCCTCCGCTCTCCCCTGCCCTCCAGCCTCCGCTCTCCTCTGGCCTCCAGCCTCCGCTGTCCTCTGCCTCCACTCTTCTCCAGCCTCCGCTCTTCTCCAGCCTCCGCTCTTCTCCAGCCTCCGCTCTTCTCCAGCCTCCGCTCTCCCGTGCCTCCGCTCTCCTCTGGCCTCCAGCCTCCGCTCTCCTCTGGCCTCCAGCCTCCGCTGTCCTCTGCCTCCGCTCTTCACCAGCCTCCGCTCTCCCCTGCCTCCGCTCTCCTCTTGCCTCCGCCTCCTCTCCCTGCCCTCCAGCCTCCTCAGCTCTCCCTCTGCCTCCAGCCTCCCCTCTCCTCTGCCTCCAGCCTCCGCTCTCTCCTCGCCTCCAGCCTCCGCTCTCCTCTGCCTCCAGCCTCCGCTCTCCCGCCTCCGCTCCCCCTGCCTCCCCTCCCTCCTCTCCCCGCCTCCCTCTCCTGCCCCCAGCCTCCGCTCCTCCCTCTGCCCTCCGCCTCCTCTTCCTCTGCCCTCCAGCCATCCGCTCTCCTCTGCCTGCTCCTCCACCCTCCGCTCTCCCCTGCTCCTCCGCTCTCCCTCTGCCTCCGCTCTCCCTCCTGCCTCCCGCCTCGCTCTCCCTGCCCTCCAGCCTCCTCTCCTCTGCCCTCCAGCCGCTCCGCTCTCCCTGCCCTCCAGCCTCCGCTCTCCTCCTGCCTCGCTTCCCCACCTCCGCCTCGCTCTCCCCTGCCTCCGCTCTCCCTGCCTCTCAGCCTCCCCTCCTCCCCAGCCTCCCCTCCTTGCCCCCTGCCTCCGCTCTCCTCTGCCCTCCAGCCTCCGCTCTCCTCTGCCCTCCAGCCTCGCTCTCCTCTGCTCACTCCTGCCTCCAGCTCTCCTCTGCCTCCAGCCTCCGCTCTCCCTGCCTCCAGCTGCTCTCCCCTGCCCTCCGCCTCTCCTCTGCCCTCCAGCCTCTCCCCTGCCTCCGCCTCGCTCCCTCTGCCTCCAGCCTCCCGCTCTCCTCTGCCTCCAGCCTCCGCTTCCTCTCCTCCGCCTCCTCTCCTTGCCCCCAGCCTCCCTCTCCTCTGCCCCCAGCCTCCCCTCTCCTCTGCCTCCCAGCCTCCGCTCTCCTCTGCCTCCAGCCTCCGCTCTCCTTGCCTCCAGCCCCGCTGCCTCCGCCTCGCTCTCCCTGCCTCCGCTCTCCCCAGCCTCCACTCTCCCCTGCCTCCGCTCTCCCTGCCCTCCAGCCTCCGCTCTCCCCTGCCTCCGCTCTCCCCTGACCCCTCCCTCCCTCCTCTAACCCCTCCAGTTTCTGCCTCCTCCGTCCTCTGCCTCCTCCCTCCTCTGCCCCCTCCAGCCTCTGCCCCCTCCAGCCTGTGCTGGCACTCACTGCTGACCACTGAGCCACTGCTGACCACTGAGCCACCGCGCCACCGCACTCACTGCTGACCACTGAGCCACCGCACTCACTGCTGACCACTGTATACACACAATTAATTTCACAGCACTCCCCTATTACTAAATAAACTATATATAGATTCTAGGCTACCCGATTCTTTAGAATCGGGCCACCATCTAGTTGTTTATAAACCTTTACATTGCCCTGCTCTAATACTGTTTTTTTGCTTCTTTTAACAGAGACCGTGACACTGCTGTGTAGAATAATCACATCCTTCCTGCACCGTGATATAGAACGAGTATGCACCGCTGTCACCGCACTGTTAGAAACACCGTTGCACACTGCGCATGCGCGCCTTCTTCCCGCGCATGCGCTCTAGTCATGCGTTTCACACAACGCTTGCGTTTCAAATACCGGAAACGCGCAACCGGAAGTACATCACAACAGTCCCGCCCGCATCCCATATAACACAGGGCTCCACATACTATCGGTGCACAAAGCGGGAGACGCATCCACGGCCACATCCTACACATCAGGTAACTGGGGGCATACTTTTAGCCACTTTATGTACTTACTAAGTAGCGATCCTACACCTTGACAGGATCCTTTCTACTTTTCTGTAGGACTTTGTCCAGTTCACTTATTAACCTTATCTTGGGGAACAGAAGTAAGTTATACATATATGCACTTAGTACCTATTCTAGAAGGGGGAAGATAACAAGCCATTATAACTAAACCTTTATAATGATCACACATTGTCCTTAAATATTCTATTACCTACCAGAATCAGCGCTCTTGTCTACAAATCATCTCTAGACACCATATTCATTCCAAGCAGGATGCAATTTCTTCTAACTCTCTAGGTAATTCCTTATACATTATTGCTTGTTTTTAATTACATTGTTTACTCAGTTATACACATATAAGACCCTTATTCTCCAATACAGGGAAATTTTTTGGAAATTGACTGCTACAGGGTAAATACTACTACACTGCCTATAAACTATTGTTTTCATTACAAGACGCTCTTTCTGTGCCAAGGTATATATCAGTGTTTCAATACTCGTTTCATATAGAGGTAATAACGTGGGACACTCTTCATGGATAGTCGTTCTTGTAATGTAGTCTCATCCACGTTATTTGCTCCTATAAGTTTACCACTTCCTTCTTTTTTTACTTTCTTCTTTCCTTTTTTCTTCATATGTCCTTATTCTGGGCCTTTTCTTGTAATAAATTAGGGAATAGACCCCTCCAAGTTTATTCATTTTCCGTACAAATCCGTTCCTGAACTTGAGACAATCTAATTATTCCTTTTTTCACTATATACCACATGACCCAGTTTCGTCACCCCTGCACAATACGCCGAACCACCACGAATCTCGAGCTCATAGGCACAGACACCCAGCACTTAGGTAACTATTACATACACATATTTGTGTATTCTCTCCTTTTAGGTATAAAACAGTGCTGATAATTACAAATTACCTTTATCACAATGTGGAGTATTTTTCCTTTTGCTATACTGTTTTTCGTATTGATCATGTTTTTTTGGTCTTAATATACGATGTAAAATCATAAATTTATGATGTATATTTTTGTTGTGACATAACCCTGTTCTGTTTACCCCACACCTATTGTCATTTTTATGTTCATATTGTATAGATAATCCTTGAAAAAGGCCGGTTAGGCCGAAACGTCGGATTTTTGCTGGTGAATGTCCAATAAAAACATCCCTTTTTTTGCACTTACTCACGGTCTTCTATTCATTGGTGTGCCGAGGTTATATAAATTCTACTTGGTTGCCCCCGCTGGTGATTTTACCTTATGCTCCACGTCTAAACAATGTTGTTCAAAGACATGGAAATCTTAGACACCAAGTTTTCTTATAATTTAGTGTCCTAAAGACTTTATTACCTCTGGGCCTGCCTGATTGAAGATCCTTTCCAAGGCTGCTTTGTTTATTTTGCCAAATGTCCAGTCTTTGTAATGTTTATTTAGTCAAGTGTCCAATCATTTTAGTTGTGCATGCATATATTTTGAGTTTCATTCAATATCTTGTCATACCATGCCTGATGAAGAGACCTGAGTCGTCTGGAAAGCTCACCTTATAACATCATTTATTTTATTTTTGTTAGCCATTAAAAGGTATCACAACTACACTGCACAAGAAGAAGCTGTATGGGAGAGTGATGCGAAAGAAGCTGTTTCTGCATGCACGCCACAGAGTCGCCTGAGGTATGCAAAAGCACATTTGGACAAGCCAGTTTCATTTTGGAAGAAGGTCCTGTGGACTAATGAAACAAAGATTGAGTTGTTTGGTCATACAACAAGGCGTTATGCATGGCGCCACAAAAACACAGCATTCCAAGAAAAACACTGGCTACCCACTGTCAAATTTGGGGGAGGGTCCACCATGCTTTTGGGCTATGTGGCCAATGACGGCACCAGGAATCTTGTTAAAAGTTGAGGGTCGCATGGATTCCACTCAGTTTCAGCAGATTCTTGAGAAAAATGTTCAAGAATCAGTGTCAAAGTTGAAGTTACGCCGGGGATGGATCTTTCAGCAAGACAATGATCCAAAACACCGCTCCAAATCTACTCAGGCATTCATGCAGAGGAACAATTACAATGTTCTGTAATGCCCATCCAAGTCCCCAGACCTCAATATCATTGAACATCTGTGGGATGTTTTGAAGCGGGCTGTCCATGCTCAGCGACCATCAAACTTAACTGAACTGGAATGGTTTTGTAAAGAGAAATGGTCAAAAATACCTTCATCCAGGATCTCATTAACAGCTACAGGAAGTGACTAGAGGCTGTTATTTTTGCAAAAGGTGGATCTATTAAATATTGTCACTTTTCTGTTGAGGTGCCCATACTTTTGCACCTGTCAAATTTTGAAATAATGCATATTTCACATTTTTGGTTAGTACAATAAACCTCATTTCAATCCTGAAATATTACTGTGTCCATCAGTTATTACATATATCACACTGAAATAGCTGTTGCAAAAAACCCAATTTTAAGCAAAAAAAAAAAAAATGAATAAGATTAAGAGGGGTGCCCAATCTTTTTCATATGACTGTATAATGATTTGGTGTGAAGTTCCCCAATTAAGTATGGTTTTAATTGATTTGTTTTGTCCGCATATGTATTTAATAAAGCTTTGTAATAACTTTTACAATTATTGGTGTGCTCCCTATCTACATATATGCCATGTCTTTTCTTGTGTGATAAATCTGTCCACTACCACGCTCTCTGAGCAGTTCTCAGGCTGCAGCCATTTTTGCACCAGGATGAACATCTGAATCTGAGGAGGCTTGTTTCGTTCGTAGCACCAGAGGTGCACCCATTGGGCCCTAATTGCCATGTTTATGCCAAAACATGTCAATGTCCGCCTTCAGCCTGCCATACTCTTTGGCATGCTGCAGGATGAGGTCATAGCAAGCTTTCTAATGTTCCTTAGTAAGGTGTAAAGCTAGAACCTTTGACCATTGCTATGGATGCAGTTTCTCCCTGTTTGTCATGCTTTCAAATACAGTTAAAAAAGCCTCGATTTTGTCCACCAGTTTCTTTCGAGAGATCATCTGCTGCTGATGCTGTGACTGTTGCAACTGCTGGATCAGGACTTTTCCTCCTTAAACCTGCTGTTTCTGCTGCAGCTCTAGATTGGCCTTGACCAGCGCCTTAACAAGCGCCTCCATACCTTCAGATTGTTTGCAATGTTACAGATGCCTTTACCCAGGATATCCAGTCTTTAAACTGTAATCATTTGTATTTTAGCCTTCTTCCAGTATTCTACACCAATTGTAGATATTCACCCCTTGAGGTAGGCAATTAGGTAGCATTCACATGGGCAATGTATGTTTGCTCCAAATGTGCAGTTTTATTGCATTCATAAGACTCCCAGGCAATCAAAACCAAAAAGCCTTAACCATATATTCAGCTGTTCACACGGACCAAACTTTACACAAATAAGGGATACCTTCAGCCTGATCTCCAGCAGCTTCCAGCACCAAACAGAAGTGTTCCACTCAATCATGTATAGATGAAACTGAACAGGCTTCAGCTTGCATATGTTACTTTGCAGCCCAAACACATTCCACTCTTCTCAACATCCCCAGCAGACTGAGAGGAGACCTAGGTAAAGACATGACCATGAGAAGACACACAGATGAAATGACCAATTGTCAATGGCCATTGTAAACTGAATGTGCATTCCCTCGTTAGGTGGCAGATGCTAAGCAGGTTGACGCTGGACTAGTACTGAGATGGGAGACTGGCGAGGTATCCCTGGTTCCACTGAGTTTTTTTTAGGCAAAAGAGGTGGTAAGAGGTCTAAACAATTGACAACAACTAAAACTGCCTTTTCTTAATATATGCATCATGAATAGATCCGCAGGTGGTATTCCAACTTGTCAACGGCCATTCAAAACTGTACGTGTGTTCCGTCATCATATACAGATGCTAAGCAGATTGAGGCTGGGCTACTACAGGCATGGGAGACTGGCTGTGGATCCCTGGTTTATTTTTTGGAAGTAAAAGGTGTAAACAATTGACAAAAACTATAATTATAACTTTTCCTCTAGATGCCTCTAGAAAAGACCCACAGATGGGCTGGCTACTTATCAACGGCCATTCAAAACTGAATGTGCATTCCCTTGTTAGGCTGCTTTCACACTGCAGTTTTTTCACTGATCAGTGTCCATCAGATTTGTGTGCCAAAACCAGGAGTGTCTCCAAAACTCAGAACAGGTGTCAATCTTTCAATTATAGTTTTTCTCTGCAAGTTCCTCTCCTGGTTCCTCTCCGGGTTTTGGCACACAAATCTGATGGACACTGATCAGTGAAAAAACTGCAGTGTGAAAGCAGCCTTAGATCACAGATGATAAACAGGGAGAGGTTGGGCTAGTACAAGCACGGGAGACCGGCTGGGAATCCTTGCTTTTGTTGAATTTTTGGAGGCAAAGGATGGTAAAAGGGCTAAACAATTGACAACTAAAACTGTGTTTTCTTAATGTATGCCTCTTGAAAAGACCCGCAGATGGGCAGACAACCTGTCAAAGGCAGTTGTAAACTGAATGTGCATGCCCTCATCAGATTGTAGATACTAAGCAGGTTGAGTATGAGCTAATAGTGGCATGGGAGACAGACTGGGAATCGCTGATTCCATTGAAGTTTTGGAGGCAAAAGGGGTGGTAAGAGACTTGTATCGGTGGTTAGCAGCCCATCAATAACGATGTCTTCTTAGGACTTCCTTTGTCCCATTGGACAACTCAGTTATAATTTCTTATACAATTTAAATTCTTCTCCATTTCACTTATGAAAACTATTTGTATCTCGTTTCTTAAGATACTGTATCATGGCGAAACGTTGATGACCTTGGAATTTCGCGCTTTTCTGTGTAACTTGACGATACTTTGGTTAGGAGTTATTTTATTGTTTAACTCAATAAAAACTGGTTTACCATACAAGGGGTGGTAAGAGGCCTAACAACTGAAACTGCCTTTTCTTAATGTATGCCTCATGAAAAGATCCGTAGATGGTTCAGCCACTTGTCAATGGTGTGAGGTAGCAACATTAGTTAAGCACGACAGGAGGCTCTTATTCACACCACACACAATTTGTTTGCTAGACCAGGCGATTACAGACCTCAGGGTTCCGGGACGCAGCCGGTACAGTCCTGTACACACTTGTATAAATCCAAAAGCCAAGACCGCACGGCTGGACTGTTTTTTCTTGCACACAGCCCCTAATCTCACAGCTCCTGCTGCTCTGCCTCCTTAGCTTCAACAGACCACAACCTGTGGTGCAGTCCAGGTTTAAACACATGACTGGACCTAGGGATTCTCAAAGACCCGGAGTGGAGGAGATCTTATAGGGATATGGAGCACATTCTGGGATATACATAACGGCTGTCACATATCATTTAGGTCACTGCCTCCCAATGGCTATTGTAAACTGAATGTGCATGCCCTCGTCAGTAGGCAAATACTAAGCAGGTTGAGGCTGGGCTAGGACCGGCATGGGAGACTAGCAGGGAATCCATGCTTCCGCTAACTTTTTGGAGGCAAAAGAGGTGGTAAGAGGTCTAAACAATTGATAACAACTTATACCTTCATTTCTTAGCCTCTTGAAGAGACCCACAGTTGTGGCGGCCACTCTTCAACGGCAATTTTAAACTAAATGTGCATACCCTCATCAAAGCGCATGCTAAGCGGGTTGAGGCTGGGCTAGTACTGGCATGGAATCCATGGTTCCGTTGAGTTTTTGGAGGCAAGAAGGGTGGTAAGATGTCTAAACAATTGACAACTAAAACTTTATTTTCTTAATTATGCATTTTGAAAAATCCACAGATGAGCGGCCAACTTGTCATCTGCATTTCTAACCAGAATGCAAATGCATTTGTCAGATCACAGATGCTAAGAAGTTTGAGGCTGGGCTAGTACCAGTATGGGAGACTGGCTTGGAATTTCTGACTCTGTTGACTTTTTGAAGGCAAAAGCGGTGGTAAAAGGTCTAAACAATTGACAACAATTAAAACTGTCTTTTCTTAATGTATGCCTTTTGAAAAGACCTGCACATGATCTCACAACTTGTCAAAAGCCATTCTAAACTAAATGTGCATTCCCTCCTCAGATCGCAGATGCTAAGGAGACAGGTTGGGCTAATACCGCGATGGGAGACTGGGTGGGAATCCCTGGTTCTGTTGACTTTTTGGAGGCAAAACCAGTGGTAAGAGGTCTAAATAATTGACAACCAAAACTGTCTTTTCTTAATGTATGCCTCTTGAAAAGACCAACAGCTGAGCTGGCCTCTTGTCAATGGGCATTCTAAACTGAATGTGCATGTCAGATCACAGACACTAAGCAGGTTGAGGCTAGGCTAGTTCCTCCATGGGAGACTGGCTGAGAATCCTTGTTTATGTTGACTTTTTGGAGGCAAAAGGGTTGCTAAGAGATTTAAAACTGTATTTTCTTAATGTATGCCTCTTGAAAAGATATGCAGATGGGTTGGCCACTTGTCAATGGCAGTTTTAAACTGAACCAGATGTGGGCCCGATAATATCTCATTGGGAGGGCAGTAACATCATGATGGGGGCAGGCTATGTGGCACTGGGGGCGGTAGCTGTCTCCCTTTGTGCATACTCTTTCTCCCTTGTGCGGTCTTCTTCCCTCTGTACAAACTCCTTTGACCTATTTCCCCCTTATGCTGTCTTCTTCATTCATGTGCTCTCTTCTTTGAGCATCTTCCCCCTATGCGCTCTTCTCCTTGTATGCATTCTCTTTTCCCCCTTTCTCTCTCTTTTCTCCCTTGCATGCTGTCTCTTTCCTCCCTTTGTGTGCACTGTCTTTCGCCCTTGTGTGTGTGTCTCAGTCTCTTTCCCTCCATTTGTGCGCTGTATCTTTCCTCCCTTGTCTGTGCGGTCTCTTTCGCCCCTTGTGTGCGCTGTCTCTTTCGCTTCTTGTGTCCGCCGTCTCTTTCATCCCTTGTGTGTGATGTCTATTTCCTTCCTTGTTTGTGCTGTCTCATTCTCTTTCCCACCTTCTGTGCTCTCTTTGTCTCTTTCCTCCTTTGCTTATGCTGTCTCAGTCTCTTTCCCCCCTTGTGTGTGCTGTCTCTTTCCCCTTCCTTTGTGTTAGTTGTCTCTTTTGACCCTTGTGCTTTCTCTTGTGCCCCTTGTACGCTCTACTTTTGTGATCCCGTGTGTGCTGTCTCTTTCACCCCATGTGTGCTGTCTCTTTTGCCCCTATGCTCTCTTTACCCTTGTGTTGCTCTTTTGTTCCTTGTGCTGTGCTGTTTCTTTCCCCCTTGTGTGCGCTTTTTCCTCCCTTCTGTGTGCTGTCTCTCTCACCCCTTGTTTGTGCTGTCTCAGTCTTTTTCCTTCCTTGTTTGTGCTTTCTCAGTCTCTTTCCTTCCTTGTTTGTGCTGTCTCAGTCTCTTTCCCCTTGTGTGTGCTGTCTCTTTTGTGATCCCTTATTCTAAGTGCTGCCTCTATCGCCCCTTGTGTGCGCTCTTTCCTCCCATCTGTGTGCGGTCTCTTTCCTTGTTTGTGCTGTCACTTCTGCCCCTTGTGCTCTCTTTTGTGATCCCTTGTGTGTGCTGTCTCTTTTGCCCCTTATGCTGTGCTGCCTCTATCGCCCCTTGTGTGCTGTCTCAGTCTCTTTTCCTTCCTTGTTTGGGGCTTTCTCATGTCTCTTTCCTTCCTTGTTTTGTGTTTCTTCAGTCTTTTTCCCCTTCCTTTTTGTTTTGTGCTGTCTCAGTCTCTTTCCTTCCTTGTTTGTGCTGTCGCTTGTCTCTTCCACCTCTTCCTTGTCCCTTTTTGCCCCTCGTCGTGTGCGCTGTCCCTTTCTTCCCTTGTTTGTGCTTTCTCAGTCTCTTTCCTTCCTTGTTTGTGCTGTCTCAGTCTCTTTCCTTCCTTGTTTGTGCTTTCTCAGTCTCTTTCCTTCCTTGTTCGTGCTGTCACTGTCTCTTTCGCCCCTTGGGTGCGCTGTCTCTTTCGCCCCTCGTGTGCGCTGTCCCTTTCCTCCCTTGTGCGCTTGTCTCTTTCCTCCCTTGTGTGCGGTGTGCTTTCCTTCTGTGTGCGCGCTCTCTCTTCCTTCTCTGTGTGCGCTGTCGCTTTCTCCCCTTGTGTGAGTTATCTATTTCTCCCCTTGTATGAGCTTTCTCTTGACCCCCTTGTGTGGTGCTGTGAGCTGTCTCTTTCCTTGTTTGTGTGTGCGGTTTCTTTTGTCCCTTGAGTGTGCTGTCTTTTTTTGTGATCAATTGTGTGTGTGCTATCTCTTTTGTGATCAATTGTGTGTGTGCTGTCTCTTTTGTGTTCCCTTGTGTGTGTGTGCTGTTTCTTTCCCTCCTTTTGCTGTCTCTGTGCTCCCTTGTGTACTCTGTGCTAAAGGACCCTTGATGAGGTCAAAGTCATGTGATCTGTGACTCCAACCATGACTCTTGACATCGTTACAGGTCCTCCAGATTCAGATTGCATTTAATCTTCAGCGGCGACAGGTTTGGGGGGGCTGGGGCTGCAGGATGCGGTGACCTGGCGGGGTGATCCGGCTGCTGAGGTGGGTGCAGTGTAGGTAACGATCGGGATTGCAGGCATCGGTATATTCGGAGATCCATCACTTCCGGTTGGCACTTGGAATTGTGGGATAGGTAGACATCTGGATGGAACCGGAAACCACAAAGCGATTATGTAAGTAGATGTGCACTCGCTCGCCAGATCACAGATGGAAAGCAAATTGAGGCCAGGATAGTTCCTGGATGGGAGACTGGCTGGGAATCCCTGTTTACGTTGATGTTTAGGAGGCAAAAGGCTTGTTAAGAGGTGTAAACAATTGACAACTAAAACTGTCTTTTCTTAATGTATAGAAAGGACCCGCAGATGCACTAGCGACTCGTCAACGGCTATAACGGCAGTTACTCAGCCAGGAGTCTAATGTGTGATGACCTCAGTGAGGTCATTACAGTTCAGGATCCTGGAGTCACACAGGGGTTAACGGTGATCTCATTATGATTTCCAGAGCAGGCACTGGAAATCATCATAGGATCACATTTAAGTCCTGTGTGACCTGAGGATCCAGACCTGTATTGAACTCACTAGGGTCATCAAATGTCAGGCTCCAGGCAGAGCAGAGATTGCTCTGCGAAGGCACCATCTTTGCGGAAGAAGACTCGCAGGAGTGAGATGCCAGGACACCTTTCGGAGGCTGCATGGGGAATCATAGGTAAGATGGTACTGTGGGGGAAGGGGAACCGGAGAATTGGAGGGTGGGGGCGGGCGGGGAAGGCAGGTAAAGACACAGGATGCTTTTTTTCAGCGCACGCGTAGTCAGCACCATTTTGGAAATGAGGGATGGGAGGAGGGTCTTTGGCATTACTGGGGCACCTTGGGGCCGTAAGGGTTAACATGTTTACATTTCTTTGTCATCTGACATGTTTGATCATGTCAGATGAAAGGGAAATTATTTTTACCAGTGATGTTATATTTTTAATTTTTTTTAACGTGACTGCTGGTATACGGTGTAAACCAGTGATCACGTGGCCGGGTTCTGAAAAATATCTGCCCTATTCATAATCTTCAGGGTCTCAGCTACCCATGGAGATTTTCTAACACTGGAGGGGGGCACTACAGGGCTTTGTCCTTTTCTGACATCTCTGGATGTCGGAAAGGAAAAAGTACCCTCAAATGCCAATGTCTAGAGTCGTACTGCCTTTGCTATGGGGATAGAGGTAATAAATAAGAACAAAATGTTTGTAAATAAAGTTTATTTTGCTCTTTATTTTCCAAGATTAACATTGAAACCATCACAAAAACTGCATTATAATACATTGATGTATTGACTATTTACAATATACAGTAGTGTACTCAATTTCTCAAAAAAATAGATATAAAAGCTAGAAGCAACCTCAATCAGGTACTCCAGTTTACGATAATTCATCATAGATGAAAAGTTAAAAGAACTGCCCCATAGCAACCTAAACGAAATCTAGGGGAAAGGAAAGTTAAGCAAAGCAACAAACTGATTAAGTGTGAGTGCAGTAACCAAAATTCCTCCCCTTAGTATAATATTGCACAACCATTTCACACAAAAAATGAAAGAACACAGTTCTTATGATAATTAACCTCAAAGAAAACAAATTTGACTTTTAAGAATCGAACATAACTATATTAAATGGGTAGAACACTCAAAAATAGCCCAGAATAAGAGAAATCTGGATAGAGTGCCAACATGCTGGTTAGTGGGAGACCCACAGCTTGTTTCAACATGCGCAAAAATCTTATCAGTGGGCATAACAGTTCATAACTTTACTTTTATATCGTAGTGGTTAGCGTTCGTGATATGTTATAATCATATGCAGTCAGTAATGCAAACCGTTGTACCTAATAATTTATTTTCCTAAACTTTCTGGCAGTTAATGTTTTGAAAACTAAAGAAAAACGGATTGTGACACAGGAGTCACTATGTAGCAGCAGCTCAAATCAAGGCCATAATGGTAAAGGTTTTTTGATTGTTAATAATTTTAAACAGTTTTGGTTCTTAGTTCATTCCACGGCTGGAAGAAAAAGCGGATGTCCACAGGAAACCGCGTCTTGTAGGAGACATCACACAGGTCCTCAGGAAGACTATCTCAGCCAGGCCTAAAAATAAAAACAAAAGGAGGCCAGTGAATGAAAGGTTCTCACCTAGGATAAAACTGTACAATGGTTCATAAAGACAGGCAGCTTGAAATACAAATGAGAATCAACATCTTAAAGATAACACCCCCCCCCCCCCCAAAGAAAACAAAAAAATCTGTTGTTTGTATATGGATGCCTTTTATTGTCAGCATTTAGTTCATTTTTTTTTTTTGATTCAGTATTTACAACTGTATTTGATCAATATTTTCTTCATTATTAGGACCATTTGAATGTCACAGTGGATTTTGTTTAGAACTACTCTATATCAGGCTGCAAAGAAAGAAGAAAAAGGCCAAAAGATACCACAATCAGCTAGAGACAGTCTAGTACCCTGGCCCTTGGGACCGAGACACACCCACAGGCAAAAATACTAAACACTGACATTGCCAACTTGCTAGCCATGGAGATGTTGCCGTTTAGGCTTGAGGGAATGAAGCATTTCTGTGAACTCTTGGCTGTGGCTGCTCCACGATACTCAGTTCCTAGCCGCCACTATTTTACCCAGTGTGCCGCTTCCGCATTACAGAAATATGTGTTAAACAATATCAACTGTGCTATGACCAACATCGTAACCGGGAAAATCCACCTAGCAACAGAAACGTGGACAAGTTGTTGTGGACAGGGATGATACATTTCTCTAATGGTACACTGGGTCAACCTGGTGGAGGGTGTTTTCGGCACACAATCATAAAATGAAAAACTGATTTGACTCAAAAGCCAGAGAAGTCCATGAAACAATTTTTATTTTATACAGCAGTCCTTGTTTTCAATGAACAGAACAGTCAAAAAAAAGTTTCAACATCAGTTCTGCCTTCCTCAGTGGACTGTTTATATAAATAAAGGATATACATAGCAGAAATACATTCAAAGATATACATGCGTACAATGAAGGCACTCTGCATAATAAAATAAAAGGCATCAATTGTGCCACATTATGATGATAACAAATAAGGATATTTGTGACAACAAATATAAATGAATTCATATATAGACTCGTACCTATCATGTAAAGGAAATTTGACTTGCACTCGTATCTGTTAGCCAAGTGTTATGTAATCTATAATGAAATAGGGATCAAAAACATCTGTTAGGTAACCATAGGCCACACGGTGGTATAATGTAGGGGAAAGAAATTTTTTCCAATGTAGAAAAGGAGAAAAGGTGACATACTCGCATACTATATCACCCATCAACTTTGATCTGAGAATTTTGCTTTTATGTTGTAATGGCCTCATCGCTTTCTTAAAGTATTTATTTGAAGAGCCACATGTGAATGGTGCAACAGAGGGACTAATCAACCACTGCTCCATTGACATGTTACTCTTCACAGGTACGTTTCTCAGGATTGTGGGGTCCCAGCGGTCAAAACCACAGCGATGGGAAAGTTATAATCTATATACACTGTGTGCAGAATTATTAGGCAAGTTGTATTTTAGAGGATTATTTTTATTATAGATCAACAACTATGTTCTCAATCAACCCAAAAGACTCACATATCAAAGCTTAATATTTTTGGAATTTGGAGTTATTTTTTTTTTAGATTTGGCTATCTTAGGAGGATATCTGTTTGTGCAGGTAACTATTACTGTGCAGAATTATTAGGCAACTTAGTAATAACCAAATATATTCCCATCTCACGTGTTTATTTTCACCAGGTAAACTAATATAAGTGCACAAAATTCAGAAAAAATTATTTCTGACATGCAAAAACAAACCCCCCCCCAAAATTAGTGACCAATATAGCCACCCTTCTTTATGATGACACTCAACAGCCTTCCATCCATACATTCTGTTAGATGCTTGATCTGTTTACGATCAACATTGTGTGCAGCAGCCACCACAGCCTCCCAGACACTGTTCCGAGGAGTATACTATTTTCCCTCCCTGTAGATCTCACATTTTAGGAGGGGACCACAGGTTCTCTATGGGGTTCAGATCAAGTGAACAAGGGGGCCATGTCATTATTTTTTCTTCTTTTAGACCTTTGCTGGCCAGCCACACTGTGGAGTAGTTGGATGCATGTGATGCAGCACTGTCCTGCATGAAAATCATGTTTTTCTTGAACGATACTGACTTCTTCCTGTACCACTGCATGAATAAGTTGTCTTCCAGAAACTGGCAGTAGGTCCAGGAGTTGAGCTTCACTCCATCCTCAACCCGAAAAGGTCCCACAAGTTCATCTTTGATGACACCAGCCCATACCAGTATCCCACCTCCACCTTGCTGGCGTCTGAGTCGGAGTGGAGCACTCTGTCTTTTACTGATCCAGCCTCTGGCCCATCCATCTGGCACAACAAGAGTCACTCTCATTTCATCAGTCCATAAAACCTTTGAAAAATCAGTCTTTAGATATTTCTTGGCCCAGTCTTGACGTTTTATCTCATGTTTCTTGTTCAAAGGTGGTTGTTTTTCAGCCTTCCTCACCTTGGCTATGTCCCAGAGTATAGCACACCTTATGCTTTTTGATACTTCAGTAACGTTGCAGCTCTGAAATATGGCAAAACTGGTGGCAAATGGCATCTTGGCAGCTTCACGCTAGATTTTCCTCAATTCATGGGCAGTTATTTTGCGCCTTTTTTGCCCAACACGCTTCCTGCAACCCTGTTGGCTATTTGACATGAAACGCTTGATTGTTCGGTGATCACGCTTCAAAAGTTTGGCAATTTCAAGACTGCTGCATCCTTCTGCAAAACATCTCACAATTTTGGACTTTTCAGAGCCTGTCAAATCTCTCTTCTAACCCATTCTGCCTAAGGAATGGCATTTGCCTAATAATTAAGCACACCTTATATAGGGTGTTCATGTCATTAGACAACACCCCTCCTCATTACAGAGATGCACATCACCTGATTTACTTAATTGGTAGTTGGCTCTCAAGCTTATAAAGCTTGGAGTAGGACAACATGTATAAAAAGTATCATTTCATCAAAATACTCTTTTGCCTAATAATTCTGCACACAGTGTAGAAGAGAAGTGATGACTTCCATATTCGGGATAATCAATTGAAACATTTAAATGCTGAAAATCCCTAAATCCAATACCACCTCTCTGACAACAGGACAGAAGTGGTACTGTGGAGTGTATATATAGATACTGAGGATTACACCCAGTATACAGGACAGGAGAAGTGGTACAGTGCAGTGTATATACACAGAATAATACAAATACCGTATATACTCGTGTATAAGTCAAGTTTTTCAGCCCAAAATTTGGGCTGAAAAGTCTCCCCCTCGGCTTATACACGAGTCAATACGGGGGGGGCTGTGTCCGGGGCTGTGGAAGCTTCAGGAGGCGGGGGGGGCTGCTGTATGAGCGGCCCCGTCACGTGGGGCCGCTCATTGAATATGCACTGCTTTCCCCTGTCAATCAGCGGCAGGGGGAAGCAGTGCATATAGCCCCCAAATGCTGGCACTCGCCCCCCCTTGTAAGGGACCCCCCCCCCCCCCGATGGTTATATTACCATTCCGGACTTCTGATCCGCGCCGCTCCTCGCTGCTCCGTCCATCCGTGTTCTACATCCCGGATCTCCGGCCGTCGCAGGCATGTGACGTCATCGCGCGACGGCCGGGGATCCCGGATGTAGAAGACGGACGGACGGAGCAGCGAGGAGCGGCGCGGATCAGAAGTCCGGAATGGTAAGAGAAGCGGGGGGGGCCCTTGCAAGGGGGGGCGAGTGACAGCAATTGGGGGCTGCTGGGGACCCCCAGGGGGCTGCTGGGGACCCCTGGGGGCCGCTGTGTACCCCAGGGGCTGGGGGACCCCCAGGGGTGCTGCTGGGTACCCCCTGGGGGCTGCTGGGGACCCCCTGGGGGCTGCTGGGGACCCCCTGGGGGCTGCTGGGGTGTACCCCCAGGGGGCTGCTGGGGTACCCCCATGGGGGCTGCTGTGGTACCCCCTGGGGGCTGTTGGTACCCCCAGGGGGCTGCTGGTACCCCCTGGGGGCTTTGGTACCCCAGGGGGCTGTGGTACCCCCAGGGGGCTGTTGGTACCCCATGGGGCTGCTGGTACCCCCGGGGGCTGTTGGTACCCCCTGGGGGCTGTTGGTACCCCGGGGGCTTTGGTAACCCCCGGGGGCTGCTGGGTACCCCCTGGGGCTGCTGCTTTGTACCACGGGCTGGGCCTGATACTACACTGGGGCTGCTGGGCTCCTGTATACTACCACCGCTGGGGCTCTGTATCTACCACTGGGGCTGCTGGCTGTATACTACCACTGGGGCTGCTGGGGCTCTGTATACTACCGGGGCTGCTGTACTGGGGCTGCTGGGGCTCTGTATACTACCACTGGGCTGCTGGGGCTCCTGTATACTACCACTGGGGCTGCTGTGGGTCTGGCTGTATACTACCACTGGGGGCACTGCTGGGGCTCCTGTATACTACCACTGGGGCTGCTGGGGCTCCTGTATACTACCACTGGGGCTCCTGTATATACTACAACTGGGGCTGCTGGGCTCTGTATATACCACTGGGCTGCTGGATCTGTATATACACTGGTGCTGTATATACACTGTGGTCTGTATACTGTGCTGGGTCCACCCTCGGCTTATACACGAGTCAATAGGTTTTTCCAGATTTTTGGGGCAAAAGTAGGGGGGTCGGCTTATACACGGGTCGGCTTATACACGAGTATATACGGTACTGAGGATTACACTTAGTATACAGGACAGAAGTGGTACTGTGCAGTATATATATACACATATACAATATATATATATATATATATATATGGATTACACCCAGTATACAGGACAGGACAAGTGGTACTGTTCAGTATATACCGTGCTGTGCAAATTAATTGGGACAAAGCATTTTTTAAGTAAAATCATAAGTTGGGGTTACCAGTCAGTGATTCAAATCAGTTTTAACTGCTTTGAACTGAGTAACAAAATGTGGTTTGACTGGTTTTAGTCAGAAAATAACAGCTAGCTGCCCCCTCAGCTCCAGTTGAGAGCTTGTTTCTGTGAGGAGTGGTTTAGTGTACTTTTTCTCTCAGTGTGATTCGTGCCTGCAAAAATGGATGTTACTCCACGGAAGAGGTCTAGAATTATTATTCTTAATGAACATACAAGTCTGCCTGTAAGAGAAATCGCTTCCACCGTTGGTATTGGAAAATCTACCGTTTCAAGAATACGGTAATTCGCACACACAATGAAACTATCGTTTTCTCCAAAAACGAAAAGGGAAATGTGGAAGAAAAAGGAAAACGACACAAAGAACTGATAAAACACTTAATAGAAATAGTAAAATTAATGCAAGAAAAACTTGCTTTGTCCCAATTAATTTGCACAGCACTGTATATATACACAGAATAACTGTGTATATATATATATATATATATATATATATACAAAATAATGCAGGATACTGAGGATTACACCCAGTACACAGGACAGAAGTGGTACTGTGCAGTGTATATCTGTGCACTGTGGTATATGGCTGCCCACTGTGGCATATGGCTCCCTCCCTGGTGCACTGTGGTATATGACAGCCCAGTGTATATGGCTCCCTGGTGCACTGTGGTATATGACTTCCCAGTGTATATGCCTCCTTACCTGGTGCACTGTGGTATATGGCTGCCCAGTGTATATGGCTGGCTTCCTGGTGCACTGTGTGTATATGGCAGGTTCCTGGTGCACTGTGGTATATTGCTGCCCAGTTTATATGCCTCCCTCCCTGGTGCAACATGGTATATGGCAGCCCAGTGTATATGGCTGGCTCCCTAGTGCACTGTGGTATATGGCTGCCCAGTAAACATAGCTCCCTCCCTGGTGCACTGTGGTATATGACTGCCCAATGAATATGGCCGGCTCCCTAGTGCACTCTGGTATATGGCTGCCCAGTAAATATAGCTCCCTCCCTGGTGCACTGTGGTATATGGCAGCCCAGTGTATATGGCTGGCTCCCTAGTGCACTGTGGTATATGGCTGCCCAGTAAATATAGCTCCCTCCCTGGTGCACTGTGGTATATGTCTGCCCAGTGAATATGGCTGGCTCCCTGGTGTATTGTGGTATATGGCTGCCCAGTGTATATGGCTCCCTCCTTGATGCACTGTGGTATATGGCTACCCAGTGAATATGGCTCCCTCCCTGGTGCACTGTGGTACACCGTACATTGAGTGAGGAGCCGTCGGGCACAGTGCACATCACCCACCCAATTATGTGGAATCTGGGTTCTCCTTTCGCTCCCTTCTGTACGGAGGGTTCAGCCGCGAGAGGATGGAGCGGCGGTGCCCCTGGGATCCCAGCCACATACAGCAGAGCCGGCAGTGCTGATGCCGGGTGGTGCAGAGTCCAGCTGTGCTGTGCTGGGACGGGTAATGGTGCTTCCATCTCGTGTACTCTCTCCACCCACAAAGTAAGTGCTGTCGTCACAGTATAGCGCCTGCTCCTCCTTGCTCCTCTTGACTCCGTGACAGGGCTGCCACAAGGAATTTCAGAGCCCCTCACTGGCAAAATTTTGGGGCCCTCCTGACACATCGCCCAGTCGCCAACCAGGCTCTGCCTCCACCCCAACACACACATATATCTGTCTTTCAATCTATACACACAAGGAGACTGCTTTGGGCTGAATATACAATAGAGACTACACAATGGAGGCTGCCAGCCTTACACACTTTAAGAGACTGACGGCCGTACAACGCATTACATACTGCCGGCCGTACACGCATTACAGACTGCCGGCCGTACACGCATTACAGACTGCCGGCCGTACACGCATTACAGACTGCCGGCAGCATACACATTACAGACTGCCGGCAGCATACACATTACAGACTGCCGGCAGCATACACATTACAGACTGCCGGCAGCATACACATTACAGACTGCCGGCAGCATACACATTACAGACTGCCGGCAGCATACACATTACAGACTGCCGGCAGCATACACATTACAGACTGCCGGCCGTACACGCATTACAGACTGCCGGCAGCAAACGCATTACAGACTGCCGGCAGCAAACGCATTACAGACTGCCAGGCAGCAAACGCATTACAGACTGCCGGCAGCAAACGCATTACAGACTGCCGGCAGCAAACGCATTACAGACTGCCGGCAGCAGACGCATTACAGACTGCCGGCAGCAGACGCATTACAGATTGCCAGCCGTACACGCATTACAGACTGCCGGCCGTACACGCATTACAGACTGCCGGCAGCATACGCATTACAGACTGCCGGCAGCATAACGCTTTAGAGACTGCCAGCAGCATACGCTTTAGAGACTGCCGGCAGCATACGCTTTAGAGACTGCCGGCAGCATACGCTTTAGAGACTGCCGGAAGTATAAGCATTAGGCACTGCCGGCAATATACACATTAGAGACTGGCAGCCGTATACACATTAGAGACTGCTGGATCTTTATCTTGTATGCACAGCACTATACTGTATATACAGGAAAAACCTATATACATACAGTATACACACACACACCAACACTGAATGTACTGTGGACATGTACATACAGTATAGTGCTGTGTAGAGACAACCAGCCACACACAGCCAGCCACAGTGACACAGCCAGCGACACACAAACACAAAGCCAGCCACAGCCACACACACAGCCAGCCACAGCCAAGCTATCCCCAGCCACACACCGACACAGCCAGCCAAACAGCCAGCCACAGCCAAGTAGCCCCAGCCACACAGACATATAGTAAGCCACACAGACACACACACAGCTAGCCACAGCCACACACTGACACAGTCAGCCACACACAGCCAGCCACACATCAACAGTCAGTTACACATAGCCAGCTACCCACCCACACAAGTCAGCTACACACAGCCAGCCACACATTGCCAGCCCCAGCCAAGCAACCCCAGCCACACAGACACACACTCAGCCACACAGCTAGCCCCAGCCACACACAGCCAGCCACAGCCAAGCAGCCCCAGCCATACACTGACAGTCAGCCACACACAGCCAGCCACACACTGACACACAGACACACACACAGCCAGCCCCAGGGACATATAGTGAGCTGCACACACACACACAGCTAGCCACAGCCACACACAGCTAGCCACAGCCACACACAGCTCCAGACACACACAGTCAGCCACATACAGCTACACAGATAGCCACAGATAGCCGCAGCCCCAGCCACACACAGCCAGTCCCAGCCACACACACAGCCGCAGCTACACATAGCCAGCCACTACCAAGCAGACCCAGCCACACACCGACAGTCAGCCACACAGCCTCAGCCAAGCAGCCCCAGCCACATAGACACAGTCAGTTGTTGTTGACAATGTCTTCTTCTCTATCTCAAAATCTTAGTTGTTACCAATGGTTTTGCCTACTGTATGTACTGCCGTAATGAAGTGTTACTTTATTAATTTCCGTTTATCCTATTGAAGTTAATGTAATGTAATATGTTCTGCTGTGTCTGTGACACTTTATCCTAATTACATAGCATGACTGAAGTTGGTGCTAATCCACTGGATATAAATCACAACCAGGCCTGCACATTGTTTAACCATATTCCTCATGAAAGACTTTTTATAGATTTAGCTGTATCCTGAATACATTCAATTTAAGGCCCGGTCACACTAAGCGAAATCGCTAGCAAGATTGCTGCAGAGTCACAAGTTTTGTGACACAACAACGACCTCAGCAGCGATCTCACTACATTTGACACGTAGCAGCGACCAGGCCCCTGCTGTGAGATCGCTGGTCATGTCGGAATGGCCTGGACCATTTTTTGATCGTCGGGGGTCCCGCTGGGCAGCATGCATTGGCGTGTTTGACGGGGACAACGCCCAACGACCTCAATACTACGCCCTAGAGTGATAGGGTCCCAACAACCGCCCTATCGTTGCTGCATTACTGGTGAGATCTGACTGTTTGACATCTCATCAGCGACCACGTAGCGACGCGCCAGCGATCCTTACCACGTCATATCGTTGTCGGGATCGCTGGAGCGTTGCCAAGTCTGATGGTACCCTTAGAGTTTATTCATATATCTTGTATACATTAATTCCTTAATATATTTATGGGCTATTATTCAGTCTTCTAACCAACTAATTGTCAGAATTAAGGCAAGGTTACAGGTCTGTCCAGTGTTTATTTGCCTAATAGCATTTACTAACACCTCTTTTCCCTTTTCCTCTGGTTTTCCTCTCTCCTCTGCAGAGATAGAAAACAGTGACTCAGGGTGGTCTCCAGTCTCCTAGCGACCTCCACAACAAGTCACTGCTCCTCCTCCTTCCGCACATGAGCAGTTGCACTGCCTGTGCTCCACGCTGGGCCACCTCCTACGTTCCAATGGGCGGAAGCAGGAAGCTGCCTGAGCGTCACTCTCCATGCCCACCCACCTATTTATGCCTGCACTTTACACCACCCATTCCCTGCACCCTGGCATGCCGTTCAGCTGCTTCCCACAGGTATCACACACTGTCCGCTGGGCAATCTGACCCATGACCTCTTTGCTATGTTTGGTCAATCTCTTACTCTTATGGGGACATCATACGCGTTAATGTCGCCAGCGATCTCATCACTGGCAACATTGAAGGCTGATTGCTGGTGAGCTGTCACACAGGCAGACTTACCAGCGATCAGTACCAGCGAGAACGCTGGTAACCATGTAAACAAGCGGGTAACTAAGCACCGTGCGGCGCTAAGTTACCCACTGTTTACTATGGATACCAGCTCCCCAGCTTGCTGAGAGGTGCTGGGAGGTAGCTTCTCGCTCGTCTCCCGGTGTCACAAGCAGCGGGTGCTGCGTGTCCAATGGGCGACCATTGCCAGGTTTTAGAGCAGGTTCTAAAACCTGGCGACCATCAACCAGCGATTTATTGCTGGTTGATAGGCCCTGTCACACATGTCAATATCGCTGCAACGTCATGTGCAGCAGCGATATTTCACGCGATATTGACGCGTGTGACGTCCCCATTAGATCCTTTGTCCTTCACAGCAGACCTGCCTGTTTTCTTCTATAATGATAGCAGTATACTATTCGTGGCTTCCTTAAAGGTACAGTGACACATTAATGTCTTTGAGGATTATTGGTGTTCATTCCATCTCTTTTTACATATATTGGTTTATTTCCTTCTATCCCAGACTTTAACACTAGAAGTCCCAGAAATTTCAAGCTTCCCCCTGAAGTCCCGAAAGAGGGTCAAATGACCCTTAGTCCAAACTGACAACTCTGATGGCTCCAATTAGCATCCTTTCATTTGTAAATGTGGCCTAAAATCCTTCAGCTCATTCGACCCGTCTCTGGGTTCCAAAGGTAGAAATATTAAATGACCCCTCTCTGGGACTTCTAGTGTTAAACAGATAGAAAGCTTTCCACAGGACTCCTTACTGGCATATTTACTGAAGTATGTTACTTATTACAAGTGTTTTTGGTGTCTATGACCACATTCACTACATCCCTATGTGTTACACATCTCTTCATGTCATCTCTGCCACTAACTAGATATAAACCTATTCTGTCTAGATCTGAGACATCACATAACATTATGAACACTTTCTAGGTACCGTAATTCACTGATCGCATAAGGAGTGTCTGATATTTTAATTTAGGGAGCACATATTACATAGGCAACTCCTATGATTATTATTTTTTTCTTGTTTGACCCGCTAGATACAGCGTTCACTTATTTGGAGTCCAGTTGGTTTCGGCAGGACCTTAACAAGGTTATCCATTCCAGGCTTAAGCCTTATTATTCCGAACACGGGATTTCCTTTTATGCCACTGGTATTTACATTTCTTTGTGTATATCTTTTTCATTCTCAACCCTTGTGACTCTGGTTTCCCTTTCGTTTTCTTTGTTTCAACTTTTCTCCTTTTCTAAATTGGAAAAAATTTCTTTCCCCTACATTATACCACCTTGTGGCCTATGGTTACCTACCGGATATTTTTGATCCCTGTTTCATTATAGATTACATAACACTTGGCTAACAGATATGAGTGCAAGTCAAATTTCCTTTACATAATAGGTACAAGTCTATATATGAATTCATTTATATTTGTTGTCACAATTATCCTTATTTGTTCTCGTCATAATATGGCACAATTGATGCCTTTTATTTTATTATGCAGAGTGCCTTCATTGTACGCATGTATATCTTTGGTTGAATGTATTTCCTTTATTTATATAGATAAACAGTCCACTGAGGAAGGCAGAACTGATGCTGAAACATTTTTTTTGACTGTTCTGTTCATTGAAAACAAGGACTGCTGTATAAAATAAAAAATTGTTTCATGGACTTCTCTAGCTTTTAAGTCAAATCAATTTTTATTTTATGATTGTGTGCTGATAGTAGTAACCCTTTTTTTTACCTTGTGCACCTCTCTAACATAGGGTAGCCTTCAGTATTAACAAAGAGATACAACAAAACTGACGAAAAACCAGCACTTATCAAAATACGGTATGTGTATTTACAACAGATCCCATTCAGTTCAACACTGGGAAATATTTCATAATACATCATCTGATAAAGCATGCTGAGACTGTAAAAATGCAGTGTATGGAGAAATTAACAAAATATATAACCTGACTGCAGTCAGTTTTTATAGATCATCTGTAGAAATAAATAATAATGATCATGAAAAATAGACTTCTCCGAGTCCCCTCTAAAGCTGCAGGGACACAATCAGTATTTGTGGTCCATTTTGAAATAATACACAGGTTGAATACAAGAAAAAAAAAAAAGATCATCAGTCTTTCATTTAAAAACACTTTAGTTGAAATCCTGATTTTGGCTCAAAATCTAACAAAATCTCAGTAAGGCCCCTTTCACATCAGCGTTTTTTTTTAAATTGCGGCAGATCCGGCAGATTTACCGTTTTTGCCACCTAACGGCTGAACTTGCGGCAAGCCCCATGCATTGTCTATGAGTCTTGCGGTCGGGTGCGGCAAGTGCGGTTCTCCCGGATGCGGCAGATCTGGCAGTTGCAGCTATGAAAAAAATGCAGTCAGCAGCGAGGTTTTTTCGCCGCAAGAGTCAGATCTGCCGCATCCGGGAGAACCGCACTTGCTGCCCCCGACCGCAATCACCATAGACAATGCATGGGGCTTGCTGCAAGTGAGGCTGTTAGGCGGCAGATATGATAAATCTGCCGGATCTGCCGCAATTTGAAAAAAACCTCTGATGTGAAAGGGGCCTAGGTAAGCAGTAAAATAAATAAATAAAGAAAGAAAAACAAACATTAAAACAACACAGGCTGGACATCATCTGATTTAAAGGCATCTACAAACAAACACTAATTTATAATTTACTTTCTTTATTTTTAATTTGGAAAAAATAGCGATTTTAATATATAAAAATGTATTTTTTAATAGCCTAAGGGTATTTAACATCTTAGTGATTTAGCCAATTTGACCTTAATGGGAACCTGTCAGCTACTTTATGCCTCCATACCTATCAGTACCTGTCCCTGCAGCTTCCTAGTACATCCCTAACCATCACCATCTAACCTAAAACTGTACTGTAATGGTTTGGAAAAATGAGTTGATTACTTACATCTTCATATGCTAATGAGACTGGGTGGTCTTTACAGTTCCATCCTATCCCCCCCTCACTGCTGCCATCATGCCCCAGTGGGCATGATCATTTTTTCAGGTGCATACTCCCAATTTAAAATTCCCGGCTCCTCCTTTTGGGCATGGCGTGCAGGCTTGGCGCCATTTCCGCTTCTGTGCATTGTCTGTGTGTATTGTCTGTGCAGGCCGGCTCCAGAGCATGCACAATACGCATATCGAAACCGGCCAGTACACCTGATAATCCCCCACAATGCACCGGACTGTAAATAACGTGGGGCCGGCGTGTCATACCCAGTAGGAGGAGCTGGGAATTTTAAATTGGGAGCGCACACTTAAATGAATTATCACAGCCACTGGGGCCTAATAGTAGCAGCGAGGGGGAGAATGGAGCCGTGGAGACTGCCCAGTCTCATTAGCATACAGGGATGTAAGTAATAAACTTATTTTTCACAGCCATTTCAGTACAGTTTTAGCTCAGACAGGGATGGTTAGGCATGTACTAGGAAGCTGCAGGGACAGGTAGTGATAGGTTTGGTGGTCTAGACCAGTGTTTCCCAACTCCAGTCCTCAAGGCACACCAACAGGTCATGTTTTCAGGATTTCCTTATCATTAGACAGATGATGGAATTATCCCCTGTGCAAGTGATTAAATTATCACCAATGCAATCCTAAGGAAATCCTGAAAACATGACCTGTTGGTGTGCCTTGAGGACTGGAGTTGGGAAACACTGGTCTAGACTAGCTGACAGATTCCTTTTAATGACCAGACTAAGTTTAGAAATCTGACCAGTGTCTCTTTATGGGTAACTCTAGAACTCTTTCACATACAGTGATTCTGAAACTGTTAGGCTAGGTTCACATTGTCTATTTACTGTCAGTTTAACATATCCGTTAAATGGATCTGGTTAACTGACCACAAACATTTTTTTTTTTTTTTTTTTAACATAAAAAACATATACGCCAACACAAGCCTATATTGTTTTTGGTTACAAGAATAGCATCAAGCTCAACCACTAATTAGGTGCTCAAGGGATAAGAGTCAAACAGTATAACGTTTTAGCCCTGGCACACATCGCGTGAAAAAAGAAAAAGGAAAATGGTAGTTGCTTTTTAGGTTTTTAATTTTTAGTTCAAAGTGTGTAGTTTAAAAAAAAACCCGACGTTTCGACTCAGGCACGAGCCTTCGTCAGGAAGTCAACTGGAAGGCAGAATGAAGAGGGATGAGATTCAATAATGGTATAGGATGAATCCTGTTGCTTTGGTGCTGTAGTAATCACAGCCCCTTCGTTATGTTTGGAAACAGATTCTAGGATATACTATGTGCCTTGTTAGACAAATTGCCAGATTGACTTTAAGGAGAGGAAACCTATTTTTCATATGTAGCTGGAACTGTTACACTCAGGTTGCAACTACCATTTTCCTTTTTCACGTGATGTGTGCCAGGGCTAAAACTTTCAAATCTAGATTAAAAGGAGACACAAAGGCACAAATGGGTCCTATCATTCAGATAAAATAATCCACCCATGAGTATATGTGCTCACCTGGTTCAGTTGTCATGACCCACAACCAGTATGCTCGCATTGAAAGCTGCCGCTTGATCTGCAATACCATGTGCAAAGTGGTGTCGTATAAAGAAATCCAAACAGGGTTTAGTGGTTGTATGATCCGCGCTGCCGTCAGGATGGAAGACACGGGAGACCATGCTCCTTTAAAGATGCTCCTTAATTTCCGACGCGTTTCGGTGCTGTCCCAGCACCTTCCTCAGGGATACCTCTACTCAGGATATCCCTGAGGAAGGTGCTGGGATGGCACGGAATCGCATCAGAAATAAAGGAGCATCTTTGAAGGAGCCTTGTTTCCCGTGTCTTTCATCCTGACGGCAGCGCGGATCATACAAGAACCAAGCCCGGTTTGTATTTCTGGTTAGGGCTAAAACTTTATAGTGTATATTTTTTTTGGTGTCCGTTGCTACCCAGCCATTTATAACATTTAATAAAGGGTGAAAAAAAAACAAAGTGTTTCTTGATGTTTCAGGTATTGCTATGAGCAGCGTGACGTGGGAAAGGTCACCTGAGAGTTCAGCTCCAGCTCTGAAATCTGACTGTGAAGTCACCCCACTCACAGCGGGAGCCAAAACCCACCTGAGGAAGACAGCGGTCTGCTGTAGAAACGCTTAGTGGTATGTTAATAAAATTGAGTGTTTCAACAATTAATATAACTCCTGTGTCTCACTACTAAGAGCGCTCCTTATTGACCACAAATTCATCTTTCAATTAATGCAAAAATCCCCCTTGCGGGGTGTGTGGCTGGAGCTGCTGTACGTAGGAGACGCTCTCTGAGCTGGCTAAAGGACCTGCGGTGACGTCACGGTGACGTGGCAGTCACGTGACCGGAGTTCCCCACGTGTCAGGACCAGGAAGGAGACGAGGGACGAACCCGGAGCCACTTCCTTGCAGCAGAGAGATATACCGGCGTTGTGCAGGGGTGCACAACAACGAAAGGTGAGCGGCTAATCCCCCCTCCACCACAATTATATCACCACTAGGTCTATTCATGTGTGCTCTCTTCTCCTCTTTATTCTGATTTTTAGGCAGTAGAATGAACACATAGCAGTACAAAAATAGTGCTTATTTCTATTTGTGCTGTTCGCAGTGTGATGTTAGTGATTGGATGGATTTATTCTTCACGTCAGTGCGATTACAGCAATACCATATTTATATTGAGCTTTTAATATTTTGCTGCGATCACACAGTAAAAGTGTTATTAATAATAATTAGTTTTTTTGGCGTGATGAGTTGGAGATCTTTTTGGTACCATTTTAAAGCATAAGACTTTTTTTTGATCACTTTTTATTCAGATTTTTCAGATGTAGAATTCACTTGTTTTTATTTTTGCAAATGAAACATGCAGTAAAACTATGATGAAAAAGTGTCAGTTTTGGCGTGGTCTTTATTATTATTTTTTACCTTGTTCACCAAACAAAATAAATAATGTGACAGTTTTATAGATGGGGTCGTTCAAGTTGCAGCAATACCAAGAATGTGTACTTCTTTTGTTCATTTTTGTTTTAATACATACATGGCAAATTAGGTTTTCGGGATTTCAGCACGCTTTATTTTTCTGTTTTTTTACACATTTAAATTTCACTTTAAATATTTATCACTTTATCTAATGGACATTAGACTTCACAAATCTTGCGAGACATCAGCACTATGTTCAATGGAGCTCAGAAAGCTGCTCCACTGCGCAGGCTTGAGTGCAGCTGTCACTCAAGCATCAGTCACAGATGGGCACAGCAATTTTAAAAAATGCAGGACGGGTTTTGCAGCTGGGGGGCAACAAGGTCATAATCTACCAGGACCATGCAGCAGCTTCCCGGACCTTTTAGGAGGCCAGTGCTGGACAGAATAACAGTTATTTTCTCAGGTATGAGGGGCACGTCTGGGCACATACAGGGGTTACTAGAACCCCATTTACATTATGTGTAAGCTGGTGGGCACAGTTTAAAATGCTCAAAGGAGGTGACATGTTTCATTTAAAGAGGACCTGTCACCAAACCAGGCATGGTGATCTAATTACAGCACTGGATGCAGCATGTCTGCAGCATGCAGACAAGGGGTCCCCCAGCACTTGAGCAGCCCTGTACCCCGAGATAATACACTTACAAAACTTACATGCTCCAGGCATTAAGGAGGTGGCTAGGGGCTGCAGCCAAGGGCAGATTCACACCCCCTGCATGTTTAATCTGCCCACCGCTGCCAATCATTCTCTCCCTCTTCAGCAGCATTTAAACTGTGTTTTTTTTCCAGAACTTGCCGTTTGGCTCCGCCCCTCAGGGGCAGGGCTAAACTGACTTTCTGGGAGAGAGGAAAAAAAACTCTGTTATGCTGCTGAAGAGGGAGAGAATGATTGGCAGCGGTGGGAAGATTAAACATGCAAGGGTTGTGAATCTGCCCTTGGCTGCAGCCCCTAGCCACCTCCTTAATGGCTGGAGCATGTAAGTTTTCTAAGTGTATTATCTCGGGGTACAGGGCTGCTCAAGTGCTGGGGGACCCCTTGTCTGCATGCTGCAGACATGCTGCATCCAGTGCTTTAATTAGATCACCATGCCTGGTTTGGTGACAGGTTCTCTTTAACCACTTAGATACCACTGTCAAAGTATAAGGGGTTAAATTGGCCCAGATGAAAACTGGTCAGGAATAATGCAGGTAGGTGTCAGCTGTTATATACAGTTGTCACACATGGGATTTTCACCTGCGGCGGGTGCTATTCACTTATTTCTTACTGCAGTTTTAAAATTACAATAAGCAAATAGGCCCCTTAAAGGGGTTGATCGGACTTTTTACAAAATCTGAGTGTATACAGTTGTGTTCACATACTTAAAGGGAACCAACCACCTCAGATGACAACTATAAGCAGTTAATACATGTCCCTGCACCCTACCTACACCATTCCAGCTATGTTTTTGCTAAGAATATTGATAAATGCAAACCGAAATATACACTTTGTAAACTTACATTCCTGCGTACTTGAGGGCGTCTCCCTGTGTGTGCTGGGACTTGTGTGCTGTGCTCATCATGCCTGCTCTCCCCCTCCCAGCCTGCTATAGTGATGTGAGGCTGATCTCGTCATAAAGGGGCGGGGCTAAATCGCGGCATCCCGGTAGCCCCGCCCCTTTATGACGCAATCAGCCTCACACAGTATAGCAGGCTGAGAGGGGGCGTGCATAAGGGAGGGGGAGAGCAGACATGATGAGCACAGCACACAAGTCCCAGCACACACAGGGAGACGGCCTCAAGTACGCAGGAATGTAAGTTTACAAAGTGTATATTTCGGTTTGCATTTATCAATATTCTTAGCAAAAACATAGCTGGAACGGTGTAGGTAGGGTGCAGGGACATGTATTAACTGCTTATAGTCGTCATCTAAGGTGGTTGGTTCCCTTTAAACAGAGGTATCTAATGAGTGGGTAGTTTTTATCTCTTCAAATTGCTAAAGACGTGAGGACTACCACTTCAGGATTAGTATTAAAATAATTATTTTATTAATTCTCTTTAAAAATGACTGGTCTAGTCAACAAAGTATACAAAGTATACTTTGTTGGCTAGACTAGTCATTTTTAAAGAGAATTAATAAAATAATTATTTTAATACTAATCCTGAAGTGGTAGTCCTCACGTCTTTAGCAATGTATACAGTTGTGGCCAAAAGTATTGACACCCCTGCAATTCTGTCAGATAATACTCAGTTTCTTCCTGAAAATGATTGCAATCACAAATTCTTTGGTAATATCTTCATTTAATTTGTCTTCAATGAAAAAACACAAAGAGAATTGTCTTAAAAGCCAAATTGGATATAATTCCACACCAAACATAAAAAAGGGGGTGGACAAAAGTATTGGCACTGTTAGAAAAATCATGTGATGCTTCTCTAATTTGTGTAATTAACAGCACCTGTAACTTACCTGTGGCACCTAATAGGTGTTGGCAATAACTAAATCACACTTGCAGCCAGTTGACATGGATTAAAGTTGACTCAACCTCTGTCCTGTTTCCTTGTGTGTACCACATTGAGAATGGAGAAAAGAAAGAAGACCAGATAACTGTCTAAGGATTTGAGAAACCAAATTGTGAGGAAGCATGAGCAATTTCAAGGTCTCCAAAGACCTGAATGTTCCTGTATCTACTGTGCGCACTGTCATCAAGAAGTTTAAAGCCCATGGCACTGTGGCTAACCTCCCTGGATGTGGACGGAAAAGAAAAATTGACAAGAGATTTCAACACAAGATTGTGCGGTTGGTGGATAAAGAACCTCGACTAACATCCAAACAAGTTCAAGCTGCCCTGCAGTCCGAGGTTACAAAAGTGTCAACCCGTACTATCCGTCGGCGTCTGAATGAAAAGGCACTGTATGGTAGGATACCCAGGAAGACCTCACTTCTTACCCAGAGACATAAAAAAGCCAGGCTGGAGTTTGCCCAATCTTACCTGAGAAAGCCTAAAACATTTTGGAAGAATGTTCTCTGGTCAGATGAGACAAAAGTAGAGCTTTTTGGGCAAAGGCATCAACATAGAGTTTACAGGATAAAAAGAAACGCATTCAAAGAAAAGAACACGGTCCCTACAGTCAAACATGCCAGAGGTTCCCTGATGTTTTGGGGTTGCTTTGCTACCTCTGGCACTGGACTGCTTGACCGTGTGCATGGCTTTATGAAGTCTGAAGACTACCAACAAATTTTGCAGCATAATGTAGGGCCAAGTGTAAGAAAGCTGGGTCTCCCTCAGAGGTCATGGGTCTTCCAGCAGGACAATGACCCAAAACACACTTCAAAAAGCACTAGAAAATGGTTCGGGAGAAAGCACTGGAGGCTTCTAAGGTGGCCAGCAATGAGTCCAGACCTGAATCCCATAGAACACCTGTGGAGAGATCTAAAAATTGCAGTTTGGAGAAGGCACCCTTCAAATATCAGGGACCTGGAGAAGTTTGCCAAAGAAGAATGGTCTAAAATTCCAGCAGAGCATTGTAAGAAACTCATTGATGGTTACCGGAAGCGGTTGATCGCAGTTATTTCGGCTAAAGGTTGTGCAACCAAGTATTAGGTTGAGGGTGCCAATACTTTTGTCTGGCCCATTTTTGGAGTTTTGTGTGAAATGATCAAAGTTTTGCTTTTTGCTTCATTGTCTATTGTGTTTTTTCATTTAAGACAAATTATATGAAGATAATAATACCAAAGAATTTGTGATTGCAATCATTTTCAGGAAGAAACTGAGTATTATCTGACAGAATTGCAGGGGTGTCAATACTTTTGGCCACAACTGTATATAGGCTGCAGAATGCTGACAATATTTGATTTACCTTCTGTCAGCATTATGAAGGGTTTCCTAGAGATCACTGTTTTCCATCTGAACAGAACAACTGGGTGGGGGTGTTCTGGCATAGAAATGAGAACTGGTCATTTCCACCTACTCTACCTCAAGCCCACCCTCCATGGCAACAGGCCCTCCCAGTCCACATGAATGAGCCCTCCCCACACAGAAACAAAGCCTCATCCTATAGCAACATCCGTCCCAAGTGCCAAGCAGAGCCGCCCGGTATATAATAGCTGCCCCTGCCCCAACCAAACATCAGGATTGGAGACATCCATGTAACTAAACTCTGCAGTGAGGAGGAAAGAGTCCTGTAGTGACTGTCGCTCCATGTTTACAATGAGCAGCTCTCTGCAGTGATCGCTGTCAGTGACCTCTGTCCTGGGCTGTCAGTGATGGGGCTCTGCTGCCGGGAACAGTGAGAGAACTGTGTGATGCCCAGTGATGGGGGTCTGCACCTTCTCATCTGCACAGGGGTCGGCAATCAATGATGCAATCTCCCTGGCACACTGTGACAAAGCCTAAGCTGTGTGAATGAGACAGCTGTGTGTCACTGATGTTTTCACATAGCAGAAGATCTGGTACAGTGTATCAGTGTGAAGGATAGTCAGCACTGTGTCTCTAATTACACAAATAGGGGTTGGATCAGCCTGTCCAATCAGTACCTGGAACAGTGTGAAGTGTTAGGGGGTGTATGTATGGATATATTTATATATGATAATAAAAATTTTGTTACTAAAAATAAAGGGGTTGTTTGTGTTTGTTGAGGATCCTTCCGCTCCTTCCGCACCATCCTTCCGCACCTTCCTTCCTTCTTTCCGCACCTTCCTTCCACACCTACATTCCTTCCGCACCTTCCTTCCTTCTACACCTATATCCTATCATCAATGTTTGTAGCAGTAATACATAACAGGTGTACACCTCTGCCATTGCTGGGAAATAGAAGCTGCAATATACTTATTTTCCCTTCACCTCCGGGCAATTTTCTGTTTTTCATTTTCCTTCCTCTTCTTCCATAACTTTTCTATTTATCCGTCAGCATAGACATGAGGCTTGTTGTTGTTTTTTGCAGGCTGAGTTGCTCTTGTGAATGACATCATTAATTTTACCATACAATGTACAGGAAAATGGGAAAAATTTCAAGTGCAGTGAAATTGCAAAAAAAAAAAGTGCAATTACACGTTTGTTTTTTATTCACCATGTTTACTATATGGTAAAACTGACATATCGATATGATGCCTCAAGTCAGTACTATATGGTAACACTGAGGTGTCGCCTCGGGTCAGAACTATATGGTAACACTAACGTGTTGGTATGATGTTTGGGGTCAGTACTATATGGTACACTAAGGTGTCAGTTTGATGTCTCAGGTCAATACTACATGGTAACACTGATATGTTGGTATGATGTTTGCGGTCAGCACTATATGGTAACACTGATGTGTCAGTATGATGCCTCAGGTCAGTACTATATGGTAACACTGACATGTCAGCATGATGTCTTGGGTCAGTACTATATGGTAACACTGAGTTGCTGGTATGATGTCTATATGATAACACTGATGTGTCGGTAGGATGATTCAGGTCAGTACTATATGGTAATTTATTTCACAGTCAGCAAACCCCACAGGAGAGCCCATTTTTATTGAAATAACCCCCCAAAAAATAACATGGAGCTTCGCTGTATCTTTAGTTTTTTTGCCAGGTAGAACTAGGCAGCTGGGGGTCGGTGGCAGCCCGTACCTGCCTGCTGTACTTTTGCTGGTGTTCAAAAAAACAGTGGTGCCCCATCTCACATTATGACATCAAGAAACCCTTTTTTTTTCTTTTTCCAGCCTCTAACCTAGCATTATTCAACATCACAACAGTGAACAATTGCTAAAAAAAAAAAACTCAGCAAAATCCACCTGAAAAGATTAGGGGCAAAAATGCACCAAGAGACAACAAACTTGTGTGGATCTTTGAAATATAGTGCAGATTTTGGGCAACAAAAATCTGCAGCACACATTGTACATCGGCACATAGCCTAAGGGGGAAGCTACCGTAGTAAATAAAGTAAAATTGAAAATCAATTTTTTTTTTAATAAATGTAGGGGGAAAAAAATAATATTCACCCATCTTCTGCCCTATTCAAAATAAAAATGCTGCATTTTTTGGACTATAAGACGCAGAGCACTATGAGACGCCCCCAGAATTTAGAGGAGGAAAATAGAAGTAGAAAAATGAAGTAAAAAATGAGTTTATAATTAACTTATGGGGGGGATGAAGCTGCTGCTCACACTGTTGTGGAGTAATGTCCCCATCCCCGGCTCCTTCTAGGTAATATATGTCCCCCATCCTTGTACATAGCCTACCACCCTGGTATATAGCCACCCAATCCAGGGATATTGCTCCCCCCCCATCATGGGATATTGCACCCCTCATCATGGGATATTTCACCCCCCATTCTGGGATATTGCATCCCCCTATCCTGGGAAATTGTACCTCTCCACCTCCCTGGGATATAGCACCTCCCCCCATCCTGGAATATTTTACCCCTCATGCCGGGATATTGCACCTTCCCCCCCATCACTGTATATGGCCCCCCACGTTGCCACACACACAAAAATATTATACGGTGTAACTTACATGTCCTTCGCTCCCATTTGTCTCTCCCTCTGCCGCAGTGAGGTGTCTACTGTGTGCTGGCATCCGATCACGTCACCGGGACACACAGCAATGACATCACTGTGTTGTGCTGGTCACATGATTGGATACCGGCAAACACAGCAAGACTGCGATGCTGCAGAAGGAAAGATGGAGGGCGCGGTGGACAGGTAAGTTACACCATTTATGATTTTTGCATATGTGGCAGTATAGTGTACTGTAATATGCACTACCCCCCCTCCTCTCTTAGCGGCGGCTTCAGAACTGAGAGATGATGGACAGCGGGATCCATTGAATATTACAGTAGACTAATGAGCGGGGACACGTGACCACCAGCTGCATTTGCAGCCTGTCAGCCTCCTCCCGCACTCTCCAGAGCCCCCACCCCCTCCAGCACAGTACTGCACAGCCACATATCCCATTCCCCATATATTTGGACCATATGACGCACCCCCACTTTCCCCGACAATTTGGATGGAAAAAAATGTGTATTATGGTCCGAAAAATACGGTAATAGAAATAAAACGTACACATTTTAGTATTGTTGCGTTCATAAATGCCTGATCTATCAAAATATGTAATCAATAAATCTGATCTTACATTACTGTGTAATGTCAAAAAAATGGCTAAATGCCAAAATTAAATTTTTTGGTTCCCTGCAACATTGCAATCAAATTCAATAAAGTGTAATAAAAAAGTATCTACCAAAAAATGATATCATGAACGTCAGCTCAAGACGCAAAATTAAAGCCGTCACACAATGCTCCAGATCCCAAAAAGCGTGAACGCTGCGGGTCGTGGAAAATGGTGCAAAAGTGCAAAATGTATTTTTTTTTTTTAAATCTTTTTTTTACACCACTTAAATAACGGTAAAAGTAGCATGTTTGGTATCTACAAGCTACCGATCCGGGGCATCATACCGACATGTTAGTTTTACCATATAGTACTGACCCCAGATATCATAGACACGTCAGTGTTACCATATAGTACTGACCCGAGACATTATACAGACACGTCAGTGTTACCATATATAAATATATAAGACTGGCATCGACCGTATACGTAGGTGCTGGCAGAAAATAATCATACTTACAACAACAATAGATATCTGCCGCGACACTACTATATATATATGAAAAATTCAAATTAATGAGCGGCACTGAAAAGAGAAGATCAAACTGCAATGTGAAAATGTGTAATGCAGAAAACTGCCCTGTGCTAAAGTTGAAAACAGAGGTCTTAGTCTCATCAGCGGCCATTGAGGATGAAGCCTGGCACCCACATCAAGGGGCCTCCACTGCCAGGTCCTGACACTATGCCCTAGTGAAATGGTGAGCTGGTGGAATCTGTGTGGGCTTATATGTCTAAAGGTGTAATTAAAAACAGGTGTGTGCCAGGACCTCACACTGGAGTCCATGAGTGGTTACCAGACTATGAAAGGAGGAAAGGGGAAATAAATATATATATAATGGGAGCTCAGTCAAAAAAGGACAATATGTAAATATATAAGACTGGCATCGACCGTATACGTAGGTGCTGGCAGAAAATAATCATACTTACAACAACAATAGATATCTGCCGCGACACTACTATATATATATGAAAAATTCAAATTAATGAGCGGCACTGAAAAGAGAAGATCAAACTGCAATGTGAAAATGTGTAATGCAGAAAACTGCCCTGTGCTATAGTTGAAAACAGAGGTCTTGGTCTCATCAGCGGCCACTGAGGATGAAGCCTGGCACCCACATCAAGGGGCCTCCACTGCCAGGTCCTGACACTATGCCCTAGTGAAATGGTGAGCTGGTGGAATCTGTGTGGGCTTATATGTCTAAAGGTGTAATTAAAAACAGGTGTGTGCCAGGACCTCACACTGGAGTCCATGAGTGGTTACCAGACTATGAAAGGAGGAAAGGGGAAATAAATATATATATAATGGGAGCTCAGTCAAAAAAGGACAATATGTAAATATATAAGACTGGCATCGACCGTATACGTAGGTGCTGGCAGAAAATAATCATACTTACAACAACAATAGATATCTGCCGCGACACTACTATATATATATGAAAAATTCAAATTAATGAGCGGCACTGAAAAGAGAAGTGTTACCATATAGTACTGACCCGAGACATCATACAGACACGTCAGTTTTCCCATATAGTACTGACACATCAATGTTACCATATAGTACTGATCCAAGGCATCATATCGACAAGTCAGTGATGCCACATAGTACTGACGCGAGGCATCATACCAACACGTCAGTGTTACCATATAGTACTGACCCGGGGCATCATACTGACATGTCAGTGTTACCATATAGTACTGACCAGGGGCATCATACCAACACGTCAGTGTTACCATATAGTACTGACCAGGGGCATCATACCAACACGTCAGTGTTACCATATAGTACTGACCCGAGGCGACACCTCAGTGTTACCATATAGTACTGACCCGAGGTATCATACAGACACATCAGTGTTACCATATAGTACTGACCCCAGACATCATACCAACAGTATGTCAGTGTTACCATATAGTACTGACCCGAGGCGATGCCTCAGTGTTACCATATAGAACTGACATGAGGCATCATACAGACACATCAGTGTTACCATATAGTACTGACCTGAGGCATCACACCGACATGTCAGTTTTACCATATAGTACTGACCCGAGGCATCATACCGACATGTCAGTTTTACCATATCGTACTGACCCGAGGCATCATACCGACATGTCAGATTTACCATATAGTGAACATGGTGAATAGAAAACCCAAAAAACAAATGTGATTGCACTTTTTTTGCAATTTCACAGCACTTGGAATTTCTCCCATTTTCCTGTACATTATGTGGTAAAATAAATGCCGTCATTCACAAGAACAGCTTGTCCCGCAGAAAACAACAAGAAGCCTCCTTTGTCCATACTGAGAGAAAAATAGAAAAGTTGTGGAAGAGGAAGGAAAACAAAAAAACTGAAAATCGCCCGGAGGTGAAGGGAGAATAAGTACGGTAAATTGCTGCTTTGGCAGAGGTGAATCCTATGTGTGCACTTGCTATGTATTACTGCTACTAACATTATAAAGTGATAGGATATAGATGTGGAAGGAACGAAGGAGTGGAAGGAAGGTGCGGAAGGAAGGTGCAGAAGGAAGGAAGGAAGGTGCAGAAGGAAGGAAAGAAGGAAAAAAAGAAGGAAGGGAAAAAGGAAGGAAAGAAGGTGCGGAAGAAAGAAAGGTGTGGGAGGAAGGTGCGGATGCAAGGAAGGAGCGGAAGGAAGGTGTGGAAGGATTGAAGATGTAGAAGTAAGGTGCGGAAGGAAGAGAGGTGCGGGAGGAAGAGAGGTGCGGGAGGAAGAGAGGTGCGGGAGGAAGAGAGGTGCGGGAGGAAGAGAGGTGCGGGAGGAAGAGAGGTGCGGGAGGAAGAGAGGTGCGGGAGGAAGAGAGGTGCGGAAGGAAGAGAGGTGCGGAAGGAAGAGAGGTGCGGAAGGAAGAGAGGTGCGGAAGGAAGAGAGGTGCGGAAGGAAGAGAGGTGCGGAAGGAAGAGAGGTGCGGAAGGAAGAGAGGTGCATAAGGAAGAGAGGTGCGGAAGGAAGAGAGGTGCGGAAGGAAGAGAGGTGCGGAAGGAAGAGAGGTGCGGAAGGAAGAGAGGTGCGGAAGGAAGAGAGGTGCGGAAGGAAGAGAGGTGCGGAAGGAAGAGAGGTGCGGAAGGAAGAGAGGTGCGGAAGGAAGAGAGGTGCGGAAGGAAGAGAGGTGCGGAAGGAAGAGAGGTGCGGAAGGAAGAGAGGTGCGGAAGGAAGAGAGGTGCGGAAGGAAGAGAGGTGCGGAAGGAAGAGAGGTGCGGAAGGAAGAAAGGTGCGGAAGGAAGAAAGGTGCGGAAGGAAGAAAGGTGCGGAAGGAAGAAAGGTGCGGAAGGAAGAAAGGTGCGGAAGGAAGAAAGGTGCGGAAGGAAGAAAGGTGCATAAGGAAGAAAGGTGCATGAGGAAGAAAGGTGCATGAGGAAGAAAGGTGCATGAGGAAGAAAGGTGCATAAGGAAGAAAGGTGCATAAGGAAGAAAGGTGCATAAGGAAGAAAGGTGCATAAGGAAGAAAGGTGCGGAAGGACGGTGCGGAAGGACGGTGCGGAAGGACGGTGCGAAAGGACGGTGCGAAAGGACGGTGCGGAAGGACGGTGCGGAAGGACGGTGCGGAAGGACGGTGCGGAAGGACGGTGCGGAAGCACGGTGCGGAAGGACGGTACGGAAGGACGGTACGGAAGGACGGTACGGAAGGACGGTGCGGAAGGACGGTGCAGAAGGACGGTGCAGAAGAAAGGACAGAAGATGCGGAAGAAAGGAAGGAAGGTGTGAAAGGTGTGGAAGCAATGTGTGAAAGGTGCGGAAGCAATGTGTGCAAGGTGCGGAAGACAGGAAGGAAGGTGCGGAAGACAGGAAGGAAGACAGGAAGGAAGACAGGAAGGAAGACAGGAAGGAAGACAGGAAGGAAGACAGGAAGGAAGGACTCCTTAACAAACACAAACAACCCCTTTATTTTTAGTAACAAAATCCTTATTAGTATATATAAATACATCCATACATACACCCCCCTAACACTTCACACTGTTGCAGTTACTGACTGGACAAGTTGCTTCAATCAGTATTTGTGTCATTAGAGACACAGTGCTGACCATCCTTCACACTGATACACTGTACCAGATCTTCTGCTGTGTGAAGACATCAGTGACACAGACTTGTCTCATTCACACAGCTAAGGCTTTGTTACAGTGTGTCAGGTAGACTGCATCACTGATTGCCAATCCTTGTGCAGATGAGAAGGTGCAGACCCCCATCACTAGGCATCACACAGTTCTCCCTCACTGTCCCTGGCAGCAGCGATCACTGCAGAGAGCTGCTTATTGTAATCACGTAGAGGCCGTCACTACAGGAGGACATTCCCTCCTCCTCACTGCAGAGTTTAGTTACATGGATGTCTCCTGATGCCTGGCTGGGGCAGGGGCAGCTATTACGTACTGGGCGGTTCTGTTCAGCACTGGGGACGGCTATTGCTATAGGAGAAGGCTTTGTTACTGTGTGGGGAGGGCTCATTCATGTGGACGGGAAGGGCCTGTTGCTATGGAGGGTGGGGTTGTTGCTATGGCGGGTGGCCTTGTGGTAGAGTATGTGGAAATGACCAGTTTTTATTTCCATGCCAGAATACCCCCACCCACCCCGGTTGTTCTGTTCAGATGCAAAACAGTGATATCTAGGAAAGCCTTCAAAATGCTGACAGAAGGTAAATGACATCTTGTCAGCATTCTGAAGCCTAGATATACACTCAGATTTTCTGAAAAGCCCGGACAACCCCTTTAATGACTGTCCTTGTAATGTGTATTGGTGGCATTTAACCTTGCTGTTCTGTTAGGGTCTACTATACACTAAAAATATTCCAGACATATTAAAGTCTTGATTTTTAGCTAATTTAAGTGTTTTATTTGCATACCTGTTGCATCATTATACTGTATGTGAACATGGTTGTTCATAAACAAATGAAACCAAAAACTTCAAATTTGGGTCATTTTTGACCTAACAGAACAGCAGGGTTAAGGTGTTCAATGGGAACTACAGGAGATAATTTTTTTTGTACTGTTCCTACCCTCCTAAATGATGAAGCTGATCAGTCCACTACAGTTCTAGGATCTATACATGGCTTATAAATCAATAAGATCAAATCTGCTCCTCAGCACTCACCCCTCCCTTCGAGGACAGAGAAATTCAATCACGCATAGTGGTAAAGTTTCAGGGGACCTGAAGCTACCAAGTTGATATGGGGGAGGGGAGAGCATGGTAGTGATGAATCAATCAATGCAGTGGTCTGCCTCAGCTCCTAGCATGATACATGTCAGTACACACTATGAACTATCATATCTTTGTATAGCAAAAGATCACAGCGTGTATTTATATCTGCTTAGTGACATGATTGCCATTTCAAGGGAGAACACCACTGTTCATACATTACACAGGATGCATATATGGTATTAGTATAAGGGAAGGGAAAGGGGGTATTTTTCTCACCACGGCTTCCAGAGGCTGTTAGTGCTCTAAGTAATGGCTGGTTCCCATTCACTTGAACAAATATTGAAGGAACTCCGGCACCAGACTTGTTGCAGTTAAAATTCCAGATCTTTATTCAGACATCATTAAAAGCATTAGTGGGGTACGCAGCCCCCTACCTCCACGCCTGACGCGTTTCGGATACAAAATCCTTAGTCTTAGGCATCCCCCTGTTCATACAGAAATATGAAGGAGCTGGAATGTAAGATGATCCTGGAGCCCCCAGACACACCACTTGCTCTAAGCAGCAGCATGAGGCAGAATTTCTCTGTCCTCGAAGGAAGGGGTGAGTGATGAGGACCAGATATGCTTTTATTTATTTATAAGCAGTCTACAGACCCTAGAACTGTAGTGCCCAGCTCTGCTTCATCATCTCCCCGCAGTTACCCTTTAAAATGTGATAATTAGATTGCTTACATATTATTCTGCAATACCATTGCTGAAGTATTAATGAAAATCAGGCTCTCCTACAGATATGAGCTTCATAACAGTATCAAAATTCCATTGTCAGGGGCCTTAAACTAGCTCTCAATTTGCAGTGACCAGCTTGGCTGCCAAATGACTATTGTTATAATTTGAATGCAACTATTACTTTATACAGCTAAAGCCTTACTACAGTGGGTACAGCAAGTATTCACACCCATTTAAAATGTTCACTCTTATTTCATTGCACCCATTTAGTAAATTCAAAAAAGTTCATTTTTTTCTCATTAATGTACACTCTACATCCCATCTCGTCTGAAAAAAAACAGAAATGTAGATATTTGTGCAAATTTATTAAAAAGGAAAACTGACATCACATGGTCATAAGACCTCAGACCCTTTGCTCTGTATTGCGTAGAAGCACCCTTTTAATCTAGTACGACTATGAGTCTTCTTGGGAATGATGCAAGAAGTTTTACACGCCTAGATTTGGGAATCCTCTGCCATTCTTCCTTACAGATCCTCTCCAGTTCCATCAGGTTGGATGGTGAACGTTGGTGGACAGCCATTTTTAGGTCTCTCCAAAATGCTCAATTGGGTTTAGGTCAGGAGTCTGGCTGGGCCAGTCAAGAATGGACAGAGTTGATCTTTTGTTATTTTAGCTGTGTGCTTAGGGTCATTGTCTTGTTGGAAGTTGAACCTTTGGCCAAGTCTAAGGTCCAGAGCACTCTGGAAGAGGTTTTCATCCAGGATCTCTCTGTACTTGGCCACATTCATGTTTCCTTTAATTGCAACCAGTCGTCCTGTCCATAAAGCTTAAAAGCAGCCCCACAGCATGATGCTGCCACCATCACGTTTCACTGTCGGGATTGTATTGGGCAGGTGATGAGCAGTGCCTGGTTTTCTCCACACATAATGCTTACAATTATCATCAAAAAGTTCTATCTTTGTCTCAACAGACCAGAGAATCTTATTTCTCATAGTTTGAGTCCTTCATGTGTTTTTTTTGCAAACTCTATGCAAGTTTTCATATGTCTTGCACTGAGGAGAGGCTTCCTTCAAGCCACTCTGGCATAAAAGGGCCTGACTGGTGGAGGGCTGCAGTGATAGTTGACTTAATGGAACTTTCCCAACTCCCTACTGCACCTCAGGTGCTCAGCCACAGCTATCTTCCGGTTCTTCTTTACCTCTCTCACCAAGGCTCATCTCCCACGATTGCTCGCCGGCCAGGTCTAGGAAGACTTCTGGCGGTCCGAAACGTCTGCCATTTAAGGATTATGGAGGTCACTGTGCTCTTGATAACCTTGAGTACTGAAGAAATTCTTTTGCAACCATTGGCCAGATCTGTGCCTTGCCACAATTTTATCTCTGAGCTCCTTGGGCAGCTTCTTTGACCTCATGATTCTCATTTGGTCACATGGCACGATATCGCCCCCAACATCGCTGAAAAATCCGGGTTCAGCAAGGTTGCGGCGACATCGCAAGTGCATTGTGCTCTGTGACAGCACAATGCAACTGCGATAAATCGCTAGTTGCAAGTTGCCAGGTTTACCAACATGTTATAAAACCTGGCGATCTCGCACAAGCGATTTGGCTGGATCGTGCTGCGTGACACCGCAATAGCAATGTTGCCAGCGATTTCTCCTATTGACAACATTGCTGCGTATCGCTTGCTGGGTTGTACTCAACCCAGTGAGCGATCGCTGCTGCAACATTGCGGCCGTGTCGCTGGCAACATCGCTGTGTGTGACAACTAAGGCAGCGATGTCGGAAGCGAGCGCGCACCCGTGGAATCGCTTCCGACATTGCTGCAATGTTGCCCCGTGTAACGGTACCTTTATATGGACAGGCGTGTGCCTTTTCAATTCAAATCCTATTAGTTTAATTAAACGCAGCTGGACTCCAATGAATGATTAGAAGCATCACAAGGAGAATCACAAGGAAATGGTCAGCATGTACTTAAATAGAGAGTCTGAGCAAAGGATCTGATAACCTATGACCATGTGATATTTCAAGTTATTTTTTCAATCACTTTCCACAAATATCTACATCTGTTTTTCTCAGTGAAGATGGGGCGCAGAGAGTTAATGAGAAAAAAATGAACTTTTTTGAATTTACTAGATGGCTGCAATGAAACAAAGCGTGAAAAATTTAAAGAGGTCTGAATTCTTTCTATACCCACTTTATGTAAGGAACTTTATAAATTACTTTAGAAAAAATCATGTTCGCCAAGACAGTTAATACTTTAGCAGTTATTTGTTCAAGAGAACAAAAATGGCAGCATTACAGCTATTCTGTGTTGATCCAGTGGAAATTGTCATAGATTTTTTTTTTCATGACATTTCATTACGATGCTCTAGAAGTCACAGAATAGTCTTACAGAAAACAAATGACATAAGTAAATAGACAGATTGTTTAGCTTATGGGATTTCATTTTAAAACAGACAGATTGCATGATGACTTTGCCGATACTGTTCTCATGTTTTTACAATCAGGCTTTCATTGCAAACAGAGATGGAAATCGCAACTCAATTGTAAAAGCCTTAGTAGCCAAAGGAACACAAGTGTTTTTTTAAGCCAAGAGCCTAGACAAAGATGTAACACATGACAGTGTGTAGTAAGAGTGCTAGAGTTACCGACCGATGTAGTTGGGCTGTATATTAAATGGTTCTCTGGGCTTTCGCGATAATTCATATGTATATGTAGGCTGCAAAATGTTGACAGTTTGTAATATACATCCTGCCAACATTTTGCATGGTTACCTAGATCTCACTTGTTTGCAGCAGCCAGGGAACATCCAGGGGGCTTGTTTGTATTAGAGCCTGCATGTAACTGGGAAACTGGCCATTTCCTCCCAGTCTACTACAACCAGGCCCCCTCCCCAGTGTACACTATGCCTGGCCACCCCCAGGATGCCACAGGCCCTCCTCTGCCCCTAATGTCACCACCCACCCCCATTGTACATAGCGGTCCCCTGCTGTCCTGACACACTGTGCCGAATCCACTGCTGTGAAGGCGATTCAGGCACACTGTGTCAGTGCAGGAGGGGACAGCTGTATGTGTATGCGCTCACCATGTGGTCTCTGTGCATGGGAGCCGAGGTCCGCAGCCTGGGACTCTGTGCTGTGGAGCTCAGTGCTTCTCTCCACACCTCCCGTACCATAGAGCCGGTGGCTGCAGTATAGAGAGGACCGCTCCACCGGCTCTGTGCTCTGTGGTACAGAAAGTATGGAGAGAAGCATCGGGCTCCACAGCACAGAGTCCCAGGCTATGGACCTCGGTTCCCCTGCACAGATACTACAGGGCGAGTGCACACACATGCAGCGGTCCATCCAGCACACACAGTGTGCTGAATTGCCTTCATAGCAGCAGATTCGGCACAGTGTGTCAGTGGTGCAGGGGACCGTTGTGTGCAATGGGGTGAGTGGTGACATTAGGGGCTGGGGAGGGCCTGTAGGATCCTGGGCGTGGCCAGGCATAGTGTAGACTGGGGGAGGGGGCGTGTTTGTAGGAGAGTTGGAAGAAACAACCAATTTCCCAGTTACATGCAGGCTCCAATACAAACAATGGCCATGTCCACACACCTTGGCTCTAAGTATTTAGCGGGTCACCGCTAAATACTTAGTTTTTTCCAGAGAAGCGGAGGTGCGTGAGCACCGCCACTTCCTGGAAACGCAGCCCCTGGTTACCCGATGTGTATCGTGGTAACCAGTTCACAGACAAGGCTGCTTAGTGTCCGCTTAAGGCGAGCGCATAGGGAAACGCTGCTAGCAGTCTGTGAACTGGTTACCACGATACACATCGGGTAACCAGGGGCTGCGTTTCCAGGAAGCGGCAGTGCTCACGCACCTCCGCTTCTCTGGAAAAAACTAAGCATTTAGCGATGACCGCTAAATACTTAAGCGCGCAGGTGTGTGGACATGGCCAATACAACCCTTGACATTCCCTGGCTGCTGTAAATATCTGATATCTAGGTAGCCCTGCAAAATGTTGACGGGATATATATTACAAACAGTCAAAATTTTGCAGCCTAGATACACATATGAATTATAGCAAAAGCCCAGACAATCCCGTTAATATTAAGTTGCTCCGGTACTCGGTGAGATTCTATGCTCCTACTAGTGGTGGACAAAGGTAGGCAGAATGTAAAGCACAGAATAGCACTTTTTTCCGTTAAGCAGCTAAAGGGAACCGGTCATGTCCTTTTTTTGTTTTTACACCACCCCCAATGCTATTTCTATCATACATTGTGCATCACCAACCTGGTTTTAAATAAATAAATCTGTATTTTTCATAAAAAAAAAAACTTTAGATACTTTGCATTTTGCATTATGACCAGGACAAAACAGTCATCGGAATGGAATCAGTCATGTCAAATCCACTTGTCATGCAGTACTTTAAACTTAGTAACAACCCCCTGCTTTTAATACACCGAGATCAATCACTGCAGGTTATGCTGGTGCTTACAAAGCCTGTGGTGATGTCACGACCATGTGATCTAATGGGCGAAGCTAAGCAGGCCTGACGAGAGAAACCCTTTGAAATTGGTCAAGCCCATTACGGTCACATGGGCATGACATCACCACAGGTCTTGCGGTGATATTAGTCAATTACAATGCGAAGGGGCATGACAAAATTTAAAAAATCATCATGAATGAACTTGATCAGCATCACCAATTTCCAACCGATGACTGTTTGTTCAGGTACATAATGCAAACTCCTAAGCATCTAAAGTGCTTTTTTTTATAATAAACCCATTGGATTTTTGTTTTTAAAACCAGGTTAGTGATGCACAGTACATGATCTAAATAACATTGGTAGCGGTTTAAAAACAAAAAAGGAAATGATGTGTTCCCTTTAGCGGTATGTGAACAATGAGTTTCCAGTCCAGAAATAAGTTGTTTTTTTTTGTTTTGTTATTTAAAGAAAGATTTGCAGTGTCTGCTCATTTTCTGCTCCAAAAACATCTGTGTACGTACCCTACAATACTAACAAAAGCAGTTTCTTGCAAGACAACAATTTAGAGTAAATTATGCATCCAAAATGTCCACAAAGTCATATCAATCAGTCCACAGTCTAGTTTAACCCCTTCACTACTTATTGACATACAGGTTCATCATAGGTCGTGTTCCTCCCTTTGATGTGAGCTCACGCAGTCAGCTCACATCATCCCTCACACATCTCAGCTGATCTTGTCAGATGACATGTGTACCTAACATCGCCGATCAGATCCGCGATCTGATCACCGCTGTTAAGGCCCAGTTACACACACAGATATTTGTGCAGAGATTGTTCGCAGCTCTCTGGTTGCAGTGAAATCATGGACACATTGTTCCATTTATTCACTGCCACAAAATGGAACAATGTGTCCATGATTTCACGGCAACCAGAGATCTGCGAACAATCTCTGCACAATTATCTGTGTGTGTAACTGGGCCTTAAGCGCAATCCAAAGGGTTGTCATTCACTAACAACGCGATCCATAGCCCCGCAGCAGGGATCACACTGTTCCCCCCTTTGATCACAGGTTCTGTGATCCAAATCATGGGACCTGTCTGTTTCTTGGGCAGAACAGGGTCTTGTAAGGACCCGGAAGTTGTCCTGATTCATTTCCTGTAGATGGCTGGCGTGCACATCCACAGTTAGTGATCATTTTCTCCATGTACTAATGAGATGCAGCTCATCAGTACATAGAACAAGCAATCGGACTGTGCAGCTCTGATGTCCTCTAGTGGCCAGTGTCAAAATAAGCAGCAAAAATAGCAAATAAAAAAAGTTTTTAAAAATATGAAAAAATTTAAAAAACTAATACAAAAGTTCAAATCACCCCCCTTGTGTGTCATTGAAAATAAAACTTAACAAAATTTAAAAAATACACATATTTGGTGTCGCTGCATTCAGATATGCCCAATCGATAAAAATATAAAATCAATTAAACAGATTGGTAACCTGCATAACGGAAAAAAGTCCAAGCACCAAAATTATGGTTTTTGGTTGCCCCAACACTGCACTAAAATGCAATAACAGGTGATCGTAACAGAATGGTATCATTAGAAACATGATCTCAAGTAACAAAAAATAAGCCGTCACACAGCCCCAGATCCTGAAAAATGAGAACGCTATGGGTCACGGAAAATGGCGCCAAAAGCGCAATTCTTTTTCTTTTAAAATGTCTGAATTTTTTTCACCACTTAGATAACAGTGAAAGTATACATGTTTGGTATCTATGAACTCATGCCAACCCAAGGAATCATACCGATACGTCAGTTTTAGAATATAGTTAACACTGTGAATAATAAAGAAAAAAAAAAGAACAAACATTGTAATTGCACTTTTTTTTTTTTTGCAATATCACCGCACTTCAAATTTTTTTTCCCATTTTCCTATACACTATATGGTTTCACCTGAAAGTACAACTGTCCAACAAAAAAGAAGTCCTCATATGTCTATATTGATGGAAAAATAAAAAAGTTATGGCTCTTGGAACAAGGAAAGGAAAAAACTAAAATGGAAAATCACTGTGGGTGTAGGGGTTGAAGGATTTGCCTTGATTTTTATTTTATGTCGCTTTTGACTGCCAAAGGATAGAAATATCCTTACATAAATTATATTTTTTAGAGTAAAAAAAATATAATTTAGATCCTAAATTCTAAGCTTTAGGAGTCAAGTGTCAGAGCAATTTTTTCTACTTTCGAGTCCTGGGATATCCTCAATATACGCACAACTAATGGTGGCGTTACACGCGAGGATATCCTGAACGATATCCTTCAAACATCAAGGATTTGTGATCGTTAAAAATATACTGTTTATGCGTCCTTGCGTGTAAATCAACGATATATGATGAAAAAAATCGTTCATCCTAGATTTGAGATCCTGACCTCAAATCTATCGGTCGTCGTCCAATTAACGCTGCTGGAAGAAGCCACATCGTTCAGTGTGACACCTTTATGAACCATCTCGTTCTAAAATCTCCTATTCCTGCGCTTTAAAAGATCGTTCAGTTCTTCATCTCCTATTTAACTGCTGCGCTGCCAAAATGGATATCGTTAACGATATCCTTGTGTGTGACAATACACTAACGATAATTTTAATCGTTTGTACGATGTCTGTCACGTGACTTTACTATGGTTATCATCAAGATATCTTTGCGTGTAACACCACAGGCCAGGCGGTGTGACGGCGGTGTCCATGTGAGCTCCAGCCTGGAGCGTGGTTAAATCCGAAGGGGAAGAGAGCTGCAGCTGTGCCCAGCAACTTCAAAGAAGTAAACGCCACCATAAGGCTGGTGTCACACTGCAGTTTTTTCCCTGATCAGGTTCCATCAGGTTTGTGTGCCAAAACCAGGAGAAGAACTTGCAGAGAAAAACTATAATTGAAAGTTTGACACCTGTTCTAAATTTTGGAGACACTCTCTGGTTTTGGCACACAAACCTGATCGAACCTGATCAGTATAGAACTGCAGTGTGAAACCAGCCTAAGGCGTTATACGCAGCTGCACATCATGCTTGAACTCTTTCTAAAATTTATTTTTAAAATGTATCTTTGTTGTCTATATCTACTTATATAATTGGGAGTTGGGAATTCGGCGTTGTCGCCGAATCCCAAGCTCCTTTGTGCGACTGCGAGTGATGACGCGCAGCGTCATCACGAGCCGCAGCCGCACTGCCCTGAAAAAAAAAAAAAAATATGCTCACCTCTCCCCGAGCCCCCGCCGTCTCCTCAGCTTCCTCCAGGCTTCCGGTGGCTGCCACAGGCTCCGAGTGTCTGCAGAGCTCTTCTACTCCAGTCCAGGACCTGTGGTGATGTCACAGTCACGTGACACCAGGTTACTCCATGGTAACCTGGTGTCACGTGACTCTGACATCATCACAGGTCCTGAACTGCAGTAGCAGACCTGTGCTGACACCGGCAGCCTGCGGCAGCCACCGGAAACCTGCAAGAAGACGGCGGGGGCTCGGGGAGAGGTGAGCATAAACTGTCATGTCTCTCTACACTCTCTGTCCCTCTCATGTCTCTCTGCATCTCTGTCCCTCTCATGTCTCTCTGCACTCTCTGTCCCTCTCATGTCTCTCTGCACTCTCTGTCCCTCTCATGTCTCTCTGCACTCTCTGTCCCTCTCATGTCCTCTCTGCCACTCCTGTCCCTCTCATGTCTCTCTGCACTCTCTGTCCCTCTCATGTCTCTCTGCACTCTCTGTCCCTCTCATGTCTCTCTGCACTCTCTGTCCCTCTCATGTCTCTCTGCACTCTCTGTCCCATCTCCACTCTGTCCCTCTCATGTCTCTCTGCACTCTCTGTCCCTCTCATGTCTCTCTGCACTCTCTGTCCCTCTCATGTCTCTCTGCACTCTCTGTCCCTCTCTTGTCCTCTCTGCCTCTCTGTCCCTCTCATGTCCTCTCTGCACTCTCTGTCCCTCTCATGTCTCTCTGCACTCTCTGTCCCTCTCATGTCTCTCTGCACTCTCTGTCCCTCTCATGTCTCTCTGCACTCTCTGTCCCTCTCATGTCTCTCTGCACTCTCTGTCCCTCTCATGTCTCTCTGCACTCTCTGTCCCTCTCATGTCTCTCTGCACTCTCTGTCCCTCTCATGTCTCTCTGCACTCTCTGTCCCTCTCATGTCTCTCTGCACTCTCTGTCCCTCTCATGTCTCTCTGCACTCTCTGTCCCTCTCATGTCTCTCTGCACTCTCTGTCCCTCTCATGTCTCTCTGCACTCTCTGTCCCTCTCATGTCTCTCTGCACTCTCTGTCCCTCTCAGTCTCCTGCACTCTCTGTCCCTCTCATGTCTCTCTGCACTCTCCATGTCTCTCTGCACTCTCTGTCCTCTCTGCACTCTCTGTCCCTCTCATGTCTCTCTGCACTCTCTGTCCCTCTCATGTCTCTCTGCACTCTTCCTCTCATGTCTCTCTGCACTCTCTGTCCCTCTCATGTCTCTCTGCACTCTCTGTCCCTCTCATGTCTCTTCTCTGCACTCTCATGTCCCTCTCATGTCTCTGCACTCTCTGTCCCTCTCATGTCTCTCTGCACTCTCTGTCCCTCTCATGTCTCTCTGCACTCTCTGTCCCTCTCATGTCTCTCTCACTCGCCTCACTTCTCTCCTTGTCCCTCTCATGTCTCTCTGCACTCTCTGTCCCTCTCATGTCTCTCTCTTTGCCTCTCATGTCCCTCTCATGTCTCTCTGCACTCTCTGTCCCTCTCATGTCTCTCTGCCTCTCATGTCCCTACTGCACTCTTGTCCCTCTCATGTCTCTCTGCACTCTCTGTCCCTCTCATGTCTCTCTGCACTTCTCTGTCTCTCCACTCTTCCCTCTCATGTCTCTCTGCACTCTCTGTCCCTCTCATGTCTCTCTGCACTCTCTGTCCCTCTCATGTCTCTCTGCACTCTCTGTCCCTCTCATGTCTCTCTGCACTCTCATGTCCCTCTCATCTGTCCCTCTCTGTCTCTGCTCTCTGTCCCTCTCATGTCTCTCTGCACTCTCTGTCCCTCTCATGTCTCTCTGCACTCTCATGTCCTCTCACTCTCTGTCCCTCTCATTCTCTCTGCACTCTCTGTCCCTCTCATGTCTCTCTGCACTCTCTGTCCCTCTCATGTCTCTCATCGCCCTCTCATGTCTCCTCTCATGTCTCTCTGCACTCTCTGTCCCTCTCATCTGCCCTCTCATGTCTCTCTGCACTCTCTGTCCCTCTCATGTCTCTCTGCACTCTGTCCCTCATGTCCTCTGCACTCATGTCCCTCTCACTCTCTGTCCCTCTCATGTCTCTCTGCACTCTCTGTCCCTCTCATGTCTCTCTGCACTCTCTGTCCCTCTCATGTCTCTCTGCACTCTCTGTCCCTCTCATGTCTCTCTGCACTCTCATGTCCTCTCTCCACTCCTGTCCCTCTCATGTCTCTCTGCACTCTCATGTCCCTCTCATGTCTCTCTGCACTCTCTGTCCCTCTCATGTCTCTCTGCACTCTCTGTCCCTCTCATGTCTCTCTGCACTCTCTGTCCTCTCATGTCCTCTCTGTCCCTCTCATGTCTCTCTGCACTCTCATGTCCCTCTCATGCTCTCTGCATCTCTGTCCCTCTCCACTCTCATGTCCCTCTCATGTCTCTCTACACTCTCTGTCCCTCTCATGTCTCTCTACACTCTCTGTCATGCGTGTATACTGTGTCTATACTGTGTGTATAATATGTGTAATCTCTGCATACTGTCTGTCTATACAATGTCTCATGTATGTATATACTGTGTGCTTCTCTCCTCACCCCTCCACCACAGAGCCGCATCTCTCCTCACCCCTCCACCACAGAGCCGCTTCTCTCCTCACCCCTCCACCACAGAGCCGCATCTCTCCTCACCCCTCCACCACAGAGCCGCATCTCTCCTCACCCCTCCACCACAGAGCCGCATCTCTCCTCACCCCTCCACCACAGAGCCGCATCTCTCCTCACCCCTCCACCACAGAGCCGCATCTCTCTTCACCCCTCCACCACAGAGCCGCCTGTATACTCTGCTACCCACAGAGCCGCCTCGATACTCTGCTACCCACACAGCCGCCTCGATACTCTGCTACCCACACAGCCGCCTCCATACTCTGCTACCCACACAGCCGCCTCCATACTCTGCTGCCCACACAGCCGCCTCCATACTCTGCTGCCCACACAGCCGCCTCCATACTCTGCTACCCACACAGCCGCCTCGATGCTCTACTACCCACTGACCCGCCTCTATACTCTGCTACCCACTGACCCGCCTCTATACTCTGATACCCACTGACCCGCCTGTATACACACAATTCATTTCACCGCGCTCCCGATGCAATTGCATCGGGCCTTTTTACTAGTAGAGAATAAAAACAACAATGGTTGTATCTTCAATATATGGCCACCCACAGAGAATTTTAAAAGAAAAAAATAACTTTTTACATACAGTACAGACCAAAAGTTTGTAGACGTTCTCATTCAAATATTTTTCTGTATTTTCAGGACTATGAAAATAGTAGATTCACACTGAAGGCATCAGAACTATGAATTAACACATGTGGAATTATATACTTAACAAAAAAGTGTGAAACAACTGAAAAAATGTCTTATATTCTAGGTTCTTCAAAGTTGCCACCTTTTGCTTTGATTACTGCTTTGCACACTCTTGGCATTCTCTTGATGAGCTTCAAGAGGTAGTCACCAGAAATGGTTTTCACTTCACAGGTGTGCCCTGTCAGGTTTAATAAGTGGGATTTCTTGCCTTATAAATGGGGTTGGGACATCAGTTGTGTTGTGCAGAAGTCTAGTGGATACACAGCTGATAATCCTACTGAATAGACTACTAGAATTTGTATTATGTAAGAAAAAAGCAGCTAAGTAAAGAAAAACGAGTGGCCATCATTACTTTAAGAAATGAAGGTCAGTCAGTCCGAAAAAATTGGGAAAACTATGAAAGTGTCCCCGAGTGCAGTTTCAAAAACCATCAAGCGCTACAAAGAAACTGGCTCACATGGGGACCACACCAGGAAAGGAAGACCAAGAGCCACCTCTGCTGCGGAGGATAAGTTCATCCGAGTCACCAGACTCAGAAATCACAGGTTAACAGCAGCTCTGATTAGAGACCAGGTCAATGACACACAGATTTCTAGCAGCAGACACATCTCTACAACAACTGTTAAGAGGAGACTTTGAGCAGCAGGCCTTCATGGTAAAATAGCTGCTAGGAAACCACTGCCAAGGACAGGCAACAAGTAGAAGAGACTTGTTTGGGCTAAAGAACACAAGGAATGGATAGTAGACCAGTGGAAATCTTTGCTTTGGTCTGATGAGTCCAAATTTGAGATCTTTGGTTCCAACCACCGTGTTTGTGCAACGCAGAAAAGGTGAACGGATGGACTCTACATGCCTGGTTCCCACCGTGAAGCATGGAGGATGAGCTGTGATGATGTGGGGGTGCCTTGCTGCTTTGAAGCTCATCAAGAGAATGCCAAGAGTGTGCAAAGCAGTAATCAAAGCAAAAAGTGGCTACTTTGAAGAACCTAGAATATAAGACATATTTTCAGTTGTTTCACACTTTTTTGTTAAGTAAATAATTCCACATGTTTTAATTCATAGTTTTGATGCCTTCAGTGTGAATCTACAATTTTTATAGTCATGTAAATACAGAAAACTCTTTGAATGAGAAGGTGTGTCCAAACTTTTGGTCTGTACTGTACAGAAATAAAATGAAAGTATTACTACTGCAATGGTCTACAAATTAAGGATTGAGACAACCCAAACTAGCAGAAGCAATGTTGTCAGGTGTTATAAAAAACTTATTATCACATTGAAGCTAGAGTCAGAGTCCTAATCAAATATTCTGTAAAAGCAAAATAATAGTATTATTGCATAGACCAAATCTCTTTTACTTTGTATTATTATTATAATTATTATTTAAAGTAGAAAAAAAGATTGGAATACAGTATATATATGAAGGTTTGCTCAAGATAACAGGAGATATGGAAAAATGTCATATTTGAAAGAATGAAACAAAAAAATGGAAGAGACTGATGGATGTCACTGCAAGAAAGCCGTTCATGACACATGATCGCTGTGACAGACGACAAGCTCCGGTCATACTTTGGAAAAGTTGCAGAGGAATATTAAGTAGAACTAAGATTAGGAGCACCACAAGCTTAATTTAGAGAATACAATACAATTCTTCACTCACCCGCATGCTTACTTATTCAGAAGATACCACTGCGAGGCGGGGTAAACTATAAAGCCAGGGAGAAAAGAGCTTAGTGCAGGTAATTCTGACAAGAAGGTTAGTGATACACATGTCTAAGCAGAATAGCGTGAAGATATTATTTGGTAACAACTGGTGAGCGGAGCTTATTTACATCCAGCAATGCTGCCATGAAAAAACTAATGATCATGAGAATTTTGTCCGATAGGAGAAAATAAAACCAATTGCATTTATAAGGGTTGTCTAGTCTATGCCCATAAGGCTGCAGTCACTATGTGAATCCTCACATCACATGCATTGTGCACTGCAAGGTGTCAGAGGTGGGAACAGTGGTCATATGGGCTTGAATATGTTATATGCATACCCCTAACCAGAGTCCAACTAGAGGGCAGCACCCTTGCTCAATGCAAGAGTAGTAAGGGAGGCCACACCCATGTAGTTGGGGGTATGCACAGCACATACTCATAGCTACGTGATCGGCGTTCCTGGCTCTGACACAGGAGAATCCTCACAGTGTACACAATGTATGGATTCACAAGTCTGCAGTTACATAAAGTGACTGCAGTCTTATGGATTCAAATGGGGTTGTCTGTTTTAAGTATCCATTAGAATAAAGTAATGCCAAAAACATTTTCAACATGAGTTGGAAAAAATGGAGGTGCATATGGGGCATATACATTAATGGAGTATCCTTAGGATAGTCCATCAGTGTCTTATTGGGGAGGGTGTGAACTATAGAATGGAGATGACCCCTATTATTTACCCAGACATAGTGGCTGTTGGGGCTTTGACCTTGTAATCAGTGAAGAGGTCAAAGAACTAGGAGTTCTATCGTGCCACAAAGGGGCCTATATAGTAGCCTTACTGTGAATGTACCTGTAAAAAAATTCTTCAGTTGAGACATACTAAGGGATACCCAGAAGTAAAATTGTATTCTGGAAAGCGGGGAGCTTGTGGTGAGGGCTTCTGCCGCTAAGTGAATGTTTCTGGAGCCCTTCTGAGTCATTATGCCAGCTGATCTTGTTGGGGTAGGTTGCATTTGGCTTTAGTAATTTTCTTTTTTCTTCAATGAGCTATTCCATTAGTACATATTTTGTGATGGCTGATATACACGAAGTTTGACTATAAAACTTTAGTCCGTTTTCGAAGAAAAAAAAAAAAAAAAAAGCAAAAACACAAAGAAAAGTATTTTTATTGTATATTTTCTGCTTTATTTCAAAGTACTCTCCATTCTCAGTCAGGTGACTGTCTCTGATTGGGGAGCAGGTAATATACAATTTGTAACTGTTTCATGCGCAATCTGCGTTAAATTCTGAAGGGACTCCAGAAATCCAATTCAACTCAACGAGTGCATTATGCCCAATGGAGATCTTCAGAATGACTTGATGAATTTTCATGACAATGTTATCAGCTCAAGCTCAATTACAGTTAGGGCTAGAAATATTTGGACAGTGACACAATTTTCGCGAGTTGGGCTCTGCATGCCACCACATTGGATTTGAAATGAAACCTCTACAACAGAATTCAAGTGCAGATTGTAACGTTTAATTTGAAGGGTTGAACAAAAATATCTGATAGAAAATGTAGGAATTGTACACATTTCTTTACAAACACTCCACATTTTAGGAGGTCAAAAGTAATTGGACAAATAAACATAACCCAAACAAAATATTTTTATTTTCAATATTTTGTTGCGAATCCTTTGGAGGCAATCACTGCCTTAAGTCTGGAACCCATGGACATCACCAAACGCTGGGTTTCATCCTTCTTAATGCTTTGCCAGGCCTTTACAGCCGCAGCCTTCAGGTCTTGCTTGTTTGTGGGTCTTTCCGTCTTAAGTCTGGATTTGAGCAAGTGAAATGCATGCTCAATTGGGTTAAGATCTGGTGATTGACTTGGCCATTGCAGAATGTTCCACTTTTTTGCACTCATGAACTCCTGGGTAGCTTTGGCTGTATGCTTGGGGTCATTGTCCATCTGTACTATGAAGCGCCGTCCAATCAACTTTGCAGCATTTGGCTGAATCTGGGCTGAAAGTATATCCCGGTACACTTCAGAATTCATCCGGCTACTCTTGTCTGCTGTTATGTCATCAATAAACACAAGTGACCCAGTGCCATTGAAAGCCATGCATGCCCATGCCATCACGTTGCCTCACCATGTTTTACAGAGGATGTGGTGTGCCTTGGATCATGTGCCGTTCCCTTTCTTCTCCAAACTTTTTTCTTCCCATCATTCTGGTACAGGTTGATCTTTGTCTCATCTGTCCATAGAATACTTTTCCAGAACTGAGCTGGCTTCTTGAGGTGTTTTTCAGCAAATTTAACTCTGGCCTGTCTATTTTTGGAATTGATGAATGGTTTGCATCTAGATGTGAACCCTTTGTATTTACTGTCATGGAGTCTTTCTTTACTGTTGACTTAGAGACAGATACACCTACTTCACTGAGAGTGTTCTAGGACTTCAGTTGATGTTGTGAACGGGTTCTTCTTCACCAAATAAAGTATGCGGCGATCATCCACCACTGTTGTCATCCGTGGACGCCCAGGCCTTTTAGAGTTCCCAAGCTCACCAGTCAATTCCTTTTTTCTCAGAATGTACCCAACTGTTGATTTTGCTACTCCACAGCATGTCTGCCATCTCTCTGATGGATTTTTTCTTTTTTTTCAGCCTCAGGATGTTCTGCTTCACCTCAATTGAGAGTTCCTTTGACCGCATGTTGTCTGGTCACAGCAACAGCTTCCAAATGCAAAACCACACACCTGGAATCCACCCCTGACCTTTTAACTACTTCATTGATTACAGGTTAACTAGGGAGACGCCTTCAGAGTTAATTGCAGCCCTTAGAGTCTTCCAATTACTTTTGGTCCCTTGAAAAAGAGGAGGCTATGCATTACAGAGATATAATTCCTAAACCCTTACTCCAATTTGGATGTGGAAACTCTCATATTGCAGCTGGGAGCGTGCACTTTCAGCCCATATTATATATATAATTGTATTTCTGAACATGTTTTTGTAAACAGCTAAAATAACAAAACTTGTGTCACTGTCCAAATATTTCTGGCCCTAACTGTATAATAATAAAAAACAAATAAATAAAATAAAATTGGTTAAAGTTTGCAACTGAAGCAAACTGCAAACTTCCCTAAGAACGCCAGCTGGCATACTCAGAGGGGTTCCAAGAACATTCAACAAGCACTAGCAGCTGCACTACAATCACCCTCCAGAGGATGATTCCTGTTTCATTTGGGTACCCCATCATATTGTAACATCAATGGTACAAATTAGTCTGCCATCAACTTAGGCTTCTTTCACATTTGCATTTTTGAACGCAGTGTATGGAAACGCAGCCAAACACATGCGCACTGCGTTCCTATATTTAACATGGGAACGCATAGTACCTGCGTTTGGCTGTGTTCGGTTGCGGTTGTATTCGGATGCGCATAATTTGTATGACCTCCAAAAGCAACATGTTGCATTTTTTGTGCGTTCGTGGGTGCTTGTTTTATCACCAAGTGTCCGCAAGCGCACAAAGAATGAATGGCAGTCAATGGATCCGCAGTGTCCTCTGCATGACAGCACAGGAAAATGCTACGGATCAAATTGAAATCTCTCCCGGTGACCGCCGCTGATCTCCTGGCTGCCGCCGAAACTCTGAGAATCTCCGCTGATTCACATCAGTATGGCAGCATTTGTGTCTGCATGCCAACGCATGGAGACACAAACGCTAATGTGAAACTACCCTTACAATAACATTTATTCACAGTCTCAAGGCGATTACTTAAAAACCCTTCATGGTTTTTATAGTGGAACCAACAGAAAATGTCTTGGAAATGAAACATGAAAGTGAAATGTAAATGTTTAAACTGACCAGATGAGATGGTGATAAAACTCTATGAAGCAGATGTCACTCATTTCTATTGTAGTATTACTTTTCACCATAAAAAGACCATATTAGTTAAAAACCAGAATGTTGTTAGGTTAGTGGAATTAAAGACGAGACATGAAATCCCTCTCTACAGTGTTTTCTATTCTATGTGTTCTCTACTTTAACAAATTAAGATGCTCTAATTAAAAAAATGTTTTGAACATGAGGGTGTCAAAGCCATTTCTTAATAGGTTAGAAAACATGGATGTAAGAGTGCAGGAAAAGTAGAAACAAATGGCTTATAACACACAACAAATAATAGAGTCAAATAAAGCACAGTAATTTATTGGATGGCCACCCATAGAATCTATATAAGTTTATACCTATGCGGAAGGAGAATCAGTTTACTAACTTTAACCCCTTCACCACCAAGGGTGTAATAGTATGGCCTTGGCTGCCTCCCTCAGAGCTTATGCGCTGAGCTCATATCATCCCTTACACGTCAGCTGATCTGATCAGTAAATGTATGTGATGTGTAGCTAACAGCACCGACTAGATCAGTGATCCAATCGGCACTGATCAATCACTGATCCGATCGGCACTGATCAATCACTGACAGCGGTATCCAAAGCACCACGGCAGTGATCGTGCTTGTTCCCTGCCGGTATCGGCAACGCCGTGATTGCATCACGGGGCCTTGATGCATTGCTATGACAGCATTGGGTCAGCTGATAACCCCGGATGCTGTCATGAATCACTTTTTGCCAGCGATGTCCATGTGACGTCGCCGGCAGAAAGTGATCATTTGTGCTGCGCAGAGGGATGCTGAAGCATCTCTCTGCATAGCACAAGCGATCGCACTGTGAAGTGCTTAGGCACCCTAAGGGGCTATGTAAAATAAAGAAAAAGTTGAAGAAACAAAGTTTTTAAAAAAAAATATGAAAAAAAAGTTCAAATCATCCCCTTTATAACTGCGTTCAGAAATGCTTTCAAAATATTAAATCAATTAATCGGATTTGTAAAAAGTCCAAACTTGCATTTTTTTGGTTGTCGCAACATTTTAATAAAATCCAATAAGGGGTGATCTAAACATCGCATCTACCCAAAAATGGTGAACATGGTGAATAAAAAACCCAAAAAAATAAATGCGTACATTTTTTTTGCAATATCATCGCACCTGGATCTTTTTTCCCCCATTTTCCAGCACACTATATGGTAAAATAAATTATTTCCTTCAAAAGAACAACTTGTCCGACAAAAAACAAGCTCTCATATGTCCATATTGATGAAAAAATAAAAAAGTTATGGCTCTTGGAAGAAGAGGGAAGATAAAATGGAAAGAAGAAAATTGCCTAGGAGTGAAGGGTCAAAAATCCATTTTACTTACTGGTAATGGGATTTTCATGAGCCCATGACAGCACCACATGAGAGAGAAGTTCTGCCCCTACAGGACAGGAAACCCACTAGAATAAAAGGACGGTACATCTCCTCCGCATCAGTAGGTTTAAAGAGCCATAGAGGATCATTAGTTAAGTGCACCCTCACCAAACACCGATAACATTAAAGGTACTGTTACATAGCACAATGTTGCATGCAACATCGCAGTAATTTTGCTGATTCAGCAAAGTTGCAGCAACATTGCTGGAGCATCGTGCTGTGTAACGGCACGATCTATCGCTCGTTGCAAGTTGCCAGGTTTGAGGACGTTGTCCTAAAACCTTGCAACCAGTGATTTGGTGGCTAATTGCTGTGTAACATCGCAACAGCGATGTTGCCAGCAATTCCGCCTATTCGCTGGATTGAAGCATATCGCTTGCTGGGTTGTTCCCAGCCCAGCGAGTGATCGCTGCCTTAACATCGCATCGGTGTCCCAGGCAATATCTGCCTGTGTGACAGGTACCACAGCGATGTCGGAAGCGAGCGCGCACCCACGGCATCGCTTCCGACATCGCTGCGATGTTGCACCGTATAACAGTACCTTAACACTAACCCAAAAAGGTAACCACAACTAGTGATGTGCGAGTACCGACATATTTGTAATCGCTGTACTCGTAATGAGTACTTTGTAATAATCGCTTATATGTTCTGAATAGTGAGCAAAATGCAAGTCAATTGGAAATGCAAATAATTTTCTGCTGGATCCTTCAAATGGGTCGGGGCCTGAGAAAAAGGCTAAAATGGATAAGAAAGTAATGAAACAGAGTGGGAAGAGCCTGAAGAATACGCCTGCTGGGAATAAGTCTGTTGCAGCATTATTCCACTTTAACAGATACACTAGAACAATTACCAAACCTAACCTAAATTGCATTTAACAGGCCAAATAGGTTAAGAAACAGTTTTTCCTGCATAATCACGTGTATATAAGGCTAAATAACCAAAGAAACAAACAAAAAAAATCCCTTTAGCGTTTCTTTAAATATACTGTTGAGGCTTTCTTTTGCCTTTTACAATTGAGAGGGACCTGGCTTTACATTTTGCAGGTCCCTCTGTCATACAGCATGTTTAGTTAGCCATTTCCCAGCACTTTACAAGGCCATCTAGAACGTGCCAGTTGATATGTTGATCTTTAACCTGAGGGGCCACAGATGGCCCTATAGCATGCATTTTGGAGGGACAGCTGTTACTTATAAATTTGGGCAGTCCCTCCCTCATTGAGACTCAGATAGTGGAATACATATCCCACAGCAGTTTACAATGTGCTCATTGTAGAGTTGGGCTTGACCCTCCTTCCTACTCCACCTTAATGTGATTCTGCGTCCTACATTCAAATGTTCAGAGGTTCTGCAGTAGGCAAAAAACCTGAGTTTGGGGAGGGCCCAGAGGTGGCCCTGTAACGTACGTTTTGGAGGGACTGCTCTTTCTTAGACATTTGGGCGGGGAGGGTGCTCTTTCTTAGACATTTGGGCGGGGAGGGAGAGGGCCCTCCCTCATTGAAACACAGATAGTGGAATACATATTCCATTGAAGATTACAAAGCGTCAATTGTAGCCTTAGCCTTGACCCTCCTCATCCTCTACCTCCATGTGATACTGTGGCCCTAAATTCAAATGTTCAGAGGTTACTGCAGTAGACAGAAAACCTGAGATTGGTGAGGGCCCAGACGTGGCCCTGTAACATACGTTTGGAAGGGCCATCCTCTATAAATGTTTGAGGGACCTCTTCTGTACATTTTGCAGGGCTTAAATGACACTATGACGCTGCACAGCCAGCCAACCACAGTAATGCCACAACCAAGATGGCTGCAGCATTACTGTGATTGGCTAAGAAGCCCAGCATGTTTAGTGGCTGTTTAGGAGGTGCCAATACTGCAGGGCTGGACATCCAAATATAGCGAGGCGAGTACACAAATATTTGCAATATAACGAGTAATCCGAATACCGTACTATCCGTGCGAGTAGCGAAAAGTAAAAAATACACTTGCTCATCACTAACCATAACCTATGGGTGTTGCCATGGGCTCATGAAAATCCCATTATCAGTAAGTAACTTGGATTTTTCCCAGTTGCCCATGACAGCACCACATGAGAGACTATAATATAATAAAAACTAGCACCTAGGGAGGGATCACCGCTTGTAAAACCCTTCTCACAAAGGATAGATCAGTTGTGGATGAAAGATCAAGTCAAAAGTGACAAAAAGAGGTAGAATGGGACGACCAGGTAGTGGCCCTACAGATCTGCTCTATGGGTACATCCAGTTTCTCAGCCCAGGAAGTCAAAGTAGACCTGGTGGAATGGGTTCTAATCTCCAATAGACTTTCCACTAGATGAGTAAGCTAAGGACATAGCATCTTGTTCCCATCTAGCAAAGGTACTCTTGGATATACCATTACCCTTAGTGGCACCCTGAAAGGACACAAATAGAGCTGAGAGCTCCTCCAGTAATTAGTCCTGTCTACATAGTGCAGTAAAGCTCTAGGGACAGCTAAAGAGTGAAGCTTCTCCTGTTTTGAATTAGTTGGAAAGTCACAGAAGGAAGTATCGCCTTTGACCTATGGAATTTCTTCACTATTTTAGGAAGGTAAGCTGGGTCTGGACGTAACAATATCCTATCCTGTGAAATCTGGGTATTGGGAGGATTAATCGACAGACTGGAGATCCCTAATCCTACGAGCAGAAGTCAGGGCCACTAAGAGAGCAACCTTCAGAGTAAGGACCTTAATAGAAACCTCCTGGAGAGTCTCAAATGGGCCATTAGTAAGTGTCTTGAGGACAAGGTTTAAATCCCAAGGTGGGATAGAGGGATGGGAAAAAGGGGTAGCCCTTTGACATGATGAAATGAAACCACTAACCCACCTATGTGCTGCCAGATTAAAATTATAGAAGGCCACCAAAGCAGAGACCTGTACCTTAAGGGTATTCACCTCCAGACCCATCTGCAGCCCTCTTTGAAGAAACTCCAGAATGTCTGGGATAGGGGGAGGACCATCTGGATGGGCTCACGAACTGAAAAGGAGCTTCTTTCAGATGCAACCATAGAGTCTGGTAGTCACTGGCTTTTTACTCTCAAGAAGAGTTGTAAAGTAGGGGATACCCACAGGACTCCCAGAGATAAACTGAAGGGAGCGCAAAGTTTCTGAGGAAGGAGTCAATTTTCCCTCCAGTTTCCTAACCTTTCTTGGTGGTTCAAGACTTGCCAATGGAGAAGACGAGAATCTAATTGACAACAAAGAACGTTCGGAATGCAGGTCATGACAGAACCTACCAAGGACATGGCCTTCCGGAGGAACATGTCTGGATGGTCTATGCTGTAGTGACCAGAGACATGATCTTCTCTTTCTAGTCTTCTGGGAGGTGGCAGATCTGGGAATGTTAAATCTAGAACAAGACCCAGAAAGATTTTGGATGTTGACGGATGCAACTGAGGTTTGTAGAGGTTTACTAGCCATCCCAGCTCCTCCATACTGAACATAACTTTCTGGAGCTGGACTGTGCAGTCCTCTTCCAATCGTCCTACAATGAGGAAGTTGTCAAGATAGGGCACAATCAATATGTTCATGTCGAAAGTATGGGCCATCATGTCTGCCACCACCTTAGTCATGGAGAGACCAAAAGACAGAGCCCTGTACTGATATAAGTCTTATCTCTACCTGGATTAGCAGAGCTATCCGTAGGAACGACTGGTATCCTGGAAATATTAGGACATGATAACATGCGTCCTGCTATAATGTAGCAGTTGGGATACAAGAGTTGTATTGCAGAGCTGACTGTGTCCATTTTGAAAGAGCATTGGAGAAGGTGAAAATTCAGCTTCTTCAAATTGATCATCGTACGGAATGAGCCGTCCGACTTCGTCACCAGAAAAAGGGGAGAGTAAAATTCCCTTTTTCTGCCTTTGGGACAATTAGCAGGACATTCTTTTCTACCAAATGCAGGACCTCTACCTCTAAGGCATGCTGTTTCTACCAAGACCTGACAGATGTTAGTACTATGGGCCCCCGAGGGGCTGATGAAACTCTAGCTTCAAGCCCTAGTCAAACGGACGGTGTTTTGTGGTGGGCGCTGCAGTATAAGTGGTACTTCACACACTGCAACATCGCTAGCGATGTAGCTGAAACGTCACAGGTTTTGTGATGTACCAGCGACCTCTTCAGCGATGTTGCAGTATGTGACATGCATCAGCGACCTGGCCCCTGCTGTGAGGTCACTGATCACTGTAAATTGTTCAGGACCATTTTTTTGGTCATTGGTCTCCCGCTGATCAGCACACATCACTGTGTGTGCAGCAAGAGACCAACGATCAGTGACCTCACAGCCAATGCCCAGCGCCGCACATTAGACTCTGGGCACTGGTAACTAGAGTAAACACTGGGTAGGAGGGAGGGTATGTTCTTATGTTCCTGTTAATGGGAAGGGTGTTGTATATCACAAACAATAATCATCTCTTCATTGTCACTATGTTTTGAATATATTATTTGTAATTTTTTACTCGATGATTTAATAAAATTCATTTGATTAAAAAAAAGAGTAAACACCGGGTAGCTAAGCAGCGGGCGCATTCATCCAAGGTTTTGCCGAACAAGAAGTCTCCCTCACTTGGCATAGCACACAATTTAGATTTCGCTTGTAAATCTCCTCTCCAACTTTTTAGCCATAAGGCCCATCTAGCAGAGATTGATAGGGCTGTAGACCTGGTTGCTAGTCAAAGGCATCCTCCATAAAGGCAGCAGCAACCTGCAGTAAGGGCAATGAGGAAAGAATGGCATGACAGGAAGAACCACCCTTCAGCTGATATTCGAACTGTTGCAGCCACACCATCATTGCTCTTGCTACTCAGGTACCTACTAGGTCTAAAAATCCCTGCAGTAGATTTCCAGGTACCTCGAAGAAAAATGTAAGCTTTAAGGGTACCCAAAGCCTCAAATGGCTAGGTGAATTTTCTGGAGGACTGGGCAACCACCACGTCAGTCCTAGGACATTTATCCCAGGAGGCAGAACCCTCCTCTTCAATTGAATACGGTACTTCCTTTTAATTAAGGACAACAGGGACACACTTTTATCTGGTCTCTAATGACCTTAGTCACTGTACTGGACCTCTCATCTTCCCCTCCTGTCCACTGAACATAAGGTCCTGCATAAATTCCTAGTCCTTAGTCTCAATCAAGTCCATAGTGGACTCTGCAGCTTTAACTAGATGATCCATGTATGCGGAATGAAAGCATGACCTGCTACTAACCCTAATGTATTCATCTGAGGAGGAGAAGCAGGAACCATAGGAAGATGTGTAAGTAGCAGATTCTAGTTCAGACTTGCAGGAAGACTTATGAGCCCTATCCGACTCTTTTTACATTTACGTCGTTTAGAAAGAGCCTTCAGGGAATCCCTCATTTCCATCATTAGACTAGCAAGGCTAAATGTGAAGCCAGAGGATTCTTCCATAATGGTGTTCTGAAGCCAGGCACTACTTAAATCCTTAGTGTAGTCAGAGGATTAAGGGCCATGACATAGGGCACACTCTGTTTTTGCTTAAACAATTTCTTCCTAGGCTTCTCCTAACAAAACATAAGAGGACAAAAAAAAAAGGGGGGGGGGGGTACTTTCAGTAACCACACTAGTCGCATTCATGTAGATCACTCAGCCACCAATAAATGCTGGATCTGGAGGTAAGCTTAAGGCCAGCTGGATTCTCAGCAGAGATATCAGAACATCGGCTAGCCATGCTGGAAGGGTTATCATCAGTACCACCTCCCCTCCTGAGGGTAAGCTACTGTCTGGGTCGGTGTGGCTGGCTGGGCTTGCAACCGAAGCGAGGACTCATCTACCATTCTGAAAGGCATACTATGCTCATCATCGATGTTGAGATAAAACAGCACTTTTAAAGCCTCTTTCTTTAGGGAATTGGGACATCCTCCCTCTTTAGATCATAGTCGCTGGGCACTGACATCCTGGATGGGTGGTCCGCGCATGCGCTGGGAGGGCACTTCCAGGTCACGCAGAAGCGCCTGGTTATCTGAGGACATCACTTCCGGGACTCCATGGAATCTTCACCACAGCGTGAACATGACAGGGAGCAATAGTTGCTGTGCGCGTGCAGCCCCGTGGGACGACGAGGGACCAAGCTTCTCCCGCTACTATGCCCCCACTTAGTGCACTGGAACCAGCCTGGGGAGATGCGTCTAGAAACTGGAGGCCACCGGTGTGTTGAGTACCGCTCTTCCCAGGCCAACCCCCAGCCCAGAATCACAAAACTTCAGCTGCTCCTGCAGCCACACGTGGGTCTCCTCTCCTCCAGGACAAGAAACCAAACTGATGCGGAGGAGAGGCACCGCCCTTTTATTCTAGTGGGTTTCCAGTCCTGGAGGGGCGGATCCTCTCTCTCATGTGGTGCTGTCAAGGACGACTGGGAAAAATAATAACCCTAAAAAGGAATGATAAACGCAAAGAAAATATAATTGACCTTATTGTGTTACTAGGCAGAGTTTGCTCTATATTTGTGAAACAAGTAAATCTTCTACTGATTTGTTCCTTTTTCAGTTACGAAATGCATTAGTGGGTGAGGTTTTTGCCAGGGCATAGTTTTTTTTTTTGTCGTAGTTGCATTTTGCAGTCATGAAATGGGGGAGGTTCCTGCTGCAGCCAGTTGTCAAAAAGAAGACCTAAAATAGTGAAGGGTAGAAAAAAAGTGTTCCTATTGCAGACTGGTGTATGTATGGTAGCGCTCTTACCATCTCACAAGAATAAATATTTAATTATTTTACAATATTTCATCATAAGGCAAGAAATCCCAAAATTAATTATGCTGGATGCAAAACAAATTAATTTTGCTATTATCATTTCTAATCACAACAGCATTGAAAACAATCTGATCGGTTATGACTTCAAATTCTAGTGTCAAGATGGGAAACTAAAAAACTAAAAAAAAAAGGTCAGGGATTAAAAAACTTATTTTACTATTGGAGTAATGATTTAAATCTAGGTTCTCTATATATAGTCAACCCAAGGTGTCTTCATCAGCACAGCTGTTGTTGGTCTCCAGGGAGCTTGCCAGAGGTCACACTTCCCTACAAGTGTCTGAGTGCCTCATTCTGGCTCTACTAGACTTGCATTGAGAACCTGTGATGTAACTTTTGTCTTCTAGCCAGTGAGAAATTGAGGTCACAAGATGGCACCATGGGGACCTGAACAGCATTGGCAAAAAAACAGAATACGCCAGAGGGTAAGTATAGACGGGGGCAAGGATTAATGATTATAACCATTTGCAAGGATTTCTGAACTCTGACATGTTGTATTCAACTGATTGCAAGGCTACAATCAATTTCAAATGGGGTTTTCTGATTAAGAAGAGGTTTTTTTTGTGGCACAGATTGTAAAATGTTACCAATTGTAGTTAAATTACAGTTTTCCCCAGAGGCAGAGTCATGTCAATGCAACGGCATTGTGATTCTCAAGTGTTAATTACATTGTAACAAGATTCCATCACTTTTCAGAAAACAGTTTTAAATAAAATTGCTGTAACTGGTTTGTACTGAAAAAGAACTGTCTATCCTATTCACTATATATGGCAACAGCTTAGGCCCCTCTCACATCAGAGTTTTACGCTGATCGCAGGAGATGCAGCGGATTTACCGCATCTGCCGCCTAACCGTCACACTTGCGGTTCCCCTGCAGCAAGCCCCATGCAATGTCTATGGGGCTTGCGGCAGGTGCGGCAAGTGCAGTATAGTTGTGGTTTTGGCACTTGCGGGTACTGATAACACTGATTACCTCGTTTTTTTCGCGGCCGCACCTGCCGAAACCGCAACTATACCGCACCTGCCGCAAGCCCCATAGACATTGCATGGGGCTTGCCGCAGGTGAACCGCAAGTGTGACGGTTAGGCGGCAGATGCGGTAAATCCGCTGCATCTGCCGCGATCAGCGTGAAGCGCTGACGTGAAAGGGGCCTTAAACAGAATCGAAGGAAGAAAAAAAACTGTAAAATGTTTCAACACAAAGAACATGAATAAAGTGAACTAGCAATACATACAAGATTAGTGGCTTATTCAGACAAATGACATCTCCCAGATACCATGACTAGCAACATGGTTCAGACTGGCTGTGTGCATCAAAAAAGGTATTCATCTAGTGTCAAGTGTAGACTGCTCTGCAGTCTCTGTGAACAGCTCCGCAGGTTTGAATAGTTTACTGGGAGTAAATTCCCTTTTTTTACTTTAAGGGTTAATTTCTGTTGCTGTGGCTCTGCAGTATATATTGCTGTGGCTCTGCAGTATTAGTTGCTGTTGCTGTGTATCAGGTGATGTGGTTGACCACTTCCCCAGACTTTATATAGTCCCATGACCCATCACCTGATGTCACGGATAGAGTTTATTCTCTGCATGACCAGCTGTGTGGATGCTCTTGCAGAAGCTGTCCTGTAGCTTTCCCTGAGATTGCTATTGTCTGTGGGAGTTGTTGTGCTTATCCCTGTCCCTGGGTGGAGATGAGGGAGTGTTAACCTGAAACTGGTTAGGAGTAGGGCAAAGGGAGTGGCCCAGACATCCTCACCTTTAGAGGTACGTCGAGGAAAATGGTCAGCTAGGGACCCCAGTATAAGGGTCAGACTATTTACCATGATTGCCTTTATCATCCACTGCCATCCTGCTACCTGACCCCTGTGTCAGTTATAACCACCCCATGACAGTCAGACTGACCAAGGGTTAGGAAATTCTTAAATCCAACCTGCTCCATTGCATTGTCAATTTCATCTGGTTTATTATTATGCTGGATAAAGGAGCAATCGGTCTCCTTTATATCTTGGAAATCATGGTACACGGAGATAAACCTTACCACAGGCCGGGAATCCTCTTTTTCTAAGATCTTCTGCGCTTGATCAGGTGGAAATCTAAGTACTGTAGTGATAACTTTCGCCATTGTCTTTATAATTAAAGAAAAAAAAAAGAAAAAAATTGGAAGGTACCAGTATATTAAAAACAGAATTCAAAAGGTGAATGTCATCTAATGAATTACATTAATATATTTTCTAGGCAGAATAAGGAACCCAGTTTATACAATGAGAAAGTGCAAAAAGCTGAACATTTTATGTAAATTATCAAATACAAATCCAAAGTTTTGCTGAGAACAAAGTTTTGTACAGATTCCTAATGCAAATATGAAGGTATCTACCTTTGAAGGGGTTTTCCCAAAAAGTTAGTTTTAATCAATAGATTCAGTAATAATAATAGGTTCCACAACTGGATGTGTACAGTCCATGGCCAAACGTTTTGAGAATGACACCAAAATGATATTTTCACATGATCTGCTGCCCTCTGGTTTTTATTTGTGTTTGTCTGATATTTATATCACATACAGAAATATAATTGCAATCATATTCTGAGTACCAAAAGGTTATATTGACAGTTAGAATGAGTTAATGCAGCAATCAATATTTGCAGTGTTGACCCTTCTTCTTCAGGACCTCTGCAATTCTTCCCTGGCATGCTCTCAATCAACTTCTGGACCAAATCCTGACTGATAGCAGTCCATTCTTGCATAATCAATGCTTGCACTTTGCCAGAATTTGTTGGTTTTTGCTTGTCCACCCGTCTCTTGATGATTGACCACAAGTTCTCAATGGGATTAAGATCTGGGGAGTTTCCAGGCCCTGGACCCAAAATCTCTATGTTTTGTTCCCTGAGCCATTTAGTTATCACCTTTGCTTTATGGCATGGTGCTCCATCATGCTGTAAAATGCATTGTTGGGCACCAAACTGCTCTTGGACGGTTGGGAGAAGTTGCTCTTGGAGGACATTGTGGTACCATTCTTTATTCATGGCTGTGTTTTTAGGCAAGACTGAGTGAGCCAATTCCCTTGGCTGATAAGCAACCCCACACATGAATGGTTTCAGGATGCTTTACAGTTGGCATCAGACAAGGCTGGTGGTAGCGCCCACCTCTTCTTCTCCGAATAAGCTGTTTTCCAGATGTCCCAAACAATCGAAAAGGGGATTCATCAGAGAAAATGACTTTACCCCAGTCCTCAGCAGTCCACTCCCTGTACCTTCTGCAGAATATCAGTCGGTCCCTGATGTTTTTTCTGGAGAGAAGTGGCTTCTTTGCTGCCCTCCTTGAAACCAGGCCTTGCTCAAAGAGTCTCTGCCTCACAGTGCGTGCAGAAGCACTCACACCAGCCTGCTGCCATTTCTGAGCAAGCTCGGCACTGCTGGTAGTCTGATCCCGCAGCTGAAACAGTTTTAGGATACGGTCCTGGCGCTTGCTGGTCTTTCTTTTTGACAGCAATGGAAGCTCTCTCCTTGAAGTCCTTGATGATGCGATAGATTGTTGACTGAGGTGCAATCTTTCTAGCTGCGATACTCTTCCTGTTAGGCCATTTTTGTGCAGTGCAATGATGGCTGCACGTTTTTCTTTAGAGATAACCATGGTTAACTGAAGAGAAACAATGATACCAAGCACCAGCCTCCTTTTAAAGTGTCCAGTGGTGTCATTCTTACTTAATCATGACTGATTGTTCCATTAACACAGGTGTGGGTGTTGATGAGGACAGGGCTGGCGAACAATCACTAAAACGATGTTAGCTGCTCCTTTTAAGGCAGGGCTGCAATGATGTTGAAATGTGTTTTGGGGGTTAAAGTTCATTTTCTAGGCAAATATTGACTTAGCAAGTAATTACTATTAAGCTGATCACTCTTTATGACATTCTGGAGTATATGCAAATTGCCATTCGAAAAACTGAAGCAGTAGACTTTGTTAAAATTAATATTTGTATCATTCTCAAAACTTTTGGCCATGACTGTACAAACAAAAAATGTTCCTGTGCTGAGATATTCTTATAAATGTGTCCCTGCTATGTACTGTGTAATGGTCGTGTGTGACCGTGCACAGAATGTGGTCTGAATATACCACATCTCCTGGGCTGGGGAAATAGAAAGAGTAAACAGACATTACAAAACAGGATCGCAAATATATCTTTATTTGAGATAAAACATGCTATGCAAACAGGCAGGGAAATATTTTACCTCACAAAAAGAATCATCTGTGATCCCCTGCTTTAATGACTGTACATTTTTTTCCTTCCTCCCTGGCCCAGTAGATGTGGTATGATCAGACTATGTCCTTGTTCAGTCAGACACAACTATTACACAGTACATAGCAGAGGCACATACAAGTGCATCTCAATAAATTAGATTATCAAGAGGTTAATTTATTTCAGTAATTCAATACATAAAGTGAAACGCTTACATAATATAGAATCATTACAGAGTGATCTATTTCAAGTGTTTATTTCTATTTGTTTACAGCCAATAAAAACTCAAATTTCATAATCTCAGAAAACTAGATTATATTAACCCAACTGAAATAATGATTTTGAAATCATTAATGTTGGCCTACTGAAAAGTATGTACAGTAAATACACTCAATACTTGGTCGGGGCTCTGGCATTGCTGAGGTGTTTCAGAAGCCCAAGTTGCTTTGATAGCAGCCTTCAGCTTGTTTGCATTGTTGGGTCTGGTGTCTGTCATCTTCCTCTTGACAATACTCCATAGATTCTCTATGGGTTATAGGTCAGGTGAGTTTTCTGTCCAATCACGCACAGTGACACTGTGGTTATTAAACCAGGTATTGGTACTTTTGGCAGTGTGGACAGGTGCCAAGTCCTGCTGGAAAATGAAATTTGCATCTCCAAAAGACCTTGTCAGCAGAGGGAAGCATCGAGTGCTCTAAAATTTCCTGGTAGACGGCAGCGCTGACTTTAGTCTTGATAAAACACAGTTGACATACACCAGCAGATGACATGGCTCCCCAAACCATCACTGATTGTGGAATCTTCACACTAGACCACAAGCAGCCTGGATTGTGGCCTCTCCACTCTTCCTCCAGACTCTGGGACCTTGATTTACAAATTAAATGCAACATTTACTCTCATCTGAAAACAAAACCTTGGACCAGTGAGCAACAGTCCATTTCTTTTTCTCCGTGGCTCAGGTAAGATATTTCTTGCATTGTCTATGGGTCAGGAGTGACTTGACACAGTGAATGCGACAGTTGTAGTTTATGTCCTTGATTCATCTGTGTGTGGTGGGTCTTGAAGCAACGACTCCCCCAAATTTTTTAATGGCCTATTCTTAACAATCCTTTCAAGGTTGTGTTTATCCCAGTTGTTTGGAACGTTTTTCTACCACACATTTTCCTTTCACTCAAATTTCCATTAATATGCTTAGATACAGCACTCTGTGAGCAGCCAGCCTCTTTAGCAATGACCTTTTGTGGCTTATCCTCCTTGTGAAGTGTGTCACTGACAGCCTTCTCGACAAGTGTCAAATCAGCAGTCTTCCCCATGGTTGTGTAAGCCTACTGAACCAGACTAAGGAACCATTTTAAACACTCAGTAAGCCTTAGCAGATGTTTTGTATTAATTATTCTAATTTTCTAAGATAATTAATTTTAGATTTTCAAAGGCTGTAAGTCATAATCATCAACATTAACATAAATAAACACTTGAAAAAAAAATCACTGTTAGTAATGATTCTATATAATATATCCGTTTTCACTTTAATTCCCACATCCAATTGTGGAAATTATTATTTCAAGATCTATTGATTAAAATTAGCTTTAAAATTAACTTTATTTGTGGGAAAACTCTTTAACTGTTTAACATTTTAAGGCCCCTTTCACATCAGCAGTAATCGCTGATCGCGGCAGTTGCGGTGAAAAAAACAACTGCCGCGATTACTACATAATGGCCGGCACTTGCAGCAAGCCCCATTCAATGTCTATGGGGCTCGCGGTAAGTGTGCGGCAAGTTCGGTTTCGGCACTTGCGGCAGGTGCGGATGTGAAAAAAACGCAGCATACTTCAGTTTTTTCGCGGCCGCACCTGCAGCAAGTGTCGAAACCGAACCTGCCGCACACTTACCGCAAGCCCCATAGACATTGTATGGGGCTTGCCGCAAGTGCGGTAATCGCGGCAGTTGCGGTTTTTTCCTAAAACATACCCCCAGATAATTCTGTGAGCCACACTTTAATCAAAACAATAAAAATTTGAGGTAAAGAAAAAAGGCTGATATTTCTAGAACAGTATGGTGAATTTTAGAAGAACTAAAACCAGAATACTCAAGGGAGCAATGGAAATAAAATAAGAGCAAAAATGGATCACTTTTGACCATGTTAGAAGTCCTCATTACATGAACCAGTAAATGTTCGTACAATCTGTACTTACACATACCGTACAGACCAAAAGTTTGGACACACCTTCTCATTCAAAGAGTTTTCTGTATTTTCATGACTATGAAAATTGCAGATTCACACTGAAGGCATCAAAACTATGAATTAACACATGTGGAATTATATACTTAACAAAAAAGTGTGAAACAACTGAAAAAATGTCTTATATTCTAGGTTCTTCTAAGTAGCCACCTTTTGCTTTGATTACTGCATTGCACATCTTGGTATTCTCTTGATGAGCTTCAAGAGGTAGTCACTGGAAATGGTTTTCACTTCACAGGTGTGCCCTGTCAGGTTTAATAAGTTGGATTTCTTGCCTTATAAATGGGGTTGGGACCATCAGTTGTGTTGTGCAGAAGTCTGGTGGATACACAGCTGATAGTCCTACTGAATAGACTGTTAGAATTTGTATTATGGCAAGAAAAAAGCAGATAAGTTAAGAAAAACGAGTGGCCATCATTACTTTAAGAAATGAAGGTCAGTCAGTCCGAAAAATTGGGAAAACTTTGAAAGTATCCCCAAGTGCAGTTGAAAAAACCATCAAGCGCTACAAAGAAACTGGACCGCCCCAGAAAAGGAAGACCAAGAGTCACCCTGCTGCAGAGGATAAGTTCATCCGAGTCACCAGCCTCAGAAATCGCAGGTTAACAGCAGCTCAGATTAGAGACCAGGTCAGTGCCACACAGAGTTCAAGCAGCAGACACATCTCTACAACAACTGTTAAGAGGAGACTTTGTGCAGCAGGCCTTCATGGAAAAATAGCTGCTAGGAAACCACTGCTAAGGACAGGCAACAAGCAGAAGAGACTTGTTTGGGCTAAAGAACACAAGGAATGGACATTAGATCAGTGGAAATTTGTGCTTTGGTCTGATTGAGTCCAAATTTGAGATCTTTGGTTCTAACGCAGAAAAGGTGAACGGATTGACTCTACATGCCTGGTTCCCACCATGAAGCATGGAGGGGGAGATGTGATGGTGTGGGGGTGCTTTGCTGGTGACACTGTTGGGTATTTTTTCAAAATTGAAGACATACTAAACCAGCATGGCTACCACAGCATCTTGCAGCAGCATACTATTCCATCCGGTCTGCGTTTAGTTGGACCATCATTTATTTTTCAACAGGTCAATGACCCCAAACACACCTCCAGGCTGTGTAAGGGCTATTTGATCAAGAAGGAGAGTGATGGGGTGCTACGCCAGATGACCTGGCCTCCACAGTCACAAGACCTGAACCCAATCGAGATGGTTTGGAGTGAGCTGGACCGCAGAGTGAAGGCAAAAGGGCCAACAAGTGCTAAGCATCTCTGGGAACTCCTTCAAGACTGTTGGAAGACAATTTCCGGTGACTACCTCTTGAAGCTCATCAAGAGAATGCCAAGAGTGTGCAAAGCAGCAATCAAAGCAAAAGGTGGCTACTTTGAAGAACCTAGAATATAAGACATATTATCAGTTGTGTCACGCTTTTTTGTTAAGTATATAACTCCACATGTGTTAATTCATAGTTTTGATGTCTTCAGTGTGAATCTACAATTTTCATAGTCATGAAAATAAAGAAAACTCATTGAATGAGGTGTGTCCAAACTTTTGGTCTGTACTGTCTAAGGCAGAGGTCCCCAATGTCAGTCCTCGAGGGCCGAACCAGTGCAGGTTTTCAGGATCTCCTTAGTATTGCACAGCAGGCAATGATTCCAATCCCTGTGCAATAGTAAGGAAATCCTGAAAACCTGCACTGGTTCGGCCCTCGAGGACTGACATTGGGGACCTCTGGTCTAAGGCCATTAATACAGTAGTAACCAAGTTAAGAAAAGGAATATGTAGCACTAAAATGATCATATTACTTAAAAGGCACAGTTCGAAAAAATAGCCACACCATCAAGTGCCCTCAGAAAAGCACATTTGTGTGTTGCAGTCTTTTTTTTTTCTCGTAGTCAAACTCAATTAACGATTTAAATGTATCGTACATACACAGCTTACAGGAGGAGGATCTCAACCATGCGGCTTTTGGGCCACATGCCCCTGAAGCTGCTTCGTGAGGCCCGCAAGCACAGTAGACCATTTGGCAATCGCAGCCTGGTTCAGGGGGCTGCCAATTTCAACAATCTTTCCATTGAATGTGCGGTCCTTCGATGCATATTCAATTGAAAGCTATTGCAGACGCTGCACAGAGACAAGCTCTTTGCTCAGCTACACCAATGCCAGTTCCTGGTCTATAGCATGATGTTTGTAACTTTACCATTTTATTTATGAAAGTATGTTGCTCCTTACCTTTGTTTCCCTTCCCATCATATACTCAAACAATATGTTTCTCAAATACTCAAATTCTGTGGGCTCACCAAAGACAGACACATCGGTGCACTGATGATGAACATCTGTAGTAAAAATAGAAGATCTTTTTACAAATGTAATTATATTAAAAACCACCAGTTAAAGAGGACCTGTCACCCCCTGGTGCATGGCAAACTAAATGCAGCACTGAATGCAGCATGTCTGCTGCTTTCAGGGAAGGGGTTCCCCATGTCTATAGCCCCCCTGTAAGCTTTAAAAAAAATACTTTAGAAACATTACAGTTAAGAGGTCGACTGGGTGGGATCTTATTAAGAGGTCCTGGCTGCTGGCACAGTCCTATTATTCTGGTGATTGTCAGTTCCAAGACAGTCAGTTAATTTCAGCATACACTGAATATTTCATTCGGAGTGCAATCTTATTGACGTTACAAAACGACAATGCTTAACAGTTTCCCACTCACTTTTGTAAGGAGTCCCAAGAGGAGTGACAAAAACACCACGCGAGTAGTTTTTTAACTGGTCTTCCAAACTGTTAATCTGTACAAAAAATAGTTAAAAAAAGAAAAAGAAAATTAAAATAATCAATCAAACAACATATTCTACAATAGGATTTCTAATAATGACATGTCACTCTCAAACCAAGCAGTTGTATATTGGCAACAGCTAAAGATAAAGAGATCGGACAAGAGTCATACTTACAAAATCCACAAGATTTTACTGAGAAATTAGATTTGCAGAAAATGTATTCACTGCAAATTGAATGTCCCTTACAATACCAAGTGCCTCAAGGACATAAATGTAGAGGAGGAAAAACAAAACACACACCTCACTGCTAACCGCCTCTACTGTCCCATTCTCGTGTTCGGCACCTCTTCTTCCCATGGCCATATGCATCTTCACACTTAGTTAGGACTAGGTCTGGGATGTCCAATAGAATGTGTATGGACATACTGGACCAGAGTGCCAGTCATAAGGTCATGGTGGAAGTCCTTAAGTCCCAGTCTAGTAGGAAGAGGCCCTAGGTGTCAGCGCATAGTGGCGATAAGAAGAGGCAGCCAGGACAGTAAGGGTGAGAGTATGCAGCAGAGGTGGCCGGGAGGTGAGTTTTTTTTTTGTCTTTAACCTTTTGCCAGTTTAGCAAAATGACGTAAAACCTTGCTGAACACGGAAAAAAGCTGCATTTGGAGAATATGTATTTTGTAAAACTCAAGTAGGATTCAATACCACTTGAATAAATTTCTCCAAACGCTAGATCAGTGATGGGCAACCTTTTGAGCTTGGTGTGTCAAAATTCGCCAAAAAACCGAGCATAAATCGGGAGGTGTGTCACCTTGAGAAAAAACCCTAATTTTACGATATTTATAGTTTAAATAACAAATATGTTTAATATTTAACTTACCTGCTTAGTGACTTCTTTGTTAATCTGTCAGTTGGTTTCTTTTGTTGGTCTTGCTGTTATTTAACTTGTGTGGGGTGCCATGAACTAAGTCAGATAAGTGAGGGGGAGGGGGGGGGAATTCTTCCAGTGATGGCGAACCTGTGGCAGTCCAGCAACAGCTGGACTGCCACAGGTTCGCCATCACTGATTTAGTGACTTTTTTGTTGCTGAATTTCATTGGCTAAATCTTCAATTGAAGGTTGGTATTTTGTACATTTCAAGGACAAGCAAGCGCTACTAAGGTTATCTGTCAATCTGTTTCTTTTGTTGGTTTTGATATTATTTAATGCTGAGAATAAGGTCTCACAAAAGTACGTAGAGGGAAAAATAGTAAGTAAAGCCATTGCTATATTTTTCAGGGTGCTAAAAGTGTCTGGTAACCGATTCCAGGCACTCCAAATTTCCTGTTCATAGTGGCACTCCTCTTGATTCTCCAAGCGGCACCTTTCTAAATAGGGATTAATAGGGTGCGCAACAATAATATAGTGGTGAAATGGAGTCTGTACTGTGCTGCAAGATGGCATTCCTTATGTAAATTAATGGCGGGAAACGGCACCCATAGCACAGGCCTCTTCCAGCCTCCCCCTCACTTATCTCAGTAATGGCCAATCACACATTCATGGCACACAAGATTCTGCCCAGAACCTTTCACTGGAGGATGGTTGCTGTAGTAATCACTGGACCTCCAGACAGACCTCCAGACAGCGATCACAGGGCCTCAGATATGCGTCCTCCACAGCGTTCCGCTGCTCCCTGCTGCGCCAGCCAACCAGCAAGTTCCGCCTACCGGAAGTCCCAGGACTAGACGCTCTGTGCCGGAGCTCTGCTGTTCTGGCCTACAGACCTCCAGCACATTTTTTTTTCCTCAGCTACTGCACCTGGCCCTGTAGTTAGTGATGGGCGAGTCCTAAATGACTCGGAATCGCTTGACTCTAGTCTAGCGAGTCCGAGCCGGGACTCGCTACTCGTTGCGAGTCTAGCGAGTCCAATGTTAATGAATGGGGAAGCGAGTAGTAGCAAGTAATGTGCGATTTACAAATCGCAGATGTCTCGGAAAGCGCTCGCATTGCCGTGTCGGAAGCCCCACTCGCAATAGTTTTTTGCTGCCGTGTCTGTGGTTTTTATCCAAATAGCGAGTCTAGCGAGTGAGAAAAAGTAAACTCTGACAAAACTAGGATCGCAGAGTACCGAATCCTACTTGTAGTTTCTCCGGCGGCCGCGTGTCACTGAAAAAGGCTACGCGTGTCAGTGCTGACACGCGTGTCATAGGTTCGCCATCACTGCGCTAGATATACCCAAAAAGACTAAAACTACAGCTACCACATGGAAGCTACAGCCAGTCAACCGATAAACCTTATAAAACTTATCTTACAAGCCCATCCATAGCCCTTAGCTTTGGGTCATCATGAAAAGTTATAACTGATGCTTTGAATCTATAAATGTATATGAATAATTCTTATAAAAGACCACTTAAAAAACACTAAAAGAACCTTACCTGCTCTTTAAGTTCCTGCTCTACTAGTTTGGCATCATTTAGCTGTGTGGTTTTCTTTGCCAATTGTGCCTATTGATGAAACACAAACAGTCTATTCCACAACAAACAATAAACTACTCCAAAACATATTTGTCGAGATGGGATAAATATTGTCCCTTAGCTCAGACCAGGATTAGGTACATAAATGGTCTGCAGCCATTAAGGCTATGTTCCAACGCTGTGGATTTCCTGTTTTTTGTCATATTTTTGATAAATCTGCAGTACAGCACATTCCCTGCAAGGTGTATTGGAAATTAAAAGTGTTGTGCCCATGCTGTGGATTTTCCCTTGGCGGAAATTGCACGCATTTTCCTGTGGAAAAATCTGCAGCAAGTTAATTCTTGCACCGTATTTTGTCGCAATTTTCACCCAGAGCTCAATGTTAGCTCCAAAATACGGAGGAAATATGCAGTATTGTTCACACAGTGAGGATTTGCTGCATATTTAGTGTGGATTTTTTGCGTACTTTGCGCAGATGACATGGGGCTCTGCTGTATTTTTGGTCACCAGCCCAGGTACAGCAGGCAGGTACAGGCTGCCACCTGCACCCAGCTGACTAGTTTTACCTGGCTGGTAATCAAAAAAATACTTGAAATCATTAAAAAAAAAAAAAATGACGTGGGTCTTCGCCGTATTTTTGGTTGCTAGCCCAACCGTTCTAGGCCAACCACGCTGCGAATTGTACTCTGCAGCTGCCCCAGAAAATGGTGAATTCACAGTAGTGCCATTTTCTGGAAATATGCCACTTTTTGGACGTAAAAGATTTGCAGAAATGTGCCCATTATGTTTATTTTAAGACCATGATTCATCAAAGTTTTTATGCCAGAAAGAGTGTAAATAAATTTGGAAAGTAGCAGTTATTTCTTTTAACTTGCTAAATGGGTTAAATGGAGAAGGAGTTGGTGCGGAACAGGGCGTGGCTATGAACGCACGTCAAGTTCATCAAAAGTGGCAGCATTTCTCACTCTAGAAATGTGACGCCAGTCGCTGGATAGAGTAACATGTTTTCTGGTGCGCATGGATAAAATGCGCTGAAATTATTAAGAGAATTGCATCTTGTATTGCTGTAGAGAGGTCAGGGACTCCTGTTCTTCCAATAAATCTGGGAGAGCACATTTAATAAATCAATAAAAAATCTAGTCTAATGTTTTAAATAAGTACAATGAGTTCACTTAAAAAAACAAACAAAAAAAAAACAGGCATTGTAACTGGATCTTACTTGAATCTCTCCATGATCTGGCTCCTGGATAGAAAAAAAAAGTATTTGTTTAACAGCCCAAAGTTTGTGCAGATCTATCTTGTGTACACTCAGTAGTTCACCTCTCCTAGAGCTGCCTCCTCTTCCTGCCTCTTTGACAGCTCTTTCTGTAATATTTCTAGTTGCTCCTGTAACTCTGTGACTTTCGCTGCCATTTCTTCTTCTCGTGCCTACAACAGGATAATCAAAGGGTGATAGTACAAGACATACAATACAGTAAAAGACAGACACCTCATGTCTCAGCAAAAAGAAGAATGTCATAGGCCTGACTTGAAATATATTCTTGCATTTCCTTGAAGTAGTTACTAAGAAATGTATGAATCTGTGAGAAAGCACACCATGCACACCCGTGGAAAATACCTCTTGAGACCAAGCAATTGATAGCAGTTTGTTCCAGTGAACTGAATACAGCTTTATGTGGTTGAGGAATATTCTTTTCAGCTCCTGAAAGGGTATGTGTACCATAAACTTTTCATTTTCATAAATATAAAAAAAAATACCTTGTTCTTCCATCCAGAGAGAATTGGTGATTAGTGAAGGTCTAATATACCAAAGCAATAAAAATAAAAAAATAAAACAAATTTACCTCTAAAATTTCTTCATATTTCTTGACTGTTCTTTTTAAATCATCATCCTTCTCTGCAATTTTTTTATGCAGCTGAGTTGTTTCTATGTGATGTGACTGCATTATTTCTGCCTCAACCTCTTGAGCTTTGCCTATAAGAAACACATTCAATTAGACACACTCAATACAGCAAGGATTCAGTACGACTTATATTTGGGGATGAGCGGACCCATGGATATCTGGGTACGCCTGGCTTAGCCAAATTGTAGTTAAAAGTTCGATACAAGAACTTAAAAATGCAAGTGTTCCCCCACAGAGCCAAAATTTTAAGACTGCTACCATAGAGCCTGTCTTTGGAGTCCCCAACAAAGCACACATTAGGAGGGAGGATGATAGGAAGGAGATGATATCAAAGAAAGTAATACAATTCTGAGCTGGCTACACTCCCAGAAATAGTGATTCTAGGAGCGTCTTAACCATGATATAAAATGTATTGAAAAAACATGAAGCGACAAAAAAGTGAGTGACAGATAACACGTTTCGGCAGGGACAAGCTCCTTTCTCAGGTATATCCAGATTACTTCCTTTGATACCATTATACTTGTAGAAATCCATGGCAGGACGTAATACAGGATCAAGTCAAGGCGAGCAGCAGACCCAGATAAACCTTCGAGGCGTGAGACGGGTTATGGAGATATTACAGTTTGAAGTTTTACTCCAATAGGTGAGTGCATAAAAACTTCTTGTAAAAAGGAGGCTGAAAACTATAGTGGTAATGCGCCAAGATTGGCACCGCTTGTTTTTTTACATTCCCTACAGGGGATTTCTCAGCTATTGAGGAGGAGATGGAGGTAGATATAGCGGTAAAGGGTGAAGTTTCGAAGGAGTAGATGGACATTATTTTTTTTTGTTTTTTCTATTTTTTCATTTTGGGAGGCTCCAAAACAATGTGAATGGCAAATAGAACAAACAAACTGTGATGGGGTATTAAAATGGCTGTGTGTGGCTGGTATACATTTCTAGTCAGCCAAAAGTACAGACAAGTTCAGTGGGATGTAAGTCTCGTTCATTTTTTTTTTTATAAAATATTTTTATTGAGTTTTCATTTTTAATAACAAGGAAAAGAAGAAAAACAATCCAACCCCCATACCCCCCCAGCCATCAATAGTTACAGCGAAAATACATCCAACAATCTCCCAAGACATACAAGGTCGGACATTGATTATAATCGATATTCAATACCAAAACTACACCATAGTCACATCTCCACATCTCCTAACAGTCATAAGAAATGAAATGGAAAAAGTATTATGCCTGCCCCGAGTCGCCTGGAGCAGGGGATACCCGTACCCTTCCCAAGGACCCTTGTAACACCTCCAGCAGATACCAGGATGATTGCACAAACGGTAGGACTACTGAGTGCAGTTCTGCTGACGATAGCTTGGTGGTTATGAACCCTCTCCAAGTCTCAAAAAACTTCCCCGTCAACGCGTCTTTATCCCTTGCCGCTTCCAGGCATTCCACGTGCATTACTGCCTTCAATTCGTTGAGTATACCAGTCATTCCAGGGTTGTGCCCAGATAGCCAGTCCCTCAGGATTAGTCTCGTTCATTTTAATGAATATGAGCTTGCCCACATTGGCTGTCTGTGATCACATCCCCTGGATAGGTATCAAAATAAAACGTGCGTCCAGGTGCTGGCTGGAGGAACGAGGGGCCTAGCACACAACCGGAGGTGCTGTGACCAATTACTTTATTTATATCCCCTGGATAGGTGTGTGCCTGGCCACTGTTGGTACAGGAACTCACCCTCTGAGCCATGTGATGATGATTGGGCCTGACAATTGTGTGAATGGTCCTGATCCTTAAAACAAGAAATTCCAATGGCACCGCATATTATCAATACAGGGATCTATCCAATACATGCAGACAAATTAGAAAAAGGAGAAAAATCATGCAAAAACTAAGATGATCATCTAAAATATATTAGTCAATCTTTATTTATTTACAAAACCACACAGTAGACACTAACAAGGATAAAAACAATTAAAACCGCTAAAAAGCAAATATAGCAGGAGAAACACACAGAAATTCTCACAGCACAGGTAAAGATTATTAGTTTGTGGCACAAAGTAAGAAAATCAAACATTTAAAGGAAATGTGAGGAAGTTACTTCAAGTAACAGACTGTGTGGGTCCTCCCTGCACATAATCCCCCAGCTGCAGCCAGGTGTCTTACCTTCCTGTTCATACCCACTCACAAACTCTTCCATTTGGGTTACCTTTGGATATTGATCTGCTTTTTCTACTTTTTTCTAAATGGTCTCTTATCCTCCTCCTCTTCCTCCTGTGCCACCAGCTCTACCACTAGTGTTTTTTCGAGGCATAGAAGTGAGGTAGTCATCAGCACTGGCCGTCTTCAGAGTGCTCGAAGCAACGAAACACAGCACACGCGTGCCACATATTGGCTAGTGGCCCAACCAGTCATGAAGTGGTGTTCTACAGAGTGCCTCACACATCCGTGCTGCAGGTAAAACGCTGCTTTTGCTCGCTGCTGCTCCTCGCCCAGTCTCCCCAACATATGCAGGGTGAAGTTCCACCTTGTGGGTACACCACATATGAATTTGCGAGTGGGATGAAAGAAGTAATGCTGCAGCGCAAACAGCTGAATAGCAGCAGGGTGAGAACACCACACTTTCTGCAGCAGAATTGAGATAATTTTTAGGAACCTCTGTATCACCAAATTCAGCACATCTGCCAGGCAAGGTATGTGCGTCAAGCTGGCTAGGCTCAGACCTGCTACGAGATTTCGTCCATTATCAGGTTACCAGGCTGGGCTTGAGATTCAGGGGCATAAACCTCTCTACAGTCTATTGTTTGGTGCCCGTCCATAGCTTCTGGGCAATGTAGGATTTTTCCCCTAAACACATGAGTTTCAGAAGAGCCTACTGTCATTTCCATCTGGCTTTATTAAAGTTGGTCGAGCAGGTGTTATGTTGACCAGATGAGGAGGAGGTGGAAGAAATGAAGTAGGAGGAGGCAACCGAAAAACGCCTAGCAGTCCTAAGTGGTAGTAGGACATGGACCAAAATGCCTTGGACTGTTAGGGAGATATAATGTCCCTGCCTGTGATTACTGGCCCAAATATATCAGTGGTTATGTGGACCTTGCAACTGATCGTGTTGCGCAGTGCACACCTGATTTTATCTGCAACATGTTTATGCAGGCAGGGATGAGCCATCTGGAAAAGCAGTGGTGGCTGGAAACTATGAACTGTGGGACAGCCGCCATATTTAAAAATGTAAGATTCTTAAAAGTGTCAGTCTTCACCTGCCTGCAGGACAACATTTCAAAGATCAGGCTCTAAAAGAGCTGCTATTCAGAACCATGGCTTGTAGGTGGGTAGCGTGTAGCTCTCCAGTCTTTAGAGGATGGACAGCTGAACACTTACATGGGACGGTGTGGAGAGGCTCGGTGACACTGCTGGTGGTGGTACTGTCACATCCTCACTTTGTGGGGAGCCAGGTGGCCCTGTTGCTTGGGGGATGGGAGGAAGAGGCTGAAGCAGAAGAGGGAGGAGGAGCTTCAGATATTTCCTGTTTTTTCAGGTGTGTACTTCACTGCAGTTTGTGCTTTATCTTCAGATGAGCAGCAATCATAGAAGAAAAAGTGTCACTCACCAGGCATGGTATAAAAAGTTCTCTTTAATTATTCCATTTTAAAATAGAGCATTGTAAATGCAAGTGGCAGTATGAGGTCAGTCAGGTACAGTGGGATGATGATTTAAAACACCAGTCCGAAAAGTTGAAGGGTGTAATCGTGGAGTGAAAGCCACAGGAGTAATTTGATGGGAGTAGTTGTGCAGAACCCACTATGATACATTTTGTATTCATATGACTTGTCATGCAGGTGGTGTTCAGGTTAAGAACATGTATGCCTTGCTTGAGGCTCTGATGGAAATGACATGCCAAGGAGGTCCTTTCAGCTTTTGGTGTTCTCAGCCTGTCCACAGTGGGCAGTAGCAGCCAACATACTGGCTAGGGCCAGCTGCTGTGCTTTTGCACCCTGCTATCTCTTTTACTGTGCAGCTGGGGCAGCATGACCGCAACCCTTCCTCCGAACTGAGCATATCACTTGGATAGCTTGTACCCCATATGGAGTCCAGGACCTCATCATCCCCCTTATCATCTTCCACCCACTCTTATTAGATATGGGCTGCAGTAGTCCACTGCCTGTGTTCATTAGCCCTCCCACGTCCTTATTCTCAAACTTAACAAGTGGTTGGGTATTCATGCACTTACCCTCTTACACTGCAGGGGAAGGGCCAGGTGTATGGTCCACTGAACACCAGTCAGCGGAGTCATTAAAAAGCAGAAGTGACTGCTGCGTGACTTGGGGCTCAGACTGCTTGTCTGATATGATAGGTGAAATGGAAGAAAGATGCCCATGGGTTGCAGGTGCACACTTTGCGCTTTTAGCCAGTTGATCGGGTGGAAGACAACGTGAAGGAACTGGAGGCACTCTGAGCCATTCAATCTAAAACAACCTCTACTTATTCTGGCCTCACCATTCATGTAGAAGAGTCAGGTCTTATAAATTATGTAGAATGTCCTGTCGCCTGCGTGCATCAGAGGAAAGTGCTTCATCTGGTAACGTAGGAGGCACATTTTGACCATGTCCTATTGTGGCGCCCCTGCGTCCAGGAGGCCACAAAGGGAACTGCAGCCAGGCAGGTAGGACATTGTTGCACAACAACACCCTCACAGCCCACACAACCCACGTGTCAGAGAGGTTACATCCAGCCCTGAGATTAGAAACTATATGAGATCGGAGGGATGGTGGATTCAGAGGCGTGGGTTGGGCACACCAGAGGTCAGGTGACTGACAGTATATAGTGAGGGGGAGGAGTGAAGGAAGTTAGTAGGCCACAGTAGGCTGAGAAGCAAAGACCAAGAGTAGGCCGTGGTAGGCTGAGATGTAAAGACTGAAGGACAATCACACTTCTGTGAGTGCAAGGCTAGGAGCGCAGAATCCGTACTGAGCCAGTGTGAGCCAGAGGAGAGAGAAAGCCCATCCAATGCTGATGCCACCAGGAGTGTGACAGGACAGAGAGAGACGGTGGAACCCGTGCCCTGGACAGCAGCTGAAGCCACTGACTGCAGGTGGAGAAGCCTCCTAGTATACTAGAAGAAACAGAGAGAAGGAGCCTGGTAGAGCCTCGTGCTGAGGACTGCTGGAGGCTGGGCTAAAGTAGAGTGTCGGCTCTAGAGGGGACCGTAGTTCACCCGGCATCCCCAGACAACATGACGAGGGGTCTGAGTTCCAGATTGAGATCCCTAACCCAAAAGGACAGGCAGCTAAGTGACGCACTAGGACTCACAGAAGCCCGAGTCACCGCCATACTGTCCAGCGTTCACACACCAACCCGTATAGAGGGAGACCGTAACAGCCCGGAAAGGGACACTACAGACTGTGTGAGGGGTCACAGGGAGAGAGAGGCCTGGCTGCAGGAGAGAAGGGAACCCGGAGAGGGAGAAAGCACCAGTGTATTTAGAACTGTAAATGTGCTGTAAGAACTGAAAATGACTTGTAACCTGCTGAGAGAGAACAATGAGTAAAGCTTTGGAAAACCCTGAATTGCCTCTCTTGTCTGCCCCTATCTGTACACCATTCTCCCTCATACAGATCCAGCCTGTCAGCTCCAGCCAGGAGGAGAGATCCATGCAGCCTGCAAAGTAAGTGTGCTACAACCTGCACCATAGACTTTAACTCTTACTGCTCCGGGGGATACAGTTCTCCCCACTGGAACTATACCATCTCCGCTGCCACTCCATCACCCCCGGAGGTTCTGCAGCAGCGGCGGCCCCAACACTGGCCGCACCAAGTGGGTGGCATCACCCGTGACATTTCCCCTGTAAATAAATCCCATCTTTATTGTGCGGGCCCAGGGACACAGTCCGGACCAAGCCACCTGTGACTTCCCCAGTACCGTCCGGTCCGGTATCAAGTACCCCCATCCCGTGGGGGCTCCACAACCATCCCTGCACAGCTCCACTCGCACCACAGCCACATCCCCTATTTGATGCTCCGCTCATTCTTTGCAACCCAAAAAAGAGCATAGTATTCCACAGCCTATATAGAAAGTCCAGATTATTACACTGCCTGTATGCCGAGTGCCCTCACAAACCCTATTTTGAGAAGACCTCCTCAAACCCTCTTTAAGAGTAACCCCACTGGTGCAGTTTCTACGCAGAGCCTAATTTAAGAGGACACCACAAACCCTTTGTTAAGAGTAACCCCACAGAGCCTCGTACAGAGAAGCCACACAGAGCACTTTTAAGAGCACACTCACAGAGCCTAGGGCAGAGTACCCACACAAAGCCTGTTTTAGGACTATGCAGGGAGAAGAGCAAGAGGAGTAACCCAACACTGTCCCTAAAAAGAGCGGCACCCTATTCCTACACTAGTCAGAGCAAAGTGGTGGTGCCACCCGAGATTCGGAGGTTATGAAGTCAAGTGGTGCGCAGTCAATCACATGGTTGTGATGACTGCGGAGTGCCCACAGGGAAATAGCTGTTGATTGGCTGCGCTGCAAACTTTCAACCAACTTTATGAGGCATCAAACTACAAATTCAAACTTCTGAGAGAAGTTCATGTTCAGATTTGAGCACCAGACACTAGGTGTTTGGTGCGAACCTCGAACTTTACAGTTCGAGTTCACTCATCCCTACTTGTAATATAATACCTATTCTTCACCGTGAGATTATAATACATTAATTGGATTGGTATTAACTGAAAGATGGCTATGCCCCTACTCTTCTACAGGTTGTCACAGACTACATAATGTGTAGGTGCACCTAATCTTAAAATGAAAACATAGTGGGCGAGGAATTTCAAATCACCAATATGTTTTCGTCTGATCAGGACAAAGATTATAAATAGGTTAAAGAGAATCTGGTCATCAGGTTTTTGGTACTTCACCTAAAAGCAGCACAATACAGTGGTGGAGACCCTGATTCCAGTGATGTATCACTTACTGGGCTGCTTAATATATTCTTGGTAAAATCAGTCCTTTATCAACAGGAGATTATCATTTGTGGACAAGTAAACCTGCAGTAATGTAGTCCTCAATATTCATGAGCTGCATATAACTCCACCCAAACACTGATTGGCCGCTTTCTGTGTATAAGGAACATGGACAGAAAGCTGCTCATCAGTGGTGAGGTTGGGGTTATACACAGCTCAACATTCAGAGAACTGCTAAGATATTGTATCTAAAACCTGGTAACAGATTCCCTTTAAAGGGCTGGTAAGTTTCATAAATGTCTCTGAATGCCTTGTTCCATGTTAAAAAAGCTTGAACTTGAAGATACTAACAGAGAATTTAGTGATCATTATTAAAGACTTGATGCCAATAAGAACAGAATAACTAAATTAGGAAACCAAGCTACTAATGCACCTAAACTAAAAAACAACCTTCAACTTCACTTCACCACTTTAAAAACCAAACTTGGTGCTTGGGCCGATTATAGCCGAAGAAACGATAACAAATTAAGAGGAATCCAAGAGTCTATAAAAAAAAATAAGGACCTAGCTGACTATACAAAAAAAATTCTACTGATCGCTTCACCAGCTTTTTCAGACTTAGAAATGTTAATAGGCAGGGTTTATTGACTTCTTAAGCCAAGCTTCATTTCCAAAGTTATTCCAAGGGACGTCATTCTTTCATTTCACTTTTATACTACTAAGACTCTTCTCCTAAAATACATGAAAGAAAATAGATTTCTCTAAGACTCTTACCGTCTTATTAAGGTTTTTACCGGTATTTCAAAAGAAACATTGTACTTAAGAAAAGCATTTGCTCACACTACTAGTCAACGTCGTGATATGAGCATTCCATGTAGATGGGGAGTGCTCACAAAACTACTAATATGGATGAACAGAAAAAACGTGGTTTTAAACACGATGGCCAACCTTTCAAAATAGAGGGCAGGCTAAATGTTAATACCTCCAACTTCAATTGAAGATTAGGGAAATGAAAATCTTACAGCGTTGAACTGTCCGTTTATCTCTGACTTCCATCCAATGACTTAATACTGGTGGTTACTCTTACATCACTTCCCTATGAGAGGACATGTTGTCTCATTGATCTGCGTTTCTAGAAACTTTATTTATTCTGCCTTATGTTTCTTGAACGTGAAATAAGAAGTGTTTTTTTTCTTTTTAGACATTCCTTTGTACAAACTTTATGTCTCATTAGAGGGGTTAATCCGGGGAAAAGAAATCCTCAGAGAGACTTTGTGCTTAATTGTTATGTTACTGGGTTCTTTCGTGCTTTAGATAAATAGGCTAAGTATTAAAATATTTTTGGTTATATTTAAATTTATTCAATAACTTATCCTCTCCCCCTTCCTTTTTTGGGGTGTAAATTCCACTTCTTTTCTAACTTAATTTATTTAGTTTTCTAAACCCATAGTTTAGTGGAGAGGACTAATGCAGGAGCCCCCTGCAGGGTCTGACAATGCAGATAATATGGAAACTACAAAGGGTAGAATAATGATTTTACATGTTTTTAAAAGGTCTGCCCAGGCACTTTTCAATGGTAATATTGGTATCATACTGAAAAATGACCTGACTGTGTTCTTTTAAATCTTCCTCTATGCAAATTTGGTTTCAACAGACAGTTTATTGATTACATTATGGTCCTGTACTCTAATCCATTGGCTAAAATATTTGCTAATAACTACACCTCTAAAACGTTTCAGATTACCAATGGAACTCGCCAGGGCTGCCCCCTATCGCCATTACTTTTTGTCTTGTCTACTGAACCATTATCTCAATGTGTAAGATTAGATTCTGAATTCAAAGGCATTCAGACCTTTAAGCGCCATCACAAAGTCAGCTTTTTGCAGATGATTTATAGCTTTCCCTTTCGGATCTGATAAATTTTAATACTGCAAATTGAGGAAATCCAGCAGAACTTCTTGGAGGCTTCCTTTTATAAAGTAAACATTACAAAATAAAAAATCCTCTCTTTTCATTGATGCTAAAACGGCACATTTGATTCAACAAATATCACCCTTTTCATGGGAACAAGACGCATTCACTCATTTGGGTATTCAGATTACTAAGGATTTTAAATCCCTGATTGAAACTAATGAATTACATGATCGGAGGAGTACGAAGGGAAATAACAACATTCACAAAAATTATATAAACTGTTTGGGCAAAATTATGTCTATTAAAATTATGAAGGCAAAGAATATGAGTCCGCACACATTGGAAGCAGCAGTGTGAACTGCGACCAATCCCCACCAAAAACATGAAAAACCAATCCAAAAACCGTATAAGTATCACACAAAAGGCGCTCTGCTGTAAAAATAAATAGCAAGTGCCGTAACAAAAACAGGGCCTTTTGGTTTATACGTTTTTGCAAAAAACGTACAGTAAGCTGCCTCACCAACTTCACGGTGGGCCCTGGTAGAGACAGTCCTAACTCTGTCCCTAGATGCTACGTTAAAAACCTGCCAGTGTGTACATACCTCTGGACAGGGCGCGGGAGAGCACAGGACAATCTCACCTTGTAAGGCTGTGTGGCTGGCAGCTCTGTGTGCAGACTTCATAAGGGAGGGGCAGGTGCCTCCAAATTCTGCTGTTACCACAGCAGGGTGAACATGTTTTTGGTGGGGATTGGTCGCAGTTCACACTGCTGCTTCCAATGTGTGCGGAACTCATATTCTTTGCCTTCATGTTCACCCCTGCTGGTAACAGCAGAATTTGGAGGCACCTGCCCCTCCCTTATGAAGTCTGCACACAGAGCTGCCAGCCACACAGCCTTACAAGGTGAGATTGTCCTGTGCTCTCCCAGCGCCCTGTCCAGAGGTATGTACACACTGGCAGGTTTTTAACGTAGCATCTAGGGACAGAGTTAGGACTGTCTCTACCAGGGCCCACCGTGAAGTTGGTGAGGCAGCTTACTGTACGTTTTTTGCAAAAACGTATTAACCAAAAGGCCCTGTTTTTGTTATGGCACTTGCTATTTATTTTTACAGCAGAGCGCCTTTTGTGTGATACTTATACGGTTTTTGCATTGGTTTTTCATTTTTAAAATTATGGTCTTGCCCAAAATTTTGTACTAGTTTAGAGCAATTCCACTCAATTTTCCTTTGGCTTTTCCAAATAAATTATGAAAAATTACTTAACTAATTTATTTTGTGCAATAAGACACATAGACTCTTGAAAAATATTTAGTTAAAAAGTAAAAAAAAATTTAAGATTTGGTATACCCAATTTTAAGTGTTACCATACAGCCAATCTTTTGAAACAAAGTTTACATTGGATGAACAACAACCAATCCCTTCCATGGGTAGACCTTGAATTGCCCTTAACAATTACCTACCCCTTAAAGGGGAACTCCATCCTGCCCTCTTACATGATGAAGCAGAGCTTCACTGCAGTTCTAGGATCTATAGATTCTATAGATCTCTTAGAAATCAATAAAATCATATCTAATCCTTTGCTCCAGCCCCCACCTCAGGGAACCGAAATCTCTGTCTGAGAGCTTCATGTAAAAGCAAAAAGCGGGAGGTGTGTCAGAGGTGTGGATGCTGGAGGCTGCAAGATCAGCCTATATTCATGCCCCCTTACACTTCTGTATGGGGAGGGGACGTAGGCAGGGGCGTGACAGCCAGCCCCATGCTCCACACATACACTCCAGACCCTGATATATTATCCTATGTGACAGCACAACACTTCAAATAAACACAGCATGAATGCTGAGAAGAATGCAAAAATAAACATGGAAGAGCAGACATACTACAGATCTGAAGACATGCTTTGTAGGTTCATATCTACAAGGGAAAATAAGCAGCAGCAGCGTGTCCATGACGTTGTAGGAATCTCAATCACTTTCCTGGTACTGTGAAATGCTGCATTTATGCATGTTTTTGGCTGCATAACTGCATGGATAAATTGCCACAAACTGAAGCTTGTGAACATATATTTGTAGTGCATGTTACAGTTCTTACACATGGACCTGAGGTGTCACATAGCCTAAAACTGCCTGGGTAGAAGACCAGAACATTAACAGAAAGTGCTTTCACATGGATTGATAAACTGAATAAACCATAGTACTGTACATGTATTCCTACATTTAGATTGATATCATATAAGACCATCTATAATTGGGAACATTGAAATAGCATTTTTCTTTAGCTGTTAATAGATATTACGTGATAATAAAGGTGTGTACTAGAACATGTGTGTAACAGATGCTGCAGACTTTGGATACCTTTGCTGTGCCTGTTACTGAGAAGTGATGATGATGATCCACTGAAAGGTACAAGGACAGGAATCTACCATGTTCCTATGGGGAATAGGAGACCATGCAGAGCTAAATTGATCAATGTAATTATTTTCCTCTGCTCTTATCTTCACATTAACAGTACACATTATGCATCATCATACAGCAGAGGATCGCAGTGTGTATCTGTATCTGCTTGGTGACATGATTGCTATTTGAAGCATGGACCCCCTGTCAGGGGCTTGAGTGTATGTGTGGAGCATGGATTTGGCAGTCATTCCCCTGCCACGCCCCCCCCCATACAGAATTGTGAGGGGTGTGAATGAAGGCTGAATTTGTAGCCCCCAGCATCCACGCCCCTGACACACCTCCTGATTTTTGCTTCTACATGAAGCTCTAAGACAGAGAATTCGGTTCCATGAGGTGGGGGACAGCAAAGGAGCAGGTATGATTTTATTGAATTACTAGCTGTAGTACCCAGCTACGCCTGGGTTAATAAATAACTGATGTTAGCTATAACAAAATAGAATTTCAATACGTCACAATAATGACCTGTAGGAAAATAGAAGCTGAGCTGTAATTGGTTGCTATAGGCAGCCTGATAAATCTCCACCAACAGTAAACCCTCCCCCCGGCCGGGCAGTATATGTTACCTCACACTTACACATAATAGACAGCTCATGTGACTGACATCTGCCTTAATTCCCTATATGGCACATGTGTTGCACATTGGCTGTTTTTAATCAGATGTTTATTTTTGGAAATTAAAGATACCAGACGTATGAGGCGAGTTGTGTGAGGCGATTTGTGCACATCTGTGTCTGTCTGTGTGATGTGTGTGTTCCTGGGGTGTGTGTGTGTCCCAGTGGTGTGTGTGTCCCAGTGGTGTGCGTGTGTTCCTGTGGGGGGGGTCCCTGTGGTGTGTGTCCTTTTGGGGGGGAGGGGTGTCTCTGTGGTGTGTATCCATCCCTATGGGGTCTGTGTTTTCCTGTGGGGTGTGTGTGTCTCTGTGTCCCTGTGGGGTGTGTATGTGTGTATGTCCCTGTGATGTGTGTGTCCCTGTAGGGTGAGTGCATATGTCATTATAGGGTGTGTATGTGTGTGTTTCCCTGTGGGAAGGTGTCTGTGTGGTGTGTGTCTCTGTGTTGTGTGTGTCTCTTTGTGGTGTGTGTGTTTGTGTTCGGGTGCGTGGTGAGTAATGTTGGGGCTCCACCTTAGCTGTTACTCTTTGTGTGCATGTGGTGTGTATACATGTCCTTATGCGTGGTGAATACTCCATGTCAGGGCCCCACCTTAGTGACTTTATGCTGGTATATTCTGTTAGTCTTTGGCGCTGTCATTAAGCCCCTCTCATTCACAACTGTCAACTGGTAACTGTCACTTTCTCTCCATTATGTAGATAGGGCCAAAATGGTTTGGTGAATTTGAAAGCGGGAGTTAAAATTTCGCCTCACACATAGCCTATGACGCTCCCGGGGTCCAGACGTGTGACTGTGTAAAATTTTGTGGCTGTAGTTGCGATGGTGTAGATGCCAATCCCGGATATACATACACACACACACACACACACAACACACATCACACACACACACACACACACACACACCACCACATGCACACATCAGCTTATAAATTAGACTAGCTGTAGTACCGCTACGCCGGGTTAAAAAATGATGTTAGCATACAAAATAGAATTGATGGTCATATTAATGACCTGTAAGAAAATAGAAGCTGAGCTGTGATTGATTGCTATAGGCAGCCTAATAAATCTCCAGCCAACAGTAAACCCTCCCCCTGGCCGGGCAGTATATGTTACCTCACACATACACATAATAGACAGCTCATGTGACTGACATCTGCCTTAATTCCCTATATGGCACATGTGTTGCACATTGACTGTTTTTAATCAGATGTTTATGTTTGGAAATTAAAGATAGCACACGTATGAGGCGAGTTGTGTGAGGTGATTTGAGCACATCTGTGTCTGTCTGTGTGGTGTGTGTGTCCCTGGGGTGTGTGTATGTGTGTGTCCCTGTGGGGTGAGTGCATGTGTCCCTATAGGGTGTGTATGTGTGTGTGTCCCTGTGGGTGGGGAAGGAGTCTGTGTGGTGTGTGTCTCTGTTGTGCGTGTCTCTTTGTGGTGTGTGTGTGTGTCCCTGTGGGGTGAGTGCATGTGTCCCTATAGGGTGTGTAAGTGTGTGTGTCCCAGTGGGGGGGGGTGTCTGTGTGGGGTGTGTGTTTCTCTGTGTTGTGTGTGTCTCTTTGTGGTGTGTGTGTGCCTGTGGGGTGAGTGCATGTGTCCCTATAGGGTGTGTATGTGTGTGGGTCTGTGTGTGTGTGTGTGTCTCTTTGTGGTGTGTGTGTGTCCCTGTGGGGTGAGTGCATGTGTCCCTATAGGGAGGCTATGTGTGTGTTCCTGTGGGGGGGGGGTCTGTGTGTTGTGTGTGTCTCTTTGTGGTATGTGGGTGTTTGTTCGGGTGAGTGGTGAGTATCAAATGTTGGGGCTGCACCTTAGTGACTATATACTTGCTGTTACTCTTTGTGTGCGTGTGGTGTATACATGTCCCCATGCGTGGTGAATATCTCATGTTGGGGCCCCACCTTAGTGACTATATGCTGGTATGTGCTGTTAGTTTTTGGCGCTATCATTAAGCCCCTCTCATTCACAACTGTCAACTTGTAACTGTCACTTTTTCCCCATTATGTAGATAGGGGCAAAATTGTTTGGTGAATTGGAATGCGCGGGGTTAAAATTTCACTTCACAACATAGCCTATGACGCTCCCGTGGTCCAGACGTGTGACTGTGCAAAATTTTCTGGCATTAGCTGACAGCTGTCGATTTTCCTCCAACAATTTTCCATTCACATTTTAACCATTATGTAGATAGGGGCAAAATTGTTTGGTGAACTGGAACGCGCAGGGTTAAAATTTCGCCTCACAACATAGCCTATGACGCTCTCGGGGTCCAGATGTGTGACTATGCAAAATGTTGTGGCTGTAATTGCGACGGTGTAGATGCCAATCCCGGATATACACACACACATTCAGCTTTATATATTAGATAAGAGATCTATAGATCCTAGAACTGCAGTGTACGGCTCTGCTTCATCATGTAGGAGGGTAGGAACTGTACTAAAAAGTGTTCTCTCCCCGGAGTTCCCCTTTAATTCCTTAATGCTACAACATTTCCTTAACTCAAGGTTATCTCTTCCAAAAACTCTGCTGGAGAGGATGCAGAGAAAAAGGTAGTTTACTTCACATTTTTTGGGAATGTCCAAAAATAAGTACACTTTGGATAGATGTTTTTAAAATGCTTACACAGATTACGCACTTGAAAAATATAATCTCTCTTTATTCGACATGGTTATCTTTAAATTTAGATTCTTTGAGTTCTCTTGGCAGAGCAATCATTATTCTTACTTGTTTAATTACTAAACAACTAACTGCAAGCAGATGGAAAGATAAAACTATACCTACTGTTTCTAAAGTATACAATCGATTGACGTACATCACGAACATGAAAGGAAACATTGAACCATAATATATGGAATACATGGCTCGCTCCACATGTCCAAAACTGTATGTCAGTAATTTACTATGACATTCTCTCTATTCTGATACCTTCCCCTAAACCGAATTTTTTTTTTTTTTAATTCCCCTACCTTGCAATTTTGTCCTCTTTAGCAATGTTATACTCATTTCCCTATCCCTACAAGAAGGCTCCTGTTTGTTACGTAGATATGCGAAATGTGCTAAATGTTTGAATTGTGTTTGGATTTGTATCTAGAATTTTAATGGCCTTCAAATTATCTTTTTTTTTTTTTTTTTTTTAACTCCACACCCTTCCCCCCTTCCTATAAGGTATCTTCGCATCATTATATAATTCTGTAAGACCTAACTTTCCTTATCCCTACCCCCTCCCCCTATTTAGAAAAATTAATATAAATCATTGAAACAATGAAAAAAAAGAAAAGCATGAATTGCAAATGAGACTAACTATCAACAATATGTTAGGTAGGGATTTGGGACCCTATTCATGATTTGTTTTAAGTCACTTTCTTTTCATTGTCTAGTGGTGTGCGCTGAGGGTTTTTGCTCTAAATTCATTAATATAGTGCAAGGGTTTAAAAAATTTTGAGCAATATTTTTCCTTTAGTCGTTAACCATTTGTGAATCTTTTAAGTGCAAGAAGTCAAGTTTAACAAAATAATGCAAACATGTAAGAAAAAAAAAACAAAGCTTGTGTCTAAAGAATCACTCGAGGGGGCAGGAATAAACTTGCAACAAAATATACAGACTTTTTGTTTGAAAACTTGTAAACAATGAATCAGGCAAAACATTTGTGAAAACCATAAACCCCACATACAGTGCTAAATAAAAAAAAAAAAAAACAGATGAACCAATAAAATGGACTTAAGGCCACTTCACTCGCTAGGATATCGTTAACAATTTCCTTAGAACGATCACGTGACAGTGATCGTTCCGACATCATTAGTGCGCTGTCACACACAAGGATATCGTTAACGATATCCCATTCGGCAAGGCACAAGTTAAAGTGATCCTAAACCCACAAACTGACCCCCCCCGCATTTTTAGACCTGTCCCTGCACCCCCTCTCATCATTTCTAGCCATCCCTTTTGCAGAAAAAAATCGCTTTTGTAAAGTAGAGAAAAAGTTATATTACTTTGTCCTGTGTGAGTTCTCTGTTTCTGAGCAAGCCGCAATAGGATGGGCCTGTCTGCTGCTGCCTTGTAATTATGCATGCCCCTCTCTGCTTCTAAGAGCCTGGTCGCATCATGAAAATGGCCGGGCCAAATCGTGTCATGCCGGAGCCCCGCCCCCTTTCATGACACGGCCAGGCTCTTAGAAGCAGAGAGGGGCGTGCATAATTACAAGGCAGCAGCAGACAGGCGGGGCTATTGCGGCTTCCTCAGAAAGAGAGAACTCACACAGGACAAAGTAATATAACTTTTTCTCTACTTTACAAAAGCAATTTTTTTCTGCAAAGGGATGGCTAGAAATGATAAGAGGGGGTGCAGGGACAGGAATAAAGATGCGGGGGGGTCAGTTGTGGGTTTAGGATCACTTTAAATAGGAGAGGAAGGAGTGAACAATGTTTTAAAGCGGCAGGAATAGGAGATTTTTGAACGAGATTGTTCATAAAGCTGTCACACTGAAATGATGTGGCTTCTTCCAGCAGCGTTAATTGGACGACGAACGATAGATTTGAGGTCAGGATCTCAAATCTTGAATGAACGATCCAAGGATTTTTTTCTTCCTATATTGTTCGTTTATACGCAAGGACGCACAAACGATATCTTTTGAACGATCACAAATTCGTGACGTTTCAAGGATATCGTTCAGGATATCCCTGCATGTGAAGTGGCCTTTAAAGGCATCAATGAAAAGATGAATTTTCTGCAAACAGCAAAAACTCAACAAAAAACTGGTGCAAATGCAATAATGAATCAGGTTCTTGGTGTTTAGACCAAGTGCTTATTTTTTCTGTACAGTTCTTAAGTTCTAAAGAATAGTGTTTCAATATGCGACCCTATCATATCCCTACCAATTCACTGACAATTGCACAGACATGTGGTAAGCTTAGCCAGAGATCTGAGAACAATCTTTGCGCAATTATCTGTGTGTGTAAAGGGGCCTTTAGAGAATAAATTATACTGATATCAAGACTATGTATGTATCCAATCTGGCAACTCTGTGATATTCAAAAATTCCATTAACTATAATGTAGATACTAAAAATTATCTTAATGATAAGATTTATGCTTACCAATTGTCTCTTGAACAGCAATTTCAAGTTCACGCTCTTTTTGTGCTATCTGGGTGTTAAACTCCCTCATGAGCTGTTTTAAGGAAGAATTGTGCTTTAATTCTTGATCCTCTTGCTCATGTCTATGCAAAATAACAAGCTTAATGTCATCTTACATGAAAAAAATTCATACACCATACACATGGAAAATAACACTCTGGAAAAGAACAATGACAATTTGCAGACTTACTGAACTCTCTGCTCTGCTTCTTCTGTTAGCTCCTTTTTTAACAAATCTAGTTCTTGATTATGTTCCTTGCGTAAAGTCCTCAAGTCTTTCTGCAGTTTAGTTACTTCCTTGCGGAATTTTTGTATTTCCCCTTCTGCTTCCTGAAGCTTTGCCTTTAAAATGTTTTCCTGAGATTGAATTTCATCAAATAGTACTTTGAGTTCTTCATACAATTTTGACTTTTCTTCTAATTTTTCATTACAAGCTTTCAATTCTGCAGTTTTTGCAGTTAACTGTTCCTGAAGAGACAGTGAAACTACCTGATGCTTGGAAGACAGTTCTTCCAGTTTTACCTTCTCTGCTTCTCTTTCAGTAACCAATGACAACTCTTTTTCATTTATGATCCTTTTACTCTCACTTAGCTTCTTCTCAACTGTCTCGTTTCTGTCTTCCAGCTCTTTGAGTATTTTTTCCTTCAGCAGCAACTCATCTCTAAGGTTAGATAATTCACTTTCCTTTTGAAGGGTCTCTTCTTGCAGAATTGCAAATTTTTTCTCAAGTTTCTCTTTCTCCTGGCTTAAACCTACTTGCAATTGTTGTTCATCACTCTCAATCTGATCCTTTAGAGTTTGGAGCTGAGTTTCCAGATTTTGCCTAGATTTTTCCTTTTCTTCAAGCTGAGACATTAGCTGCTTTTTAACAGATGCAATTTTTTGCTCTGCTTTTTTCTTCAGTTCTGCAATCTTTTTTGTGCTTTCACTTGTCAATTGTTCTTCTAAAGTTTTCATTTCCTTATCTTTGCTTTCCATTAGCTCTAGTTTTAGCTTGTCCCACTTAATTTGTTTTGTAGTACTGTCTTCCTTCAAGCTTGTGACTTCATTTTCTAGTTTGAGTATTAGCTGCTGTGCTTCTATAGAGTGACTGTCCTTTTGAGAGGCTACATTTTGGATATGTGACAGCTGTTCTACAAGTTGTTTTTTTTCATTATTCTGTTGTTGAATTTGCCTGTCTACCTCTTCCATCAAACACTGTTTTTCGTTTGCTAATTTGGCGTTCTCAGCTTCCAATTTCTGAATTTTTGCATTTTGATTTTCCACCTTAGTGGTTAACCCAAGTGCTAAACTTTCTCTGTTGGCTTGATCCTGTTCTGTTTTGCTATGAAAATGTTCAAACTCTTCTCTGAGAGTCTTAATTTCTCCATCTTTATCAAGCAGTTGTTTATTAGCAATTGCAATCTTTTCTTGTAAATCTTGAATTGTTTGGTGATTTTGGGTAAACCTAACTTCTGCTTTTTTCTTCCACTCCTCTAATTTATTTTTCAGTTTACCTGTTTCTTCTATTGAGGCAGTTTTTTCTTTATTTAGTTCTCAATAATTGATGTCAGGTCTTGGATCTGTTTAAGTAACTGCTGTTGACTTTCATTGTGCTGGGAACTTATAAAAGCTATAGATTTCTCCTTTTCTTCCAAGGCCACGCTGTTCTCTAGTTTTAACTTAAGTTCATTTACTTCCATGTCTCTCTCTTCAAGTACAGCTGTCAAAGATGTTACAGTATTGATATTTTCTGAGAGCTCTTTTTTTAATTGCGTAATGCAAGACTCATTTTCGTCAGCCACTTTCTGCTGATTACCTCCCTCTTTTTGCAGTGCTTCCTTTTCGATGGAAAGACTCTTCAATTCTTCCCTCATTGACAAAATCGTATTTTCTTTTTCACGTAGTAGTTGGCTGCTTTGTGTTAAGGATGTATTTATAGTCTTATATTCATTATTTAATTGATTCATTTGAGTTTCTAAGTCTTGGATTTTGTTCACATGCTTTAAAATAGGCTCTTTCACTTTAAACGCTGCTTTCTCACAAGTGTCAATTCTGAATGTTAATCTATTAATGTGCTCAATGCATTTACTACTTAGTCCTGAAGTTAATGATTCCAACAGTGAAATGGCCTCTTTGCAGCAATTTTCTAATTTCTGTTCATTTTCAATTATTTGTTTGTTGTACCAAGTTTCTTTTTCCAAAAGCTTGTCTGACAATTCTCTTACAAGTACAGTAGACTCATTACTGTGAGAAGTTTCTAGTGCTAGATATTTTTCTTCTGCTTTGCATAGTTTCCCAAGTAAGTCTTTAATTTCGCTTTTATTTGTGTCTGTTGATGTTTTTAAGTCATTAAGTTCTGATTCTACCAGGTTTTTATCATTCGCCAGCGACACATACTCATTTCGTACTTTGTCAAGCTCAGATTTCAAGTTGCTCTCACTTTGAGTTAAAGACAGAATCTGAATACTTAAAAGACTCAGTTGTTCCTTTGATTCATAGAACGCAATATCCAATCTACTTTTTTCTTCTATTAGAATAATAATCTGTTTGTCTACTTCCTCCTTTTCCTTTATAATATTACTGAACATCAGTTTAGTCTCGGTTATCTCTTGATCTTTCTCTTGAAGTTCAGCATCATGTTTTTCCCTCAATTCATCCATATGCTGGTTAAACTTTTTCTCCCAATCTTGTATGGTCTCCTGTAATTCCCTTTGGTGGGACTCTTTGACACTGATAATTTGCTCTTTATGGTTCTGTTCCAGATGAGATAATGCATCATTAATTCCCGTTGAACTTGCATGTGCCATCTCCAACATTTTCTCATTAAATTGCTTTTCTTTATTGTCTAATTCAAGTTGCTTTTTCTCTAGTTCTTTTTTCAGCTTACTTTCCATGTCAGAATATTTCTTCTTGGCTGCCTCTTGAATTTCTTTAATTCTTTGCTTCATTTTTTCAATCTTGTCATCTTGGCTTTTTGTGTTCAGTCTGTGTTCTTCTTGTAAAGATTCTATTTTACTTTCTTTGGAAGACAAATTTTGGTTAAGATGGTCAATAAGTTGGTTGTGAGCCTCTTTTAGCTTTTCGTTTCAATTTCCTTATCAGCAGAAACTCTGTTCAGCTCTTCTACTTGACACATATATTCATTTATCTTTGTCTCAGACTTCAATGTCAGATCATTAACATGTGAGGCCTGCTGTTCAATTTTTAACAAAATATTTTGTACTTGTTCTTTATGAAAATCCAGGTCTGCAGTAAGAAGCTTCAGTTTGGTTTCTTGTTCTTCAGTTATTAGTTTAAGATGGTTTCTCTCCTCGGTCATAATATTCAACCTCTCTTGTATATTTTTAAGCTCCATTGCATAGGTCTCTGTATCATCCTGTGCCGCCTTCTGATATGAACAACGCAGCTCATCCAGTTGGACAGACACAGATTTTAACTCATCATCAGCTTTTTTAACTGCATCTTTTAGTTGCTGTTTTTCAAGCTGTAACTGTTCAGTCTCCTTCTCCTTCCCATCAAGTAAAAGCTTCAAGTGATTAATTTCATCCTTCAAACCTTTTTCAACCCCTTGAGTCATTATATCCTTCTCCTTTTCAATTGCACCAATATGGTCTTGGTGCCGCTTCTGGACCTCAGCAAGCTGACCTTCAAAGTCTAGTTTCATTTTGTTCATTTCACTCTGACAGTCTGAAAGATTCTGTCCAATTTCCTGACGCAACTTTAAAGCTTCCAGCAATTCAGATGAGAGGGCTTCCAGTTCTGTTTGTTTTACATCTAATTTCTCCAAGGTCTTCTCATTCATTTCTTCAATGTGAGTCTGGAAGGTATGCTCTTTTTCTTTTAATCGGGCATCAAATTCCTGTTGGCTTTTCTCTTTAAGGGCAATGATCTCAGCTTCGTGCTCACGATTCAAACTTTCGAGCCTTTCATTCAACTTCTTTTCATTATCCTGATTACAAAGCTCAAATTCTTCCTTATGCTTCTCAATAATTGCTGTTATTTCTGCATTGTGTTTGTTTGTTTCGCTTTCCAGCCGAGTAGACAATTCCTCTGATTTGATATCAATATCCTGTGATGTTTTTGCGAGGAAACTTTCCAACTCAAGAATTCTCTGTCAAAAGAAAAAAAAAATTGAAAAAGTAAAAAAAATAACAACTAAAATGAAAACGTGGCATTAAAAGTTGAAAACACACAAAAACACAGGAGCAATGTTTACCATTACTCAAAAGTAAATAGTAACACAATTTTCTTTTCTTAAGTGGTCAACTGCATCAACATTGGGAATATCAGAGAAAGTCTGATGGAAAGATGCAAGTTTAGCTCCCCTACCAGGAGTACAATACAGTAGAAAACTTAATAAAAAAAAACTAATATCCAACATCTGATTTTCTCTTTAAAAAGGTTTAAAGAGGAAATCACATAAGGAATAAAATCATGTTAAATTAAAGAACCCTCCAACTTTTTCTCAGAGTTATTGGCTTAACTATATAATTTAAATTAATTAACAACTAATCAGTTTTCAATGGTCTGGAGTCAATGGATGCCTTTCTGTATGCATGTTTTTTATGTATATTAGTAGTATTATTAGGCAGAGATTAGAGTTTGATTCGAGTCAGCATAGCATTATCTGATTCTCTTGAATACGAGACCACTATAAATGATAGTATTCGTCCCCTTAAAAATAGTCTGGGTGAAACAGGGATTGTGTGTACTCACCGTAAAATCAGCAGGAGGAGAGCATGTTAACGTAATAAGGTGCAAATAGCGCAAGGTAAGGTTCTGTACAGACTATTGAAGATTGAGAGGGCGGGTGATGTGTCCCCCCAATGATGAGCTAGGATAAAAGGACTTTACGGTGAGTACACAAAAATCCCTCTTTCTCCTTTGCATCATTGGGGGACACAGGACCATGGGACGTGCTAAAGCAGTCCCTGGATGGGAAATAGTTGAATAGCGGTCGAGCATTATGCACTAGCTACTTACAGATGTGCGATTGCCCATGCAAAATTTTTCTACCTAGGCTTGCATCTGCAGAGGCCTGGGTGTGAATGTTGTAGTGTTTGGTGAAGGTATGCAGACTGGCCCAGGTTGCGGCCTTGCAAACCTGAGTTGCCGAGGCTTGGTGCGAATAGCCCATGAGGCGCCCACTGATAGAGTTGAATGAGCCTTGATCCCTGCTGGAATTAGCATGCCTTTGGTGCGGTAAGACTCTTGGATTGCAGAGTGGATCCATCTTGCCAATGTGACTTAGACACAGCCACTCGTTTTTTAGGTCCCTCGGGGTTTACGAAAAGTGTTTCAGTTTTACGGAATGAGGCTGTTGGGAGATGTAGTGTCTGAGGGCTCTTGCTAGGTCCAGGTTATGAAGCTGCTTTTCGAAGCGGTGTACTGGAGTTGGGCAAAAGGATGGAATGACAATGTCCTCATTAAGGTGGAAATGGGACACCACCTTGGGCAAGAAGGACGGGGATGGGCGGAGAACTATTTTATCCTTGTGGAAGGATAGGAAAGGGGGGGCGGCAGGATAGAGTGGCCAGTACGGACACGCACCTGATTGATGTGATAGCGACCAAGAAGGCGACTTTCCATGAGAGGTGGGATAGAAGTACTTCTTTCAGAGGTTCGAACTGGGGCTCCTGGAGGGCAGCCAGGACTAGGTTTAGGTCCCAGACGGCCATGGGTGTCCTGTAGGGAAGCCGTGTGCGCGAGGCCCCCTGTATGAATGTCTTGACCTGTGGTTTGGATGCAATCCTGCTTTGGAGCTGAATGCTTAGGGCTGAGATTTGGCCCTGGGTGCTCAGCCAGAGTAAAGACCGGTTTGAGGGAACTCCAGGATTGTGGGGATGGAAAAAAGGAGTGGGTTACGGTTGCAGACCTCGCACCACGGAAAAAGGTCTTCCAGGTGCGGTGATAGATGCGCAAGGATATTGGTTTTCAAGCATTACCCATGGTGGTTGTGACTTATGGAGTAAACCCTGCTTGGGTCAGGATCCAGGATTCAATAACTACGCCATTAAAGACAGGCCCCTGAGTTCTGGTGGTAAATGGGGCCCTGAGATAGACGGTCCGGTCGATTTGGGAGTGGCCACCACGGGTCTGCGCGGAGCTGCACGAGCTCTGCGTACCATGCCCGTCATGGCCAGTCTGGGGCGATGAGTATCACTTGAGCTCTCTCCGCTTTGTTCATTCTGATCACTCGTGGGATCAGCGGCAGTGGGCGAAAGATGTATGGGAGTTGGAATTTGTGCCAGGAGAGGACCAGCGAGTCCACTCCTGGTGTGAGAGGGTCCCAGGACCTGGCTACAAAGAGCGGAACTTTTGTGTTCAATCTTGACGTCATGAGGTCAGCGCCGACAGATTTATAGAAAGACTTCTGGATGTAGGGACCATTCTCCTGAGGCCAGTCCCTGGCGGCTTAGGAAGTCTGCTACCCAGTTGTACACTCCCGGGATGTGGAATGCTGATATGATTGACTGGGTTTTTTTCGGTCCAATGTAGGATATGTTCCACTTCGCGCATTGCGGATTTGCTGTGTGTGCTGGCCTGATGGCTGATGTGCGCCACTACCGTAGCATTGTCTGATTGGATGCGAATGGGTCGACCGGCCAGGAGGTGATGAAAGTGTTGTAGTGCTAAGCGGATGGCTCGCAGCTCCAGAACGTTGATTGGGAGATGTGACTCCTGGGGTGGCCAGCGGCCTTGGGCCATGTGTTGCCGATAGACGGCCCCCCCAACCGAGTAGGCTGGCGTCGGTGAGTTACTACTAGCCACAGGAGCAGGAGGAAAGATTTTACCTGCGTGAGTGATGATGGTCGTGTCCAGCATTTGAGTACTTTTTTGACTTGCGGGAATAAGCAGTCCTTGCAGTCGAGGCTGAAGGGGCTTTTTTCCCAAGGTGACAGGAGGGCGAGATGTAAGGGTCGAAAGGGTAGCTGAGCGAAGTGAACTGCTTCCATTGCAGCTACCATCTTTCCTAGGATCCCATCCCGAGATGGATTAGGGTGGGCGGCTGCGAAGGGTGTGAACTCCGTTGCGGATTGCCATGGCCTTGTCTTAAGGGAGTATGACTAGCCCTCTTGCAGTGTTTAGGGTCATCCCTAGGGAGTTTATTGTCTGGGCTGATATTGGGGATGATTTTTCTAGGTTTATGAACAGCAAACTGCAGGAATTATTGGTGGGGAAGGAAAATGGGGATGTGGAGGTATGCGTCCTGTATGTCGATGGTTGCTAGCGACTCTACTTTTTCCATGGACGCGATTACTGAGTGGATGGATTCCATCCTAAATTGTCGCACCTTGACGAACTTGTGAGAAGTTTGAGGTCTAGGATGGGGCATACTGTTCCGTCTTTCTTCGGAACGACAAACAGGTTTGAGTAGTAACCTTTGGACTGTTCGGTTTTTGGTACCGGTGTTATGACTCCGGCTTTGAGTAGTGAATTGATGGCCTCGAAGAATCGGTTGAGTGTTTGTTATTGGGGGCCGCGAGAGGAAAAAGTGATTTGGGGGCCCGGGATGAGAATTCTATTTTGTAGCCTGACGACACCAGTTCTCTGATCCAATTGTCGTGCATGACAGCGAGCCATGAGTGGCGGAAGACCAGGAGACAACAGCCTATTATGTTGGTGTCGGGCGGTTGGGGGAGGGAGTCATGAACATTTGTGGTTTTGCTCCCTTAGAGTAGGTTTGTTTGGGGCGGCTTTTCCAGGTGACTGGCTTTGAATGAGAGTGGGGTATTGTTGACCCCGTGGGTAGGCAGCCCAGTGCTTGGTGTTAGTGCTTGAGGTGGCCCATCCTGATGTCCCGTGGGGGAACCGAGACTGTGATTGTGACTGGGGGCGGCAAAAAGACAGCTTGAACTTCTGTTGGGGGAGAAACTTGCTTTTCCCCCCATGGTTACAGAGATGAGTTGGTCAAGCTTTTCACCAAATAGGTGACCTCTTTGGTAGGGAAGGTTTATGAGGGATCTTTTTGATGCAGACTCTGTGTGCCAGCCTCTGAGCCAGAGAGTCCGGCGCATGGAAATCTCATTTGCTGCTGACAGTGCGGAACAGTTGGCTGTGTCTTTGGAGGCAAGCAAGAAGTACTCCTGGGCCATTGTAAGTTGATAGAGTAGGTCGGTTGGGTCCTGGTCGGGGTCTTGCAGTGTTAAGCGTAAGGAAAGCATCCGGGATATCGCTGCTTTTGCGACCCACGCCATAGTGAACGAGGGAGAGAGGGCTGCTCTGGAGGCTTCAAAACTGAGCGCGCTAGATTGTCTAACTGACGGCATTGGAGTCTTTGACAGACGAGCTGTCGGAGAGTGTAAGTAAGGTTTTGTTAGCTAGGAGTGACACTGGGAGGGGGGGTCAAAGGCCGACGACTCAGCCCATTCTTTATGATGGTTTGACTTGAAGGGGTATTTGGCTTCAATGGCCTTACGACCTGCGAAGCGCTTGTCTGGCTGGTCCCAGTGTCGCCGGATTAGATCTTTAAAATCCTCGTGGTTAGAGAAGACTTGACGATAACGTTTTGCCTTTGTGCGCTCCGGGGTGGTGACATAATAGTCATTGACGTTTAGTGCCTTGTTAACAGCCTCGAAGAGGCTATCAACCATTGCTTGGGTGTCCGTGGTCTCACTATCGTGGGGTGCATCTGGCTCTGATTGTTCCCCCTCGGAGAGTGATTCAGTCTGGTTGCGAGGTGAAGGAGAGTGAGACCTGTCACCTAGGTGTGATGAGGCGGGAGAGCGTCCCTGGGATGGACTGATATGAGTCAGTCTTCTGGTTGACAGTGGGGCCATAGAGTGGGGATGTTCCCTGCTGGAGTAGGACCGGTGACGCTTGTTGTCACTGGCTGTGTGAGAACCAGGAAGTGACTGCAACATTTGGACTATTAATTCTACCTGTTGCGACAGTGTCAGGCCCCATGGAGGGATGTCAGACGTACTGGGTACTGCATCAGTGGTAGTCTCAGTGGGGCACTCAGGTTTGCAATCTTTGCAAAATTGTGAAGAGTGTTTGCGTGGGAGCGCAGTCTGGCAGTTGGTGCATGATGCCTTGCCCACTGCATTGTTTTTGTTTTTATCTTTGTAAAGATTTGGGATCTGCCATAGTGAACCAAATTACAATTAAAAGTGGTACAGCAGTGCACTAAGCGGATTGTTATGAAGGCAAAAGAGCAGACACTTGGCAGGGGGTGATAATCTGCAGGGAGGGGGGGGGGTCTCCTATTGGAGCTTACCCAGATCCTGTGTCCCCTTTGTCATGCGGTCTAGTGAGCGGAGATGCTTTCTCTTCAGAGGCACAGGAAGAAAGTAATGCTGAGTGGATGTATCCTGAGGTAGTGTGTGTGTGGGCTTTGTGCAGCCCCCCCTTGATGGACGAAAAGGGGGTAGCCCACCCTACCTCAGGACACATCCACTCCAAGGGAGGGACAAGTATGTAGTGTAAGCCTGTGTATTACTGTGAGGCTGCAGCTTTGCTGCACGTGTCAGTCCTTTGTTAAACTTTTTGCGCCGGTCTGGTGGCGTGCTTAGTGGGCGTGCCCATGTTGTGTGGGCTGCGCCATAATTGGTTGGCCGCCGGGGGGGCATGTGTTATATCGGCCCCTTTGCCCTGCTTCATAGCAGGGGCGTGTCGCATGGCCCTGAGCGACATGCTCAGTGGTCAATAGCGGCTAGGCATGACTGGCCTCGTCATCACGCCCACCCCTATGACGCGGGGCAGTGACATGACGCGCAGCCAATCACTGCTGAGGTGGGCGGTGCTAAGCAGCAAGCCCCAACCAGGCACTAAAGTAATGTGGGTTCCCGGGAGCCTGAGATACCAGTGAGCAGCGGCGGTGTGGCGGGTTTAGTGGATCCTTCAGCCCCATGCCCTGGACGCGCACCCTGAACTTACAGGCGGTGCGTGTCCCGGCATGGAGCCGCCGCAGCTGGAGGGGGGATGATGGTGCCCTGAGGCTGCAGACTTTTGTCCCAAGTTGTGACTGAAGAAAGAGGCACTCACCCGGTGGTAGTTGTTCATCAGTGGACGACTTTAATCAGCGTTAGGATGCAGGGTGCTGGGGAGGGGGTGTCGGAGGTGCAGACGATGGCACCGTTTTGGATCAACTGATCCTTGGCTGGTCTTTCTTCATTCACGATTATACCGCTCAGGCTGTTAAAAGATTGTGCACCCCCGGTTCTGCCGCAGTTCACACTGCTGATACCGCGATTTTGGATTTTAAGTGATCGGTGCCCCGCTCTTCTGCTTTTCAAATTTTGTCCCAAGTTGGCTGCTGCACCAGATCCCTTGGGGATAGATCTGTGCGCGGTGACTGGGCATGCTGGTGGCCTCAATCACCTGCTTTGTTGGAGGAGGTGAGAGGTGCTTCACCGGTGCCCCTTGCGTCCCTTTGTCCTGCAGGGGGATGCTACGGGTATTAACGATGGCTGGTTGCAGGATCCGGGGTAGGGAAGCGGAGCCCTTTATGGGGATCCGTTGTCCCTCCAAGGTGTGTGCACGGTCTTTGGGTCCCCTATGCTCTAAGGAGAGCGGCGCCATTGGTGTAAAGTAAAGAATCAAAGGTTTCAAAAAAAGAAAAAAATAAATAAATGGGTGAATGTGGTCTGAATTGCAGATCACATGTGCCTCCTTGCGACACTAAGCAAAACCTGAATATCTACGCCTACGTACGGGTGTATACTACAGGAAGGAGGGCTTAACTTTTTATCTACTTAGTGTCGCCTCCTAGTGGCAGAAAAGCATACACTCATGGTCCTGTGTCCCCCAATGATGCGAAGGAGAAATGGTGGATGAGGAAAAAGCCAATATGCTAAATGACTTTTTTCAACAGTAGTTACACAAAAAAAATCTCTTGACAGACATCATGATCAGTGATATCAAAAATTTTCCATTAAATGTCACCTGTTTAACTCAGCAGGAAGAACGGCACCGCCTAAAAATCGCTGAAGTTGACAAATCCCCGGGTCCGAATGGGATACACTCCCTTCAAGTACCGTCATAGATAGACCATTATTTTTAATCTCTAAAAATTCAATAACAGGGTCTATACCGCAGGAATCGTGTATAGCAAATGTGATGCCAATATTCAAAAAGAGGACAAAAACTGAACTTGGAAATTATAGGCCAGTAAACTTAACCTCTACTGCTGGTAAAACCCTGGAGCGTTTTCTAAGTGATGTTATACTGGAGTATTTGAAGAAGAATAACCTCATGACCCAATGTCAAACATGGGTTTATGAGGGACCGGTTCCTGTCAAACTAATCTGATCAGCTTATATGAAGAAGTAAGTTCAGGACTGGACCAAGGAAATGCAGTGGATTTTGTGTATATGGACTTTTCAAAAGCTCCCGATATGGTGCCACACAAAAGGTTGATACATAAAATGAGAACAATGGGGAGAGGGGGAAAATGTGTGTAGGTGGGTTAATAACTGGCTCAGTGATAGGAAACAAAGGGTGGTTATTAATGAAACACACTCAGACTGGGTCACAGTTACTCAGACTGGGTCACAGTTAACAATGGGGTACCCACAAGGGTCAGAATTAGGGCCACTTCTTTTTAACATATTTATTAATGACATTGTAGGGGGCATACAGAGTAGAATTTCAATATTTGCAGATGATACTAAACTCTGCAGGGTAATCAATACAGAGGAGGACAATTGTATATTACAGGAGGATTTATGTAAACTAGAAGCTTGGGCTGATAAATGGCAATAGAGCTTTAATGGGGATAAATGTAAGGTCATGCACTTGGGCAGGGGAAACAAAATGTATAATTAGGTGCTTAATTGTAAAACACTCGGCAAAACTATCACTAAAAAAGACCCATGTTACAATGATACTATGTAGGTTACTATGAGGAGAAGCTGGAGAACAAAATTTCTCCATCTTCTTTTTTCGGAAAGTCTACGGAAATCAGACTGCACTCGGATGTCATCCAACTGCAGTCCGATGATTTTCACGCACCTGTAGACTTGAATGGGCGAGTCTTGTCAAATTTGTGGGTCAAATAGCAACATGCTGCGAATTTTCCCTTAAGCTGAATCAGTATGAGGAAAAGCATTTACTTTACTTTTACAGTTTTATTCTTGCCTATAGTCTTAAACTTGTGTATCTTATATGCTCACCCGCATATTCCTATTTTCAGCTTAATAATGGTTAAGGATGAGCAGACTGGTGGATGTTTGTTTTTGCCCGAACTATAATTAAAACCTGATCCCAAATCCCTTAGAAGTCAATAGAGACCCGAACTTTTGAGGTGTAAAATAGCTGTAAAATGCCCATAGTAAGGGCTAGGATGCTGAAAAAGGAAGCAAACTGTGGGTAAGAGTAGGAAAATTGCCCTGCAAACAAATCTGGATAAGAAAATAACTTAAAGGGTCTGTCACCATAGCAATCATTGTTAAATAGGTAAATTAACAAAAGTAAATTAATAAAGTGCCCCCACAAAGTCAAAATTCTAAGAGTGCCCCCACAGAGTCAAAATTCTAAGAGTGCCCCCACAGAGTCAAAATTATAAGAGTGCCCCCACAGAGTCAAAATTATAAGAGTGCCCCCACAGAGTCAAAATTATAAGAGTGCCATCACAGAGTCCCTTTTCAGAGTGCCACCACAGAGCCCCTTTTCAGAGAGCCACCACAGAGCCCCCTTTCAGAGTGCCACCACAGAGCCTCATTTCAGAGTGCCACCACAGAGCCCCTTTTCAGAGTGCCACCACAGAGCCCCTTTTCAGAGTGCCACCACAGAGCCCCTTTTCAGAGTGCCACCACAGAGCCCCCTTTCAGAGTGCCCCCACAGAGCCCCTTTTCAGAGTTCCACCACAGAGCCCGTTTTCAGAGTGCCACCACAGAGCCCCTTTTCAGAGAGCCACCACAGAGCCCCCTTTCAGAGTGCCACCACAGAGCCCCATTTCAGAGTGCCACCACAGAGCCCCTTTTCAGAGTGCCACCACAGAGCCCCTTTTCAGAGTGCCACCACAGAGCCCCTTTTCAGAGTGCCACTATAGAGCCCCTTTTCAGAGTGCCACCACAGAGCCCCCTTTCAGAGTGCCCCCACAGAGCCCCTTTTCAGAGTGCCACCACAGAGCCCGTTTTCAGAGTGCCACCACAGAGCCCCTTTTCAGAGTGCCACCACAGAGCCCCTTTTCAGAGTGCCACCACAGAGCCCCTTTTCAGAGTGCCACCACAGAGCCCCTTTTCAGAGTGCCCCCACAGAGCCCCTTTTCAGAGTGCCCCCACAGAGCCCCTTTTCAGAGTGCCCCCACAGAGCCCTTTTTCAGAGTGCCCCCACAGAGCCCCTTTTCAGAGTGCCTCTACAGAGCCCCCTTTCAGAGTGCCACCACAGAGCCCCCTTTCAGAGTGCCACCACAGAGCCCCCTTTCAGAGTGCCACCACAGAGCCCCTTTCAGAGTGCCACCACAGAGCCCCCTTTCAGAGTGCCACCACAGAGCCCTATTCAGAGAGCCACCACAGAGCCCCTTTTCAGAGTGCCACCACAGAGCCCGTTTTCAGAGTGCCACCACAGAGCCCGTTTTCAGAGTGCCACCACAGAGCCCGTTTTCAGAGTGCCACCACAGAACCCGTTTTCAGAGTGCCACCACAGAGCCCGTTTTCAGAGTGCCACCACAGAGTCCGTTTTCAGAGTGCCACCACAGAGACCGTTTTCAGAGTGCCACCACAGAGCCTGTTTTCAGAGTGCCACCACAGAGTCCGTTTTCAGAGTGCCACCACAGAGCCCGTTTTCAGAGTGCCACCACAGAGCACACAGGATCCCTGTAATTACATGTACCAACAGTACACTTGCCTCAGGGCAAGCCAGCACCTTTAATGTGTAAAGGGCAAGCTCAGGCCATGTGTCCAATTTGGAGACTCACAAGTTTAATTGGGCAGACTCATCACTAAGTTACTGGAGATGTGTGGACTCAGTCTTCCAGCATTTTGTTGAAATCTTGCCTCCTGCTAATACAGACTATATCAGATGGTGGTTCTGGATGTTGTGGCATGCTGGGGAACATTTGACCATGCTAACCCTTTCATTTGTTGTGCTGGTGGCCTAGCTGCTTTGACGACTTCCTCCTCCTCAACAATGTACTTCCAACGAGCCCCTGCTGTCAAGTTGGAATGCTGTCAGTGGCCACCCAGTAATCATCACTGGTAACAATTCGGTCAACTCTGCGACATGTACTTACACATGCATGTATTTGCTCATGTGTGCAAAGCTGTCCGCAGGCAATGAAAAGCTGTCTTTGGTGGAAAATGTATTGTCTCTGTCCTCTGTATGCCTGTATCCAAAGTCCAGTGCTGCCCGTGAGCTGGATAGATGTGTATCTGGACACTTAGTACAGGAACCCACGCTCCGAGCTGTGTGAGGACAACTGGCCAAATGATCGAGTGAATGGTCCCTGTTCCTCCTTCTATGCCTTCACCTCATTCATAATCTTCTGAAGTGCTTTTTTGAGGCATAGAAATGAGGAAGTAACGCTGATGATGGAGTCATCAGAGCCGGCTGACCATGTTTATGGAGTACTCGAAGCATCGCAACAAGGCAAACGCATCCCATATATACCGTGTTTCCCCGAAAATAAGACAGCATCTTATATTAATTTTTGCTCCTAAAGATGCGCCATGTCTTATTTTCGGGGGTGTCTTACTTTTATCATCCCCTTGCGGCCCCCAATAAAGTAATCCCATCATCCCCCAATATGGTATCAGGGACACACACACACAGGGGCACACACACAGACACACAGGGGCACACACACAGGGGCACACACAAAGGGGCCCACATGGAGACACACAAACAGGGGCACACACACACACAGGGGCACACACAGGGACACACAAACACAGGGGCATGCACACGGGAGCACACACACACACACAGACACGGACACATTCCGGCGCCCCTCTCAGCTGCCCGCCGCTGCAAGGAGGACGGCACCACTCTCATCTCCTTGCCGCAGGTGCCGTAGGTGTACAGTGCCACTGGTCCAGCCATTCACAGGCCAGGAGCCAACTGGACAGCCAATCACAGGCCAGAAGCCGACGTCATGCAGCGAATGGCCTGTGATTGGCCGCTGGGCAGTTCCTGGCTTGTGATTGGCCAGGACAGTGGCGGGGGCTTGAAAAATAGAGCGGTGCCGGTCTACATGCATCTGCGGCACCGCTCACCGCGACGGGCACCGGGACACGAGCAGGGGGCGGGCTGGAGGAGTCACAGCTGCATGCTGTGGTAAAATATTGTAAAATGGAGACATGCCTTATTTTCGGGGGGTGCTTTATATTTACAGGCACATAAAACCCCCTAGCATGCCTTACTTTCAGGGGGCGCCCTGTTTTCGGGGAAACACGGTAGACCCACTCCTTGGTCGTGAAGTATTGTTGTTCGGCAAAGCGATTCAACCGTGCCTGTTGTCCGACTTTTTTTGTAGTTGATGATGAGTTTTGTGGATATGTCAGGAGGAATTTTGGTCCACTCCTCTTTGCAGATCATCTCTAAATCATTAAGATTTTGAGGCTGTCGTTTGGCAACTTGGAGCTTCAGCTCCTTCCATAGTTTTTCTATGGGATTAAGGTCTGGAGACTGGCTAGGCCACTCCATGACGTTAATGTGCTTCTTTTTGAGCTACTGCTTTGTTGCCTTGGCTGTATGTTTTGGGTTATTGTCGTGCTGGAACACCAAGCAACGACGCATTTTTAATGTCCTGGTGAAGAGAAGTAGGCTGTCACTCAAAATTTTACAGTACATGGCTCCATCCATTGTCCCATTGATTCGGGAAGTAGTCCTGTGCCCTTAGCAGAGAAACACCACCAAAACATAATTTTTCCACTGCCCATGCTTGGGTCATAGGCAGCATTTATCTTCCTCCAGACACGGCGAGTTGAGTTAATGCTAAAGAGCTCAATTTTTGTCTCATCTGACAACAGCACCTTTTCTCAACCACTCTCAGAATCACCAAGGTGTTCCGGGCAAACGTCAGATGGCCTGCAAAAGTGCCTTCTTGAGCAGTGGAATTTTGTGGGCACTGCATGATTTTAATCTATTATGGCATAATGTGTTACCAATGGTTTTCTTGGTGAAAGTGGTCCCAACTGCCTTGAGGTCATTAACAATTTCCCCCTGTGTAGTTTTAGGCTGACATCGCACCTTCCTCATGATCCTGGGTACTCCACGAGGTGAGATTCTGCATGGAGTTCCAGATTGATGTCGATTGCCACTCATTTTGTATTTCTTCCATTTTCTTACTATTGCACCAACAGATGTTTCCTTCTCATCCAGTGTCTTACTTATGGTTTTGTAACCCATTCCAGCCTAGTACAGGTCTAGGATCTTTTCCCTCACATCCTTAGAAAGCTCTTTGACCTTGCCCATATTGCAGAGGTTAGAGTCTGACTGATTAATTGAGTGTGTGGACAGGAGTCTTTTATACAGGTGACAATTTAAGACAGCTGTCTGTAAAGCAGGGAACGAGTTGATTAGGAGTGTCCAATGGTAGAGTCACACGGGGTGATCTCTGCGGCGATGTTGCCGGCAACATAGGGGTGTGGCTAAGTAGCTGCAACATCGCTCATGAGTTGCCGCATGTGACAGAACGATAATAGGGCGATAAGTTGCCTAAGCAACATCGCCATGTTTCCCAACATGTTGGGAAACCTGACGATGTTGCTCAGGCGATCTTGCCTGTATCACCCTGTGTTACGCCGCTACTGCGATGTTGCCGGCAACTTCCCCTATAGATTCCTATGTTATGGATCGCTGCCAGGGTAGAGTTTAACCCTGGCTGTGATAGTTGCCGACAAGATCGCAGGTGCGTTGCCGGCGATATCGCAACAGCATCCATGGCAGTGCACCAAAAAAGTGCACGCTCCCGTAAGTTGCCGGCAACATAGCCGCAGAGATCGCCCTGTGTGACGGTACAATAACTGGTCTATAGGAGCCAGAACTCTTAATGGTTGGTAGGGGATCAAATACTTATTTCTCTGCAAAATGCAAATACATTAATATAATTTAGACTATGTAATTTTCTGGATTTTTATTTTTGATATTCTTTGTCTCACGGTTAAAATTAACCTACCCTTAAAATTATAGACTGTTCATGTGTTTGTTACTGGGCAAACTTATAAAATCAGCAAGGGATCAAATAATTATTTCCTTCACTGCACATATATCCAGAAAAATGCCACATAGAAAACTGTTAGTAACCAAGTGCTATTACAATGATCAGTGGACAAGAAAACAGGAATGTATCGAAATCACATGGTTTATCAATCTATTATTACTCTAAGGCGTACACACCACATTTAAAAGGTACCAATGGCATTAAAGACTAAGTTATTCCAAACAAAGTGCTAAATGCAAAGTACAGGTACCCAATTATAGTGAGTCCCTAAACAATAATACAAAGCTGTATAATTGTCTAGGGACACACTATAATTGGATACCATGTACTTTGCATTTAGCACTTTATTTGGACTTTGTGGTTTCCTTGTCCACTAATCACTGTAATAGCACTTGGTAACTAGCAGTTTTCTATCTGCCATTTTTTTAATACACCTATGTTTTTTAATGTTTTAATATGATGCACAAATAAACATCACTTTTTTGCATATCCATGAGTTAAGTGTTTCTTATATGGTACCTGCTTTTCTTTCTTAGGCTGAAGGCACACTGATCCCTCAAAAACGGCGCGTTTTTGAAGCGCAATACTGATGCGAGTTTGATGCGTGTAGTAGTGCTAGTGCGGTGCTAGTGCGGTGCTAGTGCGGTGCTAGTGTGGTGCTAGTGTGGTGCTAGTGTGGTGCTAGTGTGGTGCTAGTGTGGTGCTAGTGCGGTGCTAGTGAGATTTTTTCATTCCTACTGCGATCCGACAGACTAGCACCTTCTCCTGGTGTCAAGACTGCACTGATTTGCTGCCACTTATTTGTCAATCAATGGGGTCACTTGTGGGGGAGCTCCAATGTTTAGGCACACAGGGGCTCACCAAACGCGACATTGTGTCAGCTAACAATATGAGCTGATTTCCATTCAAATTGTTAGCGGACACCATGTCGCGTTAGGAGAACCCCTGTGTGCCTCAGCATTGGAGCTCCCCCACAAGTGACCCCATTTTGGAAACTAGACCCCCCAAGGGACAAATCTAGATGCATAATGAGCACTTTGAAGCCCCAGGTGCTTCACAAATTGATCCGTAAAAATGAAAAAAATATTTTTCTTCCACAAAAATCTTATTTTTTTATTTTTACGGATCAAATTGTGAAGCACCTGGAGCTTCAAAGTGCTCATTATGCATCTAGATTTGTTCCTTGGGGGTCTAGTTTCCAAAATGGGGTCACTTGTGTGGGAGCTCCAGTGCTGAGGCACACAGGGGCACTCCATACGCGACATGGTGTCCGCTAACAATTGGAATTGTTAGCGGACACCATGTCGCGTATGGAGAGCCCCTGTGTGCCTCAACATTCAAGCTCCCCCACAAGTGACCCCATTTTGGAAACTAGACCCCCAAGGAACAAATCCAGATGCATAATGGGGTCACTTGTGGGGGAGCTCCAATGTTTAGGCACACAGGGGCTCTCCATATGCAACATGGTGTCCGCTAACAATTGTTAACGGACACCATGTCGCGCATGGAGAGCCCCTGTGTGCAACCAGCATTGCCACCAGCGCAAGGGCAACTGGAAGAGTTGGGGTACAGCACCAGAAAATGGCACCTCCAATGAATGTGCTATTTTCTGAGGTGGCTGTGGGTTGCAATTTGCAGCGTGAGGGGCCCACAACATTTGGATCTCTCTATGATGAGGATTGCAGCCCCCCAACTGCCAAGTTGTACCTGGCTGGCAACCAAAAAATAGGCAAAGCTCCATGTCATTTTATTGGTAGAAGTAATTAAAAAAAATGACGTGGGGCTTCACCATATTTTTGGTCCAGCCAGGTACAACTTGGCAGCTACAGACTGCCACCAACCCCCAGCTGCCTTGTTGTACCTTGCTGGCAACCAAAAATACAGCGAAGCCCATTTTTTTATTTCTAGAACAAATTCTAGAAAAAAAAAATGACGTGGGGCTCCGCCATATTTTTAGTCCAGCCAGGTACAACTAGACAGCTGGGGGCTGGAATCCGCAGCATGGAGAGGCCCAAGCGTTCTGGGCCCCCCATGCTGCGAATTGCAGCCCGCAGCCGCCCCAGAAAATGGCGCATTCATTGAAGCGCCATTTTCTGGTGCTGTACCCATGCTCTTCCAGTTGCCCTGGTGCCGGTGGCAAACTGGGTAATAAAGGGGTTAATGCCAGCTTTTTATTGGCAGCTGGCACTAAGCCCGAGATTCATAATATTGGGCCAATGTTAGACCCGCCATTAGGAATCTCTGGTAAGTAGTCAATAAATACACACAGAGTAAAATATTTTTATTTGCAAAAAAACACAAACAAAATTCAGACTCCATCTTTATTAGAAAGATCCGACGTAGTCCATAACGAAGGTCCCGCGACGCTCGATCGCCTCCGACGTAGTCCACAACGAAGGTCCCACGATGCTCGATCGCCTCTGCTCCAGAGATTGCAGCAAGGGATCAAGTGTCCTCTTCCTACAGTCTCTGGGGTCAGAGTTATGGTGCACTGTATGGCAATGATCTGTCATACAGTGCACCATGACTATGATCCCTGAGACTAGAAGAGGACACTTGATACCTTGTTGCATCCATCCATCCATTATCCACGCATGTACACATCCATTCGTGCACACATCCACACATGCAGTCACACATACGCACACATCCATCCATGCACCCATGCATCCACGCATCCACTAACCCACACATCCACTAACCCACGCATCCACTAACCCACACATCCACTAACCCACGCATCCACTAACCCACGCACCCACACATCCACACATCCGCGCATCCACTAACCCATGCACCCACACATCCACTAATCCACGCACCCACTAACCCACGCACACACACATCCACGTACCCACGCATCCACGTACCCACGCATCCACGTACCCACGCATCCACGTACCCACGCATCCACGTACCCACGCACCCACGCATCCACTAACCCACGCACCCACTAACCCACACACCCACGCATCCACACACCCATGCATCCACACACCCACGCATCCACACACCCACACTCATGCATCCACACACACCCACGCATCCACACACCCACACTCACGCATCCACACACCCACACATCCACTAACCCACGTATCCACTAACCCACGCATCCACGCACCCATGCATCCACTAACCCACGCATCCATGCATCCACTAACCCACGCACCCACACACCCATGCATCCACGCACTCACGCATCCACACACCCACGCATCCACTAACCCACGCATCCACTAACCCACGCACCCACGCATCCACACACCCACTAACCCACGCACCCACTAACCCACGCACCCACTAACCCACACACCCACGCATCCACACACCCACGCATCCACACACCCATGCATCCACACACCCACGCATCCCACACACCCACACTCACGCATCCACACACCCACGCATCCACACACCCACACTCACGCATCCACACACCCACACATCCACTAACCCACGTATCCACTAACCCACGCATCCACGCACCCATGCATCCACTAACCCACGCATCCATGCATCCACTAACCCACGCATCCACACACCCACGCATCCACTAACCACGCACCCACGCATCCACACACCTGCATCCACTAACCCACGCACCCACACACCCACGCATCCACACACCCACACATCCACTAACCCACGCATCCACACACCCACACATCCACACACCCACACACCCACGCATCCACACACCCACACATCCACTAACCCACGCATCCACACACCCACACATCCACTAACCCACACATCCACACACCCACACACCCACACACCCACGCATCCACACACCCACACATCCACTAACCCACACATCCACTAACCCAAACACCCACACACCCACCCACGCATCCACACACCCACACACCCACGCATCCACACACCCACACATCCACTAACCCACGCACCCACACACCCACGCACCCACACACCCACACATCCACTAACCCACGCACCCACACACCCACGCATCCACACACCCACACATCCACTAACCCACACATCCACACATCCACACACCCACACAATCATTGATTGATTCATTCATTCATACAGTACTTACCTCAGGGCGGAGCAGCACCGGAGGAGGGGCGTTCCAGCGAGGAGAGGAGGCAGAGCGGCGGCTACACCGGCGGGATCGGACACGGGGATCGAGGAGCGGTGAGATCGGACACGGGGATCGGGGGGGTGGGGGCCGCAAGCCGCAAGCCGCAAGCCGCAGGTGGGGGCCATCCAGAGGAGGGGTAGGCCTGAGGAGGGGTAGGGCATCGCGGCGGGTGAGGCCGCAATCAGGTTCCGGTATCGGGCGACGGGCGTGGGGGGCAGTGACAGGTGGGGCCGGGGGTCATCTTGAGAAGGGGAAGGCCTGAAGGAGGGGGAGGGTATCCGCCCCCAACGCCAGCAGCGCGGCGTGTGAAGCCGCACACAGGTCCCGGCTGTCACAGAGATCACAGCCGGGATCACAGCCTCAGTACCTGGCGGGGCCGGTCCGACGGGAGGCTCTGCACAGCTTGAGGGCTCTGGCTCCCGGTGGTCTGCGGTGTGTGCCCTGCTTCTTCCCGCCCGCTTTTTGAAAGTGTGTGCTGGAAGTGTGTTTTTTCACGCGGGAGACTCGCACTAGTCATTGCACGGTGCGTTTTTTTAACGCACCCATTGATTTCTATTGTGGCTCAATGCGTACAACTCGCATGCAGTCGCAGCATGCCGCGACTGAAACTCGCTTTGCGAGTTCAATGCTTAAAATGCGCACCAGTGTGTCCGACATGATAGAAAAACACTTGTTCTAGTGCAATGCGAGTTTATCTCGCATTGCACTCGCGCGAGGCACTGGGATCATGTCGGATGATGTGCCTTCAGCCTTATACTGAGCCTCATCGGTACTGGAGGCACACCCTATTACTGACCTGGTGATGTGCATTCCTTTTCTATAACACTTTTGTTCATGATTGGTTGGATGGCTACGTCCAAAGAACAACTATATCCATCAAAGTTCAGACAAAAAGATACATATTTCTCTTGAACTGGGCTGGTTTATAGGATGTGACTACTTGGTTTTGTAAACAGCGAGTTATGGACCTTCTCAAAGATCATCTTTATATTAGCACATAATACTACTTTATTCAGAAATTCTGGAACAAGTTTGTTTTTCACCATTGTAAGATATGATAAGATGCTATTAAAGCCATTTGCATTATATTTTCCTTTGGCTTAAGGTAAATGAATAATTTCAGTCTGAAACTGTATGAATGTTTATTTTCTTCTGTGTTTGCTCATTTAGGAAAAATGTTCCTATTTTTGCAGTACCCTTTTACTAGGGTAAATACACGAGTATTCTCAGAACAGTGCATTCACTCCTCAAAAATGATGCAACTTACCGTTCTACATTCTTCCAGCTCTTGTTGCATTTCCTGAAGCTGGTTTTCAGTTTGCATCTGAATGGCTTTCTTTTGAAGTTCCATCTCTTCTAAAGCTAGTAGTGCCTGCTGCTCTTTTTCTTGCATAGTATTCAAATTCTCCTTCTGGCCCTTAATCTGTTGTGGAACCAAAAAAAACAAATACGTGTATAATAATAATGGAAATATTTGTTAGCATGTAATAATAAACTGCTAAATCAATTCTATAAATACGGTATTTTTCAGATTATAAAATTTACTTTTGTTCCCCCAAATTTTGTGGAAAAATAGGGGGTGCATTTTATAATCCGAATACATGCTGTGCTGTAGGGAAAGGGGGCTCAGGGACGGTGTCCTGGAGCTGGAGGAGACTGCATCGGGCTGCAGAGGCAGCATGTGGTTACGTGCCCCCACTCATTAGCCTCATGTAATATGCACTGCATCCTCCTGTCTATCACCTCGGTGCTGAAGCCACACTGAGATGTGGGCGGGGAGAGTGGCGCATATTAAATGAGCCTGCACTCACACCCCATTCTGGATATGCCACCCCCCCTTCCACGTCATTCTATATGCCCCACCTGCTGGTGCGCACACCAAGGTGATAAATGTTTTTAACTCACCCTCCGTTGCGCCATGCTCCCAGCTCAGCAGCGGCTGTTCCTGTGTTTGTGCCCGACATCGGATCATGTGATCGGCAAAGCACAGTGATGTCATCAATTTGCACCCCAGGACAGAAGAGCCACGGCTGAGCTGGAAACACGGAGCGATGGAGGGTGAGCTAAAAACGTTTATTATCTTAGCGTGCACGCCAGTAGGGGGGCATATAAAGTGACAGGGGGCATAGCCGGCTTATGGGGGCCATGTACCAGGATGGGGGTTATATATATATATATATATATATATATATATATATATATATATATATATATATATATCATACATTCTGGTCCGCACCAGGAACATGTCGCGTTCAGGGTGCGGATGAGAATGTGTGATTTGTACGCAAGCATCCGCATGCGTACAAATCACTCACGGAAGTGAATATGTGCGCACGCCAATCTGCACCCGAGCGCATACACCTGCGTCCCCATGTTAAACATATGGACTTGCGGTATGTGCGATCAGCTTGCGGTTCCCCTCCGCAGGACACTGCGGAGGAGAACGCAAGTCTGAAGGCAGCCTTAGGCTACATTCACACGGGGTGCTAGATGTCCTCTCGTGTCTTGTTTTGTACAGATCCACTATTAGCAGTGTAATGCAGTGATTTTGGCTGTCCAGGCCTAGTCAATGCAATTCACAATTTGGCATTAGACACTGCGCTACTTACAGATCCGTTCTTGGGCTCAAGAACGGATCCTAATGCAAGCTAATTTTCAATTTGAATATCAGCACAGATTTCACCCTCTACAATGCAGAAGATTAAATATATGGAAAGACTGCACCTTTCGCACAAACAAAATCTGCAGGGGAAAATTAGTCGCTGATCTGCTGAGTAGTCTTAGGGTACCTTTACACGCCGCAATATTTTGTGGGAATCCTGACGGCGATATGTCGCCCTGAAACTATCACCGTCAAATTACCACCCAGTTACTGCGTGTATTTGGGGAATTTTGCGACGATAATTCGCCTGTTGCCTGGTTCTGATTTCAGAACACTGCTCCAAAATCAGAGGCAATCCTGAAGGCGAGATTTCCGGCATTTGGCGTGTGAACGGGAGATAGGGATGGAATCTGCGTCGCCTATTGATTTCCCGTAGGCGTGCCACAGCGTGCTGGAGTCCGCGCCCCATCTGCGATGATTGGTGTTGGCTACTGTGTTCCTATTGGCTGTCAGTTGACAGCGCGCCATATTTAAGCGTGTATTTGGTACAAGCTCCGATAGACAATGGCGTCATGTATAAGTCAGCCTTCCAACCAGCCCGGCGTCAGCACCCGGCGCACCCGGCAAGTGCCAGGCCGACAGCTTGAGGGCCCACCGGCCTGAGGCTAGCTCACACTTGCTGTGACCCTAGCCTGACGCAAGTATTGTCTGCTCAGCGCAGAGCTTAATGCATGCGCTGCCAGCACGAGCCATAGAACCATGTTTACATACAACATGTTGCAATGTAACATCAGGTTTCTATGGCTCCAGACATAGCATTAAAAGCTATGTGCTGCACCCGAAAACTTGCATCAGGCTAGCATGATGCGAACTCCAGCTCGAGTGCCCCAACATGCAGTTCGGATTTCTTATATTGCAACCAGTGTATGGATCACTGAAATGGTATGATTCCATCCTCTGTGAGGCTGAGGAAAGCCTGAAAACTCATGTTGTGCACTCGAGACCTGGCGTTGCCATCATGGCTAGGGTCACAATGCAAGTGTGACCCTAGCCTCAGGGGCCCCTGAGCACACTGCCCCCACAGCCAGGGCCATATCCAGGGGGCAGCTGGGGGGTCATTTGCAGGGAGGGCGCACTCAGCCTCCTGCAGCTCCGAGATCTCCCTCCGTGGGAGCCGACAGAGCTGCACACTCTGGGCTGACAGGACCTGTGATGATGTCAATGGAGGGTGGAGTCAGGGGTCACATGACCAGCTCCTCAGTGTATGCAGGACTAGAGCATCATGGTGGCCAGCATAGCAATTAGGTGACGTTTATGTGTGGGGTCAGGAGGGATTTACATGTGAATGTAGCAGAGGTGAGTGTGTACTAGGGGTATGGCAATTTGGTGAAGTTTATGTGGGTCAGGAGGGATTTACAGTGTGAATGTAGCAGAGGCGAGTGTGTACTAGGTGATGGAACGGAGCGAGTGGGTACTAGGTGTACGAAGCGGAGCCGAGTGTGTACGAGGTGTACGGAGCGGAGCAGAGTGTGTACGAGATGTACGGACGGAGCCGAGTGGGTACTAGGTGTACGGAGCGGAGCCGAGTGTGTACGAGGTGTACGAGCGGAGCCGAGTGTGTACAGGTGTACGGAGCGGAGCCGAGTGTGTACGAGGTGTACGGAGCGGGAGTGGCGTGCGAGCCAGTGTGTACGAGGTGTACGGAGCGGAGCCGAGTGTGTACGAGGTGTACGGAGCAGAGCCAAGTGTGTACGAGGTGTACGGAGCAGAGCCGAGTGTGTACGAGGTGTACGGAGCAGAGCCGTGTGGGTACTAGTGTACGAAGCGGAGCCGCGTGGTACTAGTGTACGGAGCAGAGCCACGTGGGTACTAGGTGTACGGAGCAGAGCCGCGTGGGTACTAGGTGTACGGAGCAGAGCCGCGTGGGTAGGAGGTGTATGGAGCAGAGCCGCGTGCGTAGGAGGTGTACGGAGCAGAGCCACATGCGTAGGAGGTGTACGGAGCAGAGCAGCGTGCGTAGGAGGTGTATGGAGCAGAGCCGCGTGCGTAGAGTGTATGGAGCAGAGCCGCGTGCGTAGGAGGTGTATGGAGCAGAGCCGCGTGCGTAGGAGGTGTACGGAGCAGAGCCACATGCGTAGGAGGTGTATGGAGCAGAGCAGCGTGCGTAGGAGGTGTATGGAGCAGAGCCGCGTGCGTAGGAGGTGTATGGAGCAGAGCCGCGTGCGTAGGAGGTGTATGAGCAGAGCCGCGTGCGTAGGAGGTATGTGTACCAGTGGTAGCCCCCCGCGTATTCCGCTCCTATAGTCTCAGCCACCTTTGCCAGCAGCATTCTTCTCCATAGTCTCTTCTGCCGCTGTCTACATTCTGCAGCTCAGCATGGAGGGGCACGATGTTGTCATGACTGTGCTGATATGTGCAAAGTGACCGGAGGAGACCGGAGCAGTGAGAAGAAAGGTGAGGAGAAAGAGAGATCGGACGGCCAGACATTCCGCTTGGCTGCGGTGCCACCCATATGGCAGTGTGGCTCCATTGAGCTGCTTGCATTATTTGTGTGCTTGAGGATGCTTGTGTATACACCAAGCATCCTCAGACGCACAAAAATGCAACATTTTGCATTTGAAGGGTATTTTTAAAAAGCGCAAGGGAATGCAAACGCATCTTAACCCGCTCCTAACAACGTGTAATATACTCACTGTCAGAAACAGCTCTTGCTGGTTTCGGCAGTCACTGTTCCTGTAAGGCTGCCTTCACATTTTTTAAAATGTGGCAGTTGCGGTAAAAAAATCTGCATCTGCCGCATTTTCCGCCTAGCGGCTGCACTTGCTAGCCATTTGCGGCAAGCCCCATGCATTGTCTATGGGGCTTGCGGTAAGTGTGCGGCAATATATATATTATAGTCCATGATATGTACTAAAGGGGGCCCACTGAGACTTTTTCGCCCGGGGCCCACAGAAACCTGGAGCCGGCCCTGCTTCCAACGCAGGCTGCCCAATCATAATGCTATTGCGTTGTCCAATGAGCGTGTTTGGGGCGCGGTGTAAACCAGTCTGGCACGCCTATGTTCTCGCCGCGCTGAACATGTACGCCCACATTCTTTTGGGATTGCGGCGTGTGAAGCGGCGAGGGAAGTCGACCGGATTGGTTCCGCTGTGGGTGAGGGATTTCCGGGGCGACACATCGCCTTAGGTTGAGGGCAAAACTGCGGCATGTAATGGCGCCATCGGCGATCTGAGGCAAGCATGAAAAACGTGCACACGCACGTTAGATCGCCTCATATCGCCAGCAAAAATTGCGGCATGTAAAGGTACCCTTAGGAAATCCTTCATTGAGTACAATCTGTACCCTAAAAAATAAACTGTAGATATCGGCTCATTTACAAAGACATTTGTAATGTGACTTACCAAAGCATTTTTAAACTTTTCTTGATGCTCCTCTTCCAAGATTTTTAGCATTTCCTTGTGTTCCTCCTCTTTATTTTTTAAGGCTTCAGCATGTAATTTTTCAAGCTCATGAATTCGATCATCACAGTTTTGCTATAATATGAAATTAGGACATTTTATCAAATGTTGCCTCAAAGGCGTTTCATATTCACTCCGCGGCGCACTTCGCCATGTACAAACAGCCCCTCAGTGACTTCAAGACCGCTCTCACTGCCGCAAAACAAGCCTACTTCTCTTCTCTAATAACCGCCCTGTCCCACAACCCCAAACAACTATTCAAAATTTTCCAGTCTCTACTCCGTCCCCTTGCACCTCCTCCCTCTCCCCTCATGTCTGCCGATGACTTCACCGCCCTTTTCAAACAGAAGATAGACAAAATCAGAGAAAGCTTCGATCCACTGTCCCCTCAGCCCACCCCCACTAACTCCCAACCCACTTCGTCTAAAGGAAGCTTCTCCACCATGACAGATGATCATCTCTCCTACCTTCTGTCATGATCACACCTCACCACCTGTGCCCTCGACCCACTCCCCTCCCACCTCATCCCGAACTTCACTGCAGTCCTCATCCCTGCCCTAACCCATGTATTCAACATATCACTTACTACCGGCGTCTTCCCCTCATCCTTCAAGCCGCCTTGATCACACCCATCCTCAAAAAACCCTCCCTTGATCATGCATCTGTCTCCAACTAGTGGTAGTATACAGCAGCCCCAGTGGTAGTATATAGGAGCCCCAGCAGCCCCAGTGGTAGTATATAGGAGCCCCAGCAGCCCCAGTGGTAGTATACAGCAGCCCCAGCAGCCCCAGCGGTAGTATACAGCAGCCCCAGTAATCCAGGGCCCCCCAGCCTTGCTCCGGTAACCTGTAAAGTAAAATATACTTATTACTGTCCCGCTGCCGTCCGCGCCCGCATCCGCCGACATGCGATCCTCCATCTTCATGCGTCTTCTTCCGACTTCCTGTGTTCGGGCGCCGCAATGACGTCATTGCCTGCGACGAACAGAGAAAACCGGAAGAAGACGCATGAAGATGGAGGATCGCATGTCGGCGGATGCGGGCGCTGACGGCAGCGGGACAGTGATAAGTATATTTTACTTTACAGGTTACCGGAGCAAGGCTGGGGGGGCCCTGGATTACGGAGGCTGCTGTGGCTTGCCGTATGACTCGCGTATAAGCCGAGGGGGTACTTTTCAGCCCAATTTTTGACAGTGCAGACCAAAAGTTTGGACACACCTTCTCATTCAAAGATTTTTCTGCATTTTCAGGACTATGAAAATTGTAAATTTACTCTGAAGGTATCAAAACTATGAATTAACACATGTGGAATTATATACTTAACTAAAAAGTGTGAAACAACTATAAATATGTCTTATATTCTAGGTTCTTCAAAGTTGCCACCTGTTGCTTAGATTACTGCTTTGCACACTCTTGGCATTCTCTTGATGAGCTTCAAGAGGTAGTCACCGGAAATGGTTTTCACTTCACAGGTGTGCCCTGTAAGGTTTAATAAGTGGGATTTCGTGCCTTATAAATTGGGTTGGAAACATCAGTTGTGTTATGCAAAAGTCTGGTGGATACACAGCTGATAGTCCTTCTGAATAGACTGTTAGAATTTGGATTATGGCAAGAAAAAAGCAGCTAAGTAAAGAACAACGAGTGGCCATCATTACTTTAAGAAATTAAGGTCAGTCAGTCCGAAAAATTGGGAAAACTTTGTAAGTGTCCCCAAGTGCAGTTGCATAAACCATCAAGCGCTACAAAGAAACTGGTCCACCCCAGGAAAGGAAGACCAAGAGTCACCTCTGCTGCGGAGGATAAGTTCATCCGAGTCACCAGCCTCAGAAATCGCAGGTTAACAGCAGCTCAGATTAGAGACCAGGTCAATGCCACACAGAGTTCTAGCAGCAGACACATCTCTACAACAACTGTTAAGAGGATACTTTGTGCAGCAGGCCTTCATGGTAAAATAGCTGCTACGAAACCACTGCTAAGGACAGGTAACACGCAGAAGAGACTTGTTTGGGCTAAAGAACACAAGGAATGGACATTAGACCAGTGGAAATCTGTGCTTTGGTCTGATGAGTCCAAATTTGAGATCTTTGGCTCCAACCACCGTGTCTTTGTGCAACGCAGAAAAGGTGAACGGATGGACTCTACATGCCTGGTTCCCACCATGAAGCATTGAGGAGGAGCTGTGATGGTGTGGGGGTGCTTTGCTGCTTTGAAGCTGGTGGTCTGCATGCTGACCAGAGCGGCCACATAACCTGAAAGCTCCCACTGTATCGGACTAAAACCGGCTCAAATCGGCGAGTCCTTTCTCCTCCATGTATACTCCGGCGGTCTCCAGAAGGTCCTGAGCCCAGGATGACCCGCGGCAGAGTTCAGAAGCGTGGCTCCCCTCCCAGGCTCCCAGACTTCTTCGCTTCAGGGCGCACCGCTCATGCCGCAGGTAAAATGGCAGCGCCGTCCCCGGCTGCTTCTCCCTCATCGGGTTCCCCCCGCTCCTCTGACGGCTCTGGGGTGGCTGGAGAGGGTGGAGAGACATCCAGAGCGCACCGCAGCAGCTCCCCCCTCACTAAAGGAGACATGCACAGTTTTCTAGCTTCCATCAGAGCCTTCCTGAGGGAAGACATGCAAAATATGATAAAGGAGATCAGGGGGAGGTGGCTTCCCTGGGTGAGAGGACATCACATATTGAAAATAAAATGGCTGAGTACGCCAAGACAATAAATGCTCTAGTGGACGAAAATGACTCTCTCAGGGAGGAGATGGCCGGGGCTCATGATAAAATGTATGATTTGGAGGACAGGTCTCGAAGGAATAATGTGCGGATCAGGGGGGTGCCGGAAGTCCCTGATAATGCCCTTTCTGACTTCATGATGAAATTCATGCAGAGTGTGCTCCCATCTATGCTACCTAGAGACTTCATGATTGACAGGATACACAGACTGCCTAAGCCAAACATGTGAACCCAGCTTTGCCCAGGGATACCCTGGCCCGCATCCATTTCTACCCCACCAAAGAGGCATTCATGCTACGAATGAGAAATCCTCCTGAACTTTTGGCTGAATATCAGAGGCTAAAGGTGTTTCCTGACTTGTCCGCGGGCACTCTGGCGAGACAGCGGGAATACGGCCATGTTTGTGCAGAACTTCGTGATGTCAACATACGCTACAAGTGGGGCTTTAACCCCGTCAAGCTGATCATCATCTATGAGGGGCGTGGGGTGGTATGTCGGTCACCTAAACAAGTGGAATCCATGTTGACGGAGTGGAAGATTTCTTTCACTCCTCCTCCACAAACAAAGGGCCAAAAAAATAGCACAGGACTGGTTTCAAGCTTAAAGAGGAGGAAGAGACTGTCCGGGATGGGACCTAAGCTCTGAGGGTGTTCGGAGCTGACAGTATTTTAATTAGTGGCCCCCTGCTTTGAAGCTCATCAAGACAATGCCAAGACTGTGCAAAGCAATAATCAAAGCAAAAGGTGGCTACTTTGAAGAACCTAGAATATAAGACATATTTTCAGTTGTCTCACACTTTATTGCTAAGTATATAATTCCACATGTGTTAATTCATAGTTTTGATGCCTTCAGTGTGAATCTACGATTTTCATAGTTATGAAAATGCAGAAAAATCTTTGAATGAGAAGGTGTGTTCAAACTTTTGGTGTGTACTGTATATATTTTACACACACACACACACATCCGCAAATATATATATATATACCGTATATATGGTTCATTCCATATCAAGTGATCCAAATATGAATATTTTTTTCCTGACGTCTTTAGGTTTAGGATATGTCATGTGCTCAGCACAAAGTTACACTAATAAAATATTGTGTATAACAAGATATCCAAAGATATAACATGTACTGAACAGATGTAAATTACCCACCCCTCCCTCCCTTCCCCCGCATCTTCCATTCATCACATTTCTGTAGACTACTTCCTCCTCCATTTGTTTTTTTTTTATGGAAACGTCAGGCATATGATGAAAGATCCAAATTTTATAGTCCATACTGGGACCTAACCCACAGGATAGCCTAGACATAACCTGTACCCGCTCCCACCCTACTCTCACCTTATTACATTCCCACACTCTGTGAAACATGTCAGCACTGACCAATCCACATTTTGGACATGCCTGTAGTCTGCCACTTCCTCCAGGAGTAGACGGAATGTTGAACCCCAGTCTGTATTGAGAATCTCTGCATTTCTCGTTCATTATATATCTCCTCATCTCATTCCACCCTTCCAAGACTCTTTGTCCTATGTCCTCCTCCCCAGCCTGAACGCCCATGCACCGAAAATCCCAGTACGGCTCGATGGGAGAAGGTGGACCTTTAAGGTATTTTAAATTGTGGAGATTGAAGACGCACCCGTGTCGTCGTTGAGTAGGCTATCCCATTTTCAGTCCAGACACTCCCTACTGACATCCAGTAATGACCGCAATAGGTGGTGCCTCAATTGTTCGTATTGAATTTTATGAGACATCGCTAATTGCTATTTGCTTCTCACTTCTACCCCCATCATCCAACGTCCCTCCCGCCGCAGTAATAAATCACTTAATGTGTCAATGCCCTTTTCTCTCCAAACCTGAAAAAGGCCGTTTTCCCTCCCCAGTTTGAAGTCGGGGTGTCGCCAAGGGCTAAGATAATTGGATATTTTCCAAGAACGCCCCAACTTTTTTATTATCGCCTTCCAGGCCCCTCTAGTATCTTGGAACAATACCGAATTTTTTTATGGTCGGGGCTACGTTGATACTAGAAGAGTGTAAAAGGACTACCAGATCCCAGGGCTCCGGGGAACGATCTGGGGGGTGCCGCGGGGATCTCGAACAGTAAGATGCTCTCGGAATGACAGCCTTCTTGTCTAGCGGGATTTGTCACTTCCACAAGTCCCCAGGGGTGCCAGCAGTGAAATGTCTCAAAGCCACTTAGGGCCTGTCATATATCTGACCTCACCATCCCTTTCTCTCACCTTCAATGTGGCTGGATAGATTAACTGGAATGGTACATTTTGCTTATAGAAAAGACTGCAGACCTCGCCAGACTCTTTGCGTTTTTTCGCCACTATAGCTGAATAATCACTAAATATTAGGACTTTGTGGCCTCTGAGGAGTAGTGGCTGTCTTCTGTTTCTATAGAGACGCAGCAAACTTCTTTGTCTTCATAATCCAGAAATCTCATGATGACCTGGCAGTTCTTCTGATTGTTTGGGCGCTTTCTCTCCCCTAACTCCTGGATCTCTCTGGGCTATCATTCAGAGGGCCCACTCTATGTGCTCTTTCGATTTTGCAATTTGTTTGTAATCCCAGGGCCTTGGGCAGTTCCAGTTCGCAAATGTCATTAAGATCTTGATGGGTAATAGACTCTGGCAGTCCTACTATTCTTAAAATGTTTTGTCATGATCTATTCTCAAGATCATCTAATTTGTCACACAGCCATCTAAATTGTTTGTGTAATTCTGCCAGTTCTTGCTCCATGACAAGTATTCTATCCTCCACCTCTGACCATCTTTGTTCCAGTTCCTCCAGTCTGCTAGCATGTTGTGTTGATATATCTTGTAGCTCTGTTATGACATCTTTAACTACCTCCCTTACTGCAGCCTTTATGTCACCAGTAAAATGTTTTGCCACTTCCCTGGCTAGCTTTTTATAATCTGTAGCGGTGTGTGGCTGTTCATCATTCCCTGTAGCCCTGGGCTCTGCATGGAACTCTGCCCTGGTCACCGCTGGGTTTTTCCCCGCCGCTCGCGGTGTTTGTACCTGCGGTACCAGCTCCTTCCTACCTCCCTGCATTGCCGACATCTTGCTTGGCGCTGGGGCCGAGGAGGGAATCTTCGGTGAGTTCTACGCGTGCCTTGGCATGCTCCGCAGCCACCGCTACATATGCTGCACTGTGCCCCACAATGTCAGCGGTCTTTTGTGATACCACTATGTCCGCCGCTGGTCTGTGTTTGTCGGTGTGCAGCCGCCGGCTCTGGGAGCTTCTCCCTCACACCACCATCATGCTGGTGCAGGAACCGGAAGTGACAGATTTTCAAGGTTTTAAAAAAGCGTGAATTTTGGCCTGGTATGGCTTTACATTTTCTACCATATCTCGGGCTAGAAGTAAGATGGAGAAACAAAATAAACACCTTTCTACTCAGAACTGTACAGGCTTCAGAAGGTATGTCACACGAGCATATTCGTTAATATTTTACCCATGCGAACGCAAACGCAAAATTTTTAACCGCATTTCCAAAAAAAAACAATTTAAAAATTCCCAAAAATGCATGTGTCTGCTATGCGCTTAGCCACATCTGTACCAAAATTCAAGTTGGGATCGCGATATGATCATACTATAAAATATTTAACTGTTATAGCATCAATGGGTCATTCCATATCAAGTGATCTAAACATGAATTTTTTTTTTTATCTGACGTCTTTAGATTTTTTTAAAAAAAATTCTATGTCTAGTACAACTTTAGTTTTTTACAAATTAAAAGTTTTGAATCTTTTTCTTTATCAGTTAAACTCTAAAAATCTGTAAAAGGGGGCGTGCCCGGATTTGCATGGAAGCGGACGTCTGAGCCTAGAGCTCCTGCTCCCGAGAGCCTATAAAAGCATTAAATTAGCCCCAGGAGCCTGGAAATGGGGCGAAAGAAAGCCCACAAGACCCCCAGAGAAGCGGAGCCAAAGGCAACGGGCACCCTGGACGCCTATTTCACTTCTGCCAGCGGAGCACCCGCTCCTGAGGTGACCCAGCAGAGAGGACCGGGAGCCGCCGCAGCACAGCTCGCACAGATCACACAGCTCGCCCCGCACGCAGTTTCCTCTAAGGCACCAAGCGGTGAGTCAGACCCGCAGGTGCAATGCACTCCCCACCGGACCGCAGCTGATGTAAGATCTGTGGGACCGGAGGATGGGGGGCGGGCTCCGGACACCGGTGTGCAGCGCCACATGGCGGCCGGCAGTGAGGCCCCTTCTTCCTCCCAGGGCTTTCCCACGCTGGGAGCCCTGGAGCAACGAGAGGAGGGAGAGGAGCTTGTGATGATAGACAAGTCCCCTGAGGAGGGGGCGGAGCTTCAGGCAGCTGCAGGATTGCCAGTCCCTGTGGCTGAAACGCTGCTATGGTCGGGGCTTGCACCAGGAGACCCCTCACCCGACCTCCACAGAGACTATACCCCAGTATTGACCCCAATAAAATTACAATATGAGCCCATAGGTGATGGGAGCCTCATAGTTAGTGATGCGGAGGGAAGAGGGGTCACATGCTCCAGCTCCAGTTAGTCTCCCCTTCCATCAGAGATTACAGTGGCTCTCACAAGGGAGCTCATGTCCCTGACAGAGAGGAACGTGGAGAGCCCAGTCAGGGCGGTTCAGGACAGGGGACCCCCCGATATAGGAGGCAGACAGAGGGACCCTACAGACAACACAGATGGGGACATGTGGAGCTCCACTGGGGCAGGCGACAACTGGGCTACCCAGGCCTTAGATGGACCCAGTCGCCCCCAGAGATCATCTCGGCCCCCAAAGCAAGCCCAGCAGATCCGTAAAATCTCCATAGAATCCAGAGAGCTGACTGATGGCTCTGAGCCCCTATCTCTTGACACAAGAAGAGACCCAATGGGCCGGGACCCTGATCCGCCTCGTCTTACTCAGGAATATATCTACCCTCCCTCGCCGCCTCCTCCTGATTGGTGGCAGTATGTACGAGAGTTACCGACTAAGCAAGACTTCAAAATGCTGGTCGCAGAGATCAAAGATACCGGTCGATCAGAACTAGCAGCAGCAAGGAGGGAAGTGACCGCTTTGACTCAGAGGGTCCATCAGCTGGAGGAGGATCACAACCAAGCCAGAGCGGTGATACGGCACCTTCAGTCCCAAACCACTGCTCAGGGCACCATTATAAGAGATCTCCAGAGGCACGTAGAAGGCCTGGATAATAGGGGCCGACGTCACAACATTAGGGTCAGAGGGATCCCCGAGACGAGAGACACGGAGGATGTAGCGGGCACCCTGCAAAAAGTTTTTAACACAATACTATGCCGCCCAATGGATCATCCAATTAAAATGGACAGAGCCCATAGAGCCCTGAAGCCAAAAAACTTAACAGGAAACCCCAGGGACATCATCTGCCGTATCACGGACTTCCCTTTAAAGGAAGACATCATGAAAAAAGCAAGACAGATCAAGCAGCTCACCCACAACAACGCAAAAATACAGCTCTTCCAGGACCTCTCGTGGATCACCTTACAGCAAAGGAAAGCATTGAGACCACTGTTACACATTTTGCCAGATAATCAATTACCCTATAAATGGGGCTTTCCTTTCAGCCTTTCGGCTAAGAGGGGGGACCGAGTAGCCACCCTGCGGAACCCGGAGGATCTGGAGTCCTTCTGCCGTGTGTTGAACATCGAACAGCCGGATTTGCCTGATTGGTCCTTGCCGCTGGGGCTGCCTCCACTACAGCAAACCTGGCGACAGTCTACACCGCGTAAGACCTCGCGGAGAGCCTCAAGGAGAGAGGACCCATCATGAATGGTGACTATGATATCCATTGATTGACACTGGTGTTTGTTTTTGGCATCTTTTTTCTCCTAGTTGTGGGGCTTTCAATGCCCTTAGTGGGAACGTGCGGCTCTTGGGAGCAGGAATTTGGGAGATACCTAATCTTGCGGATTTGGCGTGTACCCCCACAGACGAGAGTCGTGTTACCGGTTTCTTTGAAGTATTAAGTAGTACAGAGGCGTCTCACAGCTGCTTTCGGCGGCGGGGTCTGTACTGTACCCGACTCTCACTTTGGGACTACATGATGTTGTCCTGTATTACTCACATCTGTTTTTTTTTTTTTTCTTACTCATTCAATGTTTGGTTATGTTGTATGTGTTTTGATCTGCAGTACAAGTTTGTCCTCACCTTATCTGATAAGTCCTCTAGACAATGCTCTTAGACCCCACAGTCCCGCTATGCGTCCATCTATATCCACTTTAAATGCTCTGGGTGTGACTATCTCCTCATGGTTAAGTTGCTTACTCTCAATGTAAAGGGACTAAATTCGGACATAAAAAGAAGGCTCACTCTCCGAGAGATGAGGGAGTCTAAAGTGGATATTGTGTTTCTGCAGGAGACGCATCTTACGGATACGGGCTCCCTTAAATTTGCACATCATTGGTTTCCTACTACTTTCTCTGCTACAGCTAAGAATAAAACGGCTGGGGTGGCAATTTTGATTTCCCGCCATTGTACATTCCAGGTATCTAAAGCAGACATGGATCCTCAGGGCAGATTTGCCATTGTTTATGGGAACATAGAGGGAATACCAATTATGTTGTGCAATTTATATGCAGGCAACACGAATCAGATAAAATTTGTAGCTTCAGTTTTGGCCCGATTACGCCCTGACAGAGGAATGGCCCAGATAGTGGGTGGTGACTTTAATGTGGTATTTTCGGAGGCTAGAGACAGATTAGTACATCTGCCACCCCGTACGAGAAATATAAAAACGGATTATGTCTCTACTAGCTTTAGGAAACTAATACGTCGATATATGTTGTATGACTTATGGCGTATTGACAATCCAACAGATAAGAAATATACATTTTACTCCCATCCTCATGGCTCCCATAGCCGTATTGACTATTTTTTTAGGGATGTGGTTACCTTACGCTCCATGATATCGGCTTCCATTGGCACCATAACCTAGTCTGACCATGCCCCTCTGACAATAGACCTCAAATTGATGCCTAACCCACCTAAACATAATCATTGGAGATTAAATGAATCCCTTTTGACAAATAGAGATACACGTGATAAATTGCGGAAATCCCTTGTAAACTATTTCACTGAAAACACCCCATCATCTCCATCACTATCTGTCCTGTGGGAGGCCCATAAGGCGGTTTTTAGAGGAGAGTGCATTGCACTGTCATCCAAGATTAAAAAAGACGCAAAATCCCAATATCTAACAATAGAAGAGAACTTAAAAAAAACAGAGGCGCGATTACTGGCGCATCCCACCAAACAACTCCTCAAAGAGGTAATAGACCTGAGAAGCCAACTCAAAGCCATCTCGCATGGTAAGGTGGAGGTACTACTAAGATATTCCAGACAGAAATTCTATGAATACAGTAATAAGGCGCATACAATGCTGGCCAGGAGACTAAGAGATCAGGTTACTAACAATTCCCCCTACGGCATTAAAGATCAGGCCGGAGTGATCCATTATGACCCGGGTAAGATAGCTGACATCTTTTACGAATATTATTCTTCGCTTTACTCTCTCCCCCTTGCTTCACCCCAACCCCAGGGAGGACAAAACCGTATCTTGGATGAATACCTCTTATCGTGTCACCTACCTAAATTGTCCCAGACCGCCCTAGACGAAACTTAACCAGAAAATTACTACGGAGGAGATTGAGGAAATAGTGAAGAAATTGCCAAGTCATAAAGCCCCGGGTCTGGATGGATTGCCATATCTTTACTATAAAACCTATATAGATGTGCTGTCCCCCAATATGGTCCTTTTGTTTAACCACTTCATGGAAGAAGGGGTAATACCTGATTCTATACTCCATTCCTACATTACCGTAATCCCAAAAGAGGGTAAAGACCTGATGGAATGTGCATGCTACCGTCCTATCAGCCTGTTAAATGCTGATCTGAAAATTTTCACCAAACTCTTGGCAGATAGGCTGGGGACCTGGCTTCCACATCTGATCCATAAAGACCAGGTTGGTTTTGTTCGCTTTCGTCAGGCAGGTGACAATACTAGGCGTATCTTGGACCTGATAGAGGTGGCCAACAGGGAGGCAGAGGAGGCCCTGTTGCTTAGTTTAGATGCAGAAAAGGCCTTCGACAGGTTGGATTGGGCATTCATGTTCCACTCTCTCCATCATTTTGGCCTGTCGGGGCCTTTTGTTGCAGCACTGAGGGGTCTCTATTCATCTCCCACTGCCTCGGTCCGCCTTCCTCACGCCCATTCCAAAGATTTGTCCATAAAAAATGGAACGCGTCAGGGGTGCCCCCTTTCTCCATTGCTCTATGTCCTTAGTATAGAGCTGCTGGCTGCGCAAATTAGGCTTAACCCTGATATTTCTGGAATCCAACTTAAAGACAGACAATTCAAAGTCGCCCTGTTCGCAGATGATGTGATACTCTCCTTGACAAAGCCCGTTATCTCTCTGCCTAACTTACATGCCGCTATTGAGTCATACGCTAAATTGCCGGGTTATAAAATTAATTCGGCAAAAACTGAAGCACTGCCCATAAACATTCAGGAGCCTAAACTTCACCTCCTTAAAAGTTTATATAGTTATTCCTGGCGTACAACGTCCCTACGCTACTTAGGGATCAACATGACCTCTAGCTACAAAACAATATACCAAGCTAACTTTCCACCCCTAATACGGAAGGTGGAGGCCCAACTTAAAAAATGGTCAGCCTTACAGATCTCGCTTTTGGGAAGGGTGGCAGCTATTAAAATGTCCGTTATCCCCCGCTTTTTATATTTATTTGAAACACTACCGGTAAAAGTACCCATTACAACCCTAAGGAGTATCCAGTCGTCTCTAATGAAGTTTATTTGGCACTCGGGAAGACACAGAATACCGGACTCGGTCCTATGTGCATCAAAACGCGAAGGAGGGGTTGCCTGCCCGGACATTATGCTGTATTATTAAGCTACGCATTTGCGTCATTTGTCCCACTGGTCGACGTTGCCAATATGCAGTAGATGGACAGAGGTGGAACAGCTATGGCTGGCCCCATACCATCCTGTCTCGTTAATATGGGGCAAACCCTCGGAGATTCACTCCAAGATGTTATTGGGCCCAATGGCTTTTACCAGGGATATTTGGAGTAAATGCAGAATTAAATATCAATTAGCGGCACACACCTCTCCCTTAACACCTTTTCTGTATAGCCCATATACTTCGGGCGCTTTGTATAATATTACAATGCGCAAATGGGCTGAGGCGGGCCTTTTTTGCTTCCGTGACATAGTAAACCCACTTACACACGTACCACGACCCTTCGCTGAGCTGCGTTCGTTATATAAGCTGCCAGAAAAGCTGGGCTTCTCGTATAGACAGATAATTCACTACCTTAAGTCGGTCATGGGATCCAAAAAGAAGACAGGCCTGACCCAATTTGAAAACCTATGCTCTCGAGGACCCTCTACTAGAGGCCTCATATCTGATATTTTTGCTATCCTGAATTCCCGGGGTTGCTGGGGCTCGTTTAAACACGCCTATATGATGCGATGGGAAGCTTGGTTAGAGAGGGAGATTTCTGGCCCAATGTGGGGGGTGATATGGGACAGAACATTCAGGTCATCAGTTAATACCTTATATAAAGAGAACCAGATGAAAATATTAATGACATGGTACCACACGCCTGAACTTATTCATAAGTTTAATTCGACTATCCCGGACAATTGTTGGAGATGTGGCCAAAGTAAAGCCTCCTTGTATCATCTTTTCTGGTTATGCCCATTAATCCAAGGTTTTTGGGAGTCCGTGACAACAGTGATGTCCCGGCTGATGGATCACCCCCTGCCCCTAGACCCGGCTGTATGTCTCTTAAATCTTTTCCCCCAGGTTTGAATAAATATATGAGCAGGCTCTTAATGCATTTATTTACAGCAGTGAAATGCTTGATATCCCTAAACTGGAAGAGGAGGGCCCCACCCTCACTATCTGACTGGTATGCACGGATAAAGGATATCCGATTAATGGAACAAATGACTGCCACACTCCACAATACGATGGACAAATTTAACCAGACATGGCAGATGTGGGATCTTTCTGTGGACTTATTACAACTGTGACGACTGGAGGAAATGAGCTGTTGTTATCATTTATTAGTATTAGAGATTGTGCTGCAGACTTGTGATTGTGAAGTCGTGTTATGTGATTTGTTATGACTGATAATTAAAAAACTAATAAAAATCAAAGTTGAAAAAATAAATAAATAAATAAAAAATAAAAAAAAAATCTGTAAAAATTAAAAAAAAAAAAAAAGCGCAAATTTTGGCCTATAATGGCCATACATTTTTTATCATATCTCAGGCTAGAAATAATGGGGTTAACCACATCCAGTGTTTTCTGAAACACTAAGAGAGTGAGTAAATCACTGCTTGCTCTACTTTTTAATCGCTGTAATAAACACAGCATTTATCACTATTTATATTTAAAAAAAAAAAAACAATCTGCCATCGTTTTCATTAGGGATTAGAAAAACTAATGCATATTTAGTGAAAACTCAGTAGATAAAAGCTGCTAAAACCACAGCGTTTATCCACAGACAGAAAAGGTTGTGTGTGCTCTAGCCCTAATACTCACAGTTCTATCACAAGTGTACTATAAATCTTTATTTTTATTACCCATTTTCCTTACTTAACCCTCCGTCACATACAATATCGGTTCTAACGAGTTCACATACAATGTGACTGTCAGGCGCAGGCTAGAAAAATACCTACGGTATAATATCTAAGGCTGCCTTCACACTTGCAGATGGATCTGCAGCGTTTTGCAGATGCATCTGCAAGTGTGAGCATGCTGACCGCGGTGCCTATGTTTATAATAGGGCGCACCGCGGTGTGAAAGCTCTCATTCACTCCTATATGTGTACTGTCAGCAGGCGTACGCCTGCTGACAGATCACACACTCCCGCCCGCACTGTGGACGCGAGATGTAGCGTCCATGCTGCGGGCGGGAGTGTGTGATCTGTCAGCAGGCGTACGCCTGCTGACAGTACACATATAGGAGTGAATGAGAGCTTTCACACCGCGTGCGCCCTATTATAAACATAGGCACCGCGGTCAGCATGCTCACACTTGCAGATGCATCTGCAAAACGCTGCAGATCCATCTGCAAGTGTGAAGCCAGCCTAATGTGTGCAATTTCAGTGCTCTAAAAGTGATCAGTGACCTTCATAGGGATGTAATAAAAGAGACTACACATAATCAGGTGCAAAAAAAACCCACTTACTTAACATAAAACTAATAACTCTGAAATACAAACATTTCAAAACTCCTGCCAAGTAAAAGAGATGTGCCTGTCAGGCCTATTGTATGTGACGGAGGGTTGATATTAAGGGTATGTGCGCACTGGGCGGGTTTTCGGCGGTTTACCTGTGTAAACCGCCGTTTTGCATACATTAGTTTTATTTAAATTTATGTTAATCCAAACCGGCGTTTGGATTAACATTGAAACTAATGTAACCCGCCCAAGCCTGTGCACATACCGGCGGTTACCCAGCGTCATCCGTTGCTAACCCGCAGGTTTCCCAGCGGGTTAGCAAAGAATGACCAAGTTCTAAAAACCGGCCGGTTCTGCAGCGGCTGCAAGCAGAATCATGTGCTGCTTCCAGCCGCTGCAGAATCGCCGCCGAGAACCCGCTGGGCAGCCGCCGGATACCGCCCGCACATACCCGCCAGGAAGCCGGTGGACGGCGCCGGAGCTTCCTGGCGGGACCCGCCAGCTGCCGCCGACAAACACGCCGGGTAAGTGTGAACTTACCCTAACTGTATTTTTCTCACAGAGCAATGGCTGCTGCTTCTCAAGGAACAGCATTTTATAATATATACTGTTGCAATTCCTTTAAAAATCTGGACACCAAACAAGAAAAAAATCTTAGGCCGGTCCAAGATGGGATGTTTGATATAAATCCATCATTCAATGCAGCATGAACATTTGTGATAGTTGTAGAAAGCAACTTGCAAAAGAAAAAAATACTCCGCAAGCACAACATTTTGATGAACCTGTAACTTCCAAGACAGTGGATTTTATAAATCCTGATTTAACAATTGAGTATTTGAATACTTTCTAACATCGAAGATAATTAAGATAATGAGGTGGGAGAGGCATAATTTTTCTCAGAATAGTACGGGCTTTCATTTGATATGTCACAAGACTATGTTTCTTAATATTTTGTTAATATGTATACTGTACTTTGCAGCACAAAGTGGTCTGAGCAGTGGAACATTAGTAACAGTTCTATAGATTCCTATTATCTTCCCAGATTGTGTATGTGATAGACATTCAGTGAGTCATAATAGACCAGCTCATTATGTTGATGAGCCTTTATGAATATGCAGATTATTAACAAAATATAACAAAAATTATTAACAAAATATTAAGAAATATAGTCTTGTGACATATCAAATGAAAGCCTGTACCGTTCTGAGAAAAACTATGCCTCTCCCTCCTCATCTAAATTCTAGCCCGAGATATGATAAAAAAGTAAAGCCATAGCAGGCCAAAATACAAGCTTTTTCAAAACTTCATAAATCTGTAAAAAATTAACTGATGAAGAAAAAAATTCAAAACTTTTAATTTGTAATTAAGTAAAGTTGTACTTCATATAGAAAAAAAAATTTAAAAAAAACTAAAGATGTCAGGTAAAAAAAATATTCATATTTTGATCACTTGATATGGAATGACCCATTGACGCTACAATAGTTAAATATTTTAAAACATCCCATTACGATCTCAACTTAAAATTTTGGTACCGATGTGGCTAAGAGCATAGCAGACGTGAATTTTTGGGAATTTTTAAATTATATGTTTTTTTTCTGAAATGCGTTTTCAAATTTTGCGTTTGCATGGGTAAAATATTAATAAAGATACTCTTGTAACATATTTGGTGAAATCCAGTACCGTTCTGAGTAGATTGGTGTTTATTTTGTGTCTCTATCTTATTTCTAGCCTGAGTTATGAGGAGAAATGTAAAGGCAGGCAACACCGAAATGCACACTTTTTCCAAACTTTGAAAAATCAATTAAAAATAAAAAAAAATTTTTTAGAATTTTTTTTTATCTTCACATTTTTCACATTCTGCATTGTCTGACATGCTTTTATCAAATAAAATCTCAAAAGAATTAAAAATATAGAGGTAAAAATCATTGGTTCACTTGACATGGTGACCCATATATATATATATGGATATATTTTTTATTATAAAAGGTTGCAAATTTTAATTATATATATATATGCTATGGTGGTTACAGCCACCTAGCCTTGGCTACACTTTACATTTATACTGTACATAATCAACAGAACATATCGACATCACCGTCTGTTCTAAATGGCAGCTATGCCCGCCTGGCATCATTCACATTACATATGATCTCCAGAACCTTAAGGCGTCTCTTACTGACACTTACAGACCCAGTCTGGTTCTAATGGCGGCTATGCCCGCCTGGTATCATTTACATTACACAGTCCACTGTGCCTTTGAGACATCCTCAGCCTCTCACATGGCACACACACATGGACTGCAGCCCCTCACAGGGCCCATACAGCTTACAGAGGTCATCCCAGTTTCATACAGGATGCTACACTGCATACAGCCTCCACACACCTCACACAAGGTCAATGGGACGCTCACGACCTGACAGTCGGTACCCAATGGCGGTTACGGCCTTCTGGCCTTTGAGACATCCTCAGTCTCACATGCTACACAGAATCACCCATCTCATACATAGGTCAACAGGACCACATCCACACATCCACAGTCCCTCATGGACTTCCATGGACGTCAGCCTTGTCAGGCCCAGACCACACAAATACAGTCCAGCATCGACTTCAGCCTTCTCAGGACCAAACCAGGTTCTGAGCTACCTGAGCTCCCGGGCAGTCAAAGCGTCCCCCAAGATCTCCTCACCCTGTCCATGATGCCCGGCTACCTCCGAGCCCCACCAACACAGGCAAAGATACCAGACGGCAGCCTCATCAACATGGTCAGAGTGAGCCCCCTGCAAGTTCAGCCAGGACCCCCATACACTCAGGTGCACTACTAACTTCTCAGCCTGGCCACAGGCTTCATACGGCAGACAGGGACCAGTGTCTCTGGCAGGGAGAGCCAGGCGTCCTGCCTCATCACCCCAAAGGGGACGGGACCCCCCTGAGACATGCCCTCTCCCTCAGAGGAAATGTCTGGTCTCTCTATCAAAACACAGGCCTAGGCAACTATTATCTTGCCTGCCACACCCACATCTGAGACACCCACTCCTGGTACTTGTAACAATTAGAACACACTGCTCTTTTAGAGGCCGCTCAATGGTCTCATCAACCCCTTTAGTTGTTAACCCTGTATACTGTAATACTAATATGGATACAAAGTTGCACACTCCTTTAGATGTTTTTCATGCAAGGTTTATTATGAACAGTTAATGGCCACAGATGTCAACGCGTTTCGGCTTTAACCAAAGCCTTGATCACGACAATTGGCAGGTGTGGGTCATGGAATGTTCTAGGATAAGATTGGAAAGAGGCGTCTTTCCTTGGTGGCGAACGCTCGATTAAGGTGGTTTGCTTTATTTCAATAATTCCCAAATGGGGATAGGCGTTTTTCAGCACGGTCCTTCTTTCAGTGATAGGTCCGCCCCCGTCAGAGTCCTGGTAGCAATGAGCCTCTTTCCAATCTTATCCTAGAACATTCCATGACCCACACCTGCCAATTGTCGTGATCAAGGCTTTGGTTAAAGCCGAAACGCGTTGACATCTGTGGCCATTAACTGTTCATAATAAACCTTGCATCAAAAACATCTAAAGGAGTGTGCAACTTTGTATCCATATTTGTATTTACTGGGATTGAAGAAATCCTGTTAGTTGGCACCTCCACTCACCACCTACGCGGTGTGCACACCATTATACCATATTTACTGTAATACTAATACTGTATACTGGTAAGGTCTACCACAGCACTCATTCATTCATACAGGTCCATATACCATTAACCCTGTGTGTATGACTCAGGGGCTATGCGAGTCATGTCGGTCACGTGCCATAGCGCCGGCATGTCTCACAATATATTTATAGTTACAGTCTGCAACCTTTATAATAAAAAAATATATATACAGCAATATGTGTTAAAGGGGGCCCACTAACTCTTTCGCCTGAGGCCCACAAAAACCTGGAGCTGGCCCTTTTGGCAGCACACGCCAACCACTGAGAGGAAGTGAACCGTGATAGCTTCCAGGTTCACACCAGGACGCGGGGCTATCACGTGAGCACGGGAGATCTCGCAATTTTATCATGGGATCTCCGGTGCCGGCAAGAAAAAGCGCATTCCCCGCCGCGGTGGTTTTGGATCCCGCTGTCAGAAATTGACAGCGGGATCCAAGGGGTTTACAACACCAATCAGATCCGGGATCTGATCAGTGCTGGAAGACCAACATCTCAGCTAATGAGATCCACTGAAATGTCGGGTGTTTGATGTGAGCACCGCGCCGGAACTCACATCAAACACAGGGACGTGACCCATGACGTCCTCCTACGTCATCGGTTGGGAAGGGGTTAAAAGAATCAAGGGCCAGGTCTGCCTCTAGGTCAGACTGCAAAAAAAAAAGCGGGGATGGCAAAGGAAAATACATTGGGGAAAAAGACCTGGATTCGCACCAGCAAAAAAAGGCGTTCAAGTATGATGGTATTTGCACCACGAAGATGGCTTCCTTAACCTGATCATGGTCTGGATAAAGGGTTCAGAAAATCTGAGCCTGTTTAAAACCAAGGCTTCATAGAAATGCCATTAAAGCAAGCAGCCATAAATTCTGGTGAAAGAACGAACCCTGAGACAAACAGATTCGAAAGAGCCCATGGAGAGTCACCTAACATTCTAATGTCTGATACTCATAACCTCTGGTGCCCATCCGGAGCCACCAGGATCACAGAAACCTTTTCTTTTCTGATTTCCTTGAGAATGTAGGAAAAAGAGGAATAGGCAGACAGATGTAAGGTAAAGTGTCCACCTTAGGATCTTTGATACTTCCAAAATGGCAGAATGACTTCTCTATGAGACTGCGCGACCCCGCACTCGTGACCTTGAGCACGCAATCGCAGCTAGCACAGATACTAGCGAGAACAGACCCTACCTCCAACTGACACAGACAAAAAATGAAGGATGCTGATTCTGGCAGCTGAGATATAGCCTGCTGGGAAGGAGCTTTTAGTTCTATGTAATATCTCTGTCATCCTCCAGGTGGCAGCAAACTATCTTAGGGTCCTGTGTACCCCAGTGAAGCAAATGAGAAACAAACATTTAAACATGATTTAAAGGGAATGAGTAACTGGGTTTTTGTCAAGTAATCTGAGAACACCATAATGTAGGAGCAAGACCCCGATTGCGGAGATATATAACTTAATGGGCTATTTGCTGCAGTTTTGATAATGTCACTGTTTCAACCAATGGAGATCACAGCTTTTAGAATGCTGAGCCCTGTATAACTCTGCCCACACCAATGATTGGCAGCTTTCTCTGTATACTTTATATATTTATTTGGCAGAAATCTGCTATCCAGTGGTGGTGGGAGTTACACAAAGCAGGAGGGCTACATAACACAAGACAACTAGTCCTGTAGTGATAATCTTCTGATGATAAAACACTGATTTTATTTAACCAACAGCCTACTCGGTGACATATCCCTGGGATCAGAGCCTCTGCTATGTAATCTATAAGTAGTGTAATTTAAGGGCAAAAACTTGCTGACAAATTTGCATTAAAATAGAAAATAACAAACATGTAGTAAAATGCAGATGGGCAACAATTCCTATATTGGTTTGAATCTTTCCTCTATAAAAGGTAAGCGCACACAACAGTTTTATCCACATTTGTGAAAAATAGTCAGATTCTGTTAATCAGAGCGACATCTGTTTTTCTCAAATGTGGAGAGGTCTCCATTCAGTCGATCTGTGAAATTCGGATTGCACAACGCCATAAAATAATATTGATAAGAGTGCTATCCATTATAACCACAAATAACACTCATCTGAAGGGAATCTGTCAGCTAGTATTTCAGCACCAGCAGTGTGTGAGGCCATGTCCAGCTTGCTTCCTTCTGTGGTTAGCAACATCACACTATCTATAGCAGGGGTCTCAAACTCTGAGGGTACCGTTACACGAGGCCATATCGCCGGCAATATCACCGCCGACGCTCGGGGGCGTGCGCGTTTTTGGCGCCCCGCCAGCGTCGCCGTCGCGTGTTTACACGCGGAGATACCTCCGGCGATGTTACAGGCGGCATCGCCACTGGGGTGTCTACAAACATGGAGCCTATGGCTCCCATCGCCTGTAACATCGCCGATCGGCATGTTACATGGGGCGATGTTTACACATCGCCCAAAGTGCTCGCCTGGTTTCAGAGCACTGAGAGGTGATATTAAGCGCCGACATCGCCCCTTTACATTAGGCGATGCAGCGGCGCTGTCGCCGGTGATAGGCCACGCCCATGCGTCACCTATGTAATCGGCGGCGATATGGCCACGTGCAACGATACCCTGAGGGTTTGTGCTGCACATAGAAAGAAAAATACTTTGGGAGGTCGCATTCTTAGAAAGACAAAGTGGCAATTTTAGTGAATCCATATTATTTTCTATGTAGCACTTTATCACTTTTTTTTTTCTTTTTTTACATTTTTTCTCTCATTTATTTAATTATTTTTCAAATTGAATTCATCATATGAGTTATGATAGTTTTATAGCTTGGGTTGTTATGGATGTGGCAACAACAAATGTGCACTTTTTTTATTTCAGTTTATATATAAAGCAGCATTTCTAGTGGCAGATAAAGCTTTTCCTGCTTTTATTTTCATTTTTGTTTACCTTTTTATTCAATTAGCACCATATAGTAATGTTGGCTTCATCTTATAGTAATGCCCCCATCCTGTTTCCCTTCTTGTAGTAATGTCCCATCCTGATTCTTCTCACCTGGTCTCTGTTTCCTGGCTTCTATTTCCTGAGGTTTCTTGTTCAACCTTCAGGTACTGTAGACCTCTTGATGATTGCAGCCTGGTCCAGAGGCCGACATCAGCGCTTTATTCCAGTTGAATGTGTTGTGTGACAAGCTTTTTGTACAGTAGAGGCCAGTGGCTGACATCATATAACGACATCAGCTGCTGGCCTCTGGGTGGCCCGCAGCTGACGTTTCTATAACTGTCTCTGCCTGGCTCCGGCAGTACGTTCAACGGAAATAAAGCACTAACTTTGTCAGCCCCCTGGACTGGGCCACAATCGTCAGGAGGTCTACGATGCCTGCAGGCTGCATGAAGCAAACTTGCACCACATACAGTCCCATTTTTGGGACCCTTGGTCCTCAGACTTCATACTTAAAGAACCTGGTGTGGTTTGGGGCAGCTCTCAGCTCTGCTGCATTGATAAATCTAAAAACTGTGTGTCAGAAAGGCCCCACGCAGTAAATGAAGTGAAACATCGTTAGATTCAGGGTCTGTGTCTACATCATGCTGTTCTCAGATGACGTTACAAACATTGCAGGTGAATAACCACACATTTTGTGATGAGACCCATCCCTGAATTCTGTGTGTTAATTAAACCTTACAGCATGCGGAGTTCAGATAACATAACAAAAACATGGTGACAGATTCCCTTTAAATGGTCATATGCACAAGCTGAAAAACATTTTTGAATGTCCAGAAAGTAAGCATTATCACAGTTTCCCTTACTAAACTGCCATCAACCCTTTTTTCGTCCTGTAAACAGCTTTATAAATGTGTCCTAATTTCACTAACTCTGCACTCCCTGCAAAGGTTACCGTACTTTTTATAACATGTCAGGCTGTGCTGCCGATATGAGGACACACTTAGCCTCCTATATGGCTTTCTAATAAAGAAGTGGTACTAATTCAGTAGTGGTAATCTGGATAACAGAATCCCTTTAAAATGTAGCTAGAGATTAGAAAACTGTCTACTTTTCCAGAAACTGTGAAATTGTGGTTTACTGGTCTTAACTCCTTGACCATGTAAGAGCTCAAAATACAGATCTCAGGAACAGGAATAGCATGTTCTCTGGAAAACAAGCAATTTAATTTTTATTGCCAATATTAAGCAAACTGTTTGATACTGTGAGAAAAAATATGCAAACCTTCATAATATCCACCACTTCTTGCTTCACACGACTGAGTTCCTTTTGGATCTTCACACGCTCTTCCTCACTGGCCTGCTCTATAGCTTTAATGTGTTCTTCCATTTCTTGTTTGCCTTTTCTGTGGGCCTCCTCTGTGCTCTGTGATGCACTCACAGCTTTCTCCAATTGCTCAAAAGCTAAAAAGAGAATAAAATCCAATAAATTGAGACTAGTGGAAATATAAATAAATATGGTAAATTCTGGCCAACATTAGAAAAGAAATGATTGCTATGCTTTAGACCAATTCATAAACTCTAGCTAAGCTTTTAGAACAATCTACAGTAATTGATAACAATAAATGCTACAATTTTTGGAATTTTACAATTGTATATTAAAATACACAGGACAACATCAAAGTCACACATACATTTGATAACACATTTTGTTTATTTTAGGTATCATGAAAAAAAAATGTCTTTTTTTTAGAATTTATTCCTTTTTATGGATATAACAAAACAGAATAAATCAAAATATGGAATCTTAATTCTTAATCATTAGATAGGTCTCTCAAGTCCAGTCCAATAAAGAAGATCAGGTATTAGCATCATCTGCTCCAAAGACACCTATTCAATAACCAGGAAGTGTAGCAAACACTAGATACACTTCACATTATAACTATTCACATATACCTATATATATATGTGCAGAGCTCGAGATAAGTAAAATAGTCTATGAATGGAATTGAGAGAGAGAAGCAAGAGAAGATAGCAAACAATACAAAAATGGGGGTGGGGGGGTGGGGGTTAAGGAAAGGGAGGGGAATAAACGTCAGATGTAGGAACATCCAACCCCAAGCACTAAATCTGCCAGTAAAGTTGTATTCATCTAGATATTTCCTGACCCTAGGTCATTTTTGTAGGTCTCTGTCTCTTGAAACTAGAGCCAGCTAAACTACGTATCCTGAAATGTCGTGTAAGAGTCGTGGATTGCTGACGTCAGGTCTTCCATGTGCAGAATGTCATTCACCTTCTGGATCCATGTCACGATCAAGGGACATGTCGTTGTCTTCCACAAAAGAGGGATACATGCTCGAGCCGACATTACCAAAAATCTCAATAGGGAACCATTGTATCGGTTGATTGGGATCTCGCAATGGTGAAGCATATACAACTCAGGTCCCAGCTCACCGCCGTAGTTCGTAACTACACGGATGATCTCATGTTTTGTTTTTTAACATATTAGGCAAAGCCATTAAACCCTAATAGCTGAAGAGGATCTGAGCTGTATTTTTCAGCAGTGGCTGCAAGCCAGTTATAGAGTGGTGTATTTTGGATCTGCCATTTTTACATTCAGTTGGCTGAAATCAACTAATTGGTAATTGGTGGGGGTACAAGGGGTTGGACCTCTGCGATCTGAAATCAATGTCCTTATAAAGGGTAGGACTAACAACCTAATGGCTTGTTTTTTATCCAGTATCCAGTATACTGTAGATGTATAAGAGTGAATACAAACAGAATCAAAGTATACAGAATTATATTTGCCATATTATATGTGTACAGTACAGTGTAACAATTAAATATACTAATGTTTTCCTGTATCCCTTTACTATTGTTCAAAAACTTAATCTTAATTGTTTGGGGTGCGCTATTTATAAATCATCATTTGAACTAAAATACTATTAAATATACTAGTACCTTTCATTTTCCTTTTTAAAAAACTAAATTTAATTTGCACATAAAAACATATAATGCATATGGGCTCTGGCCAGAAGCTACAACTTATAACACATTACACACTAAGATACTAATATTAAAAAAAAAAAAAAATTATAAAATATGTGAACATATTAGTAAAATATGTGTACACCAGTCCTTATCCCCTCTTTGCTTTTTCTTACCATCTTTTCAGTTAGCCATTAAAAGGTATCAGCCACTGAGGACTCTCAGATTCTAATATTTTTCTATCTACTGGCTGAAGGTGCTTTCACATCAGCGTTTTACGAAGATCGCGGCAGTTGCGGTGAAAAAACACAACCGCGCGATTACTGCATAACATCCGCATTTGCGGTTCACCTGCGGCAAGCCCCATATTATGTCTATGGGGCTTGCGGCAGGTGTGGTGTAGTTGCGATTTCGGCACTTGCTGCAGGTGCGGCTGCGGTTTTCTCGCGGCCGCATCTGCCTCAAGTGCCGAAACCTCACTTGCCGCACCTGCTGCACACTTACCGCAAGCCCCATAGACATTGCATGGGGCTTGCCGTAAGTGAACCGCAAGTGCGGCCGTTATGTGGTAATCGTGGCAGTTGCGGTGAAAAAACCGCAACTGCCGCGATTACCGCATAACCGCTGCACTTGTGGCACAGTTGCGGCAAGCCCCATGCAATGTCTATGGGGCTTGCGGTAAGTGTGCGCAGGTGCGGCAAGTGCGGTTTCGGCACTTGCGGCAGGTGTGGCCACGAAAAAACAGCGGTCAGCCGCTTTTTTTTTTGCGGCCGCACCTGCTGCAAGTGCCGATACCGCACTTGCCGCACCTGCCGCAAGCACGGATAGACATTGTATGGGGCTTGCCGCAACTGTGCCGCAAGTGCAGTGGTTATGCGGTAATCGCGGCAGTTGCAGATTTTTCACCGCATCTGCCGCGATTGGCAAAAACCGCTGATGTGAAAGCACCCTTACACAGTACAAACATTTTTTACCTAATCAAAATGGAAAATTCCAGAATGTACCGAATATTTATGGATTTAAAGACACTTCTGAAGAAACGTGCACAACTGGACAGTGACATTTTTCTTATCCAAATTCAAGAAGGAGAATCTGATTCCCAAAGGACTCTGGATTATAAATCCAATTCTACATACCTATAATACTCATTATGCACGAAACCTATGTCACAGGACCTTGGAGTGACTAAGGAACCACCTTTAGCATGTCTTCTACCACCCAGGGGGAATTTGAAACACTGAGGAACACACTTTCAGAAAGCATGGAACAAAAATGAAAACAATATTGCCATAAACTACAATCTCTTCCGATTCATAACAAGGAAAATAAACTACATAAGACTACGCCTCAATTTAGGACTCCACACAAACAAAACAAAGACTAAAACTGACAACTTGAACAACTACTCCTGTCAAGACACAAAACTGGGCTGAAGGAAGAGGGATCCTGACAACCAAGGTTTCCAATCTTCTCCCTTCTACCTTCAAACATAACGATGGTCATTATGGCCACACAGTTACAATTTTAGTCAGACCACAGGACATGTCTCCAAACATTTAGGTCTTAGACCCTATGTGCATTTACAAAAAATATTCTGGTGTTTTTATGTTTCTTTTGGCTAATGGCTTCCTCCTAGTGCAGTGGCCTTTCATCACGTTAATACAGTACTCGTTTCACTGTGGATAATGACACAAACTTACCATCTTCCGCCATCATCTTCACAAAGTCCTTTGCTTTTGTTCTTGCGTTGAAGTGAACAAGACAGAGCAAAGCACATTCATATCTGGGACACAGAAACAATCTCCTTCTTGAGTGGTATAATGTCTGGACAACGCCATCTTGTTTGTACTTGCATATATATAACTGTTTGCAAAGATGAACAAAACAACTTCGGGTATCTGGAAATTGCACCCAAGGATGAACCGGACATGTGCAACCCTACAATTTTCTTCCTGATATCTTGGCTGACTTCTTTAGACTTTCCCATGAAGCTACACAAAGATGCAGTGTGTTTCAGGTGTGCATTACAATACATCCACACATGTCTCTAATTTCCTCAGATGTTGCCCATAAACCTATCAGAAGCTTCCAAACACATGCCATTATCATATGGGCTGCCCCAAACTGTTTAAAGTCATTGTAATCTTAGTGTATGTAAACCTGTGACTGTGCAGAAAGTAATACAAATGCCTAAAAAGATTGTCTGTCATTATTTTGGCATTCGGAAAATATAAATAATTATGGTAATCCTAATTGACCTAAAACAGGAAACGTTTATTTTGAATTCAGGTCAAATAGTTAGAAAAACATACATATGTGTCTTTTTAATATAGTGTATGTAAACTTCTGGTTTCAACTGTACATGAAGCCAACCATAATATTGTATAGAATAAAATACTTGTTGAGGCATCTAAAGGTAGCTATTGTGGGACAGAGGGGAATTTATCCTCAGACTTACATATTTCAATTGTGCTCTTAATCGTAAACATTAAAATATTTAAAAATGTTGCTTTCAGCTTAATTTCCAATTTCTGATCTCAATTAAATACAGAGGTTAAATTAGTTTTGATACAGCATGGTTCACACAGAGTAGATTCTTGTGGACTTGCCACTGTAGTATAGAGCATACCTTCAAAACTCTTCTACCTTCAAAAGAGAACCTGTCACCCCCCTGGTGCTTTTTCCACCCGAAAAAAAACACTTTGGAAAGTTTAGATTTAAGAGGTCCGATGGGTCTTATCTGTTTATGCTGTGCTCGCTGCCAGTCTGGACCTCCACACCTCCTGCCTGTGTTCCGCCTCCTCTTGTGTGGGTCTGCCCTCCTCTCGGCTCCGCACACAGACACGCACACAGACACACACACAGGCAGGAGGCGGGGAGGACCGGGCTGGCAGTGAGCACAGCATAAACAGATAAGCCCCCCGAACCATTTAACTTTACACTTTCCAAAGTGTTTTTTTCGGGTTACAGTGGGGTAGAGATATGGTACACACCTACTCTGAATGCAGCATACACACTGCATTCAGTGGTGCTTTCACTTTGGAAAGCACCTGGGGGTGACAGGTTGTCTTTAAGGCTCTTACACAAAGATTGATAACTGCTGGAATATTATTAATAAGATATAATAAAGTTTGCTCCTGATCACTAGTCTGTGTAAACATGGCACCAATAAGGTACTTCATGGACAACACACGTGTTAGAAACTTGGAGTATTTATGTAGCTCTAAAAATCTTCATTGTTAGTAACACATCTTTCTGGATACATAGGTCATGTTCTGCCAAAACGTGTGCAGCACGGGGGAACAAAGCACCCCATGAAACCACACGACATAAAATCAGAGTAAACTGTAACTGAAGCTGAGGGGGCAGCTAGCTGTTATTTTCTGACTAAAACCAGTCAAACCACATTTTGTTACTCAAGGTTGTACAATCACACCTGTTCAAAGCAGTTAAAACTGGTTTGAATCACTGACTGGTAACCCCAACTTACGATTTTACTTAAAAAATGCTCTGTCTCAATTAATTTGCACAGCATTCTACTACTTGGACTTCAGCTTCGAATGCTAGGATCCGGCTGGGATATCCAAGACATAAGGAAGAAACCCAGGTTGGGACAGTTTGGCAACAGCAAAGTGGTGCAACTCCCTGGTGAGCCAGCCGAGGATGAGACTCTGTTGCCTGTTACATTCTGTGTTTTGTTTGGTTATGTGTTATATGCCATTAACTGTTTGGGATCCAATAAAGCCTTAATATTGTGATTCCCTCACCACTTGTTGTCTGAGTAGTGCTCCGCCAACGGATAAGGAGCTCGGCGTTCAGTTGGGATGAGCCCTGGTCCATGCTGTCTTTCTAAAGGCTGCCGGACCAGCGGACGAGAGCACCCACCGATTCCCGTGTCTCCACATGTATATTTAATTTTTAACTATAATTCTTAATAAACCTCCTGTGATATTAAAATAAGGATTATTTTCATAGTTCAACAGTAAAACACCTGCTGATAAAATATTTAGAAAAAATATCAAAATCAATTATTTTATTCCACATATTTTTTGAAGTTTCCAGGATAAATATATTTATTTAAATTCAGAATCATGTTGTAGTTCGATTTCAGGAGCCATATGGTAGGACTGCTGGAAAGATACATGTTTATCTTCTCTGCACAGGGAAAATTGCAACATTAGTCTCCACAGTCAAGTAATGTCTGACAATCTGGTCAGAGACACACTCTGCCTAAAGCCTATTTCAGAAGAACGTATGATGGTTACATTTGAGTGTCTGTATGTGAGTATAAGGGATGCTGACTTGTGTGGGTGGAGACCCTCTCTGCTTTTCCTGCACTTCACCCATTCTTGCAATTAAGACTTAAAGAACTACAGTCAATTTAATTTTATTTATTGATCAAAGCACACATGAAAATACCGTATACACTCGAAAGCAGAGTTTTTCAGCACAATTTTTGTGCTGAAAAGTGCCCCCCTCAGCTTATACTTGAGTCACTTGGTATTTGCTTTGGGGGGGGCTGTGACCGGGGGCTGGAAAAGGCAGGAGGGGCCGCAGTGATGGCGGGAGGTCACGTGGGGCCGCTCATAAGTGTAATGAATATGCACTGCATCCCCTGTCCATCAGCGGCAGAGGGAGCGGTGCATATTGCACTACACTGGCCCCTATCAGTGATATACAGGCCCCCTCCTTAGTATCTGGCCCCCAGGCTGCGGCACCTGTTAAAATAACAAACATTTCATACATTACCTTTCCGGTGACTTCTTGCTGGCACTGCCGCGTCCTCCGGTCTCCCTGCTTCTTCCTGCTTGTGCCGGTGTCATGTGACCGGCGCAGCAGCGATGACGTCATCGCTGCTGCGTCGGTCACAGCAATAGAAGCCGACACAAGCAGGGAGACTGGAGGACGCGGCAGTGCTAGCAAAGAGTCCCCGGAAAGGTAATGTATGAAATGTTTTTTATTTTAACAGGTGCCTGTATATCACTGATGGGGGCCTGTATACCCATGTGGGGGCCTGTATACCACGCTGGGGGCCTGCATACCACTGCTGGGGGCCTGTATACCACTGATATGGGGCCTGTATACCACTGATGGGGCGCTATATACCAGGATGGGGGGCTATATACCAGTGACGGGGGGGCTATATAACAGGATGGGGGTCGTCTGCATTTCTCACCCTAGGCTTATACTCGAGTCAATAAGTTTCCCTAGTTTTGGAGGGTAAATTAGGGGTCTCGGCTTATACTCGGGTCGCTTATAATCGAGTATAAGCAGCTTTATAATAAATCAGATCAAACAATTTGCATCTTTTTCTATCAGAATTGATCAGTCATTATCAAAATTCTCAATTCTGAGATAAAATCTGAATTATGTGAAGACCTTCCCATTACCAAGATAGGAGATGGCAGTTTGTTTCTGATAAGATTCTATAATGACGGAGGAGAGAGGAGCTAGAGGCAGAGGGAGAAGCTAGAGGCAGAGGAAGGAGCTAGAGGCAGAGAAAGGAGCTAGAGGCTGGACTATATACATCAAGCACTTTATTTTTACCTTTTGTCACTGTGCACACTGAGCATATGTTAGAATGGACAAATGACACATGCTCAGACGAGCAAACACTAGTCCAGCCACTGAAACAAACATCAATGATTATGCTTCATTTCAGGGAGAAGGCAGACGTTTTGCTCCCTAACGCAACTCGTTCAGTTATGACAGCATGCCAAAGGATTCTCAAACGAACAATCAAAGATTAGTTTGATCAAAGATAAAATCAAAGATAAAAAAAATTATAAAGCAACTAGATAGAACTGTGAGGGAAAGGAATGGCCTTTTTTTAAATGTAAGTATATTAGAATACATATCATATTCTAAAGGGGAACTACAGTGAGAATTTTTTTTAGTACAGTTCCTGCCCTGCTACATGATTAAGAGCTGTACACTGCAGTTCTAGGATATATTAGAATTCAATAAAATCATACCTGCTCCTTTGATCTACCCCTTTCCTCATGGAACCCTAGATTTCTGAATGTCTACTTCATCTAGGAGCAGAGAAGAGGGTGTGTGTCAGGGGATGGATGCTGGGAGCTTTAGGATCAGCCTATATTCAAGCCCCCCACATTCTGTGTAGGGAGGGGGCATGAGCGCCAGCCCCATGCTCACACATACAATCCAGCCCCTGATATACCATCCTGTGTGACAGGGGAGTCCAGGCTTCAAATAGCAATCATGTCACCAAGCAGATATCATTTGTTGATATTATGGAGCAATGTGCCCTCTGAATATGTTAATATCGAGTATCATTTTTTAATAAAGAGAAAAATTATTTTTTGCCTATAAAGACTTATGTGTATTTTCACTTGAAAGTACCTCTGGGACCCTTTCCTGGTTTTCCAAAGGTATTTTATGAGGTTGATACTGCAGCTCCCAGCATCCACACCCCTGACACACCTTCTGCTTTTTGCTCTTACATGAAGCTCTCATGCTGAAAATTCTGGGTTCCCTAAGGTGGGGCCCACAGCTGAGGAGCAGGTATGCTTTTATCGATTTATAAGAGAATTATAGATCCTAGAACTGCAGTGTATGGCTCTGCTTTATCATGTAGCAGGACAAAAAGGGGGGAGGGGGTGGGAGCGCATGTGAAGAAAGTTTTTGAAGTGGATTTAGGCCCAGGGCTGTGTAGCCACTCACCAGAGGTGGTTGTGCAACCCTGCACAACTGCGGTCTTACGTCTGTGAATCCACCTCCGCCTGGAGGTATAGTGGAGGCACCGAAAGTTGCTCCGGGAGCTCCAGCTCCTGTCGCGATCAATGACCGGAATGATGTCACCACAGGTCCTACAACGGTGACCGTGTTGTATTGCTAGGTCATGGAACTCAGGATCTAGGATTAATGGTATCTCTTGTCCAGAGCTGCTCTTGCCAGGTGTGCACAAGTGCAAGAAGCTGAGAGTAAAAAAATCCCTGGTCTGTGGAGCGCTAGGACTAGAGATAAATGGCACTAGGGTTATTTTAGAAAAGGTTTCTTTATTAACCTCTTACAGGCCACTACGCGTTTCTGCAGCAGAGCGCTGCCTTCATCAGGTGATGCAAGAGGGTATTGCCAGAAAGTGACTTAATATATAAAAAAACAAATCAACATATCATTGGTTGAACAATAAAACAATTAAAACAATTAATGATTACAACATTAACCCTACAGATACCAAGTTAAAACAAAGAACCCATATAAAAAATCTAAAATGACATACACCATCAATTATGCATAACATGCATATTATTATACAGAATAATAATATTAAATATTAAAAGAGCATTATAAAATAACTTTACTACACATAATCGCACTGTATGCAATACAATGAGCGGCATCGGAAGTGAGAGGAGCAGACACCGGCAGAGCGGGGACGGTATACAATTCTTTATTTTCTATATTTTCAGGCTTTTAGTTTTTTCCCATGAACAGTGCACACAGATGTCACAGTGTAAACATCTACGTGCAGGGCATTTTAAATAATATAATAAAGTGAGTACTAATGAGCGGCACAATAAGAGAGAGGAGCAGACACCGCCGAAACAATCCTATATAATCTATATTTTCAAGATTTTAGGTTTTTGCCCAAGGTCAGTGCACACGGAGGTCACAGTGTGAATATTTGCGTGCAGGGCATTTTGACGAAGAAAAAAAAAAAATTGTTTTTTTTTTTTTTGTTTTTTTCTCCTTTCCTCCCGTGGTTCCTCGAAAAAAAAAAGAAAACATATCACCGCGTGGGGCACACACAGACGCGATCTGCGTGGAAAAACGGACGTGTGACTAGGGCCCAAAGGATTTCATAAATTGCAAAAGATTCGTCTGTATATCCCAAACGTTTAACGTTTCGCCACATTCTCTATACTGAGATTCAAACCTTCTGGGGCCAGGGTTCCCAGTTTGAAAATCCAATAACTCTCTTTTCTTATGAGACTTGTTAGACGATCAGGATCTTTACTATCAATGTGGTCGATGATGGTCAGCCGCATTTGACCAGGGTCCCTCTGATGGACCGCATTAAAGTGTCTGGATACACTGTGTAGTTGGTATCCTATTTTTATGTTATGCCTGTGTTTGTTCAAGCGGGCATGCATGGTCTGCACTGTACGTCCAACATACTGCAGACCACACATGCATTCCAGCATGTAAACAACAAACATAGACTGACACGACAATCTATGTTTGATGGGGTACTCAATCCCCGTAGTCCTTGAGGTGAAATTGATTTCCCCATCTAGAATACTACGGCAACACAGGCATTTAGGAGTTAGACATCTGTAACAACCCCAATCTGAATTAACAGTTGTTTGTACTCATGAATCTTTATCAGATACCTTACTAGGTGCCACTAAATTACGCAGACATTTGTTCTTCCTATAAATAATCATAGGTTTATTAGGGATGTGATCCGAAAGAATAGGATCCCCCTTAAGAATAAACCAATGTTTATTAAGTAGGCCCTGTATAATATTATGGGGCTGGCAGAATGTGGTTACCAGACTCCATCTATTGAATTTCGATGTTATTGTTTTCTCCCTTCTTTTTTTAAACACTTGTTCCACACATGATTCCTGAGACAAATCGTTTGTTTTTTTAAAAGCGTCCTTCAAGATTTTTTTAGGGTAACGTTTTTCCAGAAACCTGTCACGCAAAACCAATGCCTCCTTTCTATAATCGGAATCGTCTGTACAATTTTTTCGGATCCTCCAGTATTGGCCATATGGCACATTCCGAATCCAACTGGGGAGGTGCCCACTGTCGAACCTCAAATAACTGTTGACATCAACAGACTTAAAGAAGGTCGACGTGGACAACCCCCCCAGGTCATCGAAACGCACCAGCAGGTCCAAAAACTGGAGGGCCCTGTTAGAAAGGGATGCCGTAAAAGACAACCCCCAAGTATTATTGTGGCGAAACGTTAAACGTTTGGGATATACAGACGAATCTTTTGCAATTTATGAAATCCTTTGGGCCCTAGTCACACGTCCGTTTTTCCACACAGATCGCGTCTGTGTGTGCCCCACGCGGTGATATGTTTTCTTTTTTTTTCGAGGAACCACGGGAGGAAAGGAGGAAAAAAAAAAAAAAAAAAAAAAAAATTTTTTTTTTTCTTCGTTAAAATGCCCTGCACGCAGATATTCACACTGTGACCTCCGTGTGCACTGACCTTGGGCAAAAACCTAAAATCTTGAAAATATAGATTATATAGGATTGTTTCGGCGGTGTCTGCTCCTCTCTCTTATTGTGCCGCTCATTAGTACTCACTTTATTATATTATATAAAATGCCCTGCACGTAGATGTTTACACTGTGACATCTGTGTGCACTGTTCATGGGAAAAAACTAAAAGCCTGAAAATATAGAAAATAAAGAATTGTATACCCTCCCCGCTCTGCCGGTGTCTGCTCCTCTCACTTCCGATGCCGCTCATTGTATTGCATACAGTGCGATTATGTGTAGTAAAGTTATTTTATAATGCTCTTTTAATATTTAATATTATTATTCTGTATAATATTATGCATGTTATGCATAATTGATAGTGTATGTCATTTTAGATTTTTTATATGGGTTCTTTGTTTTAACTTGGTATCTGTAGGGTTAATGTTGTAATCATTAATTGTTTTAATTGTTTTTATTGTTCAACCAATGATATGTTGATGTGTTTTTTATATATTAAGTCACTTTCTGGCAATACCCTCTTGCATCACCTGATGAAGGCAGCGCTCTGCTGCAGAAACGCGTAGTGGCCTGTAAGGGCCCTTTCACATCAGCGTTTTTCGTAATTCGCGGCAGATGCGGTGAAAAAACCGCATCTGCCGCGTTTGCCGCATAACCGTTCCACTTGCGGCACGGTTGCGGTTTTTTCCCATAGGAAGTATAGGGGGACTTGCGGCAGATGCGGCAAGTGCGGTTTTGCACTTGCGGCAGGTGCGGCAGCGAAAAAAACCGCGGCTGACCGCGGTTTTTTTTCGCTGCCGCACCTGCCGCAAGTGCAAAACCGCACTTGCCACATCTGCCGCAAGTCCCCCTATACTTCCTATGGGAAAAACCGCAACCGTGCCGCAAGTGGAACGGTTATGCGGCAAACGCGGCAGATGCGGTTTTTTCACCGCATCTGCCGCGAATTACGAAAAACGCTGATGTGAAAGCACCCTAAGAGGTTAATAAAGAAACCTTTTCTAAAATAACCCTAGTGCCATTTATCTCTAGCCCTAGCGCTCCACAGACCAGGGATTTTTTTACTCTTATCATGTAGCAGGGCAGGAACTGTACTAAAAGGTTTTCTTTCACTGGAGTTCCCCTTTAAATGGATCGGAATTTAGGATTAAAGGAGGGGCCCAAAACTAAAATGTATTTAAAGTCCCAGCCAGACCTGGGAACTAGGGCAGTCTGTTCAATGAGAAGTCATCTTCATAAACAAGTCTATAGTTACTCAGTTCAAGGCACTGTGGTCACTAAGCCAAAGGTAGCAGGCAGGATAGATTCTGCTGGTTGACAAATGTGAAGCTCATAAAGCTTCATTGACCATATTGCTGTAAAGAATAAATTAAGATGAAGAAACTTTAAGATAACGCACGGTAAACCAAGTCAACAACATGCACTAGACTACATGCACTGAATGACTGCAGTCATCTTAAACGATGAAATACGGAGTGGTCAAAAATACAGTAATTTTAAATAGTATTTAAAGGAGTTTTCCACTTTTAGAAAAGTTTTCCTCAACTTTGCCTGTTATATTTAATAGCAAAATAAGATAGTACACACCCTCCACAGGTCCAGCACTGGTCACGACTGCTCTGGGCTCAGTGTTAACTGCAGCAGTGATGTCACTTGAACAGATCACATAAGGCTGGGTTCACATTTGCGGACCCCTCCGCAGAATTCTACAGAGGGGATCCGCAATGTGACTGCAGCGGCCGCGAGCTCCTATCTTTATAATGGGAGCGCACAGTGCTGTGCTTGACAGCTCATGAACGTGCGCACCCATTCACTCCCGTATGTGATCTGTGCGCAGGCGGATGCCTGCGCACAAATCACACAGTCTTGTCCGCACCAGGAATGCAACATGTCGCGTCCCTGGTGCGGACGAGACTGTGTGATTTGTGCGCAGGCATCCGCCTGCGCACAGATCACATATGGGAGTGAATGAGTGCGCACGGTCATGCGCTGTCAAGTGCAGCACCGTGCGCTCCCATTATAAATATAGGAGCTGGCGGCCGCTGTGGTCACATTACGGATCCCCTCTGCAGAACACTGCGGAGGGGTCCGCAAATGTGAACCCAGCCTAACTGTTGCAGCCAATCACTAAGCTTTGTTGCCAAGGTAGGTAGCATGAGCTGATGCGTTCAGTGATTGCTTGCAGTGGTGTTTGAGATGTTGACTGATGTTGACTACTGCAGCCAAAGGAGTGAAAGCAGATCAGCTATGGGGACATGTTGCTGAATCTGGCTAGGAAGAGTACCGGCTATTTTTCTTATTTTACATTTCATGCAATGTTAGGAGTCTACTCTTCTAAAACTGGAAGATTCCTTTAAAAGTGAACTTCAAAACAGACAAACAAAAAGACTTTCTTGTGAAATAAAAGTAAACTTGCAGCTCAGACAATTAATCATTAAGAGAGTAAATAGATCCCAAGTATTCAAGTTAAATTTTGTGAGGTCAAACACTGCTATTCTGAGTATAAAAGATCCAAAAAGGATGCAGTAAAGTTCACATCAACATCCATCGGTCTTCGACAATGAGCAGAGAGCAACCACGAAGCGTATAGGACTGATGCAGACTGTGGGGCAAAGTGTTTGTCTCTCAATTGGTCTCAAAAACTTTGAAGATGTACATGTATACGACCACTTGATTTAATCTAGGGTTGCGGAATTCCTTGGCCTTGTGATTTTTTAAAAAAAAAATAATCAGGCAATATTCAATTCATGGGTGAACATTTACTTCAAGCCTACACAGATCCCTTTCAATCTAAAAATCTGCGGTTAAACTGAACTTTACAGGTACAGTTATTTATAATGTCATAAATACAAGTATGTTTTTCATTTGATGGAAAACCTTTGGAGTGCTTATCCAATATGGTACTCCTAAAAGGTATAGTTAAGTCCAGAAATACTTGGACAGTGGCTGAATCTTCATGATTTGGACTCAATGAAGTTGAACAATAGCATACTGTGAAATGTTTAGGAATTCCAAAAATATTTCTACAAAATCTCATTATTTCAAGGCAATCAAAAGTAATTTGAAAAATTAATTTTACCATAAATAAAGTGCTAATTTTTAATACTTTGTAGAGATTTCTTTGCAAGCATTATCTGCCTTTACACTGGAAGCAATAAACGTCACTAACGCTGGGTTTCCTCCTTTGTGATTTTTTACTGCATCTGACTTCTGTTGCTGTTTGTTTGAGGGTCCTTCTGCCTTAAGATTTGTCTAAGCATGTGAAATGCATGTCCAATGGATTTGAGATCTGGCATTGACTCGGCCATTGCAGAATATTCCACCACTTTGCCTTAAAAAAAAAAAAAAAAACTCCTGAGTTGCTTATGCAGAATATTTTGAGTCATTCTTCATCTATATAGTGAAGCGCTCTCCAATCAACGTTACTGCATTTGGTTTAATCTGGGTAGAAAGTATTGCCCTGTACACTTCAGAAGTCATCAGAAGTTTCTGTCTTCAGTTTTCTGCTGTCTCTCTGATGGATTACCAGTATTTATTTTTTTCAGCCTAATGATAATCTTTTTCCCTTCTATTGGGAGCTCACTTGACCGCATTTTAGGGGTTCACACAGCTTCTAAATGCAAACACTACACCTAGAATCAATGCCAGACCTTGTTTGCTGCTTAATTGATGACGGATTAATGAGGAAATAGCTCATACAGCCCTTAAAAGAGCTTTTGAAATAACTGTTCAATTACATTATTTCCCTTGAAAAAAAAAGACAGCTACATATTAACCCCTTCATGAACAATGACAAATATGCATGTATTCGATCAGCCGACTTGTGCCGCTAACAATGGCAGACAGAGTGTAGACCCACCCATTAAACACTATTTAACATACAAAGGCAGAGATGGCAACATTCCCAAACTCATTTAACAACACTGTGATGTGCTCGTAGGGCGTCAATGGGTTTCTCTTGACAGCCAGGGTCAGATGATGACCCATCTCAGTTATGATCAATTTCCTGTGAATGCTGCCTGAGCGCCGATGTTCAAAGGAGATGATCATTTGTGCTGTACAGAGCTATGCTGATGCACGGGTCAGTACAGCACTAGCAATTGGACAGTGGCAGCTTCAAGTCCCCTAAGGGGACTAGTAAAAACAATAAACAGTTAAAAAAAAGTTTATAAAATATGGAGGAAAAAAGAAAACATCCACAAAAAGTTAAAATCAGCCCCTTTTGTCCCATTGAAAATAAAACTATTAAAAAAAATACACATTTGGTATAGTGGCGTTTAGATATGACCCATCTATCAAGACATAAAAAAAATGTAATCCAATTGGCAAATTGTTTAACGCAAAAAAGTTAAAACCGCCGGAATTACGTTTTTTGCCTTTTGTAACATTGCAATGAAATGCAGTAAGAGGTGATTGAAACAAGTAGAATTTTGTGTACTCACCGTAAATTCTCTTTCTCTTAGCCTCTAATTGGGGGACACAGGACGATGGGTTATGCTATTCTGCCTCTAGGAGGAGACAGTAGGCAAACAAAAAAGAAGCACAGTGGCTCCCCTCCAGCAGTATATAACCCCCTGACTGGCACAGTTCAGCCAGTTTTGTGCTAAAGCAGTAGGAGGAAAAAATAACATATAAGCCTATCAGGCAAAAAAAACAAGAGAACACCAACACAACAAGGCCAACCGGCCACAGGGAGGGTGCTGTGTCACCCAACTAGAGGCTAAAAGAAGGAGAATTTATGGTGAGTACACAAAATTCTACTTTTCTCTATCGCCTCATTGGGGGACACAGGACGATGGGAAGTCCTAAAGCAGTCCCTGGGTGGGAAAAAAACATCCACATTTGAAAAACGCAGTCTACAGACTAGCAGCCGCTGCCTGCAGGATGTGCCTACCCAGACTCGCATCTGCCGAGGCCTGAGTATGAACACGATAGTGTTTTACAAAGGTGTGAAGGCTAGACCAGGTAGCAGCTTTGCACACCTGCTCAGCCGAAGCCTGGTGCCGAAATGCCCAGGAGGCACCCACCGCACAAGTGGAGTGAGCCCGCAACCCCGATGGAATGGGCAAGTTGCGGAAAGAGTAAGTTTCCTGAATAGTAAGCCTTATCCACCGGGCAAGAGTGGCCTTGGAAGCGGCCAACCCATTCTGGGGACCCTCCGGAAGAATGAATAGAGAATCTGTCTTCCTGAAAGACGCTGTTCTAGACACAAAGTCGCAGAGCCCGGACCAAATCCAGAGTGTGCAGCGCCCTTTCAATGCGGTGCACTGATGCCTGGCAGAAAGATGGCAGGACAATGTCCTCATTCAAATGAAAAGAGGAAACCACCTTGGGAAGAAAAGACGGCCGCGTCCGCAGCACCACCTTATCCTGATGAAAAAGTAAGTCAGAAACCCTCCAAATGGAGGTGATCGCCACAAGAAACACCACCTTCTGAGAGAGAAGATGCAACGAGACTTCCCAGAGAGGCTCAAAAGGTGGCTTCTGAAGCACTCCAGGACCAGATTCAAGTCCCAGGCCTCCAAAGGTCTCCTATACTATGGAACAATACGTGACACACCCTGCAAAAAAGTACGAACCTGGGGCTTCGTGGCCAATCTATGTTGAAAAAGCACAGATAGGGCCGAGATATGACCCCTAAGAGAACTAAGGGAAAGCCCCTTGTGTCTAACCCAGCCTGAAGGAAACCCAGAACCGCAGGAAGGGAAAAATGCAAGGGCGGGAGACCCCCCGAGACGCACCAGGTGAAGCATGCTTTCCAAGTCCGGTGGTAAATACGAGCAGAAACAGGTTTTCTCGCGCAAGCCCTAGTGCGCACAACCTCCTCCGAAAAACCCGCCTGAGTCAAAAGTTGGGTCTCAAGGGCCAGACCATCAAACGAAGCACCCCTGAGTTCTGGTGATGAAATGGGTCCTGGGAGAGAAGATCCGGACGGTCCGGCAGCCGCCACGGAACGTCTGCGGCGAGTTGAATGAGATTGCGGTACCACGATCTCCTGGGCCAGTCCGGGGCCACCAGAAGTAACGGAACGTGTTCCGCTCTGACTTTCTGCACCACCCGGGAATGAGGGCCAGAGGCGGAAAGATGTATGGGAGACGAAACTGCGTCCAGTCCTGGACCAGAGCATCTGATCCCAGAGCATGGGGATCTCGGGAGCGGGTAAAGAAGGCGGGCACCTGCGCGTTCTTTCGTGATGCCATGAGATCCACATCCGGGATCTCGAAACGATCGCAGATCTGATTGAAGACATCCGGATGGAGAGCCCATTCTCCTGACGCAAGACCCTGACGACTCAAAGTCCGCCGCCCAATTCTCAATCCCCGGAATGTGGACTGCCGACAGAACCGCCTCAGATGACTCGGTCCGACAAAGAATCGGCTGCATTTCCCGCATTGCCAGCTTGCTGCGCGTTCCGCCCTGATGGTTGACATAGGCCACCGCCGTGACACTGTCCGACTGAATACGAATGTGGCGGCCCTTCAAGAGATGATGAAAACTCTTCAGCGCCAAGTAAATGGCTCAAATCTCCAGGAGATTGATGGGTAGAGAAGACTCCTCAGGAGTCCACCGACCCTGGGACTTGTGATGACAAAACACCATTCCCCAGCCGAGGAGACTGGCGTCGGTGGACAACACATTCCACCGGACCGGCAGAAACGATCTCCCTCGGGAGAGAGATGACGGAATCAGCCACCAGCGGAGAGAAAGCCTCGTCGCCGCCGATAGTTGGAAAACCCATTGAAGAGTGAACGGACTGCGATTCCAGGCCGCCAGGAGATCCAGCTGCAATGGACGGAGATGCCATTAAGCAAAAGGCACTGCCTCCATTGTCGACACCATCTTCCCCAAGACCCGCATTGCGAACCGAAAGGAGTGTGGAACAGGACGCAGGAGTAGACGATCGCACAGCACAGAGACTGAACCACATCTTGAGGAAGAAGTACAAGTCCCCGAGACGTGTCCAGGATCATTCCCAAGAATGAGACCCTGCGTCTTGGGATCGGAGAAGACTTTGGGAGATTGAGAATACACCCCAGACGCGAGAGTTTCCATCGTGACGCTGGACACTGTCCTCGCAGGCCCTGAAAGACTGACCCTTGATTATCAGGTCGTCCAGGTACGGAAAAACCGACACCCCCGGACGTGCAGCACGGCCATGACCGCCGCCATGACCATGGTGAAAACTCGCGGGGCAGTTGTCAATCCGAAAAAAGAGCAACGAACTGGTAATGATCCTCGCCCACAGCGAAGCACAAGAACCGTTGGTGAGACTTGGCTATTGGAATATGCAAGTAAATGTCACTGATATCGATGGAAGCGAGGAACTCCCCCTGCCGCATGGAAGCGATGACGGAACGCAGGGATTCCATCCGAAAATGTCGAACTTGTACAAATCTGTTCAGATGTATTAAATCCAAAACAGGATGGGAAGATCCGTATTTCTTTGGCACGATAAACAGATTCAAGTAGAATCCGTGAAACCGCTCGCCCTGAGGGACCGGAACAACGACTCCCGCCCGCTGAAGGGAGTTGATGGCCCGAAAGAAGGCGTCCTTCTTGTCCGGCAAGCCTGGCAGACGAGATAGAAAGAATCTCCTGTGAGGAAGAGTGTGAAACTCGATGCTGTAACCGAAAGACACCAAGTCCCGGACGCACTGATCCTCTGTAACAGCGAGCCAGAAATGCCGAAAGCAGGAAAGTCAGCCGCCCACTCGGGAAGAGTCTTCCGGAGGAACCTAGTCAGGAAGAGGAAACCCCTCTGCGATCCGGACTCCTTTGACTTAGACTGCCTGTTTCGGGGCTGGCAGCCGGAACCTTTCTTACTGGGAGGCTGAGAACCTCTGTCCGCACGCGGCGCATGAGCCAACAGAACCGGGCGAGAGACGGACCACCCAGACGAGTTCTGAAAGGACCGGAACCTCGCGTGTTGACCCCTGGAGAATTTACGCTTGGGCTTCTGCTGAGTAAGCGTGGTACTTTTACCTCCTGTCGCGTCAGAGATCAGCTTATCCAGCTTTTCTCCAAATAGACGCCCACCTAAATAAGGCATGCCGGTGAGTGACCTCTTTGAAGCCAAATCCGCCTTCCATTCCCGAAGTCAGAGAGCTCGGTGAATGGCGATGGCATTTGAAGCTGCAGCCGCAGTGCAATTAGCCACATAAATAGAAGCGTGCACCAAGAATTTCCAGCGATAGACATCTGAGCAGCCAGATCCAACAGCTCAGGATGCACACCTCTGTGACGTAACTTGGAATGCAAATCACCCACCCAGGTCACAATGGCCTTAGCCACCCACAAAGGAAGGAGACAGCGACGAACCTGAAGCCTCGAACACTGATCTAGACAATTGTTCCAACTGACGGTCCATGGAGTCCTTGATAGACGCACTATCAGGAAAAGAAAGAAGAGTCCTAGATACCAGATGGGACACTGGAGGATCCACCTGCAGAGAATCCGACCAAGCTTGTGCCACTGCTGGCAAAAAAGGATAACGAGCCTCAATCGCCTTACGATTACCAAACCATTTATCCGGCTGGGACCAATGTTTCTGTAGAACTTCCTGAATCTCAGGATGATCAGAGAACACCTTCTGAGGTCTCTTTGGCTCTTGAAAGATATCACGTGGTCCGATGAGGCGACTGGATCCAGGTCAGACACTGACAAGGCCTGATTCACAGCTGAAACCAGGTTGTCCACCATGGCAAGGGTATCAGAGGAAGTGGACTAAAGCGAATCACCCAGATCAGCCTCCACATTCGAATCACGGAGCTCATGAGACGAGCGACATTCACGGGACCTACTCCGTGCAGGGGAAGCCTGAGAGCCCTGAGACGGGCTGAGGGAGACCCCCTGCGGAGTCTCTTCCTACCAGAAGTATGGAAGGAAGAAGGAGTACGAGAGCGTGTCTCCTCCTGACCGGAAACCGTCATCCGGTGAGCCCGGCTGGTCCGACATGCTGGACAAAGGACGGGCCTCCACCATCCGGATCAGCGTCTCAGATAGCTGCTGGATGGATTGGCTTACACAGACTGCGACAACGCAACCGCCCAATTCCGGCGGAGCAGGGACGCTAGCAGCCACCACCTCAACAGCGGGTGCCTGCTCAGAGACAGGGGCACAAGGCTGAGAGGAATTAGAAGCACAGGCCTGACAGAGCAGGGTAGAGCAACCGCAGGGCAACTCAGCCTTGCACACAGTGCAAAAGGCATAGTACACAGTAAATGCCTTTGGTGCTCTCTTGCTCTTTTTGTCTGACATCCTCCCTGCTATATAAAGAGGACTGTACTGCTGAGTGCCAGCAGACAGACACAGCTGGGCAGAAAGACACTAGTCACTGCTGAGCTACAAAACACACAGCCCAGAGCAACAGCAGGCTATAAACACTGCTGAGCCCTGTGTCACCTGGAAACACAGCGCTGCCCCTCCGGTGTCCCCCCGCAAAGCTCCAACCGCGCTGCATCCACGCTGAAGATGGCGTCAGAGACTGCCTGGAGCGGGAAACACGAGGCCACGCCCCCTTCCCCCAGCGATGCCCAGAGCGGACGTACTCAATTGGATGATGGGCCGGCCCAGGGGCGTTCCCAGCCGCGCCACATCATTACTATGGGCTGGGAGAACCTACAGGCCTAAAAGCCGGGGCCTAAATTAATAAGCCAGGCTCCACAGGAGCTAGTAGAGCGCAGCGCGAAGCCAGAGCGCGGGCAGGAACCCCCAGGGGGACCCCGGAGGACAGCGCAGCTCCTACCTGAAGACGGCTCTCCACCCTGGAGCCCACAAGGGACAGGGGCACAGACCTCCATCCCAGTGCAGCTCCATCTTCAATGCTGCTGCGGCCAGAGGGCCAGGGAGAACGTCCTACAACCCAGAGCCCCAACTGTGGTGACTGGGGAGGGATGCTGCAGGAGCCTGCCAACACCTACTACTCAGAGCCCCAACTGAGGGGACCGAGGAGGGATGGTGCAGCGGTCTAAAGGAAACTGAATGAAGATAAAAAAAACAAACAAACAGTGTCTACCTCCTAAGACACTAAGCAAAAAACTGGCTGAACTGGCCAGTCAGGGGGTTATATACTGCTGGGAGGAGCCACTGTGCTTCTTTTTTGTTTGCCTAGTGTTGCCTCCTAGAAGCAGAATAGCATAACCCATCGTCCTGTGTCCCTCAATGAGGCGACAGAGAAAATGAATATACACCAATATAACATATTTTTTCTTCTCTCCCCAAACTTGGCTGAAAAAAGTCTGGTTGTAGCTTACGGGGGACAAGGCAATGATGGAGCAAGGGTCACAGGAGGCAGAGTCGCCATTACAGGAAGTCGGTGGATGGGTCAAGTGGGACGATGATGCCGGTCTGGGGCTCAGGGAACTGAGTGTTGTGGCAGCGCAAGGCAGGAGTCATTGATCTACCTGTGCTGGTTGTCAGGAGATTGGCTGAGAAGTAGCACATGCACAGATTGAGATCTTAGAAAGCCGAGATCTCAATCAACACATGTGCCACCTCCGCAGCAATTTTCCTGAAGTTCATCCCGTCCAGCCCTGGGAGAATAATGGTGCCTGCCTAGTGCCGCACTTCTGAGACAATGACCTGCAACATCACTCCACTGGTGCTGCCGTGACACCTCTTCACCCATCATGGGGGTCCAGCTTCACCCCACTAATGCCGCCAACAGGTTTCTGCAGTGGCGACCCTGCCTCCTATGACTCCGTGTCCACCACCTCACCCCTTCACCTCGGTAAGCTACACTCGGACTGTAAAATTACAAGATGGACTCCAAATTTAACATTAATTATTTTTCCTATTTTCCTCCTCTAATTTTGGTCCAGTGAGTCTTATAGTTTGAAAAATATTGTAATTAAAAATATCAGCTTATGGATGCAAATAAGCCCTCACATAACCCCAGATCTAAGAAAAAAAAATTGATAATACAGGTTTTGGAAAATGGTCAACAAATATGCTATTTTTTGAGGGAACATTTTTTTTATTTTACTACTTAATAATAGTAAAAAAAACTACATGCTTGGTATCTATGAACTTGTACTAACCTGGGGAATCATACTGAAAGGAAATTTTTACCAAATTGTGGACATGTTACATTAAAAACAAAAAAAAATTGTGTTTTTCTGCTATTTCACTGCACCTGGAATTTTTTTTGTTTGGTTTTCAGTACATAAAATGAATGCTGTCATTCAAAAGTACAACTTGTCCTGCAAAAAAAAAAGTCTTCGTACAGCTATACTAATGGAAAATTTAAAAAGTTATAGCTTTTGGAAGAAGGGGAGGAATAAACAAAAACAGAAAATCAACTGACGTTGAAGGGGTTAAAGAGCTGCAATTCCTAGACCAGAGGTCCCCAACTCCAGGCCTCGAGGGCCGCCAACAGTACAGGATTTCGGGATTTCCTTAGTATTGCACAGGGGTTAATGTGATCACCTGCACTGGTGATGATTCCAAGCCCTGTGCAATACTAAGGAAATCCTGAAAACCTGCACTGTTGGCAGCCCTCGAGGCCTGGAGTTGGGAACCTCTGTCCTAGACCCTTACTCCAATTATGGTGTGAAAACCCTCAAGTTCAAGTGGATAGTCTGCGCTTTAAGCCCATGTTGATTATATAACTGTATCTTGAATAGATTTTAGTAAGCAGCGGAAAACTCTGGTCACCGCCCAAATATTTCTGGTCCAAACTGTATGTTCACACGTTGCACATTTCCTGGAAATAGTTCTACTACTGCCCAATTAACAAGAAAAAGACTATCCAGGAGTACACAATGCCGATGTTTTTAAATTGTGGTCCTGTCATATGGATCTACAATTGACAAAATTCTAAAGATAAAATGACTTCTGACCAAGATTTGCAATATGAACAGAAAACAATTTAAACAATTTTATAATGCCATGCGGTAAGTTTTCTAGGCTGTAGTGCCTTAAAAATCAAATATCAACAGACATGTCACGAGGCAAAGTATATGATTCAAAGTACAACTTCGTGTCTGAGTAGCAAGGTTATTTTTATCATCATTAGCCTTCTAAAATGAGAACTGAAGTAAAACATCCCTTACCCCAATCCTGTTCATACAAGGCTTGGGAAAGGCACCATTAATTGGCATGCATGAATACACAAAAATAAGATGATTTGTGAGAACAAGTGATGCTAGCAATATCACCAAATCACTATCTAAACAGTAAGTTACAATGTCCAGGGCTACATACACCTTTAAAATAACCAATGGTGTAGACTTAGAAAAGAAACAGATACAGCTCACCACCTTGGTTACGTTAGGAATTATTACTACTGCGAAGACATCGGAGAGTACGTAGAGATAGGATTATACAGCACCACAATCCAGAACAATAGTAAAAAATCTTTTACACAGTCACACTTGGCGACGCTCCAAAGATCCAGACAACGATATGACCTGTAGGTATCGCTGGAGCCTCGCCAAGTGTGCCGCATGGAGGTCAGCGGCGACGCAGAGATGACCAGCACTGGCCGCTCGCAACAGAAGAACCCTGACCGACGCTAGCGATGTCGCTAAGCGTGACATGCAGCAGCGACCAGGCCCCCGCTCAGAGATCGCTGATTGTGGCGATCAGTAAGGTACAGTCAAAATTTTCGACGTTCCAACAATCCCGACAACGATATAACCTGTAGGTTTCACTGGAGCGTCGCCAAAAGTAACGGTACCTTACTGATCGCTGGTGAGGTGTCACAAGTGTAGATATATTGAACAAAGCCGCATCGCTGATTGGTCGCGGCCGCCCGGTATTGCCGTCATGATATTGGCGCGGAATTTAACCCCACTTACAGCACGAGCAATAACATTTAAATGATAATGTATATATTTTACCCGTAAAAACTGTGTATTCATTGCACTATTCTTAAATCTTCATAAATAAACTACATACATATTCTAGAATACCCCATGCGTTTGAGTCGGGCCACCATCTAGTATTTAAAATAAGCTCTGAAGACAGAGTTATCTTCCAGGAACCATCTGCCCCATAGCCTGGAACAGCTCATTTACATATAGTTATATAAGATGATTTATCCACAAGGCATCTGCTATGTAGCGTATGGATAGGACTTTTTTCAGCATTCCATAACCTGTATGCCCATATTATTAGTTAAGAGAAGTCAAATGTGGTAAGAGACTCCCTATAACCCCTTCACGACCTATGACATACATGTACGTCATAAGTCACCTCCCACCCTTTGACGCAAGCTCACGCTGTGAGCTCGCATCCTGCCCTCCACATCTAAACTGATAATAAGAATTATCTTTATATATTTAGTGCCAACATATTCCGCAGCGCTTAACAAATCAGAGATTCATATACATACAAACAATCGTAAGAAACAGTTGTGGAAAATACAATAATTAAAATTAAAAAAATAATATCGACCCTCCTCGCAAGAGCTTACAATCTACAATAAGGTGGGTGTGGCACAAAGTAAAGCTATCTGGTAAAGCCATTTTGAGGAAGTGTGGAATAGATAAGAGCGGAGCAAGTGGCCACCAGCCAGTCTGTATAGAGCTTTTGGGTCTGATGGAGTTTGACAGTTATGTTCACAGAAGTAGTGGATAACCTATGCCTAAATTACTTAGATTAGGGAGGATGATTGGCCGCTCTGGAAAGAGGCGTTTTTAGGGAGCGCCTAAAACTATATAAGTTGTGGATAGTCCCAATTTCTTGGGGTAGAGCATTTTAGAGAATTGGAGCAGCTCAGGAAAAGTCTTTGAGCCGTGAACAGGAGGATCAGATTAGTGCAGAGGTTAGTCTAAAGTCACCCCCAGAGCAAAAAGAACAGGTGGGGTGATAGATAGAGATGAGTGTAGAGAGGTAGGGAGGAGCTTAACTGTGAAGAGCTTTGTGGGTGAGAACAAGCAATTTGAATTGGATCTTATAATGTATGGGCAGCAAGTGCAATCACTGGCACAGAGTGCAAGCATCCCAGCAACTGTTAGTTAGATAGGTGACCCTGGCTGCTGCATTAAGGATGGACTGGTGAAAAGAAAGTCTAGTGAGGGGGAGGCCAATTAACAGAGAGTTGCAATAATCAAGCCATGAGTGAATCAGAGCCACTGTGAGGGTTTTAGTTATTTCCATGGTGAGGAAGGGTCAAATTCTAGAGATGTTCTTCAGTTGCAGGCGACAAGAGCGGGTGATAGAATGTATATAGAAAGTAAATTAAAGATCAGCATCAAACTTAACACCCAGACATCGAGCCTGTTGCCTAGGCATTATCGTGGTGCTGCATATCGAGAAGGAGATGTCAGATTTAGAAAGGTTAGTGGAGGGCGGGATCAAAGGAAGATCAGTTTTGGAAAGGTTGAGTTTCAGGTAGAGAGTGGACATGATATTGGAAACTGCAGTTAGACAGTCATTGGTGTTCTGAGTCACAAAAACAGTCAAACAAACGTGTAAAAATACTCTGTTGTAAAAAAAAATACAGTAAAAAGCAAGTGCTGCTGAAAAAGTAAAATACAGGGCATTTAGTTGATGCGTTTTTTGCAAAAAAATGTATACTAAGCTGCTGTACCAACTTCAAGGTAACCCGTATCAGAGCAGTTTTTATCTGATGTATTTAAAACCTGACCATGTGTATTGGTACCTAAAATGAGCAGGATCCAGACAGGTCCAATGTCTGACTTGGACTGACTGCAGAAAACAGCTTTTTATGTGCAGAGCTCAAAGGGGAGTCTCCCACCCTCCCCTTTGAGCCCTGCACATAAAAAGCACTTGCTTTTTGCTGTATTGTTTTACAACAGAGTATTTTTACACGTTTGACTGTTTTTTGTGATTCAGGCTTTTGGTGGTGTGAACACTGACCTACAGACGTGTTCACTGTGTGCATAGTTCATTAGTTTTTGTCTAAGTCATTGGTGTTCTGTAAAACAGAGGGGGTAAGGTTAGGGGAAGAAGTGTATAGTTGTGTGTCATCAGCATAACCAATATCACCACGTGGCAAAAAAAAAGGGAGAAAGAAGAAAGTTATGTATCCTCAACAATGGGAGGGAACTTAAGGATGCTGTCACCAGTAAGTAATTGTTTATGGTTTACCCATGACAGCAGCCATCGAAAGAATTACAGAACAGAAATAATATGCAGGGGGAGGGAATGGGGAGGGGTTGGGGGGGTAATGCAGGCTGCAAAACTTTACTCCCAAAAGTGATGTCAGAGCCAGAAAGATCTAGTCTACAGTGCTTATAGGAGGGAGAAGGCGAACACCATGCTGCTGCCTTACATATTTGCTCGATAGTCACCTCTGCCCAGAAAGTAACATGGCTCTTCTGGAGTATACTTTTAACCCTGCAGAAACCTCCCTGCTACTTGCAGAGTAGGCTAGAAAAATGGCATCTCTGATCCATTTTGCCAGAGTAGATTTTGGGGTCTTCTACCCATTCTGCCCCTAAAAGTATACGAAGAGAGATATTTCTTTCCTCCAAGAATTAGTGGCCCTCAGGTACTCCTCTAGGCATCTCCTGACTTCCAATGTATGAAACATCTTTCCTTGGTATTCTTAGGATTACTACAAAATGTTGGAAGAAAGATGTCCTGAAACCTGAGAAAAACAGACACTACCTTTGGAAGATAAGCTGGGTTTGGCTTTAATACTACTATCCTCCAGAAATATAGTAAACAGAGGATCAACTGACAGGGCCTGATTGTCACTTATTCTTCGTGCTGAAGTTAATGCTACCAACAAAAACGTCTTCAGTGTCAGAAGCTTAATTGCTAACCGTATGTAAAAGCTTGAAAGGGGGATCAATTGGAGCTGTAAGCACTCAGTTAAGTTCACAAAGAGCTGCAGCTATAGTTCAAACCGGTCTAGACCTATAGCAGGCTTTTATGAACCGACACACCCAGTTATCTCCCACTAGATTGAAATTATAAAGGGCTCCTAATACTGACACCTAAACGTTCAGGGTGCGAACAGAGAAACCTAGATCAAACCCCTTTTGTAGGACTTTGAGGGCAAGATTAATTGGTACCTCCCCCTCTAGATCTGCTCCAGTTATGGACAGAAATTTTTTTCCAGGTTATATAAATAGATTTTAGCGGTGACCAACTTCCTACTTTTGAAGAGGGTAGTGGTTAGATTGGAAGAAAACCCCCTTACTCCTTAAAAGTCCCCTTTGAAATTCCAAGGCGTCAGGTGTAATCTTCCCATCTGCGGATGGTGAATTGGCCCCTGGTAAAGAAGGTCTGGCAGTTTCGGGGGCTGCGGTTTTATTATACTACTAGATGGCGGCCCGATTCTAAAGAATCGGGTAGTCTAGAATCTATATATAGTTTATGTAGTAATAGTTAGGGGAGTGCAGTGAAATTAATTGTGTGTATACAGGTGGCTCAGTGGTTAGCAGTGAGTGCCGTGGCTCAGTGGTTAGCAGTGAGTGCGGTGGCTCAGTGGCTAGCAGTGAGTGCGGTGGCTCAGTGGGTAGCAGAGTATATGGTGGCTCAGTGGTTAGCAGTGAGTGCGGTGGCTCAGTGGTTAGCAGTGAGTGCGGTGGCTCAGTGGCTAGCAGTGAGTGCGGTGGCTCAGTGGCTAGCAGTGAGTGCGGTGGTCTCAGTGGCTAGCAGTGAGTGCGGTGGCTCAGTGGCTAGCAGTGAGTGCGGTGGCTCAGTGGCTAGCAGTGAGTGCGGTGGCTCAGTGGCTAGCAGTGAGTGCGGCGTGCTCAGTGGTTAGCAGTGAGTGCGGCGGCTCAGTGAGTAGCAGTGAGTGCGGTGGCTCAGTGGGTAGCAGACTATACGGTGGCTCAGTGGTTAGCAGCGAGTGCGGTGGCTCAGTGGGTAGCAGAATATACGGTGGCTCAGTGGTTAGCAGTGAGTACGGTGGCTCAGTGGTTAGCAGGGAGTGCGGTGGCTCAGCGGTTAGCAGTGAGTGCGGTGGCTCAGTGGTTAGCAGTGAGTGCGGTGGCTCAGTGGCTAGCAGTGAGTGCGGTGGCTCAGTGGTTAGCAGTGAGTGCGGTGGCTCAGTGGTTAGCAGTGAGTGCGGTGGCTCAGTGGCTAGCAGTGAGTGCGGTGGCTCAGTGGCTAGCAGTGAGTGCGGTGGCTCAGTCGGCTAGCAGTGAGTGCGGTGGCTCAGTGGCTAGCAGTGAGTGCGGTGGCTCAGTGGCTAGCAGTGAGTGCGGTGGCTCAGTGGCTAGCAGTGAGTGCGGTGGCTCAGTGGCTAGCAGTGAGTCCGGTGGCTCAGTGGTTAGCAGTGAGTGCGGCGGCTCAGTGGGTAGCAGTGAGTGCGGTGGCTCAGTGGGTAGCAGGACTATACGGTGGCTCAGTGGTAGCAGCGAGTGCGGTGGCTCAGTGGGTAGCAGAATATACGGTGGCTCAGTGGTTAGCAGTGGAGTCGGTGGCTCAGTGGTTAGCAGTGAGTGCGGTGGCTCAGGGTTAGCAGTGATGTGTGGTGGCTCAGTGGTTAGCAGTGAGTGCGGTGGCTCAGTGGTTAGCAGTGAGTGCGGTGGCTCAGTGGTTAGCAGTGAGTGGCGGGTGGCGCGCAGTGGTTAGCAGTGAGTGCGGTGGCCAGTGGTTAGCAGTGAGTAGCGGTGGCGCAGTGGTTAGCAGTGAGTGCGGTGGCGCAGTGGTTAGCAGTGAGTGCGGTGGCGCAGTGGTTAGCAGTGAGTGCGGTGGCGCAGTGGTTAGCAGTGAGTGCCGGTGGCGCAGTGGTTAGCAGTGAGTGCGGTGGCGCAGTGGTTAGCAGTGAGTGCGGTGGCTCAGTGGTTAGCAGTGAGTGCGGTGGCTCAGTGGTTAGCACTGAGTGCGGTGGCTCAGTGTTTAGCAGTGAGTGCGGTGGCTCAGTGGTTAGCAGTGAGTGCGGTGGCTCAGTGGTAAGCAGTGAGTGCGGTGGCTCAGTGGTTAGCAGTGAGTGCGGCGACTCAGTGGTTAGCAGTGAGTGCGGCGACTTAGTGGGTAGCAGTGAGTGCGGTGGCTCAGTGGTTAGCAGTGAGTGCGGTGGCTCAGTGGGTAGCAGTGAGTGCGGCGGCTCAGTGGGTAGCAGTGAGTGCGGCGGCTCAGTGGGTAGCATTGAGTGCGGTGGCTCAGTGGTTAGCAGTGAGTGCGGTGGCTCAGTGGGTAGCAGAATATACGGTGGCTCAGTGGTTAGCAGTGAGTACGGTGGCTCAGTGGTTAGCAGTGAGTACGGTGGCTCAGTGGTTAGCAGTGAGTACGGTGGCTCAGTGGTTAGCAGGGAGTGCGGTGGCTCAGCGGTTAGCAGTGAGTGTGGTGGCTCAGTGGTTAGCAGTGAGTGCGGTGGCTCAGTGGTTAGCAGTGAGTGCGGTGGCTCAGTGGTTAGCAGTGAGTGCGGTGGCTCAGTGGTTAGCAGTGAGTGCGGTGGCGCAGTGGTTAGCAGTGAGTGCGGTGGCGCAGTGGTTAGCAGTGAGTGCGCGGTGGCGCAGTGGTTAGCAGTGAGTGCGGTGGCGCAGTGGTTAGCAGTGAGTGCGGTGGCGCAGTGGTTAGCAGTGAGTGCGGTGGCTCAGTGGTTAGCAGTGAGTGCGGTGGCTCAGTGGTTAGCACTGAGTGCTGTGGCTCAGTGTTTAGCAGTGAGTGCGGTGGCTCAGTGGTTAGCAGTGAGTGCGGTGGCTCAGTGGTAAGCAGTGAGTGCGGTGGCTCAGTGGTAAGCAGTGAGTGCGGTGGCTCAGTGGTTAGTAGTGAGTGCGGCGACTCAGTGGTTAGCAGTGAGTGCGGCGACTTAGTGGGTAGCAGTGAGTGCGGTGGCTCAGTGGTTAGCAGTGAGTGCGGTGGCTCAGTGGGTAGCAGTGAGTGCGGTGGCTCAGTGGTTAGCAGTGAGTGCGGTGGCTCAGTGGTTAGCAGTGAGTGCGGTGAGATTGGTCAGTGCAGCGCCGTGGGCAGAGTGGTCAGCGCACACATACACACACTCCGCTATACTTACCACTGACCCTGCGTCTTCCCCACCGTTGGATCTGGGGCACAGGCTGGAGGGGGCACAGGCTGGAGGGGGCAGAGGACGGAGGGGGCACACAGGCTGGAGGGGCAGAGGACGGAGGAGGCAGAGGCTGGAGGGGGCATAGGCTGGAAGGGGCTCAGGCTGGAAGGGGCAGAGGACGGAGGGGGCAGAGGCTGGAGGGGGCAGAGGCTGGAGGGGGCACAGGATTGAGGGGGCACAGGATTGAGGGGGCACAGGATTGAGGGGGCACAGGATTGAGGGGGCACAGGCTGGAGGGGGCAGAGGATGAAGGGGGCACAGGCTGGAGGGGCAGAGGAAGGAGGGGGCACAGGCTGGAGGGGGCAGGGGACTGAGGGGCAGAGGACTGAGGGGGCACAGGCTGGAAGGGGCACAGGCTGGAGGGGGCACAGGCTGGAGGGGGCACAGGCTGGAGGGGGCACAGGCTGGAGGGGGCACAGGCTGTGAGGGGGCACAGGCTGGAGGGGCACAGGCTGGAGGGGGCACAGGCTGGAGGGGCAGAGGACGGAGGGGGCACAGGCTGGAGGGGGCACAGGCTGGAGGGGCACAGGCTGGAGGGGGCACAGGCTGGAGGGGCACATGCTGGAGGGGGCACATGCTGGAGGGGGCACAGGCTGGAGGGGGCACAGGCTGGAGGGGCAGAGGACGGAGGGGGCACATGCTGGAGGGGGCACAGGCTGGAGGGGGCACAGGCTGGAGGGGGCACAGGCTGGAGGGGGCAGAGGACGGAGGGGGCACAGGCTGGAGGGGGCACAGGCTGGAGGGGGCACAGGCTGGAGGGGGCACAGGCTGGAGGGGGCACAGGCATTGGAGGGGGCACAGGATGGAGGGGGCACAGGTTGAGGGGGCACAGGCGGAGGGGGCAGAGGACGGAGGGGGCACAGGCTGGAGGGGGCACAGGCTAGGAGGGGGCACATGGCTGGAGGGGCACAGGCTGGAGGGGGCAGAGGACGAGGGGGCACAGGCTGGAGGGGGCACAGGCTGGAGGGGGCAGAGGCGGAGGGGGCACAGGCTGGAGGGGGCACAGGCTGGAGGGGGCACAGGCTGGAGGGGCACAGGCTGGAGGGGGCAAGACGTGGGGGGCACAGGCTGGAGGGGGCAGAGGACGGAGGGGGCACATGCTGGAGGGGCACAGGCTGGAGGGGGCACAGGCTGGAGGGGGCAAGGCTGGAGGGGGCAGAGGCGGAGGGGGCACAGGCTGGAGGGGGCACAGCTGGAGGGGGCACAGGCTGGAGGGGGCACAGGCTGGAGGGGGCACAGGCTGGAGGGGGCACAGGCGGAGGGGGCACAGGCTGGAGGGGGCACAGGCTGGAGGGGGCAGAGGACGGAGGGGGCAGAGGACGGAGGGGGCAGAGGACGGAGGGGGCAGATAAATGACCTATTGTGCACTTTTTAGCTATACCATTAGACATTTTTAGCATAATATATGGGATGTTCCAATTTAAACAATTATTAATGATTAAAGTCTGATCCTAGAAGGTACCAGTGGCTTAATTACATCCAGGAAAATGCAAACTAAACCAGAAGGCCTGCTTGTCATTGTAGAGGGGGCAATAAAAGGACATGGGCTGTCTGAGATCACCCACTTACCAGCTCTTTCAGATTTCTCTTTCTGTTCTTGTAGTTGTTCACATTTTGTAGTTATCTGTTTGACCCTTGTTCGCAGCTGAGAAACCTCTTCTTCCTTCATCATTAAAGTCTCGTGCATCTGTCTCTTAGTCTCTGCAATGACCATTCCCTGGACAAGACCAATAAATGGCATATGAAATGAAAAGCAAGGACATACAAATACATTTGTTTTGACTTTGAGTCTAGCAAAATATTGGTAATGCCAGTAATTCAACAAAACTGGATAAATGATTCAAGTTTAATACTGGATTGGCAATAACTGTTGGCATTGGTGGCCTCCCCCCACCCCTCACCGAATTCAAGAATGGAGGGTCAAGTCCCAACACCACGGCCAGGAGGAGCTAAATAGCACAGCAATGATGAGGATGGGGTCTTGTACATCAGATCTGTTTTGGTGGCCAGTGAGAGTCTCAACTGTGGGATCCATAATGATCTGACAGTTATTAAATTAAATAGTGATAAAGCAGTATGTTACCCTAATCAATTAACTGCAGAACAAACATTAATGGCAAATTCCAGCTGTAATTTATTTTATTTATAAAATGGAAAAATATACCAATATTCTAAAATACATGCATTTAAAATACTGCACATATATTTATCTTTACACATCTGCATGGCTTGAAATCTATGCCAACCACAGGAGCTGCTCCTCTGCGAGAAGATTTTTTTTTTTAAGATCTAACTTACACTTAATTGTTAGGGTACTGTTACACGTCACAACATTGCATGCAATTTCACAGGCAATTTGCTGGTTGCAGTGAAATCATGGACACATTGTTCTATTTTGTGGCTGTGTACAAATAGAACAATGTGTCCATGATTTCAGAGCAACCAGCAAATTGCAAGTGAAATTGCATACAATGTTGTGACGTGTAAAGGTGGGGTCACACGCGGCGATCTCGCCCGCGACATCGCCGCAAAGTGACGTCACAGCGATGTCGCGGGCGATATTGCAAGTGCGTCGCACTGTGTGACAGCGCGACGCAACTGCAAATTATCGCTGGTCGCAGGTTGACAGGTTTATGAACATGTTCATAAACCTGTCAACCTGTGACCAGCGATTAGGCTGGATCGCGCCGTCTGACACTGTTGGCGGCGCGATCCAGCCTATATCGCAGCGTTACTGAGCCATCGCTCGCTGGGCTTAGCCCAGCCCAGCGAGCGATGGCTCCGCCCACATCGCCGCCGCGTCGCCGGCAACGTCGTGCCGTGTGACAGCTGGCCTGTGATGTCGGAAGCGAGCGGGCACCCGCACATCGCTTCCGACATCGCAGGCCAGATCGCCGCGTATGACCCCAATTTAGAGCTTCGTGCTTATAGAGAGCTTTAGTAGCTGAGCAATAAACGGTTTCTACACTATGTATGCCTTGTATGCCCTGTGCACATTTGTATGCTTTACATACAATTTCTATTCACTTATATGTGGCAACTAACAATAAAACAGGGTATGATAAAGCTGCACCACAAAGACGCTCTGTGTCAATACAGTATTTTACTCCTACTGCTTGACATTTAAAAAAAATAAATAAATAACAGCTGGCCTTTATTGATATACATAGCAACAAAAAATACAGAAACTATATGCTAGGCCCATCTATATTGGGTAGAATAAGCCATGAGTGAGGAAATGTCCTGAGAGAATACAATGTGAGGTCCTGCTGAGACACATCACACCCAGCTTTGTACCTTATCTTGTTCCAGCTGCTCCACCAAATTTTGGCATCCCTTAGTTGGGTTATCAGTTTGGTCTTCTCATTGGTGTGAAGCTCCTGGAATTTAATACGTAAAACATATGAAAATAACAATTTTTCCTTCTTGTAAGTCACCTTTCATTTCACTACATAATTTACTGGAAAACGGGAAAAAAAATCCAAGTATAAAGAAAATTGTGAAAAAACAAAATCAATTTGAAATAGTTTTTTTGGGAAATTGTTTCATAGCGTCCCTTGGTGGGTAAAAATGACCTGGTAATATGATTTTCCTAATCAGTAGATTAGAATGATCAGAATAAATCAGGAAAGGGGGATGGAAACCGCTCCCTCAGCAATCACTCCCTGGATTCTCAACCAAACGAATAGTAGAAATTCAGTGAAGGTCCAGCGTCATTGCTTCATAGTGCTTTATAGTGACATATACATGAAAATCGTCACATACCCTGTAGGGTCACACTGTATGCATTTCACGAATGCTTCCCCTTAGTCATTAGCAACGCTTAGAGGAAGCTAGTGACCCGTTGAAGCGCAAGGAGCGCGAAACGGTGCCATCGTCACCTCTGTCTTTCCCCTTCCCTGCAATATGTAACCAGCAAACTTGAATAAAAGTGCAACGCTGACCGGTGAGTGCCGTCTTTTCTATCTAAATTGTGCTGTCTGTGTCTTTGGACTGGCACCGCGGTTTATTGTGACCAGCTGCATCTGCGGAAATTGCTGGAGACAGTTGTTCACACTGGTGCCCCATTCCTACTTTTGCCGCTTATATACATGAAAATGTCACATACCCTGTAGGGTCACGTTGTATGCATTTCGAGAATGCTTCCTCTAAGTCGTTAGCGTTGCTAATGACTAAGGGTAAGCATTCCAGAAATGCATACAGCGTGACCCTACAGGGTATGTGACAATTTTCATGTATATGTCACAATAAAGCACTTTGAAGCAACGACGCTGGACCTTCACTGAATTTCTAGATTACAATGATACCAAACTCGTCCACTTTTTTATTATTATTTTAGCTGTGAAAAAAACAATTGAACTATGAAAGAAAAAAAACACTTTTTTTTTTTTTAATTAAGTCGCCATTTTCGCAAGACCAGAGACCTCTATAGTTGTTCGTCAATGAGCTGTGTGAGGGTTTATTATTTGTGGGGCGAGACAGCGCTTTTACGGATTCCATTCAGGGATATATTTGACATTTTGAACGATCACTTGTTAAAGTATCTATTGTGGTATTTCGGAATTAGTTTGTTTTGTTTTCTTTTACTTCTGTTTACGGCATTTATTTCGGGTTAAGGCCCTTTTCACACTGGCGTTTTTGAAAAAATGCAGCAGATCTGGTCAAAATACCGCATCTTCCGCCCAATGGCTGCACTTGCGGCAAGCCCCATGCATTGTCTATGGGGCTTGCGGTAAGTGTGTGGCAGACGCGGCAAGTGCGGTTCCGGCAGTTGCGGCCACGAAAACGTTTTTTTTTTTTTTCACGGCCGCATCTGCCAAAATCGCACTTGCCACATCTGCGGCACACTTACCGCAAGTCCCATAGACAATGCATGGGGCTTGCCGCAACTGTGCCGCAAGTGCAGCCATTAGGCGGATAATGCGGCAGATGCGTTTTTTTGACTGGATCTGCTGCATTTTTTAAAAAACGCCTATGTGAAAGCACCCTAACTGTTGTTCTATTTTAATGGCTCTGACTTTTCTGGAGGCAGTGATACCATGGATATTTTTTTTCCCTTATCTTTATTTTGTTGGGGGAAAAAGGGTGAGATTTGAAATTTTGTGTTTTTCTTTCTTTTCACTTGAACCTGCGATTTTAGCTTATCACTTGTACTATATACAAGTACAAATCATGGTTGATTTTAAGCTAAGCTACAGGCAAAGCTTCAAGGAAGCTTTGTAAGGACACGGAAGTCCTCAACAGCAAATCAGTGCCCAATGATCACGTTGAGGGTGCACAGATTGCCGCATAGAATGACCCACTCACATGCTGGCATGCTGGTAATAACACTTTCAGAGTTTGACTGTGGTATTTGATAGGTTAGCAATCCAGGCAGAGATGCAAACTATGCACAATTGTTACAGGCTGGTCCTGGTTGAACACACAGCCATTACCTGTGACATGAACTCACACCATGAGCTTGCTTTATAAACTTACTACTAACATGCAAAGCAAATGTAGGAATGGGGTTAGAAGGATGGCAGCTGTTGGCTAAATATGCATTGAATAAACTGCCCTGCACGTTTATGGCCAAGCTTCGTACACCCCTCTCACTGAAGAGGACGTTTTCCAACAATACTTTTTGTGGGGTGGGGAGAGATTGGTGAAAAGGAGTTTTGTATGACTCTTCTGAAAGCTAGAAGCGGTATGTGGAGACTGAAATAAAAATGTGAAATTCGGAAAAATAGAACTAAAGTATGAGCATGTTTACCTTTACTTTCTCCAGCTCCAGAAGCCGCTCTTCTAGCTGATTTTGCAGGGCTTCTTTTTCACTGCTTAGCTGAGCAGACTTTTCTTTATGTGACCGAATCATTTCTTTACACCTCTGGAGGAGGTTTTCTTGGCGCCTCACTCTTCCCTGCAGACTATCAAGTGTATTTACACCTTCACCGATTCCATCTAAAAAAGGAGAGAAAGAAAATTAAATAGAACTAAGAAAGCAATGAACGTTAACACTAATAATAATAATTTTATTTATATAGTGCCGAACCTACTCCTCAGCACTTTACAATTCAGAGGGGATATATACAGACAATATGAAACATTACAGATTAAGAAAAATTCAATGGATACCAAGAGGAGTGAGGGTCCTGCTCAGAAGTTTACAATCTATGAGGAAATAGGGGCACAAGAAGTAAATGGTAAAAATAGAATTATTCTTACCGTTAATTCGGTTTCTAGGAAACCTTCACGACAGCATAGGAGGTAGCCTCGCCACGCCCTAATGGGGACAGGAACACAAGAGAGGTTAAAAGGCCCCTCCCACCTCCCATTAGCCAGTGTCTTACAACGAACCCAGAACGCATAAGAAACAAGCATAAAATCCATAAACCAGGAAATTAGGGAGGGAAATAAGTGCTGTCGTGGAAGGTTTCCTAGAAACCGAATTAACAGTAAGATTAATTCTATTTTCTCTAGTCACCTTCCACGACAGCATAGGAGGAATGCCCACGAATCCTTACCTAGGGAGGGACAACAGCTTGCAGGACCTTCCGGCCAAAGGCCAAGTCCCTGCCAGCCATCACATCCAAACGATAGAGTTTGGTGAAGGTATGTAGCGAAGACCATGTAGCTGCTTTGCAGAGCTGCTCCGGAGAAGCCCCAGCACGCTCAGCCCAGGAGACCGAAGTGGCCCGGGTAGAATGGGCCGTAAAACCAGCAGGAGCCAAGAGGCCTTGACCGAGATAGGCATCCGTGATTGCCCTCTTTATCCAATTGGCGATAGTGCCTTTAGCCACATTCCGGCCCTTGTTGCGACCAAAATGCTGAATGAATAAATTCTGGTCGATACGCCAGGGAGCCGTGACCTCTAGGTAGTGTAACACCAGGTGACGGACATCCAGGGAGTGAAACTCCACCTCCTTCGCAGATCTAGGAAGTTGACAGAAGGATGGTAGAACGATTGACTGAGATCGATGGAACTCCGACACCACTTTCGGCAGAAAGGACGGATCCAACTGAAAAACAATGCTGTCATCCCGCACCGTCAGATAGGGCTCACGTATGGACAAGGCCTGAAGTTCACCAATTCTTGTGAGACAAGGACCTAAAACTCATGGAGCAATCCGTTCAGAGGCTCATAAGGAGAACGAGTCAGGCCCGTAAGCACAATATTCAGATCCCACGAGGGGAAGACACTCCTCCGACAGGGACACCGTCTTGAAGCCGCCACCATGAATCGTTTGACCCAACGATGATCAGCCAGTCTCACATCAAACACCGAACTCAGGGCTGCAACGTGGACCTTAAGGGTGCTAGGTTTAAGTCCCAGATCCAAACCTTGCTGCAAGAAGTCCAAAATCTGAGAAACATTTGGAGCAAAAGGGTCCGGCACCCGGGCCCCACACCAGGAGGAGAACTTCTTCCAAATCTTATTGTAGATGGAATTAGTGACCGGCTTACGGCAATCTTGCAAGGTTGCGATAACTTTATCGGAAAGGCCCTGGGCTTTCAGCACTCGGGCGTCAGAAGCCAGGCAGCCAAACTGAGACGTTGCAGAGCCGGATGGAAGAATGGACCCTGTGAGAGGAGGCTCGGGTTCTCCCCTAGATGCACAGGACCGTCTACCTGGAGAGACCTGACCATATTGAACCAGCTTCTCTTTGGCCAGAAAGGGAGCGGAGGAAACGCGTAGGCCAGATGAAACGGCCAAACGTGGGAGAAGGCATCCACCCAGATTGCCCCCGTCTCTGGGGTTGAGGGAGAAGAATGTTCCTACCTTGCAATTGAGTCCTGAGGCAAATAAATCCACCTCCGGGACTCCCCAGCGCACCACCAGGCTGCAAAAAACCACCTGGTCGAGGCTCCACTCCCCTGGATGGAGATCCTTGCGACTTAAATAATCCGCCTGAGAGTTCAAGTCTCCCTTGAGATGGACCGCCGAGAGGGACAGTAGAGACCTCTCAGCCCAGAGGAAGATGCGGCTGGAGATCACTTTCAGGTCGCGAAACCGGGTGCTGCCTTGACGACGAAGATGGGCCACAGTGGTCACATTGTCCGAATACACCAACACGTGACCCCCGGACCAGATCTTGCGCAGCCAGAAGAGCTTCCTCTACCGCTTTGAGTTTGCGGAAGTTGGAGGACCGAGAGCTTATCAGAGGACCCCAGATACCCTGAAACGGGGACCCCGATACCACCGCCCCCCAGCCCCGCTGGCTGGCATCCGTCGTCACAGTAACCAGAGGAGTCCGAAACCAAGAGACTCCGTTGTCCAGATTCACAGGGGACAGCCACCACCTGAGCGAGGACACCACCCTCCTCGACAAGCAGACTCTCTTGTTGACGGAGGAGGGGAGACGATTCCAATGCACCAGAATGTGGACCTGAAGGCACCTGGAATGCGCAGGGGCCCACATGACTGAAGGGATGCACGTCGTCATAGACCCCAGGACCGACATGGACTCCCGGAGCGTAGGAGACCGTTGAGCTCTCAGGGAAGAGACTCTCGACAGAAGTGACGATTTGTGATCTTCCGGCAAAAAGGACATCTGTCTGTCCGAGTCCAGAAGCACCCCCAGGAATCTCCTGACTGAGGAGGGGAGAAGCTGAGACTTCAACAGGTTGGGTAGTCACCCCAACGACCGAAGAATGCACAACACCCTGTCCACGTCCGACCTGAGGACCTCCTTTGAAGGCGCGACCAGAAGAAGGTCGTCCAAGTATGGGATCAGACAGACGTCTTGTAACCTTAGGAAGGCCACCACCTCCCCCATGATTTTTCTAAAAATCCGAGAGCAGAGGAGATGCCGAAAGGCAAAACGTCGAACTGGAAGTGGTGGATTTCCCCCCGGTAAGACACCGCAAACCGCAGGTATTTCCTGTGCCGAGGATGAATCGGCACATGGAAATACGCATCCTTCAAATCTATTGTGGCCATCTGGAAGTGGGGCCCTATCAAGGGGATCACTGACCTGATTGACTCCATTTTGAATCTGCGGTAGCGGACATATTGGTTGAGCTGCCTCAGATTGATTATAATCCTGGCAGCCCCCGACGGTTTTTTTCACCATGAAGAGCCGGGAGTAATGTCCACTGCCGCATTCCAACTCCGGAACTCTGGAGATGACATTGGAAGCCAGGAGTTCCAGCAGGTTGGAAAACAGGAATCCGAATCCCGCGAGGGCAGGGTAGTGACTCGAAGAACCGGCGGGGGAGGAGACACAAACTCTATCAAGAGACCTTCCGATAGAATGTTGAGCACCCACTGGCAGTTGGTAATGCCGCGCCAGATGGGAAGAAAGGCGGAGAGCCTTCCCCCTACCCGCCCCGAGTCACTGTTTGTCCTGTTGAGGACGTTGTTGGGAGGGAACGAAGATGTTCCTCCCTCTACCTTTCGGGTAGGACCAACGACCCCCCTTCCCTTTACCTCTGGGCTGGGAGGCCTGAGGCACCTGGGGACGAAAAAAACGATTTTTTCGCCACCCGTTGCTCGGGGAGAGCCTTCTTATCTGAGGCCTTGGCCAGGATGTCATCCAGGGCAGGCCCAAAAACCAAATCCCCTTTAAAGGGAATGGAACAAAGGCGCATCTTAGATGTGGAATCCCCCGTCCACATCTTTAACCAGAGCGCACGCTGAGGCGAGTTGGAAAGGACGGAGGTACGGGCAGCCATGCGCACTGATTCTGCAGAGGCGTCAGCCAGAAATCCAGTTGCCTTTTTCAACAAAGGCAAGGATTCCAGGAGCTCCTCCCTCGGAGTACCCTGGGAGATATGACACTCAAGCTGATCTAACCACCTGAGGATCGACCGGGAAACGCAGGTGGAAGCACCTGTAAGGTAGACGTTGATGCTTCCCAAGAGCGCTTCATCAGCCCCTCAATTTTTCTATCCATCTGATCTCTCAGCTGGGACGTATCCTCAAAAGGGAGCGAGGTCTTTTTAGCCACACGAGTGACCTGGACATCCACCTTGGGGACCTCCCAAGAAAAGGGGGTGTCCTCCAGGGGAAACCTATTTTTCATAGTACTTTTAACCCTTTTTTCAGGAAATTCCCACTCCTGAACAATGAGATCCTGAATGTTGGGATGGACAGGAAATCCCACCGGTTTGACCGGACGAAGCCCAGCAAACATAGCATCCTGGACAGAGTGGAGGACGGTTCCTCCTCCAGACCCATAGTGCTACGGACTGCACTAATGAGCTCAGCCAAATCCTCTGAGGAGAACAGGAATCTGCCAGATTCAGAGGGCATGGGGGAAGAACCATCATCCCAATTATCCGAGTCTGAGTCTAACTGGGCGTCAGAGTCAGACAGGTCCTGCTGCCGTTTCCGTTTCTTTGGAGACGGAGGACCTGAGACCGGGTTGGGAGCAGCCGGAGTCAGGGAAGCCAAAGAAGCCTGGATCTCCTGCTTCACCATGGAGCGTAATTCCTCCACTAAGGGGGATGTTCGGCCCGAACTATACGATCCGTACACTCCTGGCAGAGTTTCTTGTCCCAAGGGGAAGGAAACTTCTTATTACAGACAGGGCATCTCTTCCCACCGGGCTTTTTAACAGCTGGCTTCTCTCCCTATAAAAAATAGAGAGGGCGCCATAAGAATCTGCCTGAATACAGGCACACGGACCCCCCCCTCGGCACAGACTCACTGTGGCTGGGGCAGAGCTGGTCTCAGCAGCAAGATCAGCCATCCTGACAATAGTACAGCTCACCTTACTGATGTCTTCAGGGCAGCTTATATGTTTTAAGCCTGCCCCACCTGCTCCTAATCAAGGTGCCCCTTCCCCCCACGCAGGGTCCCAGGCAGGCCGCAGCAGCAGCAGAGGCGTGCCCTGCACGCTGTCTCTCCGGATTCCGACCGCCGGAACCGGAAGCGCCGCTCCCCCGGGGAAGCACGTGACCCGGAAGTGACGCGCGTGAGTCACATCCGGTCGGCGCAACAGCGCGCGCGCAGGGAGAAGCCGGCGGACTCAGGGAGCACCGAGAGGACGCCGGCGGGGCGCCCAAAGCCCGCATCACCTCCAGGGAGGATCCGGAGGACCAGGGCACGGTCCTATCGCGAAAAACATGCGGTAGGAGCAGCCGGAGGAGGAGAGCCGCAGCACCGACCAACGCTGCCCGGCTAAACATCAGGTATGCTGCAGTCGCCGGCCCCACAGCACAGGAAAAAAACCTCTCCATGCCCCATGGGGACAGGAAAGACACTGGCTAATGGGAGGTGGGAGGGGCCTTTTAACCTCTCTTGTGTTCCTGTCCCCATTAGGGCGTGGCGAGGCTACCTCCTATGCTGTCGTGGAAGGTGACTAGAGAAAAGTGTCATCATATATGGTCCAGCCATCAATATAATAAATAGGGAATTCACATAATGCTGCAAGAACCAGTTATCAGCCAAGATATACGTACAGATGAAGTGCTATATAGTGCATGGGGTGTAGACAAGATGATACAAGGGACCAGATGTGAAAGAAGATTTTGTAAAGGGCAAAATGGGAATAGTTCGATAAGGGAGGTGAAGTGATAGGCCAGTATAAAGAAATGCATTTTTAGGACCCGTTAAAGTTGGGAATTGAACAGTGACTAATATGAATAGTATCAATATGAACCTAAGGAATTAAACTATTTAAAATATGGTGCAGGTTACACAATTAGCATATATAGACATAGCCTTCTATGTGCTACCTGCTCTCTATAGCATTCTGTACACACATTTTTGGTACATTTAATCTTGGTGAAGTTACCAGGTGTGGCAGAGCTGTCTGCTTCTCCTTCTTGCCCAGTGTTCTGATTTTCCGGCTCAGATGAAGTGATAGATGTCTCTGGTTCCACTTGTCCTTTACCAAGCCGCTGCTTTAGTAACGTTACCTAAGCAAAGTAAACACAGGGGTCACGTCTTCTGCGACAGTCATATGGCTGTAATACACAGTAGAAAACAAGAACGGACCCTCTTGTGTAATATCAGGAAAGCCTTTCTGACGTTTACTCCAGGCACAGTGCTAAAGTGTGACTTCATCCTTATTAATATGGATAAACGTTTTCACATATTGAGAGAGGTCATAGATGTTAAAGATGTAAGTGACCTAAGCGACGGTTACAACAAGTAACAATGGCTATTATAATGGTCGACAATATTTAAAAAGTATTGAAAAAAATTGAGCATTTTTCTTAAAGTTTGCATTTTCAAGTATGGAAGCTATTCAATGGCTTTACAACAGGGGTGGGGAACCTCAGAGATGACCTTTTCTGCGGCCCTTGGGTAGATTCCTGGGGACCACCATACTTGGGCTGACAGACACATTGTGCCGACTGGCTACCATTTAACCCCTTCATGACCGAGCCTATTTTGACCCTAAAGACCAAGGCATTTTTGTCAATTCTGACCAGTGTCCCTTTATGAGGTAATATCTCTGGAATGCTTCATTGGATCCGAGCGATTCTGAGACTGTTTTTTGGGACATATTGGGCTTCATGTTAGTATTAAATTTAGGTCGATAATTTTGGCGTTTATTTGTGAAAAAATCCAAAATTTAGCAAAAATTTTGAAAATTTAGCAATTTTCAAATTTTTAATTTTTATTCTGCTAAACCAGAGCGTTATGTGCCACAATATAGTTAATAAATAACATTTCCCACATGTCTACTTTACATCAGCACAATTTTGGAAGAAAAAAAACATTTTGGTAGGACGTTATAAGGGTTCAAAGTTCATCAGCAATTATTCATTTTTCCAGCATACTTTACAAAACCATTTTTTTAGTGACCACATCACATTTGAAGTCTCTTTGAGGGGTGTACATGACAGAAAACACCCAAAAGTGACACCATTCCAAAAACTGCACCTCTCAAGCTACTCAAAACTATATTCAAGAAGATTATTAACCCTTTAGGTGCTTCACAGGAACTAAAATAAAGTTGAAGGAAAAAATGGACATATTAATTTTTGTAACAAAAATGTTCTTTTAGCCTCAATTTTTTCATTTTCACATGGGCAACAGGATAAAATGCATCCTAAAATTTGTTGGGCAATTTCTCCTGAGTACACCGATACCTCATATGTGGTCATAAACCACTGTTTGGGCGCACGGCAGGGCTCGGAAGGGAAGGAGCGCAATTTGAATTTTGGAGCCAATTTTCCGTTCAAAAAGTGAAATGGGGCTCCTTCACTTCTGAGCCCTGCTGTGCGCCCAAACAGTGGTTTATGACCACATATGAGGTATCGGTGTATTCAGGAGAAATTGCCCAACAAATTTTGTGATGTATTTTATCCCTTACCCATGTGAAACTGAAAAAATGTAGGCAAAAAGAATTTTTCTTTTGAAAAAAAAGTGTTTTTTCATTATTAAGGATCAATTTGTGAAGCAACTGGGGGTTCAAAGTGCTCACTATGCATCTAGATACGTTCCTTTGGGGTTCTAGTTTCCAAAATGGGGTCACTTATGGGAGAGCTCCAATGTGGAGACACACGGGACCCTCCAAACGCGACATGGTGTCCGCTAACAATTTGAATGGAAAATGAGCTCAAATTGTTAGCGGACACCATGTCGCGTTTGGAGGGTCCCTGTGTGTCTCCACATTGGAGCTCCCCCACAAGTGACCCCATTTTGGAAACTAGACCCCCAAAGGAACATATCTAGATGCATAGTGAGCACATTGAACCCCCAGATGCTTCAAAATTGATCCATAATAATGAAAAAACTAATTTTTTGTGGAAAAAAAAGTGCTTTTTCATTTTTATGGATGAATTTGTGAAGCATCTGGGGGTTCAAAGTGCTCACTATGCATCTAGATATGTTCCTTTGGGGGTCTAGTTTCCAAAATGGGGTCACTTATCTGGGAGCTCCAACGTGGAGGCACACAGCGCCCCTCCAAACGCGACATGGTGTCCGCTAACAATTTGAGCTCATTTTCCATTCAAATTGTTAGCGGACACCATGTTGCGCTTGGAGAGCCCCAGTGTGCCTAAACATTAGAGCTCCCCCACAAGTGACCCCATTTTGGAAACTAGACCCCCCAGGGAACATATCTAGATGGGTGGTGAGCATTTTGAACCCCCAGGTGCTTCACAAATTGATCCGTAAATATGAAAAAGTACTTTTTTTTCCACAAATATTTTCTTTTTTTCATTTTTACGGATTAATTTGTGAAGCACCTGGGGGTTCAAAGTGTGCACTATGCATCTAGATAAGTTCCCTGGGGGGGGGGGTCTAGTTTCCGAAATGGGGTCACTTGTGGGGGAGCTCCAATGTTTAGGCACATAGGGACTCTCCAAATGCGACATGGTGTCTGCTAACAATTTGAACGGAAAATCATTTCAAATTGTTACGGACACAATGTTGCGTTTGGAGAGCCCCTGTGTGCCTAATTCTTGGACCTTCCCCACAAGTGACCCCTGTGAGACAGTGCGGGGGATCATATGCGAGGGGTGCTATGTCTCCCCCAGAATGCGCACTGTCACGTATTGACCCCGGTATAGGGTGTGAGAGAAAGGGACGGTCCGCTCCCTCCGCTCCGGGTCTTGCAAGGTCCCGGAAGTAGACACAGAGTTAAAAGCCTGGTCAGGAGGCAGGGCGGGGTTCCCTGTACACAGATTTGTGCCTTGGCTGCAGCAGCAACAGATATACAGAAAGGAGAGGTCTAGAGTTCCAGGAGGCCGTGTGCTAGACTAACACGGCCTAGCCCAGGAGGGCTGGATGAACTCGGGGTGACCCATAAAGGAGGCCTTTGGCCTGAAGGACCCGGGTACGTTATATGAACTGTGTCTTGTGTACCCGGCTGCGACCCGGATTCCGGCAGACTGTGCCACCGCTGTGTGTATCAGCAATAAACACCGGGTCCTGTTTGAACCACTACCGGGCTCCACGTGTTTCCTGACTTGCAATCCAGGCGCTGCCCCACATATGGTGGAGAATGCGGGCAACTGCCGGCCCGGTGAAAGTGACTGTTTCATGAGGCTAATGAGCGGCAGCTAAGTGAGAGGAGCAGCAGTCAGTATAGCCGCCAGTCTCTTGCGGGGTGCCCGGCACTGCATGTCCATACTTAAGCCGGCCACGCTACAGTTCAGGCCTGCCGCTGATATGGAGGAAATCCTAAGGCAGCTGGTACTTCCCAGCAGCGGCAACAAGAACAACAGCAGCGACACGAGGAGCAGCAGCTCCGACAGCAGGAGCAGCAGCAGTTGCGACAACAGGAGCAGTTTCTACAACAGCAGAAAACGAATGAACTGCTCCTGCAGCAAATTGCGGCCTTACGAGACCCGCCAACAGCGCCTCCCCCGGAGCGGCGTGAGGCCCGGGACCGGGTCCGGTCGGCACTGCGGAAGCTGAGTCCAGAGGATGACGTAGAAGCCTTCCTCACCATCTACGAGCGCACCGCAGAGCGAGAAGGCCTCCCTCCTGCTCAGTGGGCTGAAGTGGTGGCGCCATTCCTGATGGGCGACGCCCAAAAGGCCTACACGGACCTCAGTTGGGAGGATGCACAGGACTACGCCAGACTCAAAGGTGAGATCCTTGCTAGACTTGGGGTCAATACTTATGTCCGAGCCCAACGGGTGTTTTCCTGGTCCTATGTGGAGTCCAAGCCGGCTCGCTCCCAGGCGTATGACTTATTGCAGTTGGTGAAACGGTGGCTCCAGCCTGAGAGCTTAACTCCGGGACAGATGGTGGAAAGGGTGGTGGTTGACCGGCTGGTTCGGACTCTGCCGGTTGCGATACAGCGTTGGGTGGGGCAAGGGGACCCGGATACCTTGGACCAGGTGGTTAGCTTGATAGAGCGATATACAGCCACCCAGGAGTTCATACGGGACTCTGCCCCACTGCGGCAGTTACGCCGGCCTCCGGAGCCGGGTAGAGGTATTCGTTCATCTACAGGGGACTCTCCTAAAAACATACCCGCTGAGAGGACACCCCAGAATGGGGCTGGCAGGAAACCAGGCTCCCCGAGAAGGAGCTTCCGACCCGGCGCTGCCACCGCTACGTGGTGCTGGCGGTGCAAAGGACCGGGACATGTGGCTGCCTACTGCCCACTAACAGTGGAACCCATGGACTGCGGGTTCACACGCCGGCTCTCGATGTTGCCAGCCCCGTGTTCACCGCAGAAGTAGTGGTTCCCCTAACGGCACCACATCTGTGCCCGGTGCTCGTTAATGGACACAGAGCAGAAGCTCTCTTGGACTCTGGCAGTTTGGTGACGCTGGTTCGTGCGTCCTTAATCCCCGGGTTGCAACTCACTGTGGGAGTGGTAGGGGTCCGGTGTATTCACGGGGACCTACGCGAGTATCCGACCACGGAAGTGACTCTATCCACTCCCTGTGGAGAGGTGACTCACGTGGTCGGAGTGGTAAAATCTCTACCCTACGGGACGGTGCTAGGAAGAGACTTACCGTTGTTTTGGTCCTTATGGGGAAGGAGGAGTAACCCTTCTCTGAGGCCAGGGAATCCGGGTGCTGAGCCCGACGACCCTGAGACCGGGACACCTGCGTAGGGGTCGCCAACGTAGGGCTAGAGTGTCACCCCGATAGGTTCCCGCTAGACGTATTGGCAGGGGAGGTCGAGGAGACCCCACCGCTTCCAGAGTTGGAAGTATCCCGGGGAGCGTTTGGGACAGCCCAGCTACAGGATCCCACACTGACCCGGGCCCGAGAAAGGGTAACCGAAATAAACGGGGTAGCTCAGCATCCGGGGGCAGAGAACGTATTTCCACGCATGGTGCTTAACCAAGAGTTACTCTATAGGGTGGACAAAATCCGGGATGAGGTCGTGGACCAACTGGTAGACCGCAGCCACACCGCCGGGCGGTCCTAGAGATGGCCCACTCCCACCTGCTAGGGGGCCACCTTGGGGCTAAAAAAACGCAAGAACGCATCTTGCGGAGGTTCTTCTGGCCGGGCGTGTATGCGGATGTCCTGAGGTACTGTGACTCCTGCCCGGAATGTCAGCTGACCACACCCATTGCCACCTTCCGTAGTCCATTGGTACCTCTACCAGTTATAGAGGAACCTTTTGAACGGATCGCAATGGATTTGGTGGGGCCTATAGTGAAATCAGCCCGAGGCCACCAACACATACTGTGGTTGTCGACTACGCCACCCGGTACCCGGAGGCGATCCCGTTAAGGCACCCCACGGTGAAACTGATTGCCCGGGAGCTGTTTGCCATGTTCTGTCGCCTAGGACTACCTAAGGAAATCCTCACAGATCAGGGGACTCCTTTTATGTCCAAAGTGACCCGGGAACTGTGTAAATTGCTCAACATAAAACAGCTGCGCACCTCGGTGTATCATCCCCAGACAGACGGGTTAGTTGAGCGGTTTAACAAAACCCTGAAGTCCATGCTAAAAAAAGTGGTAGCAAAGGACGGAAAGGATTGGGACATGTTATTGCCCTATCTAATGTTCGCCATCCGGGAGGTACCACAGTCGTCTACGGGGTTTTCCCCCTTTGAACTGTTGTACGGCCGGCATCCTAGAGGGCTATTGGATGTTGCCAAAGAGACGTGGGAACAGGAACCCACTCCCTATAGGAGCGTGATCGACCACGTGGCGAAAATGCAGGACCGGATCACAGCGGTCCGGCCGATTGTAAAAGAGCACCTCATGGATGCCCAAGGTGCTCAAAGCCGCAGGTATAATACACGGGCCACCGTTAGGACCTTTGAGGTGGGGGACCGGGTATTGGTCTTAGTGCCCACCACAGAAAGCAAATTATTGGCCAAATGGCAAGGGCCCTACGAAATCCGGGAAAAAGTAGGGGAGGTCAATTACAAGGTATACCAGCCCGGGAAAAGGAAACCCGTGCAGCTATACCACGTAAATTTGCTTAAAGCGTGGAAAGACCGGGAGTGCCTGATCACGGAGGCATCCGATGCACCCGGGGACCCTTCCCCTTCGGCTCCAAGGGATGCCGAAGGGGTACGAATAAGCGACACCCTCACTAAGGCCCAACGACGGGAGGCTCGAAAGTTGGTACAGCAGAATCCCGATGTGTTCTCTGACCTGCCCGGGCGCACTTCGGTCATTCAGCATGACATTGTCACTGAGCCCCGGGTAAAAGTGCGAGTGAAACCGTACCGGGTACCCGAGGCCAGACGGCAAGCCATCGCGGCCGAAGTTAAACACATGCTTAAGTTAGGGGTGATAGAAGAATCCCGGAGCGAATGGGCTAGTCCCATCGTGCTCATTCCAAAGCCGGACGGATCGTTGCGTTTCTGCAACGATTTCCGGAAGCTGAAAGAGGTGTCCAAGTTTGATTTATATCCCATGCCCCGGGTGGACGAGCTGATTGAAAGACTGGGGCAAGCCCAGTACTTCACAACGCTCGATCTGACAAAAGGTTACTGGCAGGTGCCGCTAACAAAGGCGGCCAAGGAAAAAACCGCCTTTGTTACTCCGGAAGGTCTCTATCACTACGTCGTGTTGCCGTTTGGGTTGCATGGAGCCCCGGCCACATTCCAGCGGCTCATGGACATTGTGTTGGAACCTCATCGGGAGTACGCGTCCGCCTACCTAGATGACATTATCATCTTTAGTCCAGATTGGCATACCCACTTATCCCAGGTTCAGGCAGTGGTGGATTCTCTCAGGACAGCGGGCCTGACGGCCAATCCAAAAAAATGTGCCATGGGGCTCAAGGAGGCCCGGTACCTGGGGTATGTGATTGGGCGAGGGGTTATCAAACCCCAAATAAACAAAATCGAGGCCATTCAAAATTGGCCCCGACCGGTGTCTACCAAACAGGTGAGGGCGTTCCTCGGCATAGTTGGGTACTACCGACGCTTCATACCCAACTTTGCTGGGCGAACGGTGGCCCTGTCCGACCTGTTGAAAGGGAAGAAAACTGCGTTGGTGCGTTGGAATCCCCAAGCAGAGGCAGCCTTTCAGTCCATGAAGTTGGCCTTGTGCGGACAGCCCGTCCTCATCAGTCCTAACTTCAAACACGCCTTGTTGTACAAACAAACGCCTCGGAGGTGGGGCTGGGGGCTGTGCTGTCGCAGGAAGTGGACGGAGAAGAACATCCGGTCACTTACTTAAGCCGGAAATTGTCACCGGCAGAAAAGAATTATAGCGTAGTGGAGAAGGAGTGCTTGGCTGTTAAATGGGCCTTGGAGTCCCTACGTTTTATTTGCTTGGGCGACAGTTCCGGTTGATTACGGATCACGCTCCCCTGGTCTGGATGCGAAATGCCAAGGAGCGGAACGCTCGGGTCACCCGGTGGTTCCTGTCCCTCCAAAACTTCAATTTTACGGTGGAGCATCGGGCTGGCAAGTTGCAGGGTAATGCGGATGCCCTGTCCCGGGCACCCTGTTTGATGGCTGGGGTTCAACCCCACAAGTTTGAACCGAGGGGGGGGGTGTGTGAGACAGTGCGGGGATCATATGCGAGGGGCGCTATGTCTCCCCCAGAATGCGCACTGTCACGTATTGACCCCGGTATAGGGTGTGAGAGAAAGGGACGGTCCGCTCCCTCCGCTCCGGGTCTTGCAAGGTCCCGGAAGTAGACACAGAGTTAAAAGCCTGGTCAGGAGGCAGGGCGGGGTTCCCTGTACACAGATTTATGCCTTGGCTGCAGCAGCAGCAATATACAGAAAGGAGAGGTCTAGAGTTCCAGGAGGCCGTGTGCTAGACTAACACGGCCTAGCCCAGGAGGGCTGGAGGAACTCGGGGTGACCCATAACGGAGGCCTTTGGCCTGAAGGACCCGGGTACGTTATATGAACTGTGTCTTGTGTACCCGGCTGCGACCCGGATTCCGGCAGACTGTGCCACCGCTGTGTGTATCAGCAATAAACACCGGGTCCTGTTTGAACCACTACCGGGCTCCACGTGTTTCCTGACTTGCAATCCAGGCGCTGCCCCACACCCCATTTTTGAAACTAGACCCCCCAGGGAACATATCTAGATGGGTGGTGAGCACTTTGAACCCCCAAGGTGCTTCACAAATTGATCCGTAAAAATGAAAAAAGAAATTTTTGTGAAAAGAAAAAAGTACTTATTCCTTATTACGGATCAATTTATGAAGCACCTGGGGGAACAAAGTGCTCACTATGCATCTAGATAAGTTCCCTCGGGGGTCTTGTTTCCAAAATGGGGTCACTTGTGGGGGAGCGCCAATGTTTAGGCACACTGGGGCTCTCCATACGCAACATGGTGTCCGCTAACAATTAGAATTATTAGTGAGCACCATGTCTCATATAAAGAGCCCTTGTGTGCCTAAACATTGGAGCTCCCCCACAAGTGACCCCATTTTGGAAACTAGACCCCCCCAAGGAATGTATATAGACGCATAGTGAGCACTTTGCAGCCCCAGCTGCTTCACAAATTGATCTGTAAAAATGAAAAATTACTTTTTTTTTCACAAAAAATATTCTTTTTCCCTTTTGTGTACTAATTTGTGAAGCACATATGTGTTCAAAGTTGCTCACTATGTATCTAGATAAGTTCCTTAGGGGGTCTAGTTTCCAAAATGGGGTCACTTGTGGGGGAGCTCCAATGTTCGGGCACACAGGGAGGGGCTCTCCATGCGCAACATCGTTTCCGCTAACAATTGAAGCTAATTTTCCATTGAAATTGTTAGCGGGACACCATGTCGTGTATGGAGAACCCATGTGCCACCAGCACAAGGGCAACTGGAAGAGTTGGGTTGCAGCACCAGAAAATGCCACCTCTAATGAATGCGCTATTTTCTTGGGTGGCTGTGGGTTGCAATTTGCAGCGTGGGGGACCCACAACATGTGGGTCTCTCCACACTGAGGATTCCAGTCAGCCAGCTGCCAAGTTGTACCTGGCTGACTGGATTATTTATTATTATTTTTAGAACTAATTCTAGAAGAAAAAAAATTACGTGGGGCTCCGCCATATTTTTGGTCCAGCCAGGTACAACTTGGCAGCTACAGACTGCAGCAACCCCCAGCTGCCTCGTTGTACCTGGCTGCAACCAAAAATACAGCGAAGCCCATTTTTTTTTTTATTTCTAGAACTAATTCTAGAGAGAAAAAAAATTACGTAGGGCTCCGCCATATTTTTGGCCCAGCCAGGTACAACTAGGCAGCTGGGGGCTGGAATTCTCAGCATGGAAAGGCCCAAGCGTTCTGGGCCCCCCATGCTGCGAATTGCAGCCTGCAGCCGCCCCAGAAAACGGCGCATTCATTGAAGCGCTCGATCACCTCCAACGTAGTCCACAGCGAAGGTCCCACGAAGCTTGATCGCCTCTGTTCAATCCAGAGACTACAGCAAGGAATCAAGTGTCCTCTTCATACAGTGCACCATGACTATGATCCCAGAGACTACAACAAGAGGACACTTGATCCCTTGTTGCACCCATCCATCCACCCATCATCCACGCACGCACACATTCACGCATGCACATCCACATCCACGCACGCTGACATCCATCCATGCAATCTGACATCCACGCATGATGACATCCACGTACGCACATCCACGCATGCACATTCACGCACACACATCCACGCACGCTGACATCCATGCACGCACATCCACGCACGTACATCCACATACATCTGCGCACAGTGACATTCACGCACGCATATCCACGCACACTGACATCCACGCACGCTGACATCCACACACGCACTTCCACATATGCGTCCAAGCACGCACACATTCACGCACGCTGACATCCAACATGCACATCCATGCACGCACATATCCACGCAGGCACATCCACATACGCATCCACAAACGCACACATCCACGCACGTACATCCACGCACGCACCTCCACGCACAGTGACATCCGCGCATGGTGACATTCACGCACGCATATCCATGCATGCTGACATCCACGTACGCACATCCACGCACGCACATTCACGCACACACATCCACATACGCATCCACGCACGCTGACATCCACGCACGCCCTTCCACATATGCATACACGCATGCACACATTCACGCATGCTGACATCCACACACGCACATCCACGAACGCACGTACATCCACGCACGCACATCCACGCACGGTGACATCCGCGCATGGTGACATTCACGCACGCACATCCACGCATGCTGACATCCACGTACGCACATCCACGCACGAACATCCACGCACATACATCCACACACGCTGACATCCACGCACGCACATATCCACACACGACTTCCACAAATGCATCCACGCACGCACACATCCACGCACGCACATCCACACGTCCACGCACACATCCATCCATGCACACGTCTACGCACACACACGTCTACACATGCACACGCATGCTCACGTACGCTCACGTCCACGCATATACATGTCCACGCACACTCACGTCCACGCACGCACACATCTGCGCACACATCCATGCACACTCGTCCACACACGCACTCGTCCACGCACGCTCATGTACGCACACATCCATGCACGCTCATGTACACGCACGCATCCACACACACACACATACATATACACAACACACACACACACACACACATACATACACACACACACATACACACACATATACACACAGACACATATACACACACACACATACATATTTACCTCCCTCTCGGCTGGCAGAGGAGGCGGGGCCCACAGACCGGAGGAGAGGAGGCGGAGGAGAGGAGGCGCAGGGCGGGCCGGGCAGAGCAGCGAGCCGGGGACAGCGGCGGGGGCACCTGCGGGTGCAGCCCGCCGGATGAGGTCGGTGAGGGGGGGCTAGGGCACAGGGCTGGAGGTGGGGGCTGCCTGGGGGGCACATCTGACCGGCGGGCCCGCCCGCGGCTGCAGCCCGCCGGTATACACATAGTAATAGAGGGGGGGTGGGCAGTTCGGGGGACGGGGAGGGGGGCCCTGTAAGTACTGGAGCTGGAGGGGGCTGAGGAGGGGTGGACACTTGCCGATCCGCCCCTCCAGATCTGATTGGAGAGCTCCAATCAGATCTGGAGGGGTGAATCCCTATGATTTCCTCCGATCGGCAGTTTCACTTTTAAGCTGCTGATCGGAGGGGGTCCTGGGCACGGGGGGGCTAATCCACCCCCTGTGGGGTTTAGTACAAGTCCCCAGCTACCTGCAGCCCAAGTGACAGGTCAGTGAGACCCTCACTTGAGCTGCAGCAGTGCGTTCCCCAGATGGCACAGACGCTGTGCCCCCGGTCGGGAACGCATTGGATTTCATGGCACAAACGGTTGTGACGTGTCGTGAAGGGGTTAAATCCAGCTTCCCAGTGATCTCTGTGCCCCAGCCTCAGCCTCCCCAGTGATGTCTATGCCCCAGCCACAGTCTCTCCAGTGACATATATGCCCCCAGCCTCTACTGTGATGTCTAGGGCACTAGCAAACCTGGAAAAACAGTTATAAAGCAAGACAATCAACATCACCTAACTTCACAGCCACGCCAAAGAGAAGCAACCCCAGCTACCACAGTAGGTTGAGATGATTGTGTACCACCCCAGGGTATGGGAACTCAGATGTCTGGGCCCTCAGCTTCGGTGGGGGATCTCACTGGTGGCCTGCCCAGAACCATGGACCCAAGGGAGAGACAACCGCCAATTAAGGGGTTGCAGTCTTTATCACGTGACGCCACCTGTAGTGCCTGGTGACTAGACACCAGCGCCGCCACAGTCCTCCGGAGGGTGGTGGTATTGCACCTAGGGTGGAGCAGCTCCCTACAGGTAGAGCTAATCCTCCGGAGCAGTGTTACCTGATGCCAACACGATGCAAACTGTTGAGAAAAGTCAATGAAGCAGAACAGAGACACAGAGTTACTTCACCCTTCCAGGTACTTTGCTTGTAAAGGAAACTGAACAAGATGGTGATACAGTTCACAGCACTCCAGCAGGACGCCCGGCTGGGTAGTCGAAGCAGAATGCAGAATTTGTGGAAGTCTCGGTGGTACCTTCTTTGATCTAACCTTATCCTGTCCCTTCTCTCGCTTCTCATGGTCTGCTTCTTGGGCAGTAGTACATCCCAGGGGATAAGCACCCTGAGAACGTCTTCGGAGCCGGGACGAGAACGGTCGGAGGGTGAACAATCCAGGCTGCATTGTCAGACCCGTGCACTCCGGGTGTACAAGTCAGGACCTATCTGTCTGGGCTACATCTTTCTATAACTTCCTTATTGATGAAGATCTCCAGCGATCCCATAATTGGGCTCTGGAGAATGTGAATTAACTAGTAATCGATCATGTGCACAGCTGCCCCATTCATTCATTTAAGATAGTACTGCAATCAGCTGGTCTTCAGCACGTCAATAAGACTGAAGCGGCAGTGCGCATCATAGACCATTCACTCTGAAGAGTCAGGATTCTTTGGATTGTGAGGATCCCAGCAATACAGGTAATCCCTATGACAGGGGAGAGCTTTCAAATTTGAGAATACCGCTTTAAATACATTTGTTTTTAAAGTAACGCAATTGTACAATAAAATCCTATTAACCCCTTCAACCCTGAGTGTTTTTTGACTCTAATGCCAAGACCATTTTTTACAATTTTGACCAGTGTCCTTTTACGAGGTTTTAACTCTGGAACGCTTCAACGGATCCCAGTGATTCTGAGATTGTTATTTCATGACATACTGGACTTCATGATAGTGGGACATTTAAGATGATATTTTTTGTGTTTATTTAAGAAAAAAAGTAAATTTAGAGAAAAATTTCAAAAACAAGAGAGTTAAAAGACACAAAATAGTTAATAAATAACATTTCCCACATGTATTCTTTGTATCAGCACAATTTTGGAAACAACAGTTTTTGTTAGGAAGTTAGACGGGTTCAAGTTTTATCAGCAATTTTGACTTTTTCCAACAAAACTTTCAAACTTTTATTTAGGGACCACATCACATTTGAAATGACTTTGAGGGACCTAAATGAGAGAAAACACCCAAAAGTGACACCATTCCAAAAACTGCACCCCTCAAGCTACTCAAAACCACATTCAAGAAAATGATTAACCCTGCAGGTGCTTCACAGGAACTAAAGCAAGGTGGAAAGAAAAATGAACATTTTACTTTTTCCAACAAAAATGTTACTATAGCCTCAAATATTGGATTTTCACAAGGGTAACAGCAGAAAATGCACTCTAAGATTAGTTATGCATATTCTCCCAAGTACGCAGATATCCCACATGTGGTAAAAACCACTGTTTGGGCGCACGGCAGGGCTCGGAAGGGAAGGAGCGTCATTTGACACTTCAAGTGGAAAATTAGCTGGAATCGTTAGTGGACACCAAGTGGAGTTTGGAGAACCCCTGATGTACCTAAACAATGGAAACCTCCCAAAAGTGACCGCATTTTGGAAACTGGACCCTCCAAGGATCTTTTAATAGTTGCTTTCCATATACGCACGATATACTTTCAATAACACTGGAGCTCCTGAATGATTGATTAGCAGCTGTATCGCCTTAAGGGTGTTAGGATACTGTTACACGTTGCAACATTGCATGCAATTTCACTTGCAATTTTCTGGTTGTAGTGAAATCATGGACACATTGTTATATTTTGTTGCCATGTACAAAATGGAACAATGTGTCCATGATTTCACTGCAACCAGCAAATTGCAAGTAAAATTGCATGCAATGTTGCAACGTGTAACGGTACCCTTACCATGTATTTGTTGCCCTTAATGTGATTAATTTGTAGATAATATATAGCTGTGCTATATTGCTTAAAGGATTAGTGGTTAATCAGAATAGTACAAATAAGACAAAAAATAATGATCCATGCACACAGTGAAAGTGTCTGTAGAACAGTGTTCACACCACCAAAAGACTGAATCACAAAAAACAGTCAACCGTGTAAAAGTACTCTGTTGTAAAAAACACAGTAAAAAACAACTGCTGCTGAAAAAGTTAAAAACAGGGTATTTAGTTGATACGCTTTTTGCAAAAAATGTATACTAAGCTGCTCTACCACTTCAAGGTAACCTGTATCAGAGCAGTCCATCAGTCTTTTGGTGGTGTGAACACTGTCCTACAGACGCGTTCACTGTGTGCATGGCTCATTAGTTTTTGTCTAAATTGTTTCTTGTTTCTGCAAGATTGGGGAGTCTCCCACCCCTCCCCTTTGAGCCCTGCACATAAAAAGCCGTCTTCTGCAGTCAGTCCAAGTCAGACATTGGACCTGTCTGGGATCCTGCTCATTTTAGGTACCAATACACATGGTCAGGTTTTAAATACATCAGATAGGGACTGCTCTGATACAGGTTACCTTGAAGTGGTAGAGCGGCTTAGTATACATTTTTTGCAAAAAATGAATCAACTAAATACCCTGTTTTTTAGTTTTTCAGCAGCACTAGCTTTTTACTCTGTTTTTTTACAACAGAGTACTTTTACACGTTTGACCGTTTTTACACCACATATGTCACAGTGATGAGAGCACCAGCTGACCGGAACCTGACGAACCACAGTGAGGTCTGCGGCGTCCTGATCATGCCCCCAGACCAGACAGTAGAGCGGGAGACAAGAGGGAAGCAAGGAGACACAGGAGCAAAGCGAAAATAAAAGTAAGTGCCTATAGGAAAGATTAAGATAACGATAAAGAGCTTTAGCAGTGACCAAACATAGAAGAGTTAGCAAACACTGAGTGAGACCTGCAATACTCATTACAGAAACTGTAAGAACATCACCAGGAACTTAGACAATAGGAAAAGAGTGAGAAAGGAAAGCAGGTGCAAAAGTACAAGTGCACCATGAGGTAATATAAGCAAATGTAAAAACTATTAGTGATATTTCACTGCAAATAACTATAGGTTTATTTCAGATCACAAACCCTTAAAAATAAAACTGGATTCCAGGACCACAACTAGAGTGGAAATGCAGAGATTACAAATAGGTAATCACCCATGCTAATTAACAAGGTGTGTTAGCAACAGCACTTAACACTAACCTCTAGGATTATTGCAGGACAAGTGAAGATATCAGCAGGCCGTCCCTATTACTAAGGAAAGGAGGACAAGACCAGTACATCCATAGCAGGTAAATCATTCTGTAGTCAAATACAACATAGATGACAGTATTTACGCAAAAGAGAAAGAAAACTAAAAACTACCATTAATTACATTACAGGTAGTTTAAGAAGATCAAGAAGTGCATTAATCAAATGAAGATGCTAGGATGAACCATTTTTTCATAAGAAATAAAAATGTTTTAACTGTAGAAATTTTAACTATAGATCCAATAAAATTCCCGCTTAGAGGGTTGCACCATACTACAGTGTCTAGAACTATTTGTACTATTCTTATTAAGCGCTAAGCCTTTAAACAATATAGCACTGCTATATATATCTGCAGACCCTCAAAGGAATTAATCTAGATGGGTGGTAAGCATTTTGAACCCACAGATACTTCATGCATTGAGCCGTGAAAAAAAAAAAAATTATTTTTTTTCCCCACAAAAATGTTTTTAGCCTAACTGAAATAATTTTCATAAGGGCAACAGGATAAAAAGGATCTTAAAATTTGTTGGGCAGTTTGTATTGAGTATGTTGATACTTCATATGTGGTGGAAAACCACTGTTCAGGCACACGGCAGATCTCGGAAGGGAGGAAGTGACATTCTGTGTGGGTGTCATGTCCTGTTTATCTGATGTGCCTATACAGTGAAAACCCCCCACTCATGACCCCATTTTGGAAACAAGACCTACCAGGATTTTATTTTGGATGTGTGGCGAGTAACTTGAATCCCTAAGTGCTTTACATATTTATCTAACTTTGAGCTGTTAAAATTAAAATATGGAGGCTAAAATAACAATTTTGTGGAAAGAGGAGAGAAAAAAAAAAAAAAGGATTTTTCCATTTTCATACATGCAACATGATAAAACGGACTCCAAAATATGTTGGACAATTTCTCCTGAGTATGCGAATACTTCATGTGTGGTGGGAAAACAATTTTTGGGTGCATGGCTGGGCTCGGAAGGGAAGAAGTGATGTTTTTGAGCGGGGACCTGGCATGTGAATTTTAGGCTAACTCACAACGACACTGCTGATTTTCCTGCGTTTTGTGCCGCGATATTTCGGTGTATTTTTGACAACTCCGCAGTACAGCACCCTCCCTGCTAAGTGTATGGGAAATTAGAAGTGTTTTGCCCATGCTGCAGATTTTCCAGTGGTGAAAATGGCGCGCATTTTCCACTGGAAAAATCTGTAGCTTGTCAATTCTATCAGCATTTTGCCTCAATTTTCATGCATAGAATCCAATGTCAGCTCCAAAATACTCAGTAAATGCACAGCACTGTTCACACAGTGAGTATTTGTTTTGTATTTAGCGCGGATTTTGCACTGATGGCATGGGACTCCACTGTATTTTTGGTCACGAGCACAGCTACAGCAGGCAGGTAAGGGCTGCTACCCACCCCAGCTGCCTACTTGTACCTGGTTGGCAACCAAATATACAGCGAAGCCTGACATAATTGAAGAAAACAAAACACTATTTCTAGAAATAATTGTTTACAAAAAATTACGTGGTGCTTCGCCGTATTTTTGGTTGCCACCCAGGTACAACTAGGCAGCTGAGGGCTGGAATCCTAACTGTGGAGAAGCCCAAGTGTCCTGATCCCCCCACGCTGCGAATTCCAGCCCGCAGGCACCCCAGAAAATGGTGCTTTCATAGAAGTGCGATTTTCTGGAGGTCTTCCAGTTGCCCTAATGCTGGTCGCAAACTGTGTAATCAAGGGGTTAAGGCCAGCTTTGTATTGGTAGCTGTGACTAAGCTGGAGAATCATAATTTTGGACCAATGTTAGACCCAGCCATTAGGATCCTCTAAGTAAATAGTAAATAACACTGGGGAACAATTTGAAAAAAAAATTCTGTTGAGTTAGGTTTTTGAGCTGATTAATACTAAAATTGGCATGCTGATTCAAAAAATGTAGTCAGTTTTTTTTCTAGCACGTCAAGTTTTTCCTCCACAACTTACCTGCCAGAGATGCACAATTGCACTGTAATAAGACTTGTTATCTGATTACAATATATATATAAATCCTTTGTAAAAAAACATGATAGTGTTAAAAAAACATATTTGTCATGCCTATTTCTTATATATTTCATTTTTTGTTCATATTTGTACTATTAAAAAAAAAAAAAAAAAACACTTTTTAGGTACAGTAGTTTACATATTTTTGAGAAGACAAAAATCCTATAGTTCAAAAACTTGACGTGATAGAGAAAAACTGAGATCATTTCTGGATTCAGCATCCAAAAATTAATTAAGAACAGTTGTCTGACCTAACTCCTAAAAAATTGTGTTCCCCAGTGTAATACACAACACTCAGGAAAAAATAATTTTATTAGAACAAAAAACACAAACACATATCTTGACACCATCTTTATTACTCCAACTTATCCTCTGATGGTAATCCACAACAATGGTCCCACGATGCTAAGTCACCTCCTACATCCAGAGACTGCATCAAGGGATCAAGTGTGCTCTTAATGCAGTCTCTGGGCTCACACTGATTGCAGATGCACTGCCATGATGTGCCACACAGTGCAGCTGTCAGTGCTACATACCAAAGTACCAGAGATCTCATGATCATTGAGGTTTGGGTTAGGTAACCGGATGTCACCATGGCAATGTCTTGCTGCCATCGCAACATCTGGTCACCATTGTGGAGCCACAGATCAGCATAGCGACTGGTAGAGGTAAGACAGCACGCTCCCTCTGTCTGCACTCCAGCAGCTGTGATCAGTAACAATTGCAGCAGTTTGATAGTGATCCAGGGACAAATGGGGATTGTCTCTGGTTAAGCAACAGCGCTCCTCTTCAGCCTCCAATTCCCTACATGCAGGGGATGAGACTCAAGAAGAGCGCCGACAGGCGGGATCACACAGTCGCTCTGCTGTACAATGAAGGGAATGATTGTGACACCATAGTCACGCGTACCAGAGCTGGAGTTGGTGACACCGGCTCGTCCAGCGCTCCAGGTAGATAAAGACAAGGCAATTGAATTGTCTGTTTGTTACAGTCGCCGAGATTGGCTGTTCAGAAATGAACAGTCAATCACAGTGATCGTGGATGCAGGATGGTAATCTAGGCCCTGGGTGCTCGAGCTCCGGTATCTTGTGCACAGGATCACAGGATACCAAAGTGCGATTGCCGATGCCGCGATTTCAGCATGATGAACCAGTACATCAAAGGTCGTGAATGGTTTAAAGATGTTGTTCTGCTTGTCTTCTACATACTATATATAAAAGTAAATCACTGGCTGCAGAAGGAGTTAATCCCATTTTGTACATTTATGGCATATTCACAACTGCCAAGTGTGGTATCCCAGGACCCATTCTACTGCTGCTGACTGAAACAGTTGTGGTGTGGCAGTGGATTTGTTCCAGTGTGCCAGAATTACTTTGGGCACTGCGAGCACAAAGGAGGGAAGCTTCTTACAGCCAGGAGTGTTAAGGCTGGACAGGTGTCTCCTGCACATATTGGCTTCAATGCCAAAAACTGTCTGCCCATCACCTGCAATAGGTAATGGTAGCACCAACACCATGAGTAGCTCCACACCCTATCACCACGGTGAGCCAAGCCGTGAAAGTCCCTCCATCATCATAGTATTATCTGGACTGTGCATAACACTGGGGAACACAATTTTTTAGGAGTTAGGTCAGACAACTGTTCTTAATTAATTTTTGGATGCTGAATCCAGAAATGATCTCAGTTTTTCTCTATCACGTCAAGTTTTTGAACTATAGGATTTTTGTCTTCTCAAAAATATGTAAACTACTGTACCTAAAAAGTGTTTTTTGTTTTTTTTTAATAGTACAAATATGAACAAAAAATGAAATATATAAGAAATAGGCATGACAAATATGTTTTTTAACACTATCATATACCACGTAGCTCTATATGAGTCGAATTGTAATCAGATAACAAGTCTTATTACAGATATCAGTGCAATTGTGCTTCTCTGGCAGGTAAGTTGTGGAGGAAAAACTTGACGTGCTAGAAAAAAACTGACCACATTTTTGGAATCAGCATGCCAATTTTAGTGTAAATCAGCTCAAAAACCTAACTCAACAGAAATTTTTTTTCAAATTGTTCCCCAGTGTAATATTACCTCCCATAACAAGGAAGAGACCTGTACTCCAGCCGCCTGAGAGACCCTAAATTTGCTTGGTTCATGAGGAGAAAACACCTTATTTCATACACAAAATATCAAGGGTATCCTATATGGTGAATCACAGCCACTTTGCCTCTGACAGACTGTATTCTATTATTCCCTTTGGTAAAGCATATGTTTTTAAAGTTCACCCATGTGTCTGGTTGACTATAATTGCACAAACTTTGTAACATGTTATATACAACATCTACACCCAGACATCACCACTATAGGAATGCCCCGGGGGTCAAATACCTATAAAATGACAGAGAACGAAAAATCTGGGAATTCAAATTCATAAGAATGTTCCAATCCTTAACAAAAGGACTTAATTTGACACCTGGATTCATGACTCATTACCTAGACACAACTAGCACTTCCACAAAAAGATCTTCTGATGTGTAAATGACCATTGCAGGTCATCTACATCATTAACAAAGACTTCATTTTCATTTCCTTAACACACCTCCGTTTCCTTATTCCTACTGTATTTTGTATTTAAATGTCTCAGTAACTCATTTGTGATATTGTCTGATGAAGGAGCCTTGAGCTCTGAAAGCTTACAAATATAATTTTTCTTGTTAGCCAATAAAGGTATCACTCCTATAATACTTTTCTCAACCCCTTTTTTTTGGGACTTAAGTATTTACACCTACCTATAAGTGAAATCTCCATCTTCGACAGTTGTTGATGACATAAGGGAAGTGTTTAGGGGTCCAGCAGCCCACTTCAACTACCATGATATCCACTTCAGCTACCAGTGGAATTATATATACAAGCTGGTCCCTCTGCAACATCTGGCGCCTCCCCTGTGGCTCATCACACAAGTATATGAGCTTAGCAGTAATTGCAACTCCCACACAAATTAGTCATGCATAAGCAGTCAACTCACTCAGACAGTGGTGCACAACAAGGCCCAATTCTCAAGATCAATATGAGACCCTTATACAAGTGGGTACGGAAAGTTTTCAGACCCCTTTAATTTTTCACTCTATGAATTTACCAAATGGCTGCAATGAAACAAAAAAGTTCATTTTTTTCGTTAATGTACATTCTGCATCCCATCTTGACTGAAAAAAACAGAAATGTAGACCTTTCTGCAAATTTATCTAATATATAATTGCCGTAGCGCACTTCCGTCATATTCGGCGCTACTTCCGTCGTCGTGGACGTGGCTGCCTCCCAAACCCTAACTCGCAATGGCTTTGCGAGTCTGCACAGATTAGCCTCCAGTTACTCCCAAAGCCTCACTCGCAATGGCTTTGCGAGTCTGCTTCACTTCCAATGTCCGGGACACACTCTCTCCCATCCCCGGGTCTCCCTGTCTCCTGCCCGCGCTCCCCCCCGGTCCCCCTGTCTCCTGCCCGCGCTCCCCCCCGGGTCCTCCTGTCTCCTGCCCGCGCTCCCCCCCGGTCCTCCCGTCTCCTGCCCGCGCTCCCCCCCGGCTCCTCCCATCTCCTCCCGCGCTCCCCCCGGGTCCTCCCGTCTCCTGCACGCGCTCCCCCCGGTCCTCCTGCCCCTCTCCGCCCCCCCTGCCCTCTCCGCTTCTCGCGGCCCCCCTTGCTCCCCCTGCCCAGGGTTCGCACCATCCATCCGTCCATGCGGCAACAGCCAGGGGGAGCGGCTGTGCAGAAGGAGCCGCCGCTTCCTGCCTGCCGCGCGGCGCCGGGAGCGGCAAGTTTAAGAGCTGTGTGCATGATGCATGTGTGTGCTGTGCGCATGATGCATGTGTGTGCTGTGCGCATGATGCATGTGTGTGCTGTGCGCATGATGCATGTGTGTGCTGTGTGCATGATGCATGTGTGTGCTGTGTGCATGATGCATGTGTGTGCTGTATGTGTGTGCTGTGTGCATGATGCATGTGTGTGCTGTGTGCATGATACATGTGTCTGCTGTATGCATGATGCATGTGTGTGCTGTGTGCATGATACATGTGTGTGCTGTATCATGTACACAGCACACACATACATCATGGCCACCTGCACACACATGCATCATGCACACAGCACACACATGCATCATGCACACAGCACACACAAGCATCATGCACACAGCACAACATGTATCATGCACACAGCACACACATGTATCATGCACACAGCACACACAGTATCATGCACACAGCACACACACGTATCATGCACACAGCACACACTGCATCATGCACACAGCACACACATGCATCATGCACACAGCACACACATGCATCATGCACACAGCACACACATGCATCATGCACACCGCACACACATGCATCATGCATACAACACACACATGTATCATGCACACAGCACACACATGTATCATGCACACAGCAGACAGCTCTTTAAGTTGGCGCTCATGTATCATGCACACAGCAGACGTGCACACACATGTATCATGCACACACATGCATCATGCACACGGCACACACGCATCATGCACACACATGTATCATGCACCACATACATCATGCACACAGCACACCTGCACACACATGCATCATGCACACAGCACACACATGCATCATGCACACAGGTCTTTAACGTGGCGCTCATGTATCATGCAGACAGCACACCTGCACACACGTGTCATGCACACCTGCACATACATGCATCATGCACACAGCACCCCTGCACACACATGCATCATGCACACAGCACCCTGCACACACATGATCATGCACACAGCACACACTGCAAAACATGTAACATGCACACAGCACACACATGCATAATGCACACACACACCTGCACACACATGCATCATGCACACAGCACACACATGCATCATGCACACAGCACACACATGCATCATGCACACAGCACACACATGCATCATGCACACAGCACACACATGCATCATGCACACAGCACACACATGTATCATGCACACAGCACACACATGTATCATGCACACAGCACACACATGCATCATGCATCAGCTGATCGGTTTCCCAGGCAACCACAGGTCCTAAACGCCTGTAGGACCTAGAAGATGGAGGTGGAGCGAGCCAGCGGACAGGTGAGTATCCTCACTGAAGATTTTTTTTACTTTTACTGTGGAGAAGCGGGGAGCGGAGTATCGCCATATACCATAGTGCTGCTATACATGTACTGTAATGTACCACCATATACCATCGTGCTGCTATACATGTGCTGTAATGCACCGCCATATACTAGTGCTGCTATACACGTACTGTAATGTACCGCCATATACTATAGTGCTGCTATACATGTACTCTAATGCACCGCCATATACTATAGTGCTGCTATACATGTACTGTAATGTACCCCCATATACTATTGCGCTGCTATACATGTAATGTACCGTCATATACTATAGTGCTGATATACATGTACTGTAATGTACCGCCATATACCACAGTGCTGCTATACATGTCCTCTAATGTACCCCCATATACCATAACATTGCTATACATGTCATTTAATGTACCACCATATACCATAGCGCTGCTATATGTATATCTAATATATATAAAACCAGAAGGCTCACTTACGTCACTTTGCCCACCACTTTCGTCACTTTGTCATGGCCAAAGTGACTTCACCACAGTGCTACACGCGCCCAGGGTGGACCAACATGGCGCCCCTAAGCAGACCGGGACTCAGGCAGCCCCGCCACGCTTACGCCCGCCCCTACACTGCCCAAAACACACACACATCATGGCCATGAAATGAGCAGCGTTAGCCGGTCGTCTCCCGCCCACCACACACCACTTCGGGAGATGACCGGCTAATGCCGGTCGTCTCCCGAGTGCCTCGCGCTCGCTCCCGCCGGTTTCACAGGTGCAAGCTCCTCCCCCTCACTTCCGATGCCCGCGGCTGTTGATAGCTCTCAGCGAAATGGCGGCCGCACGGATCGGCCTCTGCTCCTAGACTGCCCCGAGCCTCCGGGGGTAAGCCCTGTGCGAGACCGCCAGCAGTAGGCCAAGTAGCCCTGAGGATACGGAGCCAGCTGGTGTGCAGCCTGAAAGAAGGGAGAGAGGTGTGCAGCCTAGAGGAGGACAGGTGTACCGAGCGGTGATGTCGCCGCTCCAGCCTCCTCTCTCCTCACCCCTCCAGCCGGACCTCTCCTCACTCCTCCAGCGCCACCTCTCCTCACCCCTCCATCCGCACCTCTCCTCACCCCTCCAGCGCCACCTCTCCTCACCCCTCCAGCGCCACCTCTCCTCACCCCTCCAGCGCCACCTCTCCTCACCCCTCCAGCGCCACCTCTCCTCACCCCTCCAGCGCCACCTCTCCTCACCCCTCCAGCCCCACCTCTCCTCACCCCTCCAGCCCCACCTCTCCTCACCCCTCCAGCGCCACCTCTCCTCACCCCTCCAGCGCCACCTCTCCTAACCCCTCCAGACTCCCGCCACATCATACTCTGCTATCCACAGAGTCGCCTCTATACTCTGCTACCCACAGAGCCGCCTCTATACTCTACTACCCACAGAGCCCCCTGTATACTCTGCTACCCACTGACCCGCCTGTATACACACAATTGATTTCACCGCGCTCCCGATGCTATTGCATCGGGCCCCTGACCACTGCACTCTGCCCCTGACCACTGCACTCTGCCCCTGACCACTGCACTCTGCCCCTGACCACTGCACTGAGGCAGACTACGAGCCACTGACCCTCCGTATACTCTGCTAACCACTGAGCCGCTCTATAGTCTGCTAACCACTGAGCCCCCGTATACCCTGCAAACCATAGGCTACAATACCCGATTCTTTAGAATCGGGCCGCCATCTAGTTAAAATAGAAAATCTGAAGTATCACATGGTCTTAAGTATTCAGACTCTTTCCTCAGTATTGAGTAGAATCACCATTTAAGCTAGTACAGCCATGAGTCTTCTTGGGAATGATGTAACAAGTGTTTCACACCTGGATTTGGGTATCCTCTGCCCCTCTCCTTTGCAGATCCTCTCCAGTTCCGTCAGATTGGATGGTGCACGCTTATGGACAGCCATTTTCAGGTCTCTCCAGAGATGCTCAATTGGGTTTAGGTCAGGGCTCTGACTGGGCCAGTCAAAAATGGTCACAGAGTTGTTCTGAAGCCACTCCTTTGTTATTTTAGCTTTGTGCTTAGGGTCATTGTCTTGTTGGAAGGTGAACCTTCGGCCAAGTCTGAGGTCCAGAGCACTCTGAAAGAGGTTTTCATCCAAGATATCTCTGTACTTGGCCACATTCATGGTTCCTTCCATTGCAACCAATCTTCCTGCCCCTGCAGCTGAAAAACACCCCATAGCATGATGATGCCACCAGCATGTTTCACTATTGGGATTATATTGGGCAGGTGATGAGCAGTGCCTGGTTTTCTCCACACATACCACTTAACATTTTTACCAAAAAGTTCTATCTTTGTGTCATCAGACCAGAAAATCTTATTTCTCATAGTTTGGGAATCCTTCATGTGTTTATTTTTTTTTGCAAACTCTATGCGCGCTTTCATACGTCTTGCACTGAGGAGAGGCCTGTGCCATAAAGGCCTGACTGGTGGAGGGCTGCAGTGATAGTTGACTTTGTGGAACTTTCTGCTATCTCCCTACTGCTTCTCTGGAACTCAGCCACAGTGATCATGGGGTTGTTCTTTACCTCTCTCACCAAGGCTCTTCTCCAACGATTGTTCAGTTTGACTGGACAGTTAAGTCTAGGAAGACTTCTGGTGGTCCCAAACTTCAGCCATTTAAGGATTATGGAGGCCACTGTGCTATTAGCAACTTTGAGTACTGTAGAAATTCTTTTGTGCCTTGCCACACTTTTGTCTCTGAGCTCCTTGGGCAGTTCCTTTGACCTCATGATTCTTATTTGGTCTGACATGCACTGTGAGCAGTGAGATCTTATATAGGCAGGTGTGTGCCTTTCCAAATCAAGTCCAATCTGTTTAATTAAAAACACAGCTGGACTCCAATAAAGGAGTAGAACCATCTCAAGGAGGATCACATGGAAGTGGACAGCATGTGACCTAAATATGAGTGTCTGAGCAAAGGATCTGAAAACATATTAACATGTGATATCAGTTTTTCTTTTTTAATAAATTTGCAAAAATTTCTATATTTCTGTTTTTTTACAGTCAAGATGGGGTGCAGAGTGTACATTCATGAGGAAAAAAATTAACTTTTTGAATTTATCAAATGGCTGCAATGAAAAAGAGTGAAAAAAAGGAGATTTTTGTGTACTCACCGTAAAATCCTTTTCTCTTAGCCTCTAATTGGGGGACACAGACCGTGGGTGTTATGCTGCTGTCCACTAGGAGGCGACACTAGACAGAATCTGCAAAAGAGTTAAGTGGCTCCTCCTCTGCAGTATACACCCCTGGAGCAGGCATTGCCTCTTCAGTTTTGTGCTAAAGCAGTAGGAGAGTTCACCGAGTAATAATAGTAATAACAGTACAAGGCCTGTAACCAAACAGGCAAACCTGTGTAAACAGGTAATCGTTAACATGGTAATAACAGTGTAACCAGGCCTGTAACCAAACTGGGACATGGCAAACAGTTAAGAGTTAACAGTAATAATAGTATAACACAACGTGTAGCCAAACGGGCAAACATGTGTAAACAGTTACCCCTGTAACAGTTGAGAAGCAACATGAGAACTGTAGTAAAGGCCCCAAAAGGGCAAAAGGGTGGGAGCTGTATCCCCCAATTAGAGGCTAAGAGAAAAGGATTTTACGGTGAGTACACAAAAATCTCCTTTTCTCCTTCGCCTCATTGGGGGACACAGACCGTGGGACGTCCCAAAGCAGTCCCTGGGAGGGAAAAACGATGGAACTAGTAACACTGAACATAGTCAGCAAAAAACCATGTACTTACAGGAGGGCTGCTGCCTCCTGGAGGACACGTCTACCCAGACCTGCGTCTGCCGAGGCCCGAGTGTGAGCACTGTAGTGACTTGTAGATGTGTGTAGGCTGAGCCATGTGGTTGCCAATGACACTAATTGTGCTGACGCCTGGGGCCGGACGGGCCTAGGAGGCCCCCACAGCCGTAGTAGAATGTGCCCCGACACCAGCAGGAAGGGGCGGGTTTTTGAAGGTATAAGCGTCTTGGATGGTTGGTGGAATCCATCTAGCTAGAGTAGCCTTACAGGCTGACATGTCTTCATATCGGACCTCTCGAAGAAGGAAGAGAGAATCCAACTTCCTAAAAGGTGCAGTCCCGGATACACAGATGCGTAGGGCCCTGACAAGGTCCCTGCAGGGCCCTGACAAGGTCCTACATATGGAAAGCCTTCACGACCCAATGGACTAGAACCAGGAGCAGAGATGGCAGAGAGAGGTCTTCATTTAGGCAGAAGAAGTACCCTGCCAGTGGAAGAAAGGATGGGACCGGCCGAAAGGCAACATTGTCTTGGTGCAAGACCAGACAAGGAGGATTACCTGAGAGTGCTGTAAGTTACGATACTCTGCAGAAAAAAAGTAATTGCTACCAAAAACCACCACTGTTAGTATGAGAAAGGTAAGGGGAGTGACCCGTAGAGGCTTAAAGGATGGTTCTTGTAGAGCCGTGAGGACAAGGTTTAGGTCCCACGGGTGTAGTGGCCTGTTGAATGGGGAAATGAAATGGCTGACCCCTCGAAGGAAGGACTTTCTTGAGGTCTGGGAGCAAAACGTTTTTGGAAGAAGGTGGAAGGGGCTGAAAACTGCCCCTTGAGAGAACCCAAGGACAGGCCTGAGTCTAGGCCTGAATTGAGGAAAACTGAGAATTCTTGGTAGAGATAGGGCCAAAGTGAATGGCCTCTAGAGGTGCACCAAGCAACCAAAAACAAATATTCATGTGCGATGGTAAATGTTTGAGGAGGCTGGTTTCCTCGCTCTGATAATGTTCGCCACCATACCCTAAGAAAACCCAGCTTGGGTTAAGACCCAGGTCTCAAAAGACATGCCGTCAATACAGAGTTGAGGAATTGTGACGGTATAACCTGTCTTGAGAGAGAGAGTCTGGACTGTCTGGTTGGACAGTCTGGCAAGCGCCATGGTACAGCTGCTATGAGTGAGAGATGGAAACGGATCCATCCTTGGACTGGTGTGTGTGGTCCCAATGACTGTGGGTCATAAGACCTGGTCATGAAGGCTGGAGTCATGAGTTCCTCATCCGGTGTACCCTAGCACCGGTAGATTCGTGGGACAACGTGAGGTGTGGGAAACACTCCCATGAGGTAATCCCCTTGCGGATGAAGAAATTCACTTCCCGGTCGTCTACAGCCGGTATGTGACCGGCTTATAGAACTGAGTTCGTGGATTCCACCCAGTGAAGTACGTGATGAACTTCATCCGTTGCTTGGAGACTTCGGGTTCCGCCCTAGTGACTGACATATGTTACAGCCGTGGCATTGGCTAAAGCAGTGTTTCCCAACTCCAGTCCTCAAGCACACCAACAGGTCATGTTTTCAGGATTTCCTTAGGATTGCACAGGTGATAATTTAATCACTTGCACAGGGGATAATTCCATCATCTGTCTAATGATAAGGAAATCCTGAAAACATGACCTGTTGGTGTGCCTTGACGACTGGAGTTGAGAAACACTGGGCTAAAGGACTTCAGTGCTAGGACTATTTCCAGAATCTTCCGTATATTCAAGGGCATTTTTGACTCTGGGCGGGATCATTTGCCTTGTGTTCTTGGGGGACACTGCACCCCATCGCATCAGTCCTCGTGATAGTGGTTAAACTGTTCAGCGTGGTGGAACGAAAAGCCTTCCCTGCGTGGTAGAGAGAGGGCCGGAGCCACCGGCGCGGGTGGGGAGACCGCCTGCTTTCAGACGACAGGAGAAAAAAACTCCTGCCGAGTGATTGAGGTTCTTATTCCATGAATTAAGAATGGAGGAAGTGAAGGCGGTCTGAGATGCAGCTGTAAAACATTAAACTGTTGGAACAGGAGTAGAATTGTGGAGGTTGTTATAGTGTCTACAGTGCTGAAGACACTATATTCGCAGTCCGCGAGGATCAGAGTTTTGGATAGGCAGAACGTCCAAGTACGGAAGGATAATGACACCCCTGGAGTGAGGGGTAGTCCTGACGTCTGCCCTGACCCTTGTAAGAACTAAAGGAGCTGTAGATAAGTCGAGTGCCACTAATTAATAGTGTTCCTGTTTGAATGCAAATCTGATAGAACTTTCGGTCAGTAGCTGCATAAGAATATACAGGTAGGCGTCCTGTATATCTATGGGCGCAAGGAATATTTATTGTTCCTTGGAAGCAACTTGGAGTGGAGATACCATGCACGAATGTGTTATCCGGACATGTTAGTTTAGTTGTTTTAGGTCCAGTACGGATCGTACTGTACCTTTCTGATTGGACCACAGATAGGTTGGAAAACGCTCTTCGCATGATACGGGTACAGCGACTCCTGAAATGAGGAGAGACTTTACTGCGTGGAAAAATACTTGAGCTTTTAGGCAGTGGAGACGATTTGGTCTCGGATTGGTGAGACTGACTCTGTCAGGATGAGCTACCCTTCTGGGTATCCTGGGACAGGTACTTGCGTGGCGACCGAGTCTTGTCAGTGTCGATCTAAGTCATAACCAATCTTAATGAATTCTGAAAGGAACGGTCGTCCTGGTTTGCACTGAGGGAGGGAAGTGCCCTTGCCTCTCTTAGCATCTGAAGTTAACTTGTCCAGCTGTTATTCAAACAGGTGTCCTCTGAGGAATGGAAAAAAACGTGAGGGGCTTCTTGGAGACCACGTACATTCTTCCCTTCACGTACCCAGAGGGCACGTCTAAGGGAATGGCATTGTGAGCTGCTATTGCTGAGCAATTGGCAGTGTGCACGGCTGTGCGCATTAGGTAGCAAGCTGAGGTGGCGACTCAAATTGTTTGGGTCGTCAGAGTAGGTCGGCGGACGAGGCATTCAATATTGGTTGACCTGCTAATGCTGTGATGGCCCCGACTGAAGCTAATGTTTTCTGTGTCAGTCTAGACGTGAAATGAATTCTGATTGGAATACAGTTTGCTGATGGCGCTTGAAGGACCGCCTGGCTGTGCACTGAGGGAGGGAAATGCTGTTGTCTCCCATGGCATCTGAAAGCATTGTGACCAGTTGTCTTCTGGACAGATGTCCCTGAGATATGGGAGGCCTGTGAGAGACTGAGGCTACAGTATATCTTAGATCTTCCTATATAGCGTCAGTCTGGCGGCTCTAGGACTAAGGAGATCCTGGTCTGAGTCGTGGTCAGATTGGTCTTCTGAGGGCAGGACTGGGCTGCTGCTTGTAGTGCCTTTACTCTGGCATTATTGCCCACATCACATACTGTCCTATGTCCTGTGTGGAGCCCTCGTTTTGTGCGAAACCGCAGTCGGGAGGAAGTATGCTGAGCCTCTGGTCATAATGTAATAATATTTACAATAATATTTATTCATTTATATAGCGCTATTAATTCCATAGCACTTTACACACATCCCAGAAAAACAAAGTATTATATATGTTATGTATATATATATATATATATATATATATAATTATATATATATATATATATTATATATATATAATATATACACACACAGGTGTAGAGGATTTGAACTTGCCAACCCGCAGGTGCAAGGTCCAGGTCACTATCCTCCAGGCTACAATGCTTTGTGCCACTGGGGAAAAACATGCAGAGCCGCAGCAGGGAGGGAGCCCTGCTTGGCTTCGTGCAGAGAGTGTGCAGTGTGAGATCCTGCGCCGCCAGTACTGCTGGACAACATGGCTGGAGGATTCGGGGATGACTCCTCAACCCAGTATTCCCAGGAAAATCTGGTGAAGGGGCATATGACAGAGTCTCAACCTCAACCGTGCTGCCTTACAGTGGGAGTCGAGGATGAATCATGTCGGCTCCCATGACATTGATGAGGGCACTGCGGACACCTCGGACCGATACCCCATGGGCAGGCTACTATACAGCCACTTTTCCCCTGTGTGCTTGCATGCTGCGGCAGGGAAGAGGTCCTGTGGGGCTCCCAGCGCTTATGGGCCCCAAGAATAGTGGGGCTCCGAGCAATGTGAGGGGCTGTACAGAGTACCCTGCACCTGTATCTGAAGTGCAGGGATCAGGGTATTCCTAACTAGATGCAGGGATTACTAGATGCCCTAATATCTGCTTTATTATATGGCTTTGCCATGATACATCAGATGTCCCCATCTTGGCTGCAGGCCAGGAGGGGGCGGAGCGTGCAGGGAAATGAAACTTTGCTCCACAGTGGCCTGCACACTCCGTTCCGTCCCCTCCATGATGCTGATCGCATCATCCGGGGGCGGGCCGGGGCGGGGAAAAAGGCGGCGGCTTCGCTCTAGGCCGAAGCCGCGGCCTCTAGTAATGGTCCCCTGCCGCAGATGGTGCTCGGCCGGCGCGGAGACCCGCGGAGGGACCGAAACGGACCCGGATCCCCGTGGACCATAGGTATAGTGCGGCACCGTCCTTCACAGGAGAACCCAGGGACTGGGTCTCCTGGGACTCAGCCATACATACAGTTGCCGGCCGCAGAGGCAGCTGCTGGACCCCCGGGCATTGTGGCGCCACTGTGGTGGCGGCTCCCGCCACAGAACCCTAGGTCAGGGTATCCTGGGATATGGCAGTAGATGCAGGTACCGGCTTCCAGGGGTAGGTGCTGGCCTGCAGGGACATAGGAGTCTGTGCTCCGTGTAATAGGTGCCTGTACTGCCGGGCATGATGTCCTCCGGCCCCACCAGGAGCACACAGCAGGGCTGGGGCTCCTGGGATGTGCTGCAGCCCTGGGATGTGCAGCCTTAGGATGTGAGCCCATCAGAAGCACTCAGCATGGCTGAGGCTTCTGGATTACACTGCAGCCGACCTGTGACCTGTGGTGCCTCAACCTAATGGTCCCGGAGAGGTGATTAGGGAGGGATGCTGGCTGCCCCGCTGCTGGTCCTTGTCACCCTCAGGAGTACACAGCAAGGCTGTGAGTCCTGGGTGTACTGCGGCGAAAACGCTGCCGCTGAAGTCCATGGAGTGACTCAGCAGGGTTGAGGACTCCTGGGGTGCTCAGAGTGCTGCACCTGCTGGCTCTACCTGTGGTGTCTCAACCTAAATGAACCCCAAAGGGGCATTTAGGGAGGGATGCTGCTCCACCATCAGAGGCCTTGTCCGTCACCTCGACCTCAACCCAATGACCCCAACAGTGGGGAAATGGGGAAGGAGGACCGTTGTCTCAACCTCAACCCAGCGCCCCCAACATTGGGGGGCCGAGGAAGGAGCGGCATGTGGGGGGAAAAAGTCGACCTCAACCAGGCGCCCCAACAGTGGGTGGCCGAGGAGGGACCATGCCGGGGGTCTCGTTAGAGACCCACTTTTCTTCTTCTTGAAGTAAAAAATTCAAAAAGTGAAGGATTTTAGGAGCAATAAAATTGTGTGTGCCTCCTACCGACACTAAGCAAAAACTGGTGAGGCAGTGCCTGCTCCAGGGGTGTATACTGCAGAGTAGGAGCCACTTAACTCTTTTGCAGATTCTGCCTAGTGTCGCCTCCTAGTGGACAGCAGCATAACACCCACGGTCTGTGTCCCCCAATGAGGCGAAGGAGAAATTAAAGGGATCTGAATAATTTCCGTACCCACTGTACATCATACACTTATGTCATATCTCTTATAAGCTACTGACCAACAATGAACTCCAGGAAAAACGATACTATTAATAACTCAACAAGCCCAATCTTTTGTTCCCCCAACAATGTGTTAGGGCAGAGTTGGAGGCTTCCAAATATTGGTCATTCAGTCCCAGGAAAAGCAAGCAGGTCAATCAGACTCTTGTAATCAATATGGAGGTCTTCTAATAATGGATATTCAATCTGAGGAAAAACAAGCAGGTTAATAAGACTCCTCTAAAGAATATGGAGTCCTCCCAAAACTGGACATTCAGTCCCAGGTAAAACAAGCAAGTCAAGTAGACTCCTCTAATAAATATGGAGGCCTTTACTGCAATTGTCATTTAAAGTCATCTCAACATGTACAGATATACAGCCATGACTACAAGAAACCAAATGTGTTGTACTTTCTTAAATTAAATTAAATACCAGCTCCTCATTTAGCTTTGTAGCGGCCAAATGTTATCAGTTGTGTGAACAAATACATATTTCCTTTAGGCCTCTTGCACACTAGTTGCGGTGCTGCGGAGTTAATTGCGGCTGTCAGTGCGGAGTCTATTGCGGACGCTATTGCAGTCTATTGCGGACTGCATTGCGGATCCCATTGCAGATAGTCTCTGATGGTCATGTGGCTGCCTCTGCTGAGGTCACTTCCTTCTTTTCCTGGTTTCCACGGAGATCAGATTAACACAAATTCATCAGTGACACACAGAAACTCAAGTGTATATAGCAAAGTGTTAACTTTATTTTTAAAATTGGGGCATAGTATTAACTTTTTTGGAAAAACGGTTTAAAGTGCACAAACCTGAGTTTAATACACCGAGAAACCGAGATTAATATATTAATATGTTTGCTCCAAACGTTGCACCCGGTCTTATTTTCAGGGGCGAGGCATACACTCACAGGGGCATACACTCACAGTACGGTGGCTCAGTGGTTAGCACTGTATACGGTGGCTCAGTGGTTAGCACTGTATATGGTGGCTCAGTGGTTAGCACTGTATAGGTGGCTCAGTGGTTAGCACTGTATACGGTGGCTCAGTGGTTAGTACTGTACGGTGGCTCAGTGGTTAGCTCTGTATACAGTGGCTCAGTGGTTAGTACTGTATGGTGGCTCAGTGGTTAGCACTGTATACGGTGGCTCAGTGGTTAGTACTGTATGGTGGCTCAGTGGTTAGCACTGTATACGGTGGCTCAGTGGTTAGCACTGTATATGGTGGCTCAGTGGTTAGCACGGTATACGGTGGCTCAGTGGTTAGCACTGTATACGGTGGCTCAGTGGTTAGTACTGTACGGTGGCTCAGTGGTTAGCTCTGTATACGGTGGCTCAGTGGTTAGTACTGTACGGTGGCTCAGTGGTTAGCACTGTATACGGTGGCTCAGTGGTTAGTACTGTATGGTGGCTCAGTGGTTAGCACTGTATGGTGGCTCAGTGGTTAGCACTGTACGGTGGCTCAGTGGTTAGCACTGTATACGGTGGCTCAGTGGTTAGCACTGTATACGGTGGCTCAGTGGTTAGCACTGAATGGTGGCTCAGTGGGTAGCACTGTATACGTGGCTCAGTGGTTAGCACTGTATACGGTGGCTCAGTGGTTAGCACTGTATACGGTGGCTCAGTGGTTAGCACTGTATACGTGGCTCAGGGTTAGCACTGTATACGGTGGCTCAGTGGTTAGCACTGTATACGGTGGCTCAGTGGTTAGCACTGTATGGTGGCTCAGTGGTTAGCACTGTATATGGTGGCTCAGTGGTTAGCACTGTATATGGTGGCTCAGTGGTTAGCACTGTATATGGTGGTTCAGTGGTTAGCACTGTATGGTGGCTCAGTGGTTAGCACTGTACGGTGGCTCAGTGGTTAGCAAAGTATGATGGCTCAGTGGTTAGCAGCACAGTATATGGTGGGCAGGCGGTTAGACCAGGATGAAGGCTGGGGGGTTGAGCACAGGAGGCTGGAGGGGTGAGGGCAGGAGGACGGAGGCTGGAGGGGTGAGGGCAGGAGGACGGAGGCTGGAGGGGTGAGGGCAGGAGGACGGAGGCTGGAGGGTGAGGGCAGAGGACGGAGGCTGGAGGGGTGAGGGCAGGAGGACGGAGGCTGGAGGGGTGAGGGCAGGAGGACGGAGGCTGGAGGCCCCCCATCACAAGCACAGTGCAGCCAACTTTATCTTTATTTACATTACATTTTTTTACACTCACTGTGATCCTCTCTGTCTCTGCACACACACTGCACACACACTGCACACAAAGCTGCACATATTGCACATCACACACATTGCACATCATTACACATTGCACACACACTGCACACAAAGCCACACACACATTGCACAGACATGCACATGTGCAACACATGCACACACACTGCACACAAAGCCACACACATTGCACACACACATTGCACATACATTACACGCACACACATTGCACACACACACACTGCACACAAAGCCGCACACATTGCACATACATTACACACACATTTCACACAAAGTCACACACATTGCACATACATTACACACACACACACATTGCACACAAAGTCACACACATTGCACACACACTGCACACAGGCACACACACAACTGCACACACACACACCACATTGCACCCACACACATTGCACACACACGCACACATTGCACACACAGCCTGGCTGCACAGCATACTGCACTTTCCTTCCTCTGGGCCACTCACCACCTGTTCTCTTCTGCTGTGCCCGCCGGCTCCCGCCCGCTCCTCCGGAGTCGGCTCTCAGCACACTCGGCCGGCAGACAGTGCTGGTCCTGGCCGGCAGACAGTGCTGGTCCTGGCCGGCAGACACCGTACCCTGTTGCTGAATGTTGCCCACAGCAGACTCCCTGGGCACAGAGCTATGCCTGCACCCAGAGCTGGGGGCACAGCAAAATCCCCTGGGCATAGAGCTGTCCCGGGCTCCTCACCTCCTTCTCCTGCCCTGTGTCTCCTCCTCCTGCCCCCACCCGTCTTTCCCCTGCTCTGCAACTCTGAATTGCGGCGCCGCCGCAATTGAATTGTGGCCGTTCCGCACCCCATTCATTCCAATGGGATGCGGCAGTGCGGCGTCCGCACTGAAAATGGACATGCTGCGGACGGAATTCCGCACCGCAGCATGTCGCAATGCCGGCCGCAATGGCACACTGTGCCATTGGGCCAGCATTGCCTCGTCTCATTGCGGAGTCCGCGTGCGGCAGCCGCATGCGGACTCCGCAATGCCGCGCCGCCAGTGTGGAGCCGCCCTTACTCAGAGCTACTCATTTGGATAAATTCATGACCAAGGAACAACTTACTGATTTTCAAACAGATACTTGGCCAAGACTTTTAATTGCTGGGGTCCATGAAAAGTCCATGGACATCGCCACATGCCAGTCGCCATCGAATAGCCTGAATCAGGGTTAGATTCAGGTTTAGTTTTGTTGAAATTCATAATTAAATAAATGATTGTTGTAAGATCCACACATGGATTTGTATATGAAACAATATGATGGCAACTAAACGATGAGGCCTCCTACGTACCATGTCTGTGATTACAATTTCACTGAAATACTGAGGAATTACCATATATAAATGTGGCGACCCTGAGGGTCCAGTTGCCACAAAGGTACTGCACCTCAGCCAGAGGTGTGGTACCCCACTCTTGGGTAAAAGAGGTTAACTACCCGGTAGAAATTACCGAAATAGGACATAAAACTCAGAAAAACTCACCAAAAAATAGCCATGTAAAACATCCATTGCACCTAGAAGGAGGCTGCCAGCTCCACTGAGAGGTAACACAGGTGTCTGAATACAGATGCTCAATCTCCTGCAACCAACCAAGCATTGGGGGTGGTTGTGGCACCTGCGACCAACCATGCTATGGGGGAGGTGATTGGTGGTATTTGTAGACACAAGGTTACCATAGGGCGTCAGTTATCCACGTACATGTGTCGCATAGTGTTAGATTGCAGCCTATTGGTCACGCCAACACTATTAGATCAGGCGGGCGCTTCAGACCATGTATATGCATCACAAATGATTAAACCAATGCTTGGTTAGTTGCAGGAGATTGAGCATCAGTATTCAGACACGCATGCCAAATCTAATTTATTATACGTTATCCCCTACAGATAAAGGCACCAAAATGAAAGAATAACACAGTACCCACAAGCAAAGACCCTGTAAACCATTGAAACCATCAAGGGAAACACAGCAGAATTTTATTTATAAACAGTTATTGAATTTTAACAAATTGAAGTTTTTATACCAAAAAGTACACAAAAAATTTGGTATAAGACAATTATATAAAAAATTGATTGATTTTAGAATTGATGAAAATAAAATAAAACATTTTTTAATTAATTGTTTGATTTTTACATCCCAGTGGGTCATAAAATTACAGTAAGCGCTAGATCTCCCATTTTACATACTAATTATTAACTCTTGAAGATTATACACACACGGAAAGTCTTCTCAGATCTTTACCTGCTACTCAACTAGGGATGACTCCAGTGTACAAACAATTATCTCTAACTGTACTGATAAATAGAATCCACCTGTGTGTAATCAAGTCTCCATATAAATGCACCTGCTCTGTGATAGTCTCCAGGGATCTGTTTCAAGTGCAGAGAGCATCATGAAGACAAAGGAACACACCAGGCAGGTCCGAGATACTGTTGTGGCGAAGTTTAAAGCCGGATTTGGACACAAAAAGCTTTCTCAAGTTTTAAACATCTCAAGGAGCACTGTGCAAGCGATCATATTGAAATGGAAGGAGTATCAGACCACTGCAAATCTACCAAGACCCGGCCGACCCTCTAAACTTTAATCTTGAAGAAGGAGAAGACTAATCAGAGATGCAGCCAAAAGGCCCATGATCACTCTTTATGAACTGCAGAGATCTACAGCTGAGGTGGGAGAGTCTGTCCATAGGACTACACCAGTACATTGCATAAATCTGGCCTTTATGGAAGAGCGTCAAGAAGAAAGACATTTCTCCAAGATATCCATAAAAATTCTCGTTTGAATATTGCCACAAGCCACCTGGGAGACACACCAAACATGTGGAATAAGGTGCTCTGGTCAGATGAAACCAAAATCGAACTTTTTGGCCACAATGCAAAACGATATGTTTGGCGTAAAAGCAACACAGCTCATCACCCTCAAAACACCATACCCACAGTCAAACATGGTGGTGGCAGCATCATGGTTTGGGCCTGATTTTCTTCAGCAGGGACAGGGAAGATGGTTAAAATTGATTGGAAGATGGACGGAGCCAAATACAGGACCATTATGGAAGAAAAACTGTTGGAATCTGCAAAAGACCTGAGACTGGGACGGAGATTTACCTTACAACAAAACAATGATCCCAAACATGAAGTAAAATCGGTAATGGAATGGTTCAAAAATAAATGTATCCAGGTGTTAGAATGGCCAAGTCAAAGTCTAGACCTGAATCCAATCGAGAATCTGTGGAAAGAACTGAAAACTGCTGTTCACAAATGCTCCATCCAACCTCACTGAGCTCGAGCTGCTGTTTTGCAAGACTTTATGCCTCAGCGGTCTACAGTGATTAATTTAAGACGACTCTTTCTGAATATTCAACTTCCAGCAGACAATGGTGGCCGGAGAGAGGTAGCCTTATTGGATGCCAGGAAGGTGCTCGACAATGTTGAATGGAAGTATCTATGGAGGGTGTTGGTGAGCATGGGTTTCGGAACCAGATTCATGGAGTGGGTGCGGTTGCTCTACTCTCCAGCTGCCAGGGTTAAGATAAATGGCGAGCTGTCTGACTGATTTGCTCTACAGAGGTGCACTAGAGTTGCCCACTGTCTCCATTGTTATTCGCAATTGCGATAGAGCCTCTCGCGGCACGGATTAGGGCCTCTGTTGGGGTGCGCGGTTTTCACTTTGGTACACTGGAAGAGAAGATTGCGTTATACACAGATGATATCTTATTATTTTTGGAAGATCCGGGGAGTCCTTGGAGGGGGCGTTGAATATAATTGGAGAATTTGGAGTTATGTCAGGCCTGACTATTAACAGGGAAAAGTCCTGTTTGATGGCGGTAGATGAGGGTGTGGACTTTGGTCAGATGGCAGTGGGAGGGAGGCAGCTTCAAGTAGTCGACCAATTTAAATACCTTGGTATTTGGGTGGCGCTTCCTTTGACGAGATAGGTAGAGCTCAATGTAGATCCCATGATAAGAAAGTGTAGGGCCAAGGCTGGGGTGTGGTGTAAGTTACATCTTTCAATGATCGGGAGAACTAATCTTATTAAAATTATTCTGATGCCACAGGTATCCTACGTGCTTCACAATGCCCCAATCTGGCTGAGTAGGAAAAAGCTTTGCGGGTGGAGGCCCTCTTTGGTGACCTGGTTTGGGGCAGGAAGCAGGCAAGAATTAAAGAGAGTACGCTGCAGAAGCCAAAAGATGGGGGTGGGCTGGCACTCCCGAATCCCTGGATGTACTATATTGCAGCACAGTGCCAACATCTGAGGGGATAGGCTGAAGACAGAGTAGCCGGATCGGCACGACACATCTTGCAAGAGGCGACGGGTTGGAGGTGCTTGTTTCAGGGATTAGAGGCCGGGGCTTTCGTAGTCTGGGACAAAGATATCCTACTATAGGATTGATTCAAAAATTATGGTCCAGAGTTAAGGCCATTAGGGAGGTTAAACTCTTTACGAGATTTTACCCAATCTGGCGAAATGAAGGGTTGTTGGAGTTTTAGAAAATGGGAGCATTGCACAATTGGATCAGTAGGGGAGTGTAATGTCTCACACATCTAGTGGAGTGAATGGGTCTGAAATCATTTGCAACACTGCAGGTGGAGTTTGGGATTCCTGAGTCGTACAAATTTCAGTATGTGCAAATACAACATGCCTATAAAGCTCAAAGTAAGAAAACGTCAATGCGCATACAAATTGATATTCTGCTGGAATATATCGGGAAGCACGGTGACTCAAGAGGTGTTATCTCTGCTATCTATTCTGATCTGATGCAGAAATCTGTGTTCCAACATCCGCTTGCGGCCAGACGGAGATGGGAGGGGGAGGTAGAGGGTGTAACGGATGATAGATGGGAGTCAATTTTGGAGTATGTGCCTCGAGTGTCCCTGAGTGACCCGGGAAGACTCTCGCAGCTGCATGTGATCCACAGAACATACAGGACCCCTACGAGGTTACACAGGGCAGGCTTACGTGCGAGCTTGGAGTGTCTAAGGTGCGGAAAGGAGGGGGCGGATATACTGCACATGTTGTGGACATGTCCTGGTCTGTTTGCTTTCTGGACCATGGTTCTGAATAGAATTGAAGGGGTTTACCAATGTAAAATTGCCAAAGATCCACTGATATGCGTCTTGAGATACGTGGAAGAAATAGCCATTAACAACGTATGGAAACTCGCAATTGCCAGATTACTGTATAAGGCACGTAGATTAATTGCTAAGCATTGGATAGATGTAGATGGCCATCAAGAAGTGAATTCATATCTCATGTAGCACATACTATTAATTTGGAAAGGAGAATTTACCATAGACGTAAACAGGATAAGGTCTTTGAAACCTTGTGGTCGCCATGGTTGAACTCAATTTGATCTCTCGACTTTCAGGATTTGGGGGGAGGGGGGTGGGTGGAGTATACTATAATTGTAAAACTTATCAATGACAATTGCATATTTTGTATGTTTTGAATTTTAAATAAAAATGTACCTGGTTTAAAAAAAAAGGCACTGTAGATAAGGGTAGAACACCTGGAAGTAGAGGAAGTTTAAGGAACGTGAGGAAAACGTCAGCTAGTCAGTTATGAGTTGGTGAAAGGAGTCTGTCACGAGAGGAGTTGGAGAGAGACGTCCCAGGGACTGGAGAGGAGCTCGTCCCAGGAGAAGAGAAGTGAGAACAGAGACACAGGAGCCGATGAGGGGCTCCAGAGACAGAGAAGGGGTCCCAGGGGCACGGGAAGTGAGGAATCTACCCATGGCGCCTGAATCCACGCAGACCGCAGATGGCTGGAGGGACCGGGACGCAGTGGGGACCAGCCCCAGACTAGTGGAGAGACTGTAGGACTCGACTAGCAAACCGGAGGCTGTGTTACCTGTAAGTGCAACAGCCACATCTGCACACAATTGTTAAAAAGGCAGCTGCAAAGGTTTAAGGAGAACAGGAAGAAGTAGCCCGACAAGACCCGAGACTGCTGGCTTGGGACACTGTGTGAGGCGCAGGGCAGGAGGGCGAGAGCCAGCACAGAGAGACGACCCGGAAAGGTACACCAGAAGGGGGTACCGGTCAAGTGCACCTAAGTTACCCGAGAGTTGGCTGGAACCCTGACCCGGAGAACACAGAGCATGGCTGGTTGTTGTAACCTGGAGAACTGTGAGTAAATAGTGAAGACTGCACCCTGCTGTGTCCTCAGATTTATTTACTGCATCACTTACATCAGTAACCATCATCTAATAGACTTTAAGAACTGCTCTGGGGCCTCGTTCTACCCGTGGAGAGCTGTAACATCTTTGCTGCGTCAGCCACCCCAGTGGATCTGAACCGCAGCGGCGGCCCATCCTATTGTCGAATATCACGGGTGGCGTCACAAGTTAATTCCCCATATAAACTATCCCCCCATTTTTATGACACTGTGACATCTCCCCAAAAGCTGAAATTTGAGATAATGCGCAATAGGGTCTTATCCTTCAGACAGGTAACGGCAATAAAACTTATTGAAAGCTGCTCACCTATTATGGTTGTGTAAACCACAACCGAGTATGATCGCTTGAAAACAGCTGCTGCATGGTCCGCACTTCCACGGGTAACCGCGGTGGAGACTATCTGGATGAAGGACGTAGTGCCGCTCGACCTGCGCTGCTGTAAAGGACCACCAGAAACACGGGATATCTGGGATAAGATGTAGGTTTAATTGACGCGTTTCGGAGCTGCTACCGGGCTCCTTCCTCAGGAAAATTTTCCTTCATCCAGATAATCTCCCCAAAAGAAATGTTTGGCCCGGTTCAGAGTACCCCACAGCCCTGGTGGCGGGTGTGTCATAAACATACATTTAATTTTGTTAATACCAGCAGCAAATAGTTGCTAAATTGCACACATTATTGATGAATGGCTGATGCTACCTGAGTTTGTAGAACACTGATTAACTGGTCTTTCTCTTCAAGAGATGCATCAAATTCTTCCTGTAGGTGTTTCTTGGCCTGCTGATCCATCTGAAGCTCCTGTAGGGAATTACCAACATGGAAAGTGATCTTGTGAATCATCTTAACTTTCTATTAGTGCCATGTAAATTAGCTTTTAAAAGGCATTTTTGTTGTGGAATTGTGGAATTTACAGTATGGATAGACGTGCTACTGGTATGAGAAAGATGAAATAAACTAAATTTTCCAAACATCAGGAATTATTCAGGAGTATGAGCATCAGGCAAAGAAATACATGTACTTGCACACCATTATAACATAAAGTTATTAATGGTATTCTAAGGAATGTTGTGCTGTTGGAAGTTCTCTTTGCAATTGCCTATTAATGATGTCCCATACATTAGCCTTGGGAGACAAGTCTGGATATTCTGCAGGCCATGGTAGTACATTAATGCTCACAATAGCACCAGGAAAATGTGGCATGGCATTGTCATGATGCTCAAGACAATTTTACTTTCCCTGGATAAGGACACTTTGTGGCATTATCCACTTGGTCTCCAAGACAAAAGCTGTACTCATCGCTTAAAAAGGACTGACCTCCTTTCCAGCTCCATTGCCATCTTCCTCTGCATCATGACAGACTTTGAGAGTGGTGGTGTGAGTGGTGTGGTGTGTAGTTGGATATCTGGCTCGTAGCCCACTGTTATGCAAACACCTTCTGATGGTTTGTGCAGACAATGTCTGATGCCTTACGACTTGGATTGTGACATTTAACTCCACTTGCATTACAGAAGGGACCACTACATGCTATTCAACGAATCTGGGGAGATTACATGAGAAATTAAATCTATGCGCGGCACTCACGCCTGTAATTTAATAAAAAAAGTTTAGATTTTTTTCTCTTTTTATCATTAATATGTCTATCGATCCTGAGCAATCAAACGCTGAGTGGCTAGGCCCAATTCACTGACAGAACACTTAGTCATTGAAGTCAATCACTTGGTTCCCAAGCCTGTTTTTTGTGAACAGATTTGGGAGCTTTTTAGGAGGGGGTGTATTTTATACAATTTGTGAATGAAGTTTGTCAATTCAAGTTAATGAGCGAGTTACAAAATAATGAATAGTATGTCATCCAAGAGTAATCAAAATTCAGACAGTTCTCTACTGCCATGAAAAAAAGGCATGGATATTTCCACCTTACTGTTGGTAAAACAGTGACACAAATTAAGGGTTGATGAAAAATGAGATCCAAGACACTGAAGAAAATTGGTCAGTGTTTTCTTGCAAACAAAATAAAAAATAACAGCCTGAATGAGGCCTTGATGTCAGAAATACCTGTGTCTTCTGTAGATTAGATTTAGTAAGGACGGTGTATTAAAGACTTACCTCACGCAGTTCTCCAATCCTCCTTAATGCTTTATCCTGGCTCTGACTCAAAATTGACTAAAGAGCATTGGAAAAAATAAATGTTAGTAAAAGGAAACACAATTGATAGTCTATTCTTAAAGGGATATCAGCGATATAAATATTATAAAATAAAAAATGTGCCTAAGCACTAACAGGCAGATAGCTGCCACCTACCTGCTTGTTGTGCCCGACGCCATTCACTTCTGACATGGAGCGACCTAAGACTGTTCTTGTCGGCGATTTCGCTTCTTCCGCTGTTGAAAGGCATCAGTCAACGTCATGCTTATTGACAGCAAACTCCCCCCAGATTGGCTGTAGGGAGACAGCTGTCAATCAGCATTATGTCAGCTGTCCCATCCCTTCCACAGAGCAGAGCAGAAAAAAAGTCGCCACTTTCTTGACACAGCCATTTTATCCCCAGAAGGAGTGGTCTATGGCATCGTTGAATGGCGCCGAGCTCAACAGACATGTAAGTAACAACTACCTGCCTGTTAGTGCATGGGCACTTTATTTTTTCTATAAAATCCCAAATATATCCTTTAAGATAAGATTAATCTGCAATATACAGTACTGAGCTGACGTTTTAGGTAAGTATATTAAATTTGCTACAAAATAAGACTTCTTTAAAAATTTAAATATTTTAAGTTTGTCGAGACCACCCTTTACCTTCAAAACAGAATACATTTTTCTAGGTACATTTGCACAGGGATTTTGTAATATAGTCAAGTTTCTGAGAAACCAATTCTTCCTAACTGGTGGTAGTGATGTTCATTTTCATATGCAGATAGAAAGCATCATTAACGGAAAAAGAAACCACTGTGCTGGAGGATTACATCTGGGTAAGCAGCAGCCAAATTCTACTGCAATAGGGAGATTGCAGGAAAATGCTAGGTGCAATAAGGACTTATCTGAGAAGGATCAGGTAAATAGAGCATAGGAATTGCTAACCTGATGGAGTTGTAGGAGACACAACCACTATAATAGCACAAAACAGCTGCTGCAGACCCACAAATGATTAATCATAGGGTTAAAAAGGTATAGTGGTTTATCGGCTCTGCTGATGATTATAGCAACCAGTCATGAGACTTGAAGATAATTGAATGAGGTTTATTGACAATGGGTTATAAAAGTCCACAAACTTCTCATACATGTGATAATCCTGAAGAAGTCAGTTGCCTGACAAGTATTAACAATAAACCACCTTGAATTAACTTCTATCTTGTGGACTGGTTACTGGTATCATCAGGAGCACAGACAAACCATTATTCCTTAAAGTTGAGATAGTGGAGGAGAGTTTTAGGTCACCATGGTATGACTGAGATCAGCAACAAGACATAAGGTCAAAGCAAATGGAGTTTTAAGCTCTGTTGAAGAAGAATCAAGAAATGGGCAACGTCGAGGATCAAGGACACTTAGGCTGGCTTCACATTAGCGTTCACCTCCGCAGCGTTCTGCGGAGGGGAACCGCCATGTGAGCGCAGCCAGCGCAAGCCTCTATGTTTATAATGGGGATGCACGGTAAAGCTGATTTCACACTGGCGTTACCCTCTGCAGCGTTCTGCGGAGGGAAACCGCCATGTGAGCGCAGCCAGCTCAAGCCCCTATGTTTATAATGGGGATCGTGTATGATCGTGCGCTCTCATTCACTGCAATATGTGATTTGTATGCAGGCGGATGCCAGCGCACAAATCACACACTCTCGTCCGTACCAGGAATACAACACGTCGCATCCCTGGTGCAGATGAGACTGTGTGATTTGTGCGTAAGCGTCCGCCTGCGTACAAATCACATAATGCAGTGAATTGGAGCGCACGGTCATGCGCAGTCAAGCGCAGCAGTGCCTCAACTCAAAGACACTTCATGCTTACTTTATAATTGGAAGACGTTCAGCAGTGCCATCAGCTAAGAACTGACAGCAACCATTGTAATCCAGCTACACTGGCCAGTTGTGGTCTTCATAGGAGAACTGAGATTAAAGAAAAAACTAAAAAAAACAAAACATGGAATCAAGGTCAAATTTACTCAACTATGTACGGAAACTGGGGTGCAGAAAAATGGTAGCAGATGCTCAGGACTAATGAGTTAAAGTGTGAAATATTTGGCTGAAACAGAAAGTTTGTTCACCAAAGGGCCGGATATTGTTACAATAATCAGTGTTGAAGCAAGAATGAAGCATGGTGGAGGTTCCTAACAAGTTTCAGGTTGCTTTTCAGCTAATAGAGTTGGGAAATTGGTCAAGATAAATGGTGTCCGCTATACTGAGAAATACAGGCAAATACTCATGCATCAGGAAAAACTACCAGTGAGGCGTCTCATTGGCTCCAAATTACTTCTGCAGCAGGACCATGAACACAAACAAGAACGATTTTCATTCTAAAGAATAACAAGATGATATGGAAGTGATATGGCCCGCACACAGAGCCATAATCTCAATATCTAGTCTGTCTAGGATTACATGAAAACACAGAAAAATTGTGCAATTTACATACACAGAACATTTATGGTTACTTTTCCAAGATGTTGGAACATCCCTACTGAGTTCCTAAAAAACTGTGTGCAAGTGTACATAGAAGAAAAAAGAACTTTGAAGGCAAAAGGCTGGTCACACCAAATAATGATAACTTATGATGATTGACTCTGCATTTGATAAATTAATTAAAAAAGTTAAGTATTTAAAGGGATCCTGTCACCCCCAAACCACCTCCTAAGCTATTAAAAGCTGTCCCTAGAGCATAGTAACACTTACCCTACACTCCTTTTAGCTCCTAAATGCATATATTGAAACTGAATATAAACGTTATAAAAGTACCTCATTACTGATGTTAATGAGTGACTATGGTATTCATAGTCACCCAGCCAGGCTGTCCCTCTTCATAATATCACGCCTCAATAGGCGTGATCTTCATCATACATTCAAATGCGCGCCTCCCTGCTCTCCTATTCCGGACCGCTGCTGTGTGGGGGCTGTATGACGCGATTCGCGTCATTTCCGGCGCCGGGTGACGTATTTACACCCGCGCCCTGTTAGAGCTTCAAGCCCCGTACTGCGCATGCGCGTGCATAAAAATATGTATATATTTTTAAATTAATGTTTTAATGACATTTTTTGAACTGTTGAATATTTTTGGGGGACTCCCTTTAACATATTCCTCACCTGTAGTTTTTCTTTGTCCCTCTGAACCGTTCTGTATGCTGTGACTAACTGAAATGCAAAACCACAAACAGTGTAAATCAGATACAGGAATCTGTAGAACAGCTACACAAGGGGAATCGGTAGGATCGTTCCTCCTAGGCTACATATGGGCATACAGGTTATAGAAAGATTAATCAAATTATACCTTGATATCTGCCATCCAATGTCTTATTCCAGAGTAATCCAGTTTGTTTGTTTTTTTGTTAAATATGTTTTTATTAATATTTATGAAAGTATACAATATTGTAAAACTACAATGGAACAAATATTCATTTGTAATATAACATACATAAAGAAAGAGATTAGTGTAATATTGAGGGACCCTCATGCGTGTACAAAAACACGAAGGACCGTAAAGGTCTAGAGACTGCGTCCCCATATTCTAGGCATAGAGTCCTCCAAACACAAGTAATAACTCTACTCACAAACATGTGAGCGTTGTTGTGAAATCAAAATTATATTCAAGTTTAAACTTTCAACGTGACGTCCACTGCCCCAATCACTTGGCTATGAACGACCAGAAAAATCGTTAAGAAAATAATTAATAAATCTAAACATGACCAGTTCCTCCATTGGTAGAAACTAGTCAGCTCTCCCAGGGAAGGGGACATGTAAGGAAAGGGGTGAAAGAAAGATAAATGTAGAAAATAAAAGAAAAAGAGGGTAGAGATAGAAAGAAGAAGAAAGTCCATAACGGATTACAGGTAGATTAGATAAATTCAGGCAAACAAGTCATGAAAGCGGGTAGAATCTTTGAACAGAATCCACTCAGACCAATTGGTTACAAAAGAACTTGTTTGGGAAACATCTGCATTAATCTCCTCCATCCTGAAAATGGTTTCGAATTCCGTATACCACTCCAGGATGGTGGGGGGGGCAGTATCCTTCCAGTGTCGGGGGATCACAGTTCTAGCAGCCGCTAGACAGAATCTAAGTGTGTCTTTTTTCTGGTAACTCACCGAACCGGGAATAATGGAAAGCAGAGCCATCTCGGGTGTGCCAGTAACATCTCTACCTGAAATCAAACTGTAGTTCCGAAACACCTGGCCCCAAAAGCGTCTAATCAACGGACAGTCCCACCAGATATGTAGAAGCGTCCCGATTCCATGTCCGCACCTCCAACAGCAGTTTGGGATCGTAGGAGAGATTTTATGCAACCTGTCCGGGGTTAAATACCACCGAAACTGTAGCTTATACCCCTTTTCAGAGGCCTCACTGGAACTTGGAAGTCTGCGATTTAAAAGGAAGCAACGCTCCCAATCCCCATCCGACAGATTCCGACCTAACTCCCTCTCCCAGGCCAACTGAAAGTATAGTTTCGTTGCAGATACTGGGGTAGCAAAAATTGAATAAAGTGAAGAGATCCCCCTGGTAGGTCCATCCTCTCCTGCAAACAGTAGTTCTAAAGGAGAAAGTCTACTGTCTACTCTCCCCGAGAAGTTTAGTGAGGCTAAAAATGATCGCAGTTGTAAATACTCCCACCAGTGAAGCCTAGTAGAGGGACTGTGGGCCTGCATGGAAGCAAAAGTGGGAATCTCCCCACGTTTTAGGACATCGCCAATCCGGATGTCGTCATCCACCTTCCATCCCAGAAAGGTCTTTCTTTTTAAGCCCGGTGAGAAGGCCGGGTTACAAAAAATCGGAGTAAGAAGACTCGCCTCCGAGGAAGCAGATCCTCCCAATCCACTGCAGTGCCACGCTCTCATAGCTTCCCTGGTCAGGAAAGAAAGTGCCTCCCCACCAAATATGTATTTTTTTGGTATCCATTGGAGGTAATGGAGTGGTAAATCAGACCATTCCTGTAATCCAGTTTTTTATATGCTGCACACATATCTCCCCATAATCTGCCTCCAGGGTTTATTTTAAATAAAAGTGGATGAGACATGTAATGACTGGCAGTCTGCCCTCCTGACCTCTGTGATGTCTCATAATGGTAACTCCCCCTTTCATTTAAAATGAGCTCTGGAGGCAGATTCTCAGGGAGATCTAGGTCCAGTCCAAAGATCGGAACAGCTCCTTTACATAAACAATAAATGGCTTCCAATAGGAGATCACAAAATCAGTTTATTCAGCTTCCTATGACCTCCAGGTCCATATTGATGGCTTAGGAAGGTTCACCCTACTTACAGATTCCCTTTAATGCCCAAGTCACTTGACAGAACAAGTTAGATACAACTAGGAGGAAGACGACATTGTACAGAACAATTGTGCTGTCACAATGAATCTCATCTCATGGGGGTAAGGTCTGACCGACCATAAATTCACTTTTTGTGTAAAAAGCTTACAGTACTTGAGAATACAAAGTTTGTGTTCAAGGCAGAGATGTGAGGAAGCAAGGTGGACAGTGTGGAAGAGCTAGTTACTACATGTCCTCTGTCCACTCTATGGGCCATCACAAGATAGATAGGAGGTGGACAGTGTGGAAGAGCTAGTTACTACATGTCCTCTGTCCTCTCTATGGGCCAACACAAGATAGATAGGAGGTGGACAGTGTGGAAGAGCTAGTTACTACATGTCCTCTGTCCTCTCTATGGGCAAACACAAGATAGATAGGAGGTGGACAGTGTGGAAGAGCTAGTTACTACATGTCCTCGGTCCACTCTATGGGCCAACACAAGATAGATAGGAGGTGGACAGTGTGGAAGAGCTAGTTACTACATGTCCTCTGTCCTCTCTATGGGCCAACACAAGATAGATAGGAGGTGGACAGTGTGGAAGAGCTAGTTACTACATGTCCTCTGTCCTCTCTATGGGCCAACACAAGATAGATAGGAGGTGGACAGTGTGGAAGAGCTAGTTACTACATGTCCTCTGTCCTCTCTATGGGCCAACACAAGATAGATAGGAGGTGGACAGTGTGGAAGAGCTAGTTACTACATGTCCTCTGTTCTCTCTATGGGCCAACACAAGATAGATAGGAGGTGGACGCACATTTATAGAACATGTAATGATGCAGGATATTGTGAAAACTAAAAATCAATAATGAAAACAAATATCCTCTGTCACCACAGACTGTCATTTACTGTCATAATTAAAAATTGTGCTGTTGGGCGATTCATGGCTTATAGATGATCTTTCACATTGTTCTGTTGGAATTCTACTTGCTGACATTTAATGTTTTTTCTTTACTGCTCCAATTTGAGCAACAATTTAGCTATTTTGTCTCATTTTACACCACACTTAGGTAAATTACAACAGAAATGTATTCTGGTCTTCAAATGGACTAGATTTCTTATGCTGGCACATGGCAACTGAAGGATGCCTCAAGCTAGAGGCTTCCTGCTATTAAATGGGCTGTCCGGTGTAAACTCACAAGTGAGCAGTCATTCTGTGTCACTATGTGAACCATAACATCGCGCTCACATGGCTGTATGTGATATGCACGCTCCTGGCCAGAATCCGGCTTGTTGAACGTGGCATCTCTCAATCCAAGTATACTGAGGAAGGCAGCTGCCATCCTGTCGGATTCTATTATATAGGTGTTTTACTTAATTATTGTGTCTTTTGTATTTCTTTATAGGTTCAGCCTATTTTATGGTTTGGGATACTACGGCATAAATGTGTGATTCACAATGGATTTCCGGCAGCCTACACTTTATTGGAGGACCTTCCCATTATAAATATCATTTCTTTATATTAATTTAAACTGTTTGAATACAGATCACACACACATTATATATATATTTATTCACATATACTCTTCACCATTTATATTATTATGGACTTATGCATAATTTTGCACGTTATATAAATATGCATCCTTATAGATAGTGTGGCTGTGTATGAAACTACCTGCGGGTATGAGATAAATGGATGGATGAGTGGGTTATAGGAGTTGACGCATAAAAATTTCTTTAATAATTTAGCTATGATTTTCTCTTATTTTATATTAATGTATGCAATATATTTGATGCAGTGTCAGTTTTTTGCAATTTTTGTTTGCCACATGTGTCCAGTGGTATTTATGGTCACTGTCACTTTAAAAATTCATTTTTCTAACACACCCTTTTGCATATATATTTAGAAATTTTTACACTGAATTTGACACTCTAATTTTAAAGTTTGGATTATTTCACTGTAGATACTTACCTACCACGATCCAGCGATATATCGTGGGTTAATTTCTGGATCGCCAGGCCCTGGGTGTGTCTCCATTCTGACAAGTGTCAGGTTTATGGAGATGATAGTAGTCGCTGCAGGTGGTGAGTGAAAGGGTTCCGCCTCCGAAGCTGCAGATTGGTCCATATTTTTTGGGTGGGCGCATGTCCAGCTACGACAGAATCAGGAATACACGTCACTGTATCTGCAGGACACCGAGGTGATTGGTCCCAGCCCATTGAGCTGTGGATTTGCCCACTGGTAATATGCAACAACTTGTATTTAGAAGGCATGGTAAGTATAGCAAGAGAATCAACTGGATCACATGTAACAGCTAAAGTGCCTTGTGAAAGTATTTAGCCCCCGTGAACCTTCCAACCTTTTGCCACATTTCAGGATTCAAACCTAAAGACATAACATATATTCTAATTTTTTTTTGAAGAATCCACAACAAGTGGGACACAATCGTGAAGTGGAATGAAATTTATTGGATATTTTGAACTTTTTTAACAAAAAAAATGAAAAGTGGGGGTGCAATATTACTCGCCCCCCTTGAGTTAATACTTTGTAGCGCACCTTTTGCTGTGATTACAGCTGCAAGTCTCTTGGGGTATGTCTCTATCAGTTTTGCACATCGACAGACTGAAATTCTTGCCCATTCATCCTTGCAAAACAGCCGGAGCTCAGTGAGGTTGGATGGAGAGCGTTTGTGAACAGCAGTTTTCAGCTCTTTCCACAGATTCTCGATTGGATTCAGGTCTGGACTTTGACTTGGCCATTCTAACACCTGGATACATTTATTTTTGAACCATTCCATTGTAGATTTTGCTTTATGTTTGGGATCATTGTCTTGTTGGAAGATAAATCTCCATCCCAGTCTCAGGTCTTTTTCAGACTCCAACAGGTTTTCTTCCAGAATGGTCCTGTATTTGGCTCCGTCCATCTTCCCATCAATTTTAACCATCTTCCCTGTCCCTGCTGAAGAAAAGCAGGCCCAAAACATGATGCTTCCACCACCATGTTTGACTGTGGGGATGGTGTTTTGAGGGTGATGAGCTGTGTTGCTTTTAAGCCAAACATATAATTTTGCATTTGGCCAAACAGTTCAATTTTGGTTTCATCTGACCAGAGCATCTTATTCCACATGTTTGATGTGTCTCCCAGGTGGCTTGTGGCAAACTTCAAATGAGACTTTTTATGGATATCTTTGAGAAATGGCTTTCTTCTTGCTACTCTTCCATAAAGGCCAGATTTGTGCAGTGTACGACTGATTGTTGTCCTATGGACAGACTCTCCCACCTCAGCTGTAGATCTCTGCAGTTCATCCAGAGTGATCATGGGCATTTTGGCTGCATCTCTGATCAGTCTTCTCCTTGCTCGAGATGAAAGTTTAGAGGGGCGCCAGGTCTTGGTAGATTTGAAGTGGTCTGATACTCCTTCCATTTCAATATGATCACTTGCACAGTGCTCCTTGAGATGTTTAAAACTTGGGAAGGAGGCGTGGCCAAGCAGCATGTGAGGAGGACGTGCATCCACAGAGCTCCTGCACTACCGGTCTAAATTCAGCTGCTGTTCCCCACAGCACGGCCGTTAACTTACCGGTATAGTACCATAAGGTCTGTGGGCACAATCTGAAGCCGGCGGTACAGCTCTTACCCCGCTGGGATGCCGAAAAAAGCCGTCAGAAAGAAGGCAGGGGAGATGGCCCTCTGCTCCCAAAATGGTGCTGCAGCCTCAGCACAAGCTGTGGAGGAGGCGGTCTCCAACAGTGCAACCAGAAACAAGGAGATGGTGGCCAGGCTGAGGCAGTTTGCAAGAGTGGAGGAGATAGAGAGAGGATCCCAGCCATCCCCAGGAGACAACACTGATGCTGGAGGAGAAGGTACAGGGTCCGAGATGTGTGAGGAGGGGGAGGAGGACATTAATGACACTGGAGGGCAGGAGCCCCAGGAGCCCCTAAGCCAGCTGGGGAGAGCTGGTGGAGCAAAACAGAAAGCAGTTAACATCACTGCAGCTACATGTCCCTGCTGAGCCCACTATGAAAGACGTTCTAATGGCAGTTATGCAATGTGGGTCTGCTATCTCTAATGTACTCACTCAGTTGGGATTTCTGTAAGAATCTATGCAGACAGTCAAGCATGACTTACATACAGTAAAAGACAGAACTGGGCAGCTGGAACGCAGGGTCGATACTGTAGAGGCTAAAGTCACTAAATCCCTGCAATATCATAAGGAGACCGGGAAGGATGTGGATGCCCTATGGACTAAGACGGACGACCTGGAGAACAGGCTTAGACGCAACAACGTGCGTATAGTGGGTGTACCAGAGAGATGTGAGGGCAGAGACCCTACAGCCTTTGTGGAGGATTGGATCAAAGGTGTAGTTGGCTCAGACACCCTGACTCACCTATATGCGGTGGAACGTGCTCACAGGGTCCCTGCTCGCCCCCCTCCTCCTGGCCACCTACCACGACCTATATTGGCCAAACTCCTTAACTATAAGGACAGAGACATTATCCTCAGGTTTTCCAGAGAACATCATGATGCGACCATTGAGGGATCCAGAGTCTCCTTTTACCCGGATTTTTCGCCGAAAGTGCAGAAAATGAGAGCAAAATTTACTGATGTCAAAAAGAGGCTACGAGTGCTTGGTGTCAAGTACTCCATGATATTCCCGGCCAAATTGCGGGTGGAGGCCGAGAATAAGACTCATTTCTTTCTGGAGGCAGAGGCTGCTGCGGAGTGGCTAGACATCAATGAACAGCATTTGGGGAAGGGGGGAGCGGATCGTGGTTGATGATACGGGCTCGCAAATGTATGGTTTTCAGTACATGTCTTGATGCTTACTTTGTGCTGTGGGGTGGTACCCTGACAAGTGGGGGCATAGCGGCGAGGAGTGAGACGCCCGGTGCCTAGTTGGCTCTTCATTTAGGGGTCAACGTTTGCCTTTGCGGGAATTACATGGCACGACTAGTGTTGGGGTGTTTTGTTCAGGGGATGGGAGAGGGGGGGAGGGAAGTTAGGTCCTTTGCTACTATTGCATGTGTTAACCTGTACATGCCCAGGAGCCATCAACGAGGATTGATACCTCTTTTACTCTATAGATATGGGAGACATCACAGTCCTTAGCTGGAATGTTAGGGGGCTGAAATCTCCAGTCAAGAGGCAGGCAATTTTTTCTTTTATTTCAGAACACAAGCCAACAGTGGTCTGCTTACAGGAAACGCACCTTACCAGTGAAAAGCTCGATATTTTAGACAAGAGATGGATACAGGCAGGATACCACTCTACACATTCACAGTTTTCTAGAGGGGTTAGCATCAGGGTCAGACGAGATGCCCGGTTTGAGTGTAGACGGGTGGTGGAAGACGATGAAGCCGGTTTGTTGTTCTACATTGTACGTTATATGCTGTTTCTTTGGTGCTTGTATCTATCTACATCCCCCCGCCATATAGCAGTAATTCTCTGTATCGTATAATGAATATTCTGAGGGATTTTCAAGGGGTCCCATGTTTATGGGTGGGTGACTTTAACAACATAATTGACACTCATTGGGATAGGGGAAATCACGCACCAATAAGTCAGGGGGTAACTGTACGCCTTTTGGGACGCTTATACGCGAGTTGGCACTAACTGACTTATGGAGGTGCTACAACCCTGAGGTATACCAATACTCGTGTTTCTCTTCTACATTCTCCTCCCTCTCCCGTATAGATTTAGCCTTAGGATCATTCCCCATGTTGGGAAAGGTTGTGTACGCTAAATATTTACAAAGAACGGTATCGGACCACTCTCCTATACTTGTTAAGATTAGGGGGGGGGTGCATGCAACCGGGGAAAGGCCCCTATGGCGATTGAACCCATTCTGGATGCAGCTAGTGGACAGGGCAGGTCATTTTGCCTCTGAACTGCAGGAATTCCTTTCTTTTAATATAAACACGACATCAAGCCTGGTAGTCTGGGAGTCTTTGAAGGCGTACTTGCGGGGCATGTATATCCGTGAAATCTCTAAGATCAGGTCTAGCACTAGAACTAACTCGGAACTTCTGCTGCAGGACTTGAAGGCTGCAGAGGAGGCCTTGTCGGTGCGGTTCACCCCCTCTACACAACGGAGACTTAAGGAGGCTCAGACCCGTGTGAATAAACTGACTCTGGAAATGGCGGCACAGAAACGTATGTTTCAGTCAATCCAGTATTATGAGAGTGCGGAGAGTGTGGGACATCTGCTTTCAGTCATCACATCAGCACAGAGGGGGTCGTCATTCATAGCGGGACTTCGAAGGGAAGACGGGTCATTGGTTACGGACACTCCTGATATTCTTAATACGCTGGAACTATTCTATACTGACTTATATTCCTCTCATGCGGGGGATCTGCAGACGAGCTTGCTGGCTTTATAGGGGCTGCTGGCCTTCCACGACTCACGGATGCGGACAGGGCTTTGCTGGATGAACCTTTGGGTCTGGAGGAGTTGGAGGGGGCTTTAGGCACTATGACGAATGGCAAAACTCCAGGGGTGGACGGCTTACCGGTGGAAGTTTATAAGGCGTATAAAACAGTCCTACTCCCAGTATTGCTAGACACGTTTAATGACAGTCTCACACGAGGGACTCTGCCTCCATCTATGCAGGAGGCAATTATTACTGTTTTGCCTAAGAAAGATAAAGATCCTGCTTCTCCAGCTTCCTATAGGCCTATTTCCCTCCTGACAGCAGACATCAAGCTTCTGGCGAAGGTGTTGGCTATACGCCTTTCAAAGGTGGTAGAGTCGTTGGTGCACCCGGATCAGACTGGTTTTATGCCCCGTAAGTCAATGGCTCTGAATATTCGTAGATTGTTTTTAAATATGCAGGTTGAGGCGGATAATGTGGGGCGGCGGGTAGTCCTGTCTTTGGATGCCGCCAAGGCATTTGACAGCGTGGAGTGGCCGTACCTTTTTGCGGTACTGGAGAGCATGGGCTTTGGACCTGGCTTTATTGGCTGGATCAGGCTCTTGTACTCTCAGCCACAGGCACGGATACGGGCCAATGGTTCACTGTCGGGGTACTTTCCTCTTCAGAGAGGTACGAGGCAGGGCTGCCCGCTGTCCCCGCTGCTTTTCGCCCTGGCTATTGAGCCCTTGGCTTCGAGGATAAGACGTCCTCCGGATATGAGGATTCGATATGGCGAGCTGGAGAGAAGGTGGCCCTCTATGCGGATGACCTTCTGTTGTTTTTAGCTGACCCTGATACTTCACTTCGCAATACCATGTCGCTCCTTACACAGTTGGGGCCGTTTCGGGGTTGACCGTAAATTGGAAAAGTCAGTGGTTTTGCCGATAGATCCCACAGTCCTTGACATACCCCACGTGCCAGTCGTAAACAGCTTCAAATACCTGGGCATTAATATATCGGGCGACATTTCTGACTATGAGCGTTTAAACCTTGCACTCTAATGTCTACGATTAAGCAGAAGATTAAGGCTGGGCCAAGCTACACCTCTCGGGGTGGGGGGGTGAACCTGTGAAGATGGGATCATGCCTCAGCTTTTGTACGTCCTTCATAACTCCCCAATTGGCTTCCGCAGAATAGATTTTTTAAAATTAACGCCTTATTCAGGGAGCTTATTTGGGGGAAAAAGGGAGCACGGATAAAATGGAACACCTGCAGAGGGTAAGGAGTAGGGGGGCTGGCCTTGCCCAACCTTGGCTGTATTTTCTGTCCTCACAGTGTCAGCATTTCACTGGGGGCGCGGAGCACTCAGTTGCGGGCAGGGGGAGGAAAGGTATCCTTCAGTTTCTGGGGGGCGAGGACCGCTGCTGGCGAAATTAGAAGCTGGAACCCTTCGACCTGGGCCCACAGGCTCCCCACGGTGCTACTCATGATTAAAGTATGGAAAATTGAAAGGGCTGAGAGGCATCACTAGTTTTACACGGTATACCCCCATTTGAACAATCCTCATCTGCCGCACCTGCAGGCGCTGAGGGAATTCGCGCAGGGGCGACGTGTGGGCATTTGGTGCTCTCTCAGCTGGTGGAACGGGAGTCTTTAAAACATTTGAAACCTTGCAGAGTGAATTTTCGCTCCCACACTCCTCGTTCTACCGGTATTTGCAGTGCGACATGCCTACATGGCGCAGGCTCAAACACATTGTATGGACATACACCATGATACTGCTATCACTATGATTGGCGCGCAAACCTCCACTAAAGGCATAATTTCCTTTGTATACGGATACCTCTTGGCAATGGCTCTGTTAAAACACCCGATACGGGCACTGGACAAATGGAACAGCAAATAGAGGGTATAACAGCTGAACGTGGGAGTCGATCATGAGTATGATACCCCGCTGTCGCTCAATGAGCCCAGACCCTCTCTCAACTGTATATCCTTTATAGGGTATACAGGACGCCTAAGTGGCTTCATGATTTAGGCTTTGAGACGGACTCATGTTCCCCAAATGTTCACATGAGGACGCGGACATTCTCCACATGTTTTGGACGTGCCCGTGCCTCCAGATTTTTGGATTATGGTACTCCACTTGATCCGGGGGGCAACGGAGCTGACATCCCAGAGACCCGATTGTCTGTGTCCTTGGCTGTACAGAGGATGTAGGGGGAGAGGACTATTCGCATATAGCAGTGGCTAGGATGTTGTTTGCTGCCAGAAAATTAATAGCGGCTCATTGGATATCTGATACGGTACCCTCTCGCAAAGAGTATATCTGTAGCATGAATCTGACCGTGAGTAGGAAAAAGCTATATACCTCAAACGGGACAGATCGAGGGTATTTGATAAAATATGGAAGGGCTGGATGGACCTTCAGGGGCTGCCGACTGTTAATTAATTGCTTTGGACTGAGTTATTTCTTTAAGTTGGGAGATGTGTTATGCAGATTTTTGGAACATCTTGGGTACATGTTATATCCATATGTGCACTACTATCTTTGTTGAGGAATACTGACCCACTGGACCGGGAGGGGGGAAGGGAGGGATGGTGGTGGTGGGAGGGGGGGGGGATTTAATGCAATGCATTTCTTTCTGTATTGTTGTTGAAAACTTTTAATAAAAACTATCTGATTAAAAAAAAAAACTTGGGAAATCTTTTTGCATCCAAATCCGGGTTTAAACTTCATCACAACAGTATATCAGACCTGCCTGGTGTGTTCCTTAGTCTTCATGATGCTCTCTACACTTGAAACAGAACCCTGAGACTATCACAGAGCAGGTGCATTTATATGGATACTTGACTACACACAGGTAGATTCTCATTACCAGTCATTTAGGACAACATTGGATCATTCAGAGATCTTCACTGAACTTCTGGAGTGAGTTTGCTGCACTGAAAGTAAAGGGGCCGAATAATATTGCACGCCTGACTTTTCAGTATTTAATTTTTTTAAGTTTAAAATACGCAATAAATTTAGTTCCACTTCACGATTGTGTCCCACTTGTTGATTCTTTTCAAAAAAGTTACAATTTATATCTTAATGTTTGAAGCCTGAAATGTGGCAAAAGGTTGAAAAGTTCAAGGGGGCCAAAAACTTTTACGAAACACTGTAAATAAATGTCAGATCACCGGTATGTCAGCAAATAAGGAGACTTACAGGCCTCCCATCACTGACCTGCCTGATGGACCAGAGTCCTGCACACAGGTTCTCCTCTCCTTAATTATTAGCTGTGTTACAAGTGAAAGAAATCCAAGACAAAAGGCACTGAAATGACTAGGCCTCTCAAATACTGAGTTATGACAGACTTTTCCTGCTGCTCCAGGCAAAAAGCAGCTATCTTAAACATCTGTATAGTATAGGAACAAAGTGCCAGAATGTACATTACATGAATCGGAATGTATGCAGCAGGTAACTGGTGTTACAGATTAATTAGGATTTCTTCAACTAAGACCCACATTTAGTAATAAGACATACCTCAGAATATTTCCCTCGGTAGTTGCCCAAGCTCTTCTCCATCCTATGAAGTCTATGAAAGAGTTGTTCTTTGGTAAGCCCTTCATGACTGCCTGCAGCATCTTCTGCTTCACTCTCAATATCTGAAGGTGGATCGAACACGGGCCCTGAACTGTCCCCATCAATCCGGTTCAATGATTCACGTGAACCGCTTCTCACAAGAGATTCTTTGGATGGAGATCGGAACAAGGTTTCCTTTATTGGGCTTCGAAATAATGACTCCATTGATGGGACGCGGAGTTGAAGCTTTTGTGCAAAAGACTGAGGTTCATTCATCTGAAATAATCAACATTTTACTGCCTCAAAAATAATGTAATGAAACTACAAAACTAAAAGGAAGGTATAGGGGAACTATATAAACTAAGATCATAATCATTATTGTTTATTGATAGTTGTAGAGAAACAAAGTCATTGCGGTAGACAAACACTGCATGTAACGCAACACAACACTTTATTGTATCAGACATGAGGTCAGGGGCTGGTGCGCAACATCTGTATATTATAGTTATCCAGGACTGAAATACGGATGTTGGAGATGTGAAATGTGGGACCCTCACCAATCAGACTGATCAGTACAGGTAGGACACAGCAGCCCCCATACACTGCTTAGGGTTACTGCTGACTACTATTGATGGTATATTCAAGTCAACAGAAAAATAAAGTGCTTTATTCAGCACAAAACACTTAAAGGGGTTGTGCCCCAAACAATTGAATATGTTATTTTCATTCTAACATCTATTAATTAAGTTACACAATTGATGTGTTAAAAAAAAATGTTCCTGTCCCGACATATTCTTATAAATGTGCCCCTGTGTAATGTATGTGTCTGATCATGCTGAACAGGTCAGATATACCCAGGGGCTGGCTGGCAAATTTTGGCCTGGGGCAATCACTCAGCAGGGGCCCAAGAATTATGGCGACCCATATTAACAAGTTTACCTCAGACTGCTGCATGAAATCACCATAGGTCAGAAAGCATAAAAAAATAGAGGCTAGGGTTATCATGTTAGGAACACGCACACACGTGCAAACCTACATACATTATTGATCTGTTAGTAATATCATAATCATTCAGGAACAATAATCAGTTTTATTTTCTGTTAGCTGTAGGTGGTATAGAACAAATCCATATATGAGGCTTCTTCATATGCCTCTGGACTAGTCTGTGGCTAATTTACATAAGAAAATGTAAGTTTATCAATGCTTTTTTTTTCTCAACTTTAACATTCCACTATTAGCTCAGACAGGGATGCTTAGGTAAGGATTATGAAGCTGCAGGTAGATAGTGATAGCTTGAAGGGCATAAACAAGCTGACAGGTTCCAGTTAACAACACAAAACACTTACGTCACATTCAGAAGTCTGTGTTATTCACGAACACAAAAAATTATTAGCAGCATCATCAATGTTTTGGATCTGTGTCATCAGTGTACAGTCCCCCTGTGTCCATTTTTAGCATCAGTGTCATTAGTGTTCTTCACAGATAGATAAATGGCAAAGATTCTTCTATCCTTTGCTGAAGTAGTGGACCACCCCTTTAATATTGCAACTACTCGGACACAGAGGTGAATATAGGCGTTACTATTTTACTAGGGGAAAAGACAGTGACTGAGAAGATGTCCAAGTACTGGACTCCTCCTTTAAACAAAGATAGCACTTAAACTGTATACCAATGCTATTCTTGCGCTGCACATGTTTTTCACAAACATATAGATTGGTCTAGCTAATTTTTATACATGCTGATGAAAAAAGAAACGCACATGTTTTGCACGGTCACATGGTCCATGTAATAAATGGACATGTAAACAGTCCACAGACTATAATGGGTAAGCTTTGTAGCCATCGAAAACCCAGAACATCTAACACGACATCTGAATGAATGCCTTAAGGCCCCGTTACACATAGCAATATCGGTGCAACGTCACAGGTTTTGTGAAGCAGCAGCGACCTCGCCAGCGATATCGATGTGTGTAACACACACCAGTGAGCGGGCCCACCCCCGCTGTGAGATTGCTGATCGTTAACGAATGGCCTGGATCATTTTTCAATTGGCGATCTCCGGCTGGGCATGTTGTATTGTGGCGATCCCCATTCTGCGGCACAGAACCTGACAGATTCCAACGACCGTTGGGTGTCAGCGCATCGCTGGTAAGTCTGCCTGTCTGGCATCTCACCAGAAACCACGTTGAGACGCACCAGCGATCCCGGCCAGGTATGATCTTTGTCAGGATTGTTGGTGCGTCCCTACGTGTAACAGGGCATTTACATACGCACACAGTCACACATATACATATCTATATAGTTCAGGGTCAAACTAGTCAAACTAGTACTAATAAGCAGCCCTGGCATACAAACCCACAACAATTCACATACAATATCACCCCCGCACAATAATCAGTGGGATAAATATTGATTTACTATGTCTTCATCCCAACCCTAACCCATCTCTTTAACTTATCACTCACTACTGGCGTCTTCCCCTCATCCTTCAAACACGCCTTGATCACACCCATCCTCAAAAAGCCCTCACTTGACCCATCCTCTGTTTCTAACTATCGCCAAATAGCACTTCTCCACTTTGCCTCCAAACTAGTACAACAACACGTTCATCTCGAGCTGTCCTCCCACAGCTCCTCCTCCCTCTTTGACCGCTTACAATCGGGCTTCCGACCGAACCACTCCACCAGAACAGCCCTAACCAAAGTTACCAACGACTTAATAACCGCCAAGAGCAAACGTCACTACTCTGTCCTCCTCCTCCTTGACCTATCTTCCACCTTCGACACTGTAGATCACTCCTTCCTGCTACAGATCCAGGAATCTCTTGGTATCACCGACTCGGCCCTCTCCTGGATCTCTTCTTACGTATCAAACCAGACAGTCACCCTCTCCCATACCACCCTCTCGTCTCCCTCTCCCATTCCACCTCCTCAACCTACCCCCTATCTGTCGGAGTACCCCAAGGCTCGGTTCTTGGACCCCTACTTTTCTTCATCTATACCTTCGGTCTGGGACAGTTCATCGAGTCTTCAGTACCACCTCTACGCTGATAAACACAGATCTATCTCTTCAGACCAGACATCTCCTCCTTGTTATCCAAAATTTCACACTGTCTGTCTGCTATCTCAACCTTCTTTTCTGCTCGCTTCCTGAAACTGAACAAGGACAAAACTGAATTCATCGCCTTTTCTCCAACCAACTCTCCCCTCCTACCTGACCTATCCATCACAGTCAACGGATGCTCAATTTCTCCAGTCCCCCCATGCTCGGTGCCTCGGGGTAATCCTCGACTCTGCCCCCTCCTTTAAGCCACACATCCAAACTCTTGCCACCTCTTGCCGACTCCAACTCAAAAATATTTCCGGGTCCGCACATTCCTTGACCTCGACACTACAAAAACACTTGTTCATGCCCTCATCATCTCCTGCCTCGATTATTACAACCTCCTGCTCACTGGCCTCCCCTCCAGCTCCCGCACTCCACTCCAATCTATCCTAAACTTTGCAGCCCGACTACTCCCCAGTATCTCCTCTCTACCAAGCCCTTCACTTGCTCCTCATTTCTCAGAGGTCCCAGTTTAAAACCCTAACTTTAACCTACAAAGCCGTTCACAACCTGTCTCCTCCGTACATCTGTGGCATGGTCTCCAGTTACCTACCGTCACACAACCTGCGGTCCTCCCAAGATCTCCTCCTCTACTCCCCCCTCATCTCTTCTTCCCACAACTGCATACAAGATTTCTCCTGTGCCTCTGCTATACTCTGGAATGCTCTGCCCCAACACATCAGGCTCGCACCTACTCTGGCAACTTTCAAAAGAAACTTGAAGACTCACCTCTTCCAGCTAGCCTACAACTTAGTGAGCCTCGGTCCACCAAAACACTGCAGGACCGACGCTACCCTATCCTATTTTATCCTCTCCCGCCCCCTCACAGACTGTGAGCCAGCACGAACAGGTCATTCCTCTTTCTGTACCTGTGCGCCTCACATCGTCATTGTTCTCTGTACTTGTCTATGTTTACCCTTTCTACATGGAAAGCACCATGAATTACAGTGTTGGCCAAAAGTATTGACACCCCTGCAATTCTGTCAGATAATACTCAGTTTCTTCCTGAAAATGATTGCAATCACAAATTCTTTGGTATTATTATCTTCATTTAAATTTGTCTTAAATGAAAAAAACACAAAAGAGAATGAAGCAAAAAGCAAAACACTGATCATTTCATAGAAAACTCCAAAAATGGGCCGAACAAATGTATTGGCACCCTCAGCCTAATACTTGGTTGCACAACCTTTAGCCAAAATAACTGCGATCAACCGCTTCCGGTAACCATCAATGAGTTTCTTACAATGCTCTGCTGGAATTTTAGACCATTCCTCATTGGCAAACTGCTCCAGGTGCCTGATATTTGAAGGGTGCCTTCTCCAAACTGCCATTTTTAGATCTCTCCCCAGGTGTTCTATGGGAATCAGGTCTGGACTCATTGCTGGCCACCTTAGAAGTCTCCAGTGCTTTCTCTCAAACCATTTTCTAGTGCTTTTTGAAGTGTGTTTTGGGTCATTGTCCTGCTGGAAGACCCATGACCTCTGCGGGAGACCAAGCTTTCTCACGCTGGGCCCTACATATGCTGCAAGATTTGGTGGTAGTCTTCAGACTTCATAATGCCATGCACACGGTCAACCAGTCCAGTGCCAGAGGCAGCAAAGCAACCCCAGAACATCAGGGAACCTCCGCCATGTTTGACTGTAGGGACCTGTTCTTTTCTTTGAATGCCTCTTTTTTCTCCTGGAAACTCTATGTTGATGCCGTTGCCCAAAAAGAGAGAACAGTCTTCCAAAACGTTTTAGGCTTTCTCAGGTAAGTTTTGGCAAACTCCAGCCTGGCTTTTTTATGTCTCGGGGTAAGAAGTGGGGTCGTCCTGAGTCTCTTACCATACAGTCCCTTTTCATTCAGACGCCGATGGATAGTACTGGTTGACACTGTTGTACCCTCGGACTGCAGGGCAGCTTGAACTTGTGGCGGCCACAGGGATAAGTATAATGATCTATTACTTTACAGGTTTGCGGCAGCAAGGGGGAACCCTGTATACTGATGGGGGTGGCGGGTGGCCTGTATACTCTGGCTGCTATGATAACTTGGAGTGGCTGCTGTATATACCTCTGGTGTGGACATACTGGGCTTGTTATACCTCTGGTGCTGCTGCTGTACATACCTCTGGTGGCTGCTGTACAACCCTGGGCTGTGTACATACCTCTGGGCTGCTGCTGTACATACCTCTGGGGCTGCTGCTGTACATACCTCTGGGGCTGCTGCTGTACATACCACTGGGGCTGCTGCTGTACATACCACTGGGGCTGCTGCTGTACATACCACTGGGGCTGCTGCTGTACATACCACTGGGGCTGCTGCTGTATATACCACTGGGGCTGCTGCTGTATATACCACTGGGGCTGCTGCTGTATATACCACTGGGGCCTGTATATACCACTGGGGAGGCTGACTCGGCTTATACACGAGTCAATAGGTTTTCCCAGGTTTTGGGGCAAAAGTAGGGGGGTCGGCTTATACACGGGTCGGCTTATACACAAGTATATACGGTATATCCAATTTGGCTTTAGGACAATTCTTTTTGTGTTTTTTTCATTGAAGACAAATTAAAAGAAGATAATAATACCAAAGAATTTGAGATTGCAATCATTTTCAGGAAGAAACTGAGTATTATCTGACAGAATTGCAGGGGTGTCAATACTTTTGGCCAACACTGTAAAGGCGCTATAATAATAAATAATAATAATTTAACCATAAACTGATTACGTTAAAGGGAACCTGTCAGCTTTATTTAGCACCCTGTTCTATCACTACCTGCCCTTTCACCTTGCTAGCTGATCCCTAACCATTCTTCTCTGACCTAAAATTGCACTATAAAGCTTGTATAAAATGATTTAATAAATTATTTCCAGTCTACATCCAGGGCGGTCTCCTGGGCTCCATTCTCCCTCCTCGCAGGTTCTTAGCACGCCGAGCTGGAGTCATCATTCAGTCTCCTGTTCTTCCTCTTTTGAATATCCCGCCTCCTCATACAGTATGACGTGCACCCAGACGTCAGTTCTGGTCCAGTGCATTGTGGGGGGTTTATCAGGCTGTATGGACGGCTTCAATATGTGCACTATGCATGGGCCGAAGCCGGACCGTACACCTGATAAGCCCCCACAAGGCACTGGGCTGGAACTGACGTCCGGCAAGCGCATCATACTATATCAAGGAGGCAGGAATTTCAAAAGAGGATCAACGGGAGATGGAATGCTGATGGCCAGCGGGACGGGCAAAGAGCCTGCGAGGAGGGGAGAATGGAGCCTCAGAAACTGCCCAGTCAGTCTACGGATGTAGACGGGAGGTTGGTTATTAAATCATTTTTCATTTTATACAAGCTTTAAGCTTTATAGTGCAGTTTTCGGCCAGAGAGGGATGGTTAGGGATGAGCTAGCAAGGGGCAGGGACAGGTAGTGATAGATTAGGGGGCTAAATCGAGCTGACATGTGTACGTTCAACGTTCGTTCCGTTCATTCTTTGGATCACTGAGGGTCCCCATCTGGAAATTATATCCTACCTGTGGATAGGCGATAAAAAAAAAAAACTTGGCACAACCACATTAAAAGGAACCTATAGGCAGCACAAATCAGATGCTGGGTGTGCAATTGCAGTCATGTATATTTTACTTGTTAATATAGTTAGAACTTAGGTCCAGCCAGAGAGAAGAGGGAGATGAAACTAGTCCAGCGCCTCCCACAGCTGTGGAAGGGCTGCACAAAAAAACTAATGGTGGGTTTACACGTTTCAATATCGTTGCGATATCGCAATTCAATGGCGCGGTAGCGCGCATTTAGTGCTCGTTTCTCCCGCATCGCATCGGAGGTTTACACGTTGCGATTTGTGAATCCAACGTCCGTGCGATGTCTACGCCCCCCAACCCAGGAACGACCATTTAACATGGGAGTGAATGGGTGACGTAGAACTTGACATCGGAATTGGGCTGTCACACAGCACGATCCGGCTCCAATCTCCATTCAATATCGGAGCATTGAATAGCACGCACATTCAATTCCCGATATCGCATTGACATCGTTCCTGCATCGTATTGGACGTTCACAACATACAACGCAGGAACGATATCGGGTCCAACGATCGAACCACGTGACTTTTCATTGAAATTGGACGCCGATATCGCAACGTGTAAACCCGCCATGACAGGTTTCCTTTAATAAACATGGCCTTCACTTCATCAAAAGTGAATGACACTCTTTCAGATTAAAGGGGTTGTCCAGGCTTGAGGTACAAGGTTGCAGTCATTGTGACTGCAGACTTGTGAATTCTTGCAGTGTGCTATAATAATTCTCAGATGCTGGGAGAAGTCATGTGCTGGCAGGTATGCAATTTGCATACTTCCAGCCATATACTGATTAGATGTATCATCAAGGCCGCAGATGTATAGTCGACACATGACTGCATGTATGCCAATCACATATTTGCAGTCATGCATCCTCCATGTGCTGTGTGAAGATTTTCAAGTCTGCAGTCACATAGAGAGCCTGCAGACTTATAGCTCAAGACTGGAGAGCCCCTTTGACCTCTGCAAGTTGTCATCCAGATCCACAAAGTTCCCAGTCACTTTGTGACAATCCCAAAACTACACTTATGCAGTATATATCGTAACAATGATCCCATCTAAGTGCACCGCTGCTCCAAGTACAGTCATATGAAAAAGTTTGGGCACCTCTCTTAATCTTACTCTTAAAAAAAAAAAAATAGTTTTTTTGCAACAGCTATTTCAGTGTGATATATGTAATAACTGATGAACACAGTAATATTTCAGGATTGAAATGAGGTTTATTTTACTAACCGAAAATGTGAAATATGCATTATTTCAAAAATTGACAGGTGCAAAAGTATGGGCACCTCAACAGAAAAGTGACATTAATATTTAGTAGATCCACCTTTTGCAAAAATAACAGCCTCTAGTCGCTTCCTGTAGCTGTTAATGAGTTCCTGGATCCTGGATGAAGGTATTTTTGACCATTCCTCTTTACAAAACAATTCCAGATCAGTTAAGTTTGATGGTCGCCGAGCATGAACAGCCCGCTTCAAAACATCCCACAGATGGTCAATGATATTCAGGTCTGGGGACTGGGATGGCCATTCCAGAACATTGTAATTGTTCCTCTGCATGAATGCCTGAGTAGATTTGGAGCAGTGTCTTGGTGAAAGATCCATCCCCAGCGTAACTTCAACTTTGACACTGATTCTTGAACATTATTCTCAAGAATCTGCTGATACTGAGTGGAATCCATGCGTCCCTCAACTTTAACAAGATTCCCGATGTCATCATTGGCCACACAGCCCCAAAGCATGATGGACCCTCCCCCAAATTTGACACTGGGTAGCAAGTGTTTTTCTTGGACTGCTGTGATTTTGTGGCGCCATGCATAACGCCTTGTTGTATGACCAAACAATTCAATCTTTGTTTCATCAGTCCACAGGACCTTCTTCCAAAATGAAACTGGCTTGTCCAAATGTGCTTTTGCATACCTCAGGCGACTCTGTTTGTGGCGTGCATGCAGAAACGGCTTCTTTCGCATCACTCTCCCATACAGCTTCTCCTTGTGAAGTGTGCGCTGTATTGTTGACCGATGCACAGTGACACCATCTGCAGCAAGATGATGCTGCAGGTCTTTGGAGGTGGTCTGTGGATTGTTCTTGACTATTCTCACCATTCTTCTTCTCTGCCTTTCTGATATTTTTGTTGGCCTGCCACTTCTGGCCCTTACAAGAACTGTCCCTGTGGTCTTCCATTTCCTTACTATGTTCCTCACAGTGGAAACTGACAGGTTAAATATCTGAGACAACTTTTTGTATCCTTCCCCTGAACAACTATGTTGAACAATCTTTTTTTTTTCAGATCATTTGAGAGATGTTTTGAGGAGCCCATGATGCCACTCCTCAGAGAAGATGCAACTAGGAGAACAACTTGCAAGTGGACACCTGAAATAGCTTTTCTCATGATTGGATACACCGGGCTATGAAGTACAAAGCTCAATGAGGTTACCAAATCAATTTAGTGCTTCAGTAAGTCAGTAAAAAGTAGTTAGCGGTATTCAAATCATGAAAATCAGAAGGGTGCCAATACTTTTGCAACTGTCAAATTTTGAAATAATGCATATTTCACATTTTTGGTTCGTACAATTAACCTCATTTCAAACCTGAAATATTACGTGTCCATCAGTTATTACATATATCACACTGAAATAGATGTTGCAAAAAACAATTTTAAACAAAAAAAAAAACAAAAAAAAAGAGTAAGATTAAGAGGGGTGCCCAAACGTTTTCATATGACTGTATAAAGTGTTAAATTAACACACATGCCCTTCAAAGTATAGAGTGCAATATATTACAGTATATTATTATATCAGGCCAAGCACAAACTGTAACACCCCTCCTCCTCATACAGGGTGTAAAGTAAAGAAGATCCTGAAGCCCTCAGTCCCCAGGGTAACCTCCTAGCCCCTGCAGCTTTCAAGGTAACCTACTGTTCCCTGCAACCCTCCAAGGTAACCTTCTATTGCCTGCAGACCCTCAGGGTAACCTTCTTCCCCTGAAGCCCCCAAAGTACCCTCCTGTCCCCTGCAGCCCACCAAGTTAGCCTCCTATCCCCTGCAGCCTCTCAGGATAACCTCCTATCCCCTGCAGCTCACCAGGGTTACTTCCTATCCCCTGCAGCCCCCTTGGGTAACCTCCTATCCCCTTTCCTGTTAGGCTGGAAACGCACTGTCCATGTGATATACGATGGCACATGCAAAACTCTAAAGTAAAGAGAGTGCAAATAGGGTCTTATCTCAATATTATATGGAACTCCCAATTGTTAGTTGCTCACCTGGGAGAAGTGTGTAGCACACAACCAGCATACGTGCAAAAAGATGGTCGCTGCAGGGTCCACACAAACGGTGAAACATGGTGAGGAGTGATGATACGGACGTATATGCCCGTATAACACAGTCCGTATCATCACTCCTGAGCACGTTTTACAGTGTGATATACGAGTCATTCGGACGAGTGTCGGTTTATTAACCCTAAACTACCGCTCCCTGTCAGGACTGAGAGCATTAGCTGCTTGTGTTTCTAAGTTGTTCAGTGTTAATGATCCGACACTCATCCGAGTGACTCGTACATCACACAGACAGTGTATTTCCAGCTTTAGACTAAGAGTAACGAGCTCATTGACTGATTCTCAGGTAAGGCTGGTTTCACATTGCAATATTTTCCTGTCCGTGGGGATCATATGATTTCCAGGACCCCACGGGCAGGAAAGGACAGCGTCGGATGTGTGCCTCCGGATGCCATTTCTGTATCGGGACACACAAAGACCTGGGAGGAGGAAAGTGGGGCACTTTCACTTCCGCAATGCATTGCGGAAGTGAAATTAACTAATGCAAGTGTTAAAAAATAAAAAATATCCTCAACTCTCGGGCGTGTCCCGCGATGAGCGCCATCTAACTCCGGGGGCTTAAGGACCTGGCGGGGCAGGGCTACCCGATCAGCTAATCGGTCACGAGACCAATCAGCTGATCGGGTAGCCCCGACCTGCCAGGTCATTAAGCCCTCGGAGCTAGATGGCACACATCACAGGACACACCGGAGAGGTGAGGATATTTTTTTTTTAACACTTGCTTTAGTTAATTTCACTTCCGCAATGTATGTATATACACTGCGGAAGTGAAATTACACGGGTAAAGAGCAGTTTTAGTGTACTGAGCATGCTCAGTACACTAAAATATCCAATCTGATGTTTTCCCGGACACACACTCCATAGGTCCCCAAGTTAATTGCCTTGGAACACAGCGGATCCGATTCTGTCCGATTTGGTCTGCTGTGCCCAATTTTTTGTGGCAAAAAATGTACGAAAGCCGTTCTACCACATCACGGTGACGTGGTGGAACGGCTTTCGTACATTTTTTCCACTAAACGTATTAACTAAGTACCCTGTTATTAACACTTTTTTGCACTTGCTTTTGACTTTTACTTATATAGTAGAATAATTTTATGCGTTTTTTATACTGGTCTTTTTTGTGATATAGATCCCTGGTGGTGTAAACACGGTTCTAAAGACCTGTTCACATTGTGTTCTGGCTCAGTGATCAGTATTCATTTAGTGTCTTGTTATGCAAGATGGGAAGTGCCCCACCCGTTCCTTACGGAGTCAGACGCATTAAGTGTTGTTTTTAGATGTGCGGCATGTGCCCATATTGGATTCTAGCCCTGCTGCATCCTGCATCTTTGAGGTATGTTCATATTAGATCAGGATTTAAATTTTACGGAACATTCTGATAAAGGGTCACCGTGACGTGGTAGAACGGCTTTTATTCATTTTTTGCAAAAAATGTATTAACTATGTACCCTGTTATTAACACTTTTTTTGCACTTGCTTTTTACTTATATAGCAGAGTAATTATGGATGTTTTTTATACTGTCATTTTTGTGATATATAACTCTACTGAAACTGCCCTCACTAAGGTCTCTAATGATCTACTAACAGCTAAATCTAATGGTCACTACTCCCTACTGATCCTACTGGATCTCTCTGCTGCATTTGATACTGTAGATGACCAACTCCTTCTCTCTATGCTCCGCTCTATTGGGTCAAAGACACCGCTCTCTCCTACCTCTCTGTCCGCTCCTTTACTGTATCTTTTGCCAGCTCCTCCTCCTTCTCACAGTCGGGGTTCCTCGGGGTTCAGTCCTAGGTCCCTTTTTTTTTCTCTTTATACACTGCTCCTATTGGACAAACCATCAGTAGATTTGGTTTTCAGTACCATCTCTATGCTGGTGACACCCAGTTATACATCTCTTCTCCTGACATCACCCCCACGTTACTACAAAACACCAGTGATTGTCTCTCTGCTGTCTCTAAGATCATATCTTCTCTCTACCTTAAACTTCTCGTGTTTCCTCCTTCTATTATTCCGAAACCTAATATTGCCATTTCTGTATGTGCTTCTACCATTACTCCTCAGCAGCACTCCCGCTGTCTTGGAGTCATATTTGACCCAGATCTCTCCTTCACTCCCCACATCCGGTCACTCGCTTGTTCATGTCACCTACACCTCAAAAACATCTCTAGAATTCGACCTTTTCTTACTGTTGACTCTGCAAAAATTCTAATTGTCGCCCTTATTCAGTCTCGTGTGGATCACTGCAATTCTCTACTCGTCGGTCTCCCCCTTATTAAACTATCTTCTCTCCAATCCAGCCTGAATGCAGCAGTCAGGATTATATTCCTCTCCAAGCGCTTCACCGATGCCTCTATCCTGTGCCAGTCATTGCACTGGCTGCCCATGCACTACAGAATACAATATAAAATTATCACTCTGACCCACAAAGCCCTCCACAGTTCTGCAGCACCTTACATCTCCTCCATCATCTCAGTCTATCGCCCTACACGTGCCCTCCGTTTTGTAAGTGACCCAAGACTGACTTAATTTCCAATCTGAACCTCCCACTCCCGTCTCCAGGACTTCTCTCAAGCTGCACCAATTCTCTGGAATGGATTACCAAGAACAATTCAATTAATTCCAAGTATCCATAGCTTTAATCCAGCGTTAAAAACACATCTCTTTAGACTAGCCTACCACCTCATCTCGTCTATGTAATTATTCCCATTCCGTCCTTCACCAAATCTGGCCTCTTGCATCGTCTTCCTACAGCCCATGCATTTTATAGCACTTTATCTGTAATTGTACAGATCCTGGCTGGTGAACGCTTCATGCAGCATTATGTGAATCCCCTATTTATTATACTGATAGCTGGACCATATATGACAGCATTTGTTACTATTACTTTTTGTGTCTCCCCTATTTCCTATATACTGTAAGCTTGAGAGCAGGGATCTCACTCCTAATGTGATGCATGTATTTATTTTTTTGTCTCATATTGTCTGTATTATATTTGTATTGTCTCATATTGTATTGTATTTTATCTTATTGTATTGTATTTCAATATATGTTACTGTATTGTATTGTATCGTCTACCCTCTGAATTGTAAAGTGCTGCAAAATATGTTGGCGCTACATAAATAAAAAATAATTATCATAACTCAGACCTGTCCATCAGCTCCTAGAATAGAAAAGCAGTTTTCCTGTATGAGGTGTTTTACTATTGGAGGAGAGGACGGATAGGTCTGGTCACGTTCCTCCACCAGGAGCCATTGAATACACAGAAATGCTGGGGAATTTATGAGGAAAGCTGCACTTAAGTATATGGCCAACTTCTTTACCTAAAAATTGGTCAATGAGCTTTTATTCACAGTCTAACAGAAAAGTATTTAATTCTTTTTTACCTGTCTTTTTCTGAACTTCACTCCGCTCATTTAAGCCAAAGGATACATTAAAGTTGAATGTGTGGGCACAGAGCCATTATAGCCAATTGGTACAAAATTTGTAATGAAACCAATTCGCAATAGGGGTCAGAGATTGGTTACTCTCATGGCAGCTGTGGGCAACTACTTAATATACTAGCCCTACAACAATGTCTTCACTCTAAAGCTCCCGTCACACACAACGACTCAACAGCGATTTTGACCACGATAACCTTAGGGATCGCTGGTGCGTCACTTTGGGATCACTGGTGAGATGTCTTTGCCAGTGGGCAAACTTACATAATCAGCAAGGGATCAAATAATTATTTCCCCCACTGTATAAGTCGCTTGGGAGTGAAATCCTGCTGACAGATACCCCTTAATGTCACGAATTGAACTAATGAATATGGTTAGAGTATTTAAACATGTGACTTAAACAATATACAGCATAGAGCGGTGTTCATTATTCGACTAGTTGACAAAGCTATCATTAGAAACAGCCATAAAACTTAGCTGAGCTACTATATTTCAGGGAGGGTTAGTTCTATGGACAGAGCCAGATTTAAAAGGAGAATTTTGCAGAATACACATTACCAGACCAGGTTGTGTTTAGACACTGAACCAACAATCCTAGGTAAAATCTGTAAATCTATCGTAAATATAGTATACCTGACTTGAAGTCGGATCACTGCCATTCATACTGTCCACAGACCTTGATGCATTCTGTTAGACAATAATAAAAAACATAATTATACATATGACACATGGATTTGGATGTATTCATCATAGCAAGATTAAAGAAATAGTCTTCTAAATTAGCAAAATTAAAATTGTTAATACATCGTCATAGAAGTTTTATGCAGTATGTATACAGGACAAAGTAGGTTAAAACTATATAAAAATGTAAGTATGAGATCTGGACAATGTTTGATTGTTAGCAGATCATATCTGAATGATGGGAAATCCATCAATAGCCTGCAGGAAGAAGCAAGGGTTAGGCCGCTATAGACTGACTAATATCGGCTGATTTTGCTGATATTGCCGGGGTCACAGACATAGTGAGCCTCCCAATTCTCCCTAGACAATTATGGCTGGGGTCACACACACAGATATCTGGGCAGATATTGTTCACAGATCTCTGGTTGCAGTGAAATCATGGACAGATTGCTCCATTTGTACACTGCCACAAAATGGAACCATGTGTCCATGATTTCACTGCAACCAGAGATCTGTGAACAATATCTGCACAAATATCTGTGTGTGTGACCCCAGCCTATGTCAGGGCTGACAAGGAACTGTCAGATTTGCGTTGGTTGATTATTTTGCTTGGCCGAGCAGTGTTCCTGTATTTGGTGGATACGGTCAGCCAAACCACCAAATACAAAGTATGGGGAAGTTTTATTCGACTGTTTGCAATTCATTCATTTTCCTGGAGATAAGCAGCACTATAAATCTGCTACATTCGTATCTACCACTTTCTTTTAAGCTATGCCAATTTGGTAACATTGCTTTTTATGAGGGGCCTTGAAGAGTAATCATCCATCTTTACTGTATTTCTATTTCATAAATCAATAGTACACATGAAAACAAGCTACCTGGTAACATATTTTATCAGATAAACATTACTTTCTCTGCAAGGACTGACTCTTCAATCTTAATTTATGGGCAACGCTGCAAAATCTTTAGTCAGTGAAAACTGAGGTTCCTGTTACTGAGAAAGATGACAGCTACTGATCATTACATTCTATGGAGAAGGAAGCTGGAACGAGAGGCAGACAACACTTTGCTGCAAGTTCTCCTGAAACAACAGGCACACTTTAAAGTGCAACCGCCATTTAAATTTTTATTTAATATTAATGTAGAGCATGTGATTATAATAAACTTTCAAATATACTTTATGAGTAAAATTTGCAATAAAACTTTTCAAAAACCTTCCAGAAGAAATCCCCACTAGGCTGTTTCTAAACATGACATATGCCCGTTGTTTTTGAAAGTTTAAATTTAAACTGCAGTTACACTTTAAAAGTAATTCAAAGTCATTGAATATAAATTTAAAGGGAATTTATCAGCCAGATTTCAACCCAAACTATTTAGTTGTGCTTGTAGCTCATTCAAAGACAAATCCAGCAATACCTTAGGCATATGGTATGGTATATCCATCAGTATTTCAATTTATATGCAATTGAGACTGTAGATCTGAAGCCTCCGTCAACTCCAGCCTTATTCCTCACCCAGTGCCGCCTCCTTCTGCTTGACTCACAGCTCCATTGCTTGTAGTAACACACCATAGAGGCTTTCAGTCAAGCAGGAGACGGCAGCACTTGTGGGGGAGTAGAGATGGAGCGACAAAGGCTGCAGATCTATAGCCTCAATTGCATGACAATTCAAACGCTGATTTCTCAATAATGAAGGAATGGAGTGACCATATAAAGGCGTTGATGGACTTGTCTTTAAACTACATAAGAATATAAATTGTGTGAAAACTTGCTAGCATATTACCTTTAACACGATTTTCCCATTAAGTAAGAGTAAAAGATCAAGCAAAGAGAAAACAGAAGCTAACTAATTAAATAAGCTATATTAGGCCCCTTTCACATCAGCGTTTATTTGAAATCGCGGCAGATGCGGTGAAAAAAACGCATCTGCCGCGATTACCGCAAACTGGCTGCACTTGCGGCACGGTTGCGGCAAGCCCCACACAATGTATAGGCGAGCTTGCAGCAGGTGCGGCAAGTGCGGTATTGCCACTTGCGGCAGGTGCGGCCGCAAAAAAAAAAACGCGGTCAGCAGCGATTTTTTCGCGGCCACACCTGCCGCAAGTGCCAAAACCGCACTTGCCACAAGACCGCCTATACATTGTATGGGGCTTGCGCAACCGTGCCGCAAGTGCAGCCGTATGCGTAATCGCGGCAGATCGTTTTTCACCGCATTGCCGCGATTTGAAAAAAACGCTGATGTGAAAAGGGCTTTAGGGCCCTTTCACATCAGCGTTTTTTTCAAATCGCGGCAGATGCGGTGAAAAAACCGCATCTGCCGCGATTACCGCATACCGGCTGCACTTGCGGCACGGTTGCGGCGCGGTTGCAGTAAACACCATACAAGGTATAGGCGGACGTGCGGCAAGTGCGGTTTTGGCACTTGCGGCAGGTGCGGCCACGAAACAAACCGCGGCTGACAGCATTTTTTTTCACGCCCGCACCGGCCGCAAGTCCACCTATACATTGTATGGCGTTTACCGCAACTGCGCCGCAACCGTGCCGCAAGTGCAACCGGTATGCGGTAATCGCGGCAGATGCGGTTGAAAAAAACGCTGATGTGAAAGGGCCCTTTATTTTCATGTGTACTATTGCTTTAATAAATAAAAATATAAAACTGTCACTTTTTAAAAGCACAGATACTGGTCAAACAACTATCAAGCTAATGCCACATACAAAGACTAATGTCAGGTGAACACGGCCGATATGGAGGAGTTTCTCTGCCAGTTTAATGAGTATGGGGGCCCCAGATAACTGATGGTTTGAGAAAATATATCAATGTCCCATATTGGACTGCCGATTGCTTTGTTCGCTCATTAAGAACACAGAAGATCTCGGCTGAACGAGGTCGCATGTATGGGAACACCAGCCTGTCAGACAAAATCAGCCGAAACTTCATTCATAACACAGCCATCTAATGTGTATGGCTGACTTAAGCCCTGGGAGTCACTAATTTATTTAAACTGATTGTAAATGATATGTTGTATATATTGAAAATGGCTAATAATGTAAAGAAGTGAAATTACATATTACTGGGGTACGAAAAAATTGAACAGTTCTGTATACACAGATGCATAAACCCCTTGTAAACTAGTGGGGAAATAGTATGAAACATACAAGCATGTTTTCACATACAGATCTTTTCCCACAAGGAAGGGGGAACAAATAACTATTAGTGAGATGATCAACCCTGAAGGATCATTGCATATAACATGCTATGTTACTTGCTTTCTGACAATTAACAGTTCCCTTTCACCCATGCAATTTGTTAGTGTCTGGTAAAAAAAAATTAATAGAAAATTATATCTCATTTATGAAAGAGTATTTAACTCCACAACTATACACATAAGCAACTTATGTAAAGGTTTGAGCCTACAGTCGCCTGGACACAGCAAGTAACCAGAGCCAACAGCATGTCCGAGTCATTCAATGAAGGATACCCTACACACCATCTTATCAGCTCATTTAGACAAATTGAACATTATGGGTGTCATGAGGTATGCCGGCAATACTTTAGGTGGCTGTTATGTATCGCACAGAAGTCTGCTGCGATCTATTCCTCCACAAACCTTTATTAAGCAAGCGCACAGCGATGACGTCACTGTCCAGCGCCCACTCTACACACTGATCACCGTGTTCAGCATTTCACAGGAGGACATCACTGGCGGTGCTACAAGCGGGATCGGTGGAAAGGGTGAGAATCAGTGTCCAGTATATTCACTGTTCCTCATGACATGATGCTTGGAGAATAGTGAATATGAAGAAGCACATTCACAACTTCGGGAAAGGGGATTACATACATAAATATTATTTATATATATATATATATATATAAAATATATATATAATATATATATATATATATATACTATATATATATATATATCAGTATAGGCCAGAAATATTTGGACAAATGACACAATTTGTTATTTTAGTTTTACAAAAACATGTTCAGAAATACAATATATATATATAATATAGGCTGAAAGTGCACACTCCCAGCTGCAATATAGAGTTAGGGCCAGAAATTCATCATCCAAATCGGAGAAAGGGTTTAGGAATCATAGCTCTGTAATGCATAGCCTCCTCTTTTTCAAGGGATTAAAAGTAATTGGACAATGGACTCTAAGGGCTGCAATTAACTCTGAAGGCGTCTCCCTCGTTAACCTGTAATCAATGAAGTAGTTAAAAGGTCAGGGGTGGATTCCAGGTGTGTGGTTTTGCATTTGGAAGCTGTTGCTGTGACCAGACAACATGCGGTCAAAGGAACTCTCAATTGAGGTGAAGCAAACATCCTGAGGCTGAAAAAAAAGAAAAAATCCATCAGAGAGATAGCAGACATGCTTGGAGTAGCAAAATCAACAGTTGGGTACATTCTGAGAAAAAAGGAATTGACTGGTGAGCTTGGGAACTCTAAAAGGCCTGGGCGTCCACGGATGACAACAGTGGTGGATGATCGCCGCATACTTTATTTGGTGAAGAAGAACCCGTTCACAACACCAACTGAAGTCCAGAACAGTCTCAGTGAAGTAGGTGTATCTGTCTCTAAGTCAACAGTAAAGAGAAGACTCCATGACAGTAAATACAAAGGGTTCACATCTAGATGCAAACCATTCATCAATTCCAAAAATAGACAGGCCAGAGTTAAATTTGCTGAAAAACACCTCAAGAAGCCAGCTCAGTTCTGGAAAAGTATTCTATGGACAGATGAGACAAAGATCAACCTGTACCAGAATGATGGGAAGAAAAAAGTTTGGAGAAGAAAGGGAACGGCACATGATCCAAGGCACACCACATCCTCTGTAAAACATGGTGGAGGCAACGTGATGGCATGGGCATGCATGGCTTTCAATGGCACTGGGTCACTTGTGTTTATTGATGACATAACAGCAGACAAGAGTAGCCGGATGAATTCTGAAGTGTACCGGGATATACTTTCAGCCCAGATTCAGCCAAATGCTGCAAAGTTGATTGGACGGCGCTTCATAGTACAGATGGACAGTGACCCCAAGAATACAGCCAAAGTTACCCAGGAGTTCATGAGTGCAAAAAAGTGGAACATTCTGCAATGGCCAAGTCAATCACCAGATCTTAACCCAATTGAGCATGCATTTCACTTGCTCAAATCCAGACTTAAGACGGAAAGACCCACAAACAAGCAAGACCTGAAGGCTGCGGCTGTAAAGGCCTGGCAAAGCATTAAGAAGGAGGAAACCCAGCGTTTGGTGATGTCCATGGGTTCCAGACTTAAGGCAGTGATTGCCTCCAAAGGATTCGCAACAAAATATTGAAAATAAAAATATTTTGTTTGGGTTATGTTTATTTGTCCAATTACTTTTGACCTCCTAAAATGTGGAGTGTTTGAAAGAAATGTGTACGATTCCTACATTTTCTATCAGATATTTTTGTTCAACCCTTCAAATTAAACGTTACAATCTGCACTTGAATTCTGTTGTAGAGGTTTCATTTCAAATCCGATGTGGTGGCATGCAGAGCCCAACTCGTGAAAATTGTGTCACTGTCCAAATATTTCTGGCCCTAACTGTATATACATAGAAGGGTTCATATACTAGCCCATATACTGGATGGAGATTCCATAAACCAGTTTGGACAGCTGAAAAGAGACTGATATTCCCCATCGACCGTTCTACAGATTCCTACAACGTAGGCATGTCTATGAGGTACAGATAAAATCTAGAGACCTATCCATAAAGCCCAATTATCATTATCTTCTCAATTGGATTTTGGGACTGGAATTTACAAGTGGTCCAATTTCTAGTCTTATAAACATTTACTAAGTACATCTCTTAAAAAAAGTCTTCCTTTCCATCAAAACATAATGTAAGGAGGATTTGGGATGTTGTCAGATGAGGAATTAATACAACCAAATAGAGGGAAGGAGTGGTTTCTGGTGCCGGTCCAACAGAACTTCACAAGGACTCAGGGTGGTTGAATGTAATAGCACTTTTATTCCATGTAACGCGTTTCGTGGGACTGCCGCCCACTTCCTCAGAGACCCAAAGGTTTACAGACAATGTTGACACAGATATAAATAGGAAATGGATGTTAATGACGTCTTTAAACGTCATCACGTCCATTACATCATAAACAATAGGAGCCTCCTCCTTTACAGTTATCAATGTCGTCTCTCAATTTAAATATAAACACCATTGTTTCATCTTAATCCACTTACCAAAAGTGAGAGGATTTCATTTTATACAAATTGAAATTAATCTATATTAAAATTAATTCCAACTGTACCAAATATAAACATTGTCATTAAAACCTACCATGAGTTCCATCTCACTGAATAGAACTCAAAGAATTGTGCTCCAATCTCCTACATGTTCAGTTCCAAGCTATTAGCGATCCCATCTACAGCGGTTCAATCATCTTAGGAGATCCCATTCCCAGTTCAGAAATGACATCCATGGAATGGAGTCAGCGGAAGCACATTAGTTTGTGTGTCCAATGAACCAAGATCTGGTCCTCTCTAGGAAAGAGATGTATTGAATCCATAAATTGAACACACTTTCACCACAAGGTCTCAATGAAATTCAACATCTATTTAAAATAATGCATTCGAGACTAGAGCAAATGGCATAATGTATAATGAGTGCCTCGTTGCCCCAGATAAGCTATATTCATTTACAATTTGCTGTTGCTAAAATGTTACTAATGACCATGATTTGTGGATTAATTATATGTGAGAATAATTCAATATTCCGGTCCTGAGGATGGCACCTGCAGAGGGGTGATGATGTTATGAGGTGGGATGTCAGAAGGCACTTAGTATAAGAGCTTCTGCTGAATCCCTACCTGGGCAATTTGCCGTTACTGCGAGGTGTGGATCCGTTCAAAAGTTGGTAGGACTGCTAAATAACAGAGGGTGATTTCTCTGTGAATATGGAGGAAAATTATACATACATGAGTTTTATATGTGATGTTAATCGATGTAATTCTTGTTCCTTAATTTTATGTATAATGACATGATCGTTTTTCCTGAGTATAATCTCACAATTTGATCTGATAAATTTTAAGTAATGAAAAGACTATAATAATGAATGAATACTCACCATAAGATCTTCAAGAGCTTGTATTTGGAGGTCGCATCTGAGGGGCGGGAATGTCATTTGTGGTGGTGGTTCGTGGGACACACAAACTAATGTGCTTCCGCTGACTCCATTCCTTGGATGTCTAAACTGGGAATGGGATCTCCTGAGATGATTGAACCGCTGTAGATGGGATCGCTAATAGCTTGGAACTAAACATGTAGGAGATTGGAGCACAATTCTATTTGAGATATATTCAGTGAGATGGAACTCATAGTAGGTTTTAATGACAAGGTTTATATTTGGTACAGTTGGAATTAATTTTATTATAGATACATTTTAATTTGTATAAAATGGAATCCTCTCACTTTTGGTAAGTGGATTAAGATGAAACAATGGTGTTCATATTTAAATTGAGAAGGTGAGAGACGATATTGATAATTGTAAAGGGGAAGGCTCCTATTGTTTATGATGTAATGGACGTGATGACGTTTAAGGACGTCATTATCGTCCATTTCCTATTTATAGCTGTGTCAACAATTGTCTGTAAACCTTTGGATCTCTGAGGAAGTGATTGCGTTAGATGGAATAAATGTGCTATTACATTTAACCACGTGAGTCCTTTGGAAGTTCTGTTGGACCGGCAGCGCGCGTGAAACCACCTCTTCCCTCTATTTGGTTTATTCTGCTTATCCTGGGTGGAGTGCTGCAAGCCGGCTTTGTGCCTTTAAGTTGTTGTGACTCTCAGAACAGCAGAAGGTTAGTGCATGGACTTAGATACATCCATTTATTACTTAGATAAGACCCTATGTGTGCTTTCTCTCCTGTCTTCTAGAATGTCAGATGAGGAATGGGATTCAGTTCTAGGATCTGCGCCTCTTTTGCCTTTATCTGAAGCTCAGAGATTATCGCAGCTATACTTGACATATAGAAATAGAGAGCACCTTGTTGCATAAGATAGCAGTGAAGACTGACTCCAGTTGAACAAGATGTATTTTACAAGATGTCCATTTGATGTAGGTCTTCTGAGAATGCCATAAAAAGGTCAGTTCTGTTTGGATGTCATAGACCTAATTACTACGATTTACGGCTTTTGTGTGTCCCTAGGCCCAACATTTTGTATACTGGGCATGGTTCCTAGAATCCACCAGAGAACTTATTGTTGCTGGGGATAGCCAGAATCCTTTACATTGCAAGGAAAACTATCACCTCTAATTGGAAACAGTCGGGAGCCACACAACACCTACAGAAATGTGAAATGAATTAACATGGTTAATGGGTCCATTCGACTGAAAAAAGCTACTTTTGTGAAGAGAAATACAAGCCAAAAGTTTGATAAGATATGGGGGCCCTGGCTTAATACACCTGGCCTGCCCTCTAGAATTCTGCTGCTAGAAAACCTATTTGCTCCGCTGAGATAACTCGCCTCACATTGTAAGATACTGAGTTTGACGGGTTTAACAGGGTACAATGTGAGGTTGCCTCCCAGATGTCCTAGGGTTATTATTATTATTATTATTATTTATATAGCGCCATTAGGTTTCATCTGCAAATACTTACCGTTATATGCTTGGGGCTCACACTGGACTCGTGCAGAAGCACTATTGGTCCACTTGAATTTTGGCAAACGGTTCTGAACTTCAGGTTGTGGTGTTCAGGATATAGTAGGGTGAGGGGGGGGGGGGGTCTAATTATATTTGATGTCTTCTTAAAACAAAAATGTCAAAAGGAAAATCTATGCAATGTCTATGTACCTCTTTTTTATTGTAGCTATCAATAAAGATGACAAAATTAAAAAAAAAACAACAAAAAAAAAAACAAGAAAAAAGAGCCACATAAGCGGGGCAAAAAAAACCCACAGCTGGAGTGTTGCTTTAATATTGAGGACATTTTGCAACTAAATATTGCTCTTAAAAGACATATGCCTTTAAAATACAGATACCCCACAAATTTAGAGCTCATGAAAACCTATCATTTCTGCATCGGCCATTATGTAGCCTTATGAAAGAGCTGCAAATTTTCAAATATATTTTAAACATAAGGAACTAAATAAAGAGCTTTTAACTCTGGTTGTTAATACTGCAGGTTAAGGAGTCAGAAGCGATGGGCAGTTACTTGTGCATTTTCCTTGTCAAGAAAAAGCATTTGCCTATTAATGCAGGAGCAAGTTAATCCATTATATGAAAACCCCACATAGCAACACACAGAAACCATACTGGATTTAGTGCGGGTTACAAACACAAAGCAATACGGAATTACTACTGGAGGGGTCTAGAAGCAGATCTAGAGTAACTTCACTCCCTGAAAGGAATGGGTGGACTCACCACACTGCCACTCATGGGTTTGGACCTTTTGGAGGGGTCCAGAGCAAAAATAGTGTATTCTGAGAGTAAAGCAGGCTCTGCTATCATCCCGGCCAGCAGCTGTGCCACACAATACAATGAAATGAGGAGACAGGTCAGAGGAAAGGCTTTTCTCACATTACATTTCATACCCCGTGTAAGAAAGTCATCACACAGTTTATGGGATTTGACAGCTTACATACCAGAAGATAATAATACATGTATTTTTTTTTTTTAGTTTAATAAAAATACAGATCTACACATACATAGACTCCTTATCAAAGACATTGCAATGCCAAAAATAAGAGTCATGGAATTATGGAAATACCAGGATGGACAGATATATTAATTATATGAAAATGAAAAAAATGAAAACAGTTTCCGTAACATTGTGATTCATTTAATATCAAAGTATGATCATCACGCCTAGACTTATATTAACATAGCTTAATATAAAGGGATATTCTCAAGAAAAAAGTTAAAACCACTAAATGCACAGATTATCAGGAATACGCTGGCATGGCACAGAAGTACAGTCCCTGACAGAAGTTATGTCGCTTAGGCTGCTTTCACATCAGTGTTTTTTTTAAATCGCGGCAGATGCGGTGAAAAAAACGCATCTGCCGCGATTACCGCATAACCGCTGCACTTTCAAAAAAGCGCTGATGTGAAAGCAGCCTTATCCATGTTATGTAAGTAAAAGCTTATAACCTGACGTTAAATTCATCCATTGGTTGTATAAATGACTCTTTTGAAAGCTGAAACCCTCCAAAATTTGGTTTAAGTTAAAAAAAAATTGGCATCAATGCTGAAATTTTGATCATTTAATGAACATAGAATGGTCAAATTTTGGCAAGACAAATGTTTTGTCGCCTGGTCATATAATGCATCCAATCCTATTTTATATCCTCACCTGTGCTCAGTAAATGATTGGTTAATTAGTGGGTGTGTATAAAAAGAAACCCAGAACCCCAGACCTTCACTTGAACTGCAACTTGAGCTCTGACAGCATGCCAAAAATCCACCCTGTGACCAAAGCCTTGATTATCAAGAGGCTGAAGACCAGATCCACTGCAGAGGTGACTGTCACCTTTAATGTGTCTCAGCATCAAGTACAAACAATTAAAAAAAGATTTGAAGAGACTGGAGATGTGTTTGACAAGCCCAGGTCTGACAGACCCCGCAAGACAACTGCTCAGGAGGAACGTTTGTTGGTTAGAAAATCAAAAGTAAGCCCCTCTTCCACTGCAGCAGAGCTCTAACAGGCCTGGTCACCTCAAGTCCCTGTGTCAACTAGCAGTTTGTAGGATTCTGTCTCGAAATGGCCTCCATGGTCGAATCAGTGCCCAGAAGGTCAGCACTAAACAAAAGGCAAATAAAAACCTGTGTGGAATTAGCAAAATCCCACAGCCTGCTAAACGCTGGTAAAGTGGCAGAAGGTGGATTTCTCTGATGAATCTTCAATAAAATTACACCACAGCCGCCACAAATACTGCAGGAGATCTACTGGAGCCCATATGGATCCCAAAATACACCCAAAAAAACAGTTAAATTTGGTGGTGGAAAGATCATGGTCTGGGATTACATTCAGTATGGGGGTGTGCGAAACATCTGCAAGGTGGAAGGCAATATCAATAGCCTAAAATATCAAGAAGTATTAGCTACCTCTTATGTTCCAAATCATAAAAGGGGTCAAAGTCTGCAGCAGGATGGTGCTCCATCTCATAAATCCATCTCAACAACAAAGTTCCTCCAGGCAAAAAAGATCAAGGTGCTCAAGGACTGGCCAGCCCAGTAACCAGACATGAACATCATTGAGCATGTTTGGGGTAGAATGAAAGAGGAAGCTTGGAAGACAAAACCGAAAAATCTAGATGAACTTTGTGAGGCATTTTGTTCTATTCCTGATGACTTCATTAATAAATTGTATGAATCATTGTTGAACCGCATGGATGCAGTCCTTCAAGCTCATGGAAGTCACACAAAATATTAAATATGACTAATAGCACCACAACTTCATTCACCAATGTTATGCAACATATATTTGTATTTTAAGTTAATTATTTGTTTGAATATCACATTACTTTCTGTGGGTGACAAAACTTTTGTCTTGCCGAAATCTGACCATTCTGTGTTCATTAAATGATCAATATTTCAGCATTGATGCACATTTATTTTCTTAACCTAAACCAAATTTGGGAGGGTTTCAGCTTTCAAGAGAGTAATTTACACAACCAATGGATGAATTTAACGTCAGGTTATAAGCTTTTATTTATATAACTTGGATAAGCGACCTAACTTCTGTCAGGGACTGTATTGCTGTGCAGAGGATTCATTGTGCAGGGTGGGCCATTTATATGGATACACCTAAATAAAATGGGAATGGTTGGTGGGAGGGGGGCAATGGGAGGGGGAAAACGTTTCCAGATGAGTGGTGACCATGGTGGCCATTTTGAAGACGGCCATTTTGGATCCAACTTTATTTAGGTGTACCTATATAAATGGACCACCCTGTATATCACTGAATTAGCAATTAAAATCAGATCACCAGCCTCTTAACATGTTTCACCGCATTGGCGTCATCAGGGGAAAAGAGGCTCAGGGTCTTATTGCCTTTGGCTAATTGTGACTAAATATTGATTACAGAACAGTATCTTTCTTTAGCATGTTCAGAGATCAGTGCACTTACACGCCTTTTAAATTGAATTGTAAAGTGCTGCGGTATATGTTGGCACTATAAAAATAAAAAGTATTATATAATGCAATTAATTTATTAACGGTTGTCTGAGTAATGTTCTGCCACAATAAATTTACTTGGGCATGCAGATCATCAAGATCCGCTGCTGGCAGCTTCCTTTGCAAATCCCCACCAATGACATCCCAGTAGAGTTTGATGGGAGACATTCTGAAAAAAAAACTGGCAGTATAAATAGTTTCACCTCCAAACACAGAGCAAAACAGCCCTGGTTCACATCACAAACTCGATTCCTCCAGCGATGCTCTAGGAGTGCTGAACGTCTATGGAGGAAAAGTCGCACTCCAGAAAACTTCATTCACTACAAATTTATGCTGAGAACTTACAAATCTGCCCTTCACCTTGCCAAACAAACCTACTTCACCACTTTGATCTCCTCACTATCCAACAACCCAAAAAAACTCTGACACCTTTCACTCTCTCCTCAGTCCTAAAGTGCAGGCCCCCATCACTGACCTCTGTGCTGATGACCTGGCTTCCCACTTCACAGAGAAAATACAAAACATCCGTCAGGAAGTCAACTCCCAACCTCAAATTGCTGTTACCCCTACCTCTCCCCACATTTCCTGCGGCTCACTCACTACTTTTGACCCGGTCACAGAAGATGAAGTCTCCAGGCTCCTCTCTTCCTCTCGTCCCATGACATGCACTGCTGACCCCATCCCCTCACACCTACTCCAGTCTCTCTCTCCGGTGGTCACCACTCACTTAACCAAAATCTTCAATCTCTCTCTCTCTTCTGGCGTTTTCCCCTCCTCCTTTAAACACTCTATCATCACTCCTTTATTAAAGAAATCTTCTCTCGACCCTTCCTGCACAAACAACTACAGACCAGTTTCCAATCTCCCCTTCATCTCTAAGCCCCTGGAGCACCTGGTCTACTCCCGCCTCACTCATTACCTCTCCACTCACTCTCTTCTAGACCCATTACAGTCTGGTTTCCGCCCCCTACATTCTACAGAAACTGCTCTCACCAAGGTGACCAATGACCTTCTGACGGCAAAATGTAATGGTCACCACTCTCTGCTTATCCTTCTTGATCTCTCTGCAGCCTTTGACACTGTTGTCCACCATCTCCTACTCTCCATGCTGCACTCCATCGGTATCAAGGCCACTGCTCTCTCCTGGTTCTCTTCCCATCTCTCTGACCGCTCTTTCAGTGTACCATTTGCTGGCTCCACCTCCTCCCCTCTTCCTCTCACTATTGGGGTCCCTCAGGGTTCAGTCCTTGGACCTCTTCTCTTCTCACTCTACACAGCCCCGATTGGACAGACCAGCAGCAGATTTGGTTTCCAGTACCATCTTTATGCTGATGACACACAACTATACACTTCTTCCCCTGACCTTACTCCTGGTCTAATAAAGAACACCAATGACTGTCTAACCGCAGTTTCCAATATCATGTCCGCTCTCTACCTGAAACTTAATCTTTCCAAAACTGAACTACTCCTGGTCCCACCCTCCACTAACCTCCTTAAATATGACATCTCTCTCTCAGTGTGCGGCACCACAATAGTGCAGAGTCAGCAGGCTCGCTGCCTGGGTGTTATGTTTGACTCTGATCTTTCCTTCACCCCATATATACAATCTCTCGCCCGCTCTTGCCGCTTGCACCTGAAGAACATCTCCAGAATTCGCCCCTTTCTCACCTTGGAAACCACAAAAACCCTCACTGTGGCCCTGATTCACTCCCGCCTTGACTATTGTAATTCTCTCTTAGTTGGCCTCCCCTGCACTAGACTGTCCCCTCTCCAGTCCATCCTTGATGCAGCAGCCAGGATTACCTATCTAGCTAATCGTTACTCAGACGCTTCTGCTCTATGCCAGTCATTACACTGGCTGCCTATATACTATAGGATCCATTTCAAACTGCTTGTTCTCACCCACAAAGCTCTTCACAGTGCAGAACCCCCATACATCTCCTTCCTCATCTCTGTCTATCACCCCAGCCGTTCTCTTCGCTCTGTAAGTGACTTTAGACTCACTTCTGCATTAATCCAAACCTCCCACTCCCGGCTCCAAGACTTCTCCCGAGCCGCACCAATTCTTTGGAATGCTCTACCCCAAAAAATTAGATGTATCCACAACTTAAATAGTTTTAGGCGATCCCTAAAAACACATCTCTGTAGGGCGGCCTATCATGATCCCTAGTCAGTCATCTAGACATAGCCTATCCGCTCTGCCTCAAGTGGATCACATATAACTGGTTGTGGCCACTTATTCTGCTCCTATCTGTTCCCCATCTCCTCAAGTTGACTATACTATCATTGCAAATGAGCACCTATACCTTGTCACCCCCACCTCATTGTTAGATTGTAAGCTCTTATGAGCAGGGTTTCCATTTTTTGCTCCAATTATTGTATTATGTTATGCTTTGTATTGTATTGTTTTTGGCATTGTTTTGTATTTTCTAATTGTTTCTTATGATTGTTTAAATGTGAACTTTGTATTGTGAATGTGAAGCGCTGCGGAATATGTTGGCGCTATATAAATAAAAAATTATTATTATTATTATATTATTTCACAATCAAATCAAAGCAGCAGGGAGCAGTGTACAGGGAATGAAGACTAGACAGGTCCTGCTACTGTACATTATGCCATCCCAAACAGTAATATCAGCAGTAGAACTGGTGTGACATTGCCTCATTATGGACGCTTCAAGGTGTTGCCTGCATAGTCTCCAGATCAATGTCCAGACATCATTGTGTCCAAGACAAAAACAATACTCATTGGTTGACAAGGACAGATCTCGTTTCCAGCCTCCATTACAGTCTTGCACCATAAGGGCACATTACCAAACTCAGTATTTGCAGCAATTTGGACATAGCGTGTTTAGACTACATCCAAAACGCTGCTTAGTACACTACAGGCAGAGCAAATGGGATTTATAGTCACCCCATGTCCACTGTGCTAGTTTTTTCGACAACATATACTGACATGCCGGGGGCTTCCCGGCTACAAGCATGTCAATTTATTGCTGCGAAGGTGGAGACTATCTTAGTGGGTGAATGTAAGGAAAAGCCGCCATGCCCCGAACACGGACCGTGGCCACAGGCTGTTGCGTTCAACCGAGGAGATCACCAGATTCCCCGCAAGAGAAGAGACACTGCGTCCAAGACACAGTGTCTCTGTATCGTGGGCATGTACCCCAATAGATTTTGAAAGTGATGGAGAGTGGTCAGTTGAACACCTGTAGCTGGACATCTGGTTCGAAGTCCAATGTCTTGAAAATCGCCTTCTTGTTACAAGATGTTTTTATTGGTTTTTCAAAAATAGAAAACAGGGGATCTACCCAACACTTCTCAAGCTCACACATGGATAGCAATAACAATTGTGTAAAATTAACATTATTATAAAATTATTTGTTTACAATTGTACAGTTGTGTCAGATTGATTTACAAAAATGGTAGGCAGTTTGATGTTTACCTAGCAGTTGAGAAAGAGTTGTATGGTCATTTTAGAGGGAGAGTGAAGAAGAGGTAGGGGAGGAGGGGGGTGAACATGGAAGGGATAAAAGGGGGAGGAGGGGACTGAAAATACAGAACTATAATAACCATAAGTTGAATATCTGATAACCCAATGTATTACAGCCTCCTTAAAACCATGCTCATTAGTTTTTTGTTTTGCTTATCTAAACCTGTTAGGACTTAGTTAATTGGGTGAAAACTAGATTAGATGTAAAGAAAACGTCCAAAAGTGTGTATCCCCCCCTAGTGAATAAGCAGCCAGCCGGCTGATTCATATTTACATTACAATGTCCTAGGGACTCTCCTGTTGAAGGATGGTAATGTATATTTTATTCCAATGTTTCCATCTAAAGTTGTATTTTATATATGTATTATTGCGAAAAGCAACGTTAAATTCAAATACACTGTGTAAGGACATTTTATCAATGACTTCCATGATTTTGGGTGGAAGGGGTTCTCTCCACATAGCAGTGATCGCCATTTTGGCTATTGGCTATTGACGAAGTATGGCATGCTATATGCGGATATTCATGGTGTATGACACCTGGGCCAATCGAGAGCAACACTAATTGAGCTGTCAGGTCAATATTAAATTTGGTAATATTGTGGCGTAAGGCCTTGATGTCTGTCCAAAAATTATTTAGTAATGGGCAGCTCCAGAAGATATGAGAAACACTTCTACACACCCCACAATTCCTCCAACATGTGGGAGATTGGGTTGAATTAAATTTTTGCAATTTGCTAGGTGACAGGTACCACTTAGAAACCACTTTATAGTGTGTCTCTTGAGTAGAGACACATACTGAGTTGGAGTATGTGATGTCTTCGAGCTGTTCATCTTCAACTGTTCATCTGCTCATTTTGGAGCTGTTCATCTTCGTTTTTTACATGAGAGCTCTTTCTCCCAAGAAGCCAAAATAGAACCAGGTTAAAAACCCATATCACCAATAAAAACTCTGTAGATGGAATTAGTTTTCCATGCAGTTAAGCTTTGCAGATTTTTATCATATTAAAGGGTATGTGCCCACAGGCAGGATTTGCTGCATTTGAGATCAGGTTTTGCCTTGGTTTTATGTAAATCTATGCTAATCTAATCCTGAGTTTTTGGTTTCCATCAAAATCTTTGTGATCAGGGAAAAGCTTTCACACACATTGGTTTTATTTCTCTACAGAAAATGGAAATACCACAGGTGTTTCCTCTTTAGCAAAAGTTCAGCAAAGAATTGACCTGCTCATACTTTCTAAAACACAGCAAAACCTGAGGTGTTTCCACTTTCTTCACTAAACAAAAACCTATGTGTTGGGACAGCTAATCCTAGAATCATAGGTTTTGCTGGAAAACAAAAATGCAGCAAATCTTGTGGTGTTTACACTGTCTCAAGAGAACAAAAACCAATCTGTGTGAAAGCTTTTCCCTAATAACATAGGTTTTGCTGGAAACCAAAAACTTAGGATTAGATTAGCATAGATTTACATAAAACCAAGGCAAAACCTGATCTCAAACGCAGCAAAACCTGCCTGTGGGCACATACTCTAACAATGTTTTGGGAAAATGTGAAGTTAATATTTTTGTATTTTAAGTACCGCATATACTCGTGTATAAGCCGACCCGTGTATAAGCCGACCCCCCTACTTTTGCCCCCAAAACCTGGGAAAACCTATTGACTCGTGTATAAGCCGAGGGTGGACCCCAGCACAGGTATACAGGGCCCCAGCAGTGGTGGTATATACAGGGCCCCAGCAGTGGTGGTATATACAGGGCCCCAGCAGTGGTGGTATATACAGGGCCCCAGCAGTGGTGGTATATACAGGGCCCCAGCGGTGGTTTTATATACAGGGCCCCAGCAGTGGTGGTATATGTCCCCCAGGCTGCGGCACTCATTAAAATAACTAACTTTTCATACATCACCTTTCCGGCGACCCCTGGCTGGCAGCGTCGCTCCTCCGCTCCTCCGGTCCCGGCTTCTTCCTGCTTGTGCCGGCTTCTATCCCTGTGGCCGACGCAGCCGATGACGTCATCAGCTGCACCCGGTCACATGACACCGGCACAAGCAGGAAGAAGCCGGGACCGGAGGAGCGGCGCTGCCAGCCAGGGGTTGCCGGAAAGGTGATGTATGAAAAGTTTGTTATTTTAATGAGTGCCGCAGCCTGGGGCATCAGATATTGAGGGGGGGGCTGTAGATCACTGATGGGGGGCCAGTGTATTGCAATATGCACGGCATCCTCCCGCCGCAGATGGACGGGGGGATGCCGTGCATATTCATTACACTGAGGTGGCCCCACGTGACCTCCTGCGGTCACTGCGGTCCCCCTGCCTCCTCCAGCCCCCGGTTACAGCCCTCCCCCCCAAGCATATACCGAGTGACTCAAGTATAAGCCGAGGGGGGCACTTTTCACCACAAAAATTGTGCTGAAAAACTCGGCTTATACTCGAGTATATACGGTATTTATTGATGGATGACCATGTTATGGAATCTAGATTGGTGAGGAAGAATTTGTTTTGAATGGTTTTGAAGGGGATAAGATTATTGTTCTCTAGAATATCGGAGATGTTTTTTTATTCTTTGTCTCCGCCAGGATGAGAGATCCAGCCCGGGCATCATCATTTCCAGAACCTCTAATGGTAGGTTTAAAGAGTTTGTGTTGGGAAAAAATTTTCTTGACATCACCAGGACATTTCTCCATGCTCTTAGCGGTATTGACTAACAAGTTCCTGGGCAGGGGTCTGGATATGTTGCTTAAGTAAGTTAACACCACTAGCCAAGCAGACTTCGGGTTTATTGTAATGTCTTTCATTGGACACCCAGGGAGTTCTTTCATCCTCCAAAAACCACCTCTGTGGTGATACACCTCGAGAAATGTACTAATGGCTCTATAATATGATCATTGTCTTTCCCCATGCTTGGATATGCTTTGCCAATGTTATAATTACGTATCGTACTTTTGATGTTTATATGTTAAAAAACTCTTTAATAAAAGAAAAATTTACCAAAAACCACCTCTGGCTCAATTTAATCACACTAGCTGTGTAATACGCCTGTAGGACCCAGTCCACCCCTATTTTTTTTATTTTTCTCTAGTACAGTTCTGGCAATTCTTGGTTTCTTAGAATTTCATATGAATTTCACTAATTGTTGCTTGAATTTTTGTACCCATGATTTGCAATAAAGAGTCGAATGGACCTTACATAGTAAAGAAATTTCGGTAAAATAGACATCTTATACGCCACAATCCTGCCAATCTAGGAACGTTCAGCTTTCCTGAGTTTTAGGAGATCTTTTTGAAGCAATTTATGTAGCGTAGTTGTTATGTTCTCCTGAATGAGTGCTGATGTAGGGTTGGTCAGAACAATACCCATATTAACTATCTGTTTCTGTTCCCACGAGAACTGGAATTCATTCTTAATATGGTACTGAAGACCGGTGTTCAAATTATACCCTAAATTCTGAGACTTAGTCTGGTTTACTTTACAGTGAGAGATAAGAGCGAAATCCCTCAAAATAGTAGTCAAGCATCTGATTGAATTCAGGGGGTCTGCAAGGGATAGCAGTATTTCATCAGCAAAGTGTGTTATTTTATGCTGCCTAATATTAAGCGGGACGCCCTTGATGTTTGGGTTCTGTCTGATATATTCCGCAAGGGGCTCTATGAATAAGGCAATCTGGGTTGGTGAGCGGGGACATCCCTGTCTGGTGCCATTTCACAAGGGGAAACTACTCGATAGAAAATTGTTACAGAAGATTTTAGCAGTGGGTCTGGTGTACATGGCCATGATTGAGTTTAGTATATTACCTTGGAAATAGGGCTGGGCGATTTTGGAAAAAATCAAAATCTCGATTTTATTTAAACCTATGGACGATTTTCGATTTAAATCTCGATTTTTTTTTCTTTTTTTTTTTTTTTGCTTTTCTTTGATGAATAAAGAGGAGGCCCCCGTGACAGAGGAGAGGAGGGTAACTGAGGGAAGCGTCCTGCTTCCCTTGGGTGTTCCCACCCCTCCTCTTGTCTGCAGCCCAGGCTCTTACCCTAGCCCTAGCCCTAACCCTAACACTAACCCTAGCCCTAACACTAGCCCTAACACTAGCCCTAGGAGCCCTAGTGTACAGTATATATAGAACACTCAATATAGGTGGCAGTGCCTGCACACAGTGTACACTATATATAGAACATAACACTACATATTATAACATAACATTATATGTAGCAGCCGGTCCGCACACACTGCACGGCCTCTGGCTTTCGGGTGTCAGGCTGCAGTAGAATAGTGCTGGGGCCTAGTACATGGCGGCTCGTCCCCAGCCTCAGATAGACACCTCCCGCCACAGCCTGCTGCTCACCCTCCTGCACCCTCCGCAGCCTGCTGCTCACCCTCCTGCACCCTCCGCAGCACCCTCCTGCACCCTCCGCAGCCTGCTGCTCACCCTCCTGCACCCTCCGCAGCCTGCTGCTCACCCTCCTGCACCCTCTGCAGCCTGCTGCTCACCCTCCTGCACCCTCCGCAGCACCCTCCTGCACCCTCCGCAGCCTGCTGCTCACCCTCCTGCACCCTCCGCAGCCTGCTGCTCACCCTCCTGCACCCTCCGCAGCCTGCTGCTCACCCTCCTGCACCCTCCGCAGCACCCTCCTGCACCCTCCGCAGCCTGCTGCTCACCCTCCTGCACCCTCCGCAGCCTGCTGCTCACCCTCCTGCACCCTCCGCAGCCTGCTGCTCACCCTCCTGCACCCTCCGCAGCACCCTCCTGCACCCTCCGCAGCCTGCTGCTCACCCTCCTGCACCCTCCGCAGCCTGCTGCTCACCCTCCTGCACCCTCCGCAGCCTGCTGCTCACCCTCCTGCACCCTCCGCAGCACCCTCCTGCACCCTCCGCAGCACCCTCCGCTGCAGCTCTGAGGAGCAGGAGTTGTTAATGCTGTGAGCTGGAGCTCTGAGGTGCAGGAGGGGTTAATGCTGTGAGCGCAGCTCTGAGGTGCATGAGGGGTTAATGAATGCTGTGAGTGCAGCTCTGCAGTACAGGAGGGGTTAATGCTGTGAGCGCAGCTCTGAGGATCAGGTGGGGTTAATGCTGTGAGTGCGGCTCTGCAGTACAGGAAGGGTTAATGCTATGAGTGCAGCTCTGCAGTAGTACAGGAGGGGTTAATGCTGTGAGTTGCAGCTCTGAGAATCAGGAGGGGTTACTGCTGTGAGTGCAGCTCTGAGGATCAGGAGGGGTTAATGCTGTGAGTGCAGCTCTGCAGTAGTACAGGAGGGGTTAATGCTGTGAGTTGCAGCTCTGAGAATCAGGAGGGGTTAATGCTGTGAGTGCAGCTCTGAGGATCAGGAGGGGTTAATGCTGTGAGTGCAGCTCTGAGGATCAGGAGGGGTTAATGCTGTGAGTGCAGCTCTGCAGTAGTACAGGAGGGGTTAATGCTGTGAGTTGCAGCTCTGAGAATCAGGAGGGGTTACTGCTGTGAGTGCAGCTCTGAGGATCAGGAGGGGTTAATGCTGTGAGTGCAGCTCTGCAGTAGTACAGGAGGGGTTAATGCTGTGAGTTGCAGCTCTGAGAATCAGGAGGGGTTAATGCTGTGAGTGCAGCTCTGAGGATCAGGAGGGGTTAATGCTGTGAGTGCAGCTCTGCAGTAGTACAGGAGGGGTTAATGCTGTGAGTTGCAGCTCTGAGAATCAGGAGGGGTTAATGCTGTGAGTGCAGCTCTGAGGATCAGGAGGGGTTAATGCTGTGAGTGCAGCTCTGCAGTAGTACAGGAGGGGTTAATGCTGTGAGTTACAGCTCTGAGAATCAGGAGGGGTTAATGCTGTGAGTGCAGCTCTGAGGATCAGGAGGGGTTAATGCTGTGAGTGCAGCTCTGCAGTAGTACAGGAGGGGTTAATGCTGTGAGTTGCAGCTCTGAGAATCAGGAGGGGTTAATGCTGTGAGTGCAGCTCTGAGGATCAGGAGGGGTTAATGCTGTGAGTGCAGCTCTGCAGTAGTACAGGAGGGGTTAATGCTGTGAGTTGCAGCTCTGAGAATCAGGAGGGGTTAATGCTGTGAGTGCAGCTCTGCAGTAGTACAGGAGGGGTTAATGCTGTGAGTTGCAGCTCTGAGAATCAGGAGGGGTTAATGCTGTGAGTGCAGCTCTGCAGTACTAGAGATGGCTATGTCGGGCGTGCAGCCGGCTCCATGCTGGGAGGATGCAGGATGTGCCCGGCAGGACTCGCCATAGCCGCCCCTCAGATCACGCTTCTCCCCGGCTGTGCTCCGCCCCCACAGCCCGGTAATGAGCCCCGGTGTACCGTCACTTGCTCCCGGCCGGGGCTCCACACTGTGCGGCTGACAACTCACCTCACCAGCCGGCTCCATGCTGGGAGCAGTAGTCCCCCCAGGATGTGCCCGGCAGGACTCGCCATAGCCGCCCCTCAGACCACGCTTCTCCCCGGCTGTGCTCCGCCCCCACAGCCCGGTAATGAGCCCCGGTGTACCGTCACTTGTTCCCGGCCGGGGACAACTCGCCTCACCAGCGGCTGCAGCAGGGGCGGGGGGGGCACTGACAGCACTTCTACCCCCTCCCCCAGGACATCTCCCGCCGCTGTAGCAGGGGCTGGGCTCTGACAGCACCCCCTCCCCTCGGCAGTGGCCGCGGGTATACCGCTAGGAAGCCACTACTAGCCGCCCGGATCTTTTAAACAGCGCTCCGGCGGCCATTTTAAATCGAATTACACGATTGTTAACAAAACTACAATCGTGGACACAGCAGGGGGCGAATTAATCGAATTAATTCGATTAATCGCCCAGCCCTACTTGGAAACCAAATTTTTCTAGGGTGCAGAAGAGGTACCCCCAATGGACTCTATCGAAGGCCTTCTCCGCATCCAACGCTACGATAGTAGCAGGAATTTTACTTTTTTATTCTAGATGTATCATGATGTTAATGACTTTTCTGGTGGCGTCTCAGGTACGTCTTCCAGGGATACCTCCAGCCTGGTCTTGGTTAACTAAATTTTGGATAACTTTTTGGATTCTATTGGCAATCAATTTTGTTAGGATTTTAGTATCCGAATTCAGAAGAGAAATCGGTCGATAATTAATAACATCATTCGGATCTTCCTTCCCCTTGAGCAAGATTATTATTGTCGCTTGAAACATTTCATGGAGTTAGAGAGCCTTCACCAGCACATTTGTTGGCGACCCTAGTTAAGACTGGGGACAGTAGTTTGTCAAAACTCCTATAGAACACATTTTGTAAGCCGTCCGGCCCCAGTGATTTCATTGTTTGGGATATTTCGGATGCAGTGTAAGGAAGGTTGAGGATGTCTAGTTCTGAGTTAGATTAGGTTGGGAGTTGAATTGATTCTAGGAATTGGTTTATAAGTGGTTTTGTTGGCTTCGGTTGCATGAGATTATCTTCAAGATTATATAACTTTTGATAATATGTAGCAAAGGACTCGGACGAGGTCTTTAGGGTGGGTGGAGATTTGATTGGTACTATTTTTTATTTGAATAACCCTTGATTTGATCCTTTTTTGTTTTAATCTTACTGCGAAAATTTTTGAGGGTTTGTTATAAGAGTAGTAATATGTTGCTTTAACAGATTATGTTACTTTGTCAAACTCTTCTGACAAGATAGATTTAAGTTCAGATCTAAGTCTCAGAATTTTTAAATGGGTTTTGTCATTAAGATTTTGTTGTTGGGAAGTTTCCAATATCTTGATGTTGCTGGTGATGTTCTCTATGTTTTGCCCATTAACTTTCTTGAGCCTATTATTTACTTGAATCAAACATCCCCTAACAAAAGCCTTAAGAGCAGTCCAAAGGGTGAAATCAGAAACCTCTCTATTGTAATTTTCCATACAGTAGTTTGATGGATCTATACATTTCTGCTTTGTATAGGGAATGTTGAAATAGGTAACTGTTGTTCTTCCACAACTACTCTGATAAACATGACGGACCTATCCTAATCTCGCAAGTTACAGTCATATGAAAAAGCTTGGGCACCCCTCTTAATCTTACTCATATTTTTTTTTTTTTACTTGGGTTTTTGCAACAGCTATTTCAGTGTGATATATGTAATAACTGATGGACACAGTAATATTTCAGGATTGAAATGAGGTTTATTGTACTAACCGAAAATGTGAAATATGCATTATTTCAAAATTTGACAGGTGCCAAAGTATGGGCACCTCAACAGAAAAGTGACATTAATATTTAGTAGATCCACCTTTTGCAAAAATAACAGCCTCTAGTCGCTTCCTGTAGCTGTTAATGAGTTCCTGGATCCTGGATGAAGGTATTTTTGACCATTCCTCTTTACAAAACACTTCCAGTTCAGTTAAGTTTGATGGTAGCCGAGCATGGACAGTCAGCTTCAAAACATCCCACAGATGTTCAATGATATTCAGGTCTGGGGACTGGGATGGCCATTCCAGAACATTGTAATTGTTCCCCTGCATGAATGCCTGAGTAGATTTGAAGCGGTGTTTTGGATCATTGTCTTGCTGAAAGATCCATCCCCGGCGTAACTTCAACTTTGACACTGATTTTTTAACATAATTCTCAAGAATCTGCTGATACTGAGTGGAATCCATGCAACCCTCAACTTTAACAAAATTCCCGGTGCCGTCATTGGCCACACAGACCCAAAGCATGATGGACCCTCCCCCAAATTTGACACTGGGTAGCAAGTGTATTTCTTGGAATGCTGTATTTTTGTGGCGCCATGCATAACGCCTTGCTGTATGACCAAACAACTCAATCTTAATATTTATTCATTTATATAGCGCTATTAATTCCATAGCACTTTGTTTCATAATTCCACAGGACCTTCTTCCAAAATGAAACTGGCTTGTCCAAATGTGCTTTTGCATACCTCAGGCGACTCTTTGTGGCGTGCATGCAGAAACGGCTTCTTTCGCATCACTCTCCCATACAGCTTCTCCTTGTGCAGTGTGCGCTGCATTGTTGACCGATGCACAGTGACACCATCTGCAGCAAGATGATGCTGCAGGTCTTTGGAGGTGGTCTGTGGATTGTTCTTGACTGTTCTCACCATTCTTCTTCTCTGCCTTTCTGATATTTTTGTTGGCCTACCACTTCTGGCCTTTACAAGAACTGTCCCTGTGGTCTTCCATTTCCTTACTATGTTCCTCACAGTGGAAACTGACAGGTTAAATCTCTGAGACAACTTTTTGTATCCTTCCCCTGAACAACTATGTTGAACAATCTTTATTTTTCAGACCATTTGAGAGCTGATTTGAGGAGCCCATGATGCCACTCCTCAGAGAAGATGCAACTTGCAAGTGGACACCTGAAATAGCTTTTCTCATGATTGGATACACCGGGCTATGAAGTACAAAGCTCAATGAGGTTACCAAACTAATTTAGTGCTTCAGTAAGTCAGTAGAAAGTAGTTAGGAGTATTCAAATCATGAAAATCAGAAGGGTGCCCATACTTTGGCACTTGTCAAATTTTTAAATAATGCATACAGTTAGGGCCAGAAATATTTGGACAGTGACACAATTTTCGCAAGTTGGGCTCTGCATGCCACCACATTGGATTTGAAATGAAACCTCTACAACAGAATTCAAGTGCAGATTGTAACGTTTAATTTGAAGGGTTGAACAAAAATATCTGATAGAAAATGTAGGAATTGTACACATTTCTTTACAAACACTCCACATTTTAGGAGGTCAAAAGTAATTGGACAAATAAACATAACCCAAACAAAATATTTTTATTTTCAATATTTTGTTGCGAATCCTTTGGAGGCAATCACTGAGTTAAGTCTGGAACCCATGGACATCACCAAACGCTGGGTTTCCTCCTTCTTAATGCTTTGCCAGGCCTTTACAGCCGCAGCCTTCAGGTCTTGCTTGTTTGTGGGTCTTTCCGTCTTAAGTCTGGATTTGAGCAAGTGAAATGCATGCTCAATTGGGTTAAGATCTGGTGATTGACTTGGCCATTGCAGAATGTTCCACTTTTTTGCACTCATGAACTCCTGGGTAGCTTTGGCTGTATGCTTGGGGTCATTGTCCATCTGTACTATGAAGCGCCGTCCAATCAACTTTGCAGCATTTGGCTGAATCTGGGCTGAAAGTATATATCCCGGTACACTTCAGAATTCATCCGGCTACTCTTGTCTGCTGTTATGTCATCAATAAACACAAGTGACCCAGTGCCATTGAAAGCCATGCATGCCCATTCCATCACGTTACCTCCACCATGTTTTACAGAGGATGTGGTGTGCCTTGGATCATGTGCCGTTCCCTTTCTTCTCCAAACTTTTTTCTTCCCATCATTCTGGTACAGGTTGATCTTTGTCTCATCTGTCCATAGAATACTTTTCCAGAACTGAGCTGGCTTCTTGAGGTGTTTTTCAGCAAATTTAACGCTGGCCTGTCTATTTTTGGAATTGATGAATGGTTTGCATCTAGATGTGAACCCTTTGTATTTACTGTCATGGAGTCTTCTCTTTACTGTTGACTTTGAGACAGATACACCTACTTCACTGAGAGTGTTCTGGACTTCAGTTGATGTTGTGAACGGGTTCTTCTTCACCAAATAAAGTATGCGGCGACCATCCACCACTGTTGTCATCCGTGGACGCCCAGGCCTTTTAGAGTTCCCAAGCTCACCAGTCAATTCCTTTTTTCCTCAGAATGTACCCAACTGTTGATTTTGCTACTCCACGCATGTCTGCTATCTCTCTGATGGATTTTTTCTTTTTTTTCAGCCTCAGGATGTTCTGCTTCACCTCAATTGAGAGTTCCTTTGACCGCATGTTGTCTGGTCACAGCAACAGCTTCCAAATGCAAAACCACACACCTGGAATCCACCCCTGACCTTTTAACTACTTCATTGATTACAGGTTAACGACGGAGACGCCCTCAGAGTTAATTGCAGCCCTTAGAGTTCATTGTCCAATTACTTTTGGTCCCTTGAAAAAGAGGAGGTTATGCATTACAGAGCTATAATTCCTAAACCCTTTCTCCGATTTGGATGTGGAAACTCTCATATTGCAGCTGGGAGTGTGCACTTTCAGACCATATTATATATATAATTGTATTTCTGAACATGTTTTTGTAAACAGCTAAAATAACAAAACTTGTGTCACTGTCCAAATATTTCTGGCCCTAACTGTATTTCACATTTTTGGTTAGTACAATAAACCTCATTTCAATCCTGAAATATTACTGTGTCCATCAGTTATTACATATATCACACTGAAATAGCTGTTGCAAAAAAACAATTTTAAATTAAAAAAAATTAGTAAGATTAAGAGGGGTGCCTTCCAACAGAGAACCGACATTGTTATGTTTGTTTCTTACTCTTAGCAAAATATTTCAATAAAAATTGTTTAAAAGAAAAAAAAAAGTTTAAGAGGGGTGCCCAAACTTTTTCATATGACTGTACAAGGGAATGGTCTGACCAAGTTCTAGGACGTATCATTCAATATTTGCATTTCGGGAGGGTGAATATGCTAGTAATTATTAAGTAATTATGAGGTCTATCCTGGCAAAGGAACGATGCTTATTGGAGTAGTGGTAATACACCACAGAAGAGGAGTTTAAACAGCAAAACGTGTCATAATATTCTTCTTTGTTAAGCCAAGGATCAAGGTTTGGGAGGCGCTGTCTGCTTTTTGTTGATGAATCTAAAGCCCCAGTCACACATAACGAGATCATTATCAAGATCGTTGTAACTGTGACGTTAGCGACATCGCTGGAGAGATCGTTGTATTTGTGACATCTAGCAGCAATCAGGCCCCTGCTGTGAGGTCGCTGTACACTGCAAAGTGCTCAGGACCATTTTTTGGATGTTGGTCTCCTGCTGGTCAGCACGCATCGCTGCGTGTGACAGCGAGAGATCAGCGATCAGTGACCTCACAGGGCTGCTTACCATGGTAAACACCGGGTATCTAGGCAGCACGCGCTGCCTAGATACCCGGTGTTTATCATAGTTACCAGCGTCCTCCCTGCTTACAGGCAGCGCTAAGCAAGGAGGACGCTGGTAACATCGCTTCCAGCGATGTAGGAGGTGGCTCCCATGTCCCTGATCGCTGGGGAGATCTGCCTGTTTGACAGCTCCCCAGCTACCAGGTAACGACGCTCCAGCGATCCCGGCAGGTCGTTATCGCTGTCGGGTTCCCTGGAGCGTCGTTGTGTGTGACTGGACCTTAAAAGCCTGTTAGGGACCATATTAAAATCCCCCAATATAACAAGATCACTTTTCTTGCGGGTGTTAATTAGTTTAGTTAATCTGTTAAGGAATGTTATTTGTCCCTTATTAGGGGCGTATAGACTTACTATAATATAATATGCCATTAAAAATTTTGCAGACTAGTATTAGACATCTGCCATTCATGTCGTTAATTTGGAGTACATCTTCAAAGTTAACAGAGTTCCCAATGATGACTGCGACCCTGGCTGTTTTTTTACTATTTGAGGAAAGGTAGATAAAGGGAAAATATTTTTTTTTTAAAATTTGGGGTGTTTTCAGCTGCGAATTTTGTTTTTGTAGACCAATATCTACTCTGGATTTTTTAATGTCCTTCCATAAAATGTATCTTTTCTGGGGGGAGTTAAGCCCATTCACATTGTATGTCATAATTTTAACCGACATCAGCTGGCCTTTAGGCTTGTGGCAACAGGTATGTAAATTCACTAATTAATGTGTTTCAGCAAGGTTTGGGAAACATGTTCTTAGTTATAGAATGGGATCTTACCCTAAAGAGTTTTAATATTTGCCTTATAAAAGTAATTAACTAAAATAACTAGATAAAAGGTAACTCTTATAAAAAGAGGATATAATTCTTAAACTAAAACTATAAATTCAAGCCAGAAGGGACCTAAATGAGAAATAAGTATCTCCGGAAAGGGGCTAGTGTTATAGCCAATTACAGCTGCTACCTAGCGTAGGGTAGTAATGGATGGACTGAGAAGGAAAGTAAAAGTGTAAGTAAAAGTGTTTAAAGAATATATGTCACGGTGGTGTGCCTAGAGAATCAGGTGGTACGGATGCCCAGTTCCTTCAGGGTTAAGCCTTCCACCATGTGAACAATCACCACTGTTCTGTCACTGTGGGGAAAAATAACCCTTGCAGGGTGGCCCCAAAGGAATAAGATCTGGTTCTTGTGTAGGATGTCCGCGACAGGTTTCAGCGCTCTTCTCTGATTCAAGGTCTCCTTGGAGAGGTAAATTGAATACTTTGAGTCTCTCGTAGGGGGAAGGAAAATTCTTACTTTTTCTAAAGTAGGACAATCTGATCTTTGATGTGAAAAAAATGGATTCTTAAGATGACATCTCTAGGGATGTCTGCTGAGAGGTGTGAAGGCTTAGGAAGTCTATGGATTCTATCGATGGGGAGATCCAATTCTGTGAGTGATGAAGAGTTTTCTTAAAAAGGTCTTTGGTGAAAGAGATCTGCTTTCCTGACCATTTCGGGCACTCCTCTGATTTTCAGGTTGTTGCTCCTGTTTCTATCTTCAGGGTCTATCTTGGATCTGATATATGTAATTTCGTCTTTCATCTTTTTCTGCTCTTGACTTAGAGTTTGTCAGGTCAGCAACCTCTTGTTCGTTACATTCATTTCTGAAGGCAATTGAATCTATTGAAGATTTGAGTGCTATGATATACTTTTAAGGAATCCTTGAATGCTGTGAAGAGTTTGATAAAAAAAAAAGTCTTGGTTCATCGGCTGGCCCACATTAATGTTGAAGAGTGGGTCGTCTGGAAATGGTGCACTGTTCTCTTCCCTTCTAGGTCTCTGCTTCATTGGGCTAGTATGCAAGGATGAGTTGCTAGCTGAGTCTGTATCACCTGGGAGTTTACGCTCAAGATGTTTACAGGACTTTGTGTCCATCTCTTTTCTTTTTGCATTTGAAGTTGTTGGGTCACAAAACAGTATTATCAAGAGATGGTTCCCATTCTTGTGGCCAAGAATCTCTTTTATTTGTCTTGTTGTTTGTTTTGTTCATAGGGAGTTGGTTGATTTGGTCTGTAGAACTTGTCAGATGCGGTTCATTCTGAAACGGGTTTTTGTTTGTTTGCTTGAGGAGTTAGATTTGGCTCTTTGCAAGGCCATGCTTTCAAGAGTTGTGGTTGTGTTTATAGTTGAGAATATATCAATTACAATCTGCTATGCTAATAATTTAGCTGTTTGCGGTGGCTTAGACAAGGCCGTACCAAAGCATTGTGTCTTAGGGCGGCTTCACACTACGGCTGTGATCCGATCCGTGGCTGTCCGCTTGAGCCAGAGAGCCTCGGACCCGATCAGCACACAAAACTGGAGGGCTAATTTGCCCTCCGGTCCGGTGTGCAGCTGCAGCTGCCACCACTGATAGGTCAGGACCGCGGCTCCAGTTCTCGAGCGGACAGCCATGGATCGGATCCCAGCCGTAGTGTGAAGTCGCCCTTAGTATGTCTCAGTATGATCCTTTGTGGCCCTCCCTTCAGGTGTTTTGTGTTGATGAATATTGAGAATCAGTAGCTGTATTGACTAGAGTCGTAATTTGGCAAAGGAATAACACCAGAAATGCGGTTGTGAAATCAGTACATCGTTTCACTCAAGTGTACACCCTCTAAAGGGAATGGAGTGTGCCTCTTGGGTTAGGATTATGTATGTGGGTTGTTTAGGATTAAAAGACCTACAAAGAGCCACAGGCTTGATAGTAGACTACCCGTGTAGAGGTCTGTGACAAGAGGGTACCGCTGTTAGTAGATGTTCTGTTAGAGAATGGGATAATGCAAAGACGGTGGTTAGGAGGTACAACTAGATCACAGCATAATAGAACTTATTGAGGAAATGTTATTGAATGCAGAATATAGGCGGTATGCGTCTAAGTAGGGTCCACTGCGCTTATTCCTATTGTGATAACAGGTGCACAAAAATTATACTTGCAGTTATTATGGAGTCAATTTTTGTTATAATAGCCCTGGATGACGCTATAAAAAAAAGGTTTAGGAGGTACAATATTATATGTTCATATATTACACACTTAATAGTGTGACGAGGTAACAGATTGCACTGTCAGTTAGGATAGAGAGAGAAATAATAAAGATATAATAATGGAGAAGAAAAAGAGAAGAAAAAAAACACGCCTTCTGATAGTTTGTGCAGACACTATTTAATGTCTTAGCTTGGTATGTGACTTCCATTGTCACTTGCAGAAACAGATCAATTGTGCATCAGTGGTACAACCATTTTTCCAAAGCGTCCCATGAGCTGTTTTTCAACAGGACAACTCCAAGCCGCATGCTGCTCATTCTACTGTAAGTTTACTGTGTGACCTAAATGTACTATAATAGGCTGCATAGTCTCTGGACTTGTCTCCCATCGAGCACACCATTGATCGGCAAGTACAAAGTACAAAGCTTGCTGGCCAGAAGTGGATCTTGATGATATTCCTGAGCGCATTCAGAACATTACTCAGACAAGCATTTATATCCTCAGTGATAGCAGTCAAAGCTTCTATCTTTTTCTGAAAGTAGTGCTCATATTTGACACCGAAAAAAATCAAGACTTTGTAAAATGTTTTAATTTTTTTTATCATTTGCCTATCAGTAAGAGGTCTATCGATTCTGTGATTTCCATAAATCCACGGCTTTTCCTTCTTGGTGTTGCAATTTCAATGCTTTTCATTTCAGTGCTTCCAAAGGCAGTTTCTCTGTTTTTTTACATGAAGAATGGCTCAATGTGCACAGAGTTGGCAACCATCCATAAAGTCAAGGACAGTCCATAAAAATTGTGCACTTTTTTGCCCTGTCCATGAAACAAAAATGTAAACTGAAGAATCTTATGCAAATTATTTTGACTGTAATTATCAATTTACAGTGAATGCAGCTAATATCTTCATATCAGAATTCTAGGCAGGCCAATAAACTATAAACAATTATTTATCATGGTTTTCCATGGTGTTCATAAACAACTGTCTGATTTTTTGATAAGCCAGCTAAAAAGGTCAAGTTTTCAACCCTGAAAACACATCTCTTATTCATTTTAATTAATTTTAATTAAAGGGAACCTGTCATTCTCCCCCCCCCTCCCAGGGCCGATGAAGGTAAAAGAGCCACCTTCAGCAGCACTAAGGCATAAGACTTATGTGTATTATCCCCAGGTACACTGAAATAATCAATTTTATATATTTGCTTACATACCTCTACTGAGACCTCGCTGCTGTCCATCATCCCCCCTCTGTCCCATGGGCACCGCCTCCTCTATGCTTCACACATCCCCGATGCCTGCCCTGTGCAATCATTTCTCAGTCATGCTCAGTGCGCACTGCCCGACAACTGAGATCACATTATCTCCTCACATTGCGCCTGCGTATAGAGGAGGTGACGCCCGGGGGACAGAGGGGGAATTATGGACAGCAGAGAGGCTGTTGAGACTTGGGGAAAGAACCCACCTATCAGTCTCAGTAGAGGTATGGAGGCAAATTTATAAAAGTGATAATTTCAGTGTACCTGGGGATAATACACATAAGAGCCACCTTCACAGAATGTAGCCTTAGGCTGCCTTCAGACTTGCAGATGCATCTGCAGCGTTTTGCAGATGCATCTGCAAGCATCTGCATGCAGACCGCGGCCCCTATGTTTATAATGGAGCGCACGGCGGTCTGCAGATGCTTGCAGACCGCCGTGCGCTCTCATTGCCCGCCATTAGTGATCTGTGCGCAGGCGGATGCCTGCGTACAGATCACACACTCTCGTCCGCACCAGGGCCGCGAGATGTTGCGTCCCTGGTGCGGGCGAGAGTGTGTGATTTGTGCGCAGGCATCCGCCTGCGCACAGATCACTACCGGCGGGCAATGAGAGCGCACGGCGGTCTGCAAGCATCTGCAGACCGCCGTGCGCTCCATTATAAACATAGGGGACTCGGTCTGCATGCAGATGCTTGCAGATGCATCTGCAAAACGCTGCAGATGCATCTGCAAGTCTGAAGGCAGCCTTAGTGCTGCTGAAGGTGGCTCTTTTACCTTCATCGACCCTGGGGTGGAAGGTGACAGGTTCCCTTTAAGCAATGATTATTGCATGACAAAAACATGCTATAATCAGCTGCATTAGATTAATCCAGATCTAGGTATATTAACAGTGTGCTATGCATATTTTCTTAATGTATAACTTTCTTCAGATGAATAACACCATAGCAGAAATCCCAAGTTCTCCAATACAGATAATACCATTGATCCCGATTACTAATGGGCCAACTCGAACTATAAATTTTGCGGTCTGTATCGATCACTTACTGTAAAGGCATGGACCCGAAACACAGACTTCCCTGAGAAGCCAGTATTAATGTTCGGGTTGAGCTGGGGGGCTGTAAAAATAAACCAAACAATGATTAAACATCAGCTCATATCTACCACGTCCGCATGCTTGTACTTACGGGGCTGCTCATTAACATCCTGGTTATTCACTGCACGGTAGATGCTAGAATGTATGGGCTGCTTCCAGGTTACTGCACTTCATCCAACAGAGAATCACAGACGCACTCTCTGACAGGGTCTGTGATTGGCTGTTGCATCCTTCACCCATTGTGCTAGCATCTCTGACTGGTTACTATAGGCAATGAACCTGACATCATAGTAGTGTAAAAATAATTAAAAAAAATAATAATAACAGTGCTTCACTGTATTTTCGTTTCTCAGTGCAGATAAAGCAGACAGCTGTGGGCTGCCACTCCGGGCTGCCTGGCTTTACCTTGGCTGGCAATCAAACTAAAAGGGAGGCCAATATTTTTTTATTAATTTATTCAAATAATTCATTTAAAAAAAAATGTGCTTTTTAATTGCCAGACAGATGACCCTCATTTTCCAATTTATAACCCTAACATACCTCTCCGATGATACTGACAACGTCCCACAAAGCACACACAGTCTGCTTCATCCTGAGGCTGTAGCGAGGAACAAGCATTCTCTTGCTGCAACCTCTGATCACACTGATTGCTGCGTGTGACGTCACTCACTGAGTCCAAGTGACAGTGGACTCAGGTGACCCCACAGCTTGCAGTGGGATCACCTGAGTTCTCTGCCGCTGGGCCTTAGTGACTCAGTGAGTGACATCACCACTCTTCATGGCAAGAGAATGCTTGTTCCCTTGCTACAGTCTCTGGATGAAGCAGAGCGGAGTGTGCTTTGTGGGACCATCATTGTGGATTATCATCGGAGGGGCAGCATGGTAGCTCAATGCAGTTTTGCAGAGATGGGGTCCTGGGTTCAACCCCTAACAAGGACAACTTCTGCAAGGAGTTTGTATGTTCTCCTTGTGTTTGCGAGTTTCCTCCCACACTCCAAAGACATTCTGATGAAATGTTTATATTGTGAGCACCAATGGGATCAGTGTTACAAATCTATGTAAAGCGCTAAGGAATCAATAGTGCTATACAAATGAATATATACATACACATGTATGTATATAGAGAAAAGGTGGAAAGAAACAGCACAAACATACATACTTTCAGGGGTGCAACCAGTCCTGCAGAATGTGATATCCAACACATGAATAATAGAAAACGAAAAGCAAGCAGCACTTCCAAAATAAGTGAAGGACTAGATTATTTACCGTTATTCGTGTTTTATGGAGTCCACAACAGCACCCACTTGAGGGGATTTACCCATAAAGACAGGAAACAGATAAAAAAGGGCGCCTTCTTCGCCTCCTCAGTTTGTTTTACAGAGCATGAGAGGAACCACATAGTTAAGATAATCGTCATAGGGGGACGTGGCCTGGCTGCTGATGGCGATGGCCGCTTGAGCAAGGAGCTCCCGCGGACCGAGGCCTTATTGCTTTAGTATTGCGGCACACACAGGCTAAATCAGCGTCACTGCACACCGGAGGACCCGCTTGTCACCTGCCATGCTGCGGGGACCTCCAAAACAGAAGGAGTATCCAGCGAGGATGACAGATTTCTTCAGCAGGGACAGCCAGCAAAGTCCTAAGATGGCGCCGACCTCCGGCTCCCGCTCTGCCTCCTTCCGCTCTTCTAAGGCTTCAGATGGACTTCCATATGAGCATGAAGACGACACCCCTCTTACTGGAGCCACATTGCGGAGGCTGCTGTCCTCATTGAGACAAGACATACATGAGGACATTAAAGGTATGATGGGGGAGCTGAAAAGGGAGGTGGACTCGCTGGGTGACCGCACTGCTCAGTTGGAGCACAAAATGGGTGAATTTGCAACTGCCCACAATGCCCTCGCTGACAGCTTTGCAGACATGGAGGACCGCAAGACGTCCCACCAACTTAAACTTTGGGACTTGGAGGACAGGTCTCGGAGATGCAAGGTGTGAATAAGAGGGATTCCAGAGTCTGTTTCAGACCCTGAATTACAGGCTTTCTTCACTGGGCTTTTGTCTGAAGTGCTACCAGCTGCACATGCTACCTCTTTGGAAATAGCTCGTATTCACAGGGTGCCCAAGCCATCCCATGTTAAACAAGAACTGCCTAGAGATGTTCTTGCATGCCTTAACTCGTTTAGAACGAAAGATACCTTTATTCTGGCTATGAAGAATAATCCAGCTCTACCAGACCCCTACACCAAGATTGGGGTGTTTCCTGACCTATCTATGGGCACACTAGCCAGGAGCAATGAATTCGCACCTATGTGTAAAGTCCAGAGGGACAATGAGATCCTGTAATCCTGGGGATTTCCAGTGAAAGTGCGTTTAACATTCGAAGAAACCCGCTACATCTTCCATTCGCCCAAAAAATTAGATCTCGCTTTGAGGGAGTGGAAGCTCGTCAAACAACCTGAGTATAACCACCACCAGCCCGGACGGAAACCCGAAAAACGGAAGTTACCCATTGAGTGGAGGCCTGCTAAGTGACATTGATGGATTATCTACATTTTCATGGCTGATTGGCCAATGTTTTTCTATTTGGCCTTGGTCTGCGAGATGAGTCCTGCAGACTTCCCTTTTCCACCTGCAGCATAATCCCGGTGCCTAGCCGCACGGCTCCTGAGGGAATATAGAGCTGCTTTGACCCCCAGAGCAGAGATGTCTCTGCCTACCTGGTTCTCTTGCTTGTTTGTCTTTGTATGTTTGTCTTTTTGTTGTTTGTTCTCTTCCCCCTTAACATTTTGCCCACCTTTGCACTGAAGATGTCCAGCGGACTGATGTTTATGAATGGCTGTCAATTTTTCCCACCATGACTGTAAAGATTGTTTCGTTAAATGTAAACGGACTAAACTCCCCGTTTAAGCGCTCAATGATATGGAAGGAGGCCCGTACTTATGGGGCAGACATATTTTGTGTGCAAGAATCACATTTACTTAAGCAGGACAACTTTAGAGTCTGCCACAAATTGTTTCTCACTGCCTCCTTCTCTAATAACCCCTCCAAGAAGGCCGGAGTATGTATCTTTGTTAAAAATACTATTGCGTTTCAGCTGCTCAGTGAACATATAGACTCAGAGGGAAAATACATTGTTTTGACCTGTCTGATCGAGGGGATGCAATATAATATTGTAAACTTGTATGCCCCAAACATAGCACCTATAAAATTTTTCAGGTCCGTATTGATGAGGTTAGGGGATGGCTTACATGGTGGGACCATAATTTGTGGGGACTTCAATGTTATTCCATCGCTAGACCTCGATTGTACAGCTGGTACGGGAGGAGGAGGGAGAGACATTAGCAGATTATGTAGAGAACACCATCTCTACGACATTTTAAGGTATTTACATGCCGCAGAGAGGGACTATTCACACTATTCCTTTAGACATAAATCTACTCTAGGATTGATTTCTTTCTCGTTAATAGCACCCAACTTCCTCACTGTGTATCGGCGAGCCTGGGTAACAATACATGGTCAGACCACGCCCTGGTGACTTTGGAGATCTCTGCGGGGTGTGCTCCCCGGATTCCGTGGCAATGGCGTCTAAACCCGGGTCTGCTATTATGTCGGAAAGTGAGTCAAGAATTAGAGGGGAATCTACTGGAATACTTTCATTTAAATGACAACGGTGAGGTTAGAGACGAGTCCCTATGGGAAACCCACAAGGCTTACACAAGAGGCCAACTTATCAGAGCTGCCTCTCAAATTAAAAAGGAAAAAGACCGTATGAGGTCCTCCCTTTTGACCTCCCGGTCCCAGCTGGAACAACTTAATAAACAGGCTTCCTCTAGTGCCCTCTCTAGTCAAATATTTTCAACCCGCACTCGCTTAAGGTCATTTCTCTTAGAGCAACATGAGAAAAACATGAGAAAATTTAAAACTTCTTTTTATGCAAGCGGACATAGAGCAGGTCTCCTCCTGGCCCGACGGGTTAAAAGAAGGGAGGTGCTGGCCCGTATAGATAAGCTACGGGATCAAGGGGGGAGGCTGACCTCAGAAAGCCGATTGCAATTGAGTAGGCCTTTGGGAAATATTATGCAGATTTATATAACTTAAAAGATGCCCCTACAGAGCCCTCCCCGACTCCTGAACTTATTAATTCCTATCTGGACTCGGTCTCTTTGCCGAAGCTTTCCCACGACCAACTCGATTCCCTTAATAAACCCTTTACGGTGGCTGAAATTGTACAAACTATTAAGTCGACTAAGCTTCACTCGGCGCCTGGTCCCGATGGTTTCTCGAATGATTACTACAGGAAATTCTCTTATATGCTCGCTCCTTATTTGCTGAGAACCATCTCACACTGGCAGAGGACCGGCTCTAATTCTTTTCAGCTCTTCAAGCTACTATAGTCACAATTCCCAAACAGGGGAAGCCAAAAGATGATCCAGGAAACTACCGCCCAATATCTCTTTTAAATTGTGACGTGAAATTTTTCTCAAATGTTTTGGCAAATAGACTCAAGAATGTTACCCCCATACTGGCCCACCCGGATCAAGGGGGGGGTTGTGTTGGGCAGACAGACGGCCGACGGAACAAGGCGTAAGCTGGACATTTTGGGAGTTTTGGAGGGGGCGAGGGTCCACGATGCATTCCTGTCGTTTGATAGGGTACACTGGGGATACCTCGCCGCTGTCCTGAATAGGTTTGGATTCTCCGGCCAGATTCTGATGGCAATAATGTCTCTGTATTCAAACCCGGGTGTGCGGGTGTTGTCGGAGGGTTTCCTGTCTCCTCCCTTTCAAATAACAAACGGAACGCGACAGGGTTGACCTCTCTCCCCGATTATCTTTTCCTTAGTTATAGAACCCCTCGTTGAGGCCATCCGCATTAATAGGAACATCACTGGGGTCCGGACAGGAGCTCAACATCATATCATCCCATTAGTCATTGAGTATGACCGACTGAGCTTAGTCTCCAAACTCCAATTAGCAACTTCAGAGGACTTGTTCCCATTATTGGCCTCATACGAGGAATCAGCAATATTATCGGTAGCTACAGGATTGTTTATCTTGCTGAGGCATATTTCTTGGGAGAGCTTTTTCATTTACAGCGGCCAAGGCCCACATCCCGGGCCTGTATTGAATCTCCTGTGTTCCTTACTGCACCATACAGCTCCTGCTGCGGCATCTCCGGAGGCACAGGGCGGCTGATACTGATGGCCCTCTGAATGAGTGCAGCCTGTTCCTCCTGCTGCACGGCGTTTCCACGAGTCAGGGTGGCTCTAATCCAAACGCTGACCTCGTGACATCTTTCTACCAGACGAGGGGAGAGTCTGTCAAGCAGGGCTCTCCAGACACTGCTTCTGGAGTCCCAGACCCTGTCGTTCCCACAGAAACTGACAGAGGCTAATTGGACCCAGGTAAGCCTTCTTGCTGCAGGTTCCCATAAGGACAGGAAACCAAACTGAGGAGGTGAGGGGGACCGCCCCTTTTTATCTGTAGGTTTCCTGTCCCTATGAGCGGATCCCCTCTCTCAAGTGGGTGCTGTCATGGCGAGAAGAAAAAAAGGACTTTTATTCGGCCCAGTGGTGTATGCCAATGAGCTTAATAAAAAAACTTTTTTCCCCACTTATTTTGCAAGTGCCATCTGCTTTTCTCTCATATATTATGGTATGCGTATATATATATATATATATATATATATATATATATATATATATATATATATATATTGTGGCAAGACGACTCACTCGGCTGCATTCAGATGTAGACACAGGAATGTGTTTGGCTGCAGGTTTATTAAAACCTCATAAACCCAGCAGAATTGGGCACAAAACAAAGGAGCGTCACTGGCTTGCAAGGTAAATCAAAAGAAACAAAACGAGTAATCACAGTCCGTATGTGTACAGGTCCGTCTGTACTGACTGGCTGCAGACTGCAGCTACTCCTTAGCTCAGCTCCACAGTCTGGAGCCTCTGCACATCAGTCTCTCTAAAAAACCAGAAAAAAAACAGCCTTGTGCTTTTACTGTGGCTCAGCCACACCCTCATGGGAGGTAGGGGGAATGACCTCCCGCCCTCTTAGTCATTCCCCTAAAACCACACACCCTTTTGAGATTAACTCCACAACACATAACATGCTGGGTAGCTTTTACAGGTTTTAGGTCACACAGGCTAGTAACCTGCGTGACACATACCTCCCCTCAACGACACGGCCAGTGACCGCGTCACACATTCCCCCCCTCTGCCCAAAGCCGGGGGTTTGGGCACCTACCGACACCAGGCAGGGAAGTCTAGAGAGGGCATCAGCATTTATGTGCAACTTCCCCGGCCTATGCTCCACCTGAAAGTCGAAGTCCTGAAGGGCCAGGAACCACCTGGTGACCCTGGCATTGCGTCCCTGCTTTTCCCTAAGCCATCTCAATGGGGCATGGTCTGACACCAATTTAAACCTCCGGCCCAGCAGGTAATACCTCAGGGTATCTACGGCCCACTTTATGGCTAGACACTCCTTCTCCACCACTGCATAGTGCGTCTCACAGGATGATAGCTTGCGGCTCAGATAGAGAACGGGATGCTCTTCCCCATTTATCTCTTGGGAGAGCACGGCTCCCAACCCCACCTCCGAAGCGTCTGTCTGGACTACAAACTCCTTCGTAAAGTCTGGTGCAACCAGGACCGGCTGTTCGCACAGTGCTACCTTCAACTGCTGGAATGCAGCCTCTGTTACCTCTGTCCATTTCACCATGGTAGATCTGGTGCCTTTTAGGAGATCTGTCAGTGGCGCAGCCATCATGGCAAAATTTGGGATAAACCGCCGGTAGTATCCCACCAAACCAAGGAAGGCTCTCACTTGTTTCTTGGTGAGCGGCCGTGGCCAGGTCTGGATTGCCTCCACTTTCTTGACTTGTGGCTTTATCTCACCTCTTCCGACGACATAGCCCAAGTATTTGGCCTCCTCCTTCCCAATGGCACATTTCCTGGGATTTATAGTAAATCCCGCCTTCCCAAGAGCATCCAAAATGGCCTGCAGTTTCGGAAGATGACTAGCCCAGTCTGAGCTAAAGACCACAATGTCATCGAGGTAGGCGGCTGCATACTTCTTGTGGGGGGCTAGGACTCTATCCATAGCCCTTTGGAAGGTGGCTGGAGCCCCTGGAGTCCGAACGGCATCCGGGTATACTGAAAACATCCATCCGGTGTTGAGAAGGCAGTTTTCTCCTTAGCCGTCTGGGACATGGGGATCTGCCAATACCCCTTTGTCAAGTCAAGAGTGGTGATGTATCTCGCTGGTCCAAGCCTCTCGATTAGCTCGTCGACACGGGGCATCGGATAGGCGTCACACTTGGATACCTCATTCAGCCGACGGTAGTCGTTACAGAACCTCCACTCCCCGTTGGGTTTTGGCACAAGAACGATAGGGCTTGACCACCCGCTTTTCGATTCCTCTATGACCCCGAGGTCTAACATCCTCTTCACCTCGGCCGCGATCACCTCCCGACGTGCTTCCGGAATCCGATATGGCTTTAGATTCACTCTCACCTGTGGATCTGTGAGCACGTCATGTTCTATCACTTGAGTATGCCCCGGCAATTCTGAGAATAGCTCCCGGTTCCGCTGTAGTAGCTCTCGACACTGTTGCTTCTGGGCTGGCGAAAGGGTCTCTGCAATAGTGATTTCCTCCACCCTGCTTTCAGGAGCAGCCTCCAAGCAAGAAGTTCCTGCAGGTTCCCGGTCCTGGTACGGCTTGAGCAAGTTCACGTGGTATACTTGATATGCCTTTCTGCGGCCGGGCTGGTGGACCTTATAATTAACGTCACTGATTTTTTCCACCACCTCGTATGGCCCTTGCCATTTGGCCAGGAACTTGCTTTCGACGGTGGGGATAAGCACCAACACACGGTCCCCGGGCTGGAACTGTCTTAGTCTCGCCGATCGGTTATACACCCTAGCCTGGGCTTCTTGGGCCCGGAGGAGATGTTCTTTCACAATGGGCATCACCTGTGCCATTCTTTCCTGTAGCTGGGCAACATGTTCAATGATACTCCGATGCGGCGTGACTTCAGCCTCCCAGGTTTCCTTGGCGATGTCGAGGAGACCTCTTGGATGTCGCCCATATAGCAGCTCAAACGGCGAAAAACCCGTGGAGGCTTGCGGAACTTCTCTGATGGAAAAGAGTAGGAATGGGAGCAGATAGTCCCAGTCTCGCCCGTCTTTTTCCACTGCTTTCCTGAGCATCGCCTTTAAGGTCTTGTTGAACCGTTCCACCAGACCATCCGTCTGTGGGTGATAAACAGAGGTCCGAATCTGGGCTATCCGGAGGACTCTACAAAGCTCCTTCATCACTTTGCTCATGAAGGGGGTTCCCTGATCAGTCAGAATCTCCTTTGGCAGCCCTGTTCGCGCAAAGATATGGACCAGCTCTCGAGCTATGGTTTTGCTGGACGAGTTCCTTAGGGGTACTGCTTCGGGGTACCGGGTCGCATAGTCCATGATCACCAGGATGTATTGATGTCCCCGAGCAGATTTCACTAGGGGTCCCACCAGGTCCATGGCAATCCTCTCAAATGGAACCTCTATCACCGGTAGTGGAACTAAGGGGCTTCGGAAGTGGGGCGAGGGAGCAGTTATTTGGCAGGTGGGGCAGGACCTACAATAATTGAGAATTTCCCGGTAACACCCCGGCCAGTAAAATCTCCTCAGAATCCTCTCCTGCGTTTTTTCGACCCCTAGGTGTCCCCCCAGAACATGTGAGTGAGCCATGTCTAACACTTTCTTTCTATATGGCCTCGGCACTAACAGCTGCTCTACTGTTTCACCACCCCTTAGTTTAGCCACCCGGTATAGCAACTCCCCCTGCACTGCGAAATGGGGGAATCTGGTATCGGCCCCCGGCTCTTGGGCAACCCCATTACATACAGTAACTTGGTCAAACGCCCCCTTTAAAGTCAAGTCCCGAATTTGATCAGTCCCAAAGTTGTCGCCAGATACGTCTAACTCAGGTACGTCCTCCATCTCAGTCTCCGCCTCGCCCTCATCGCCGGCGAGGACACACAAAGGAAAGTCCTTCCCAGGAGGCTTTATCGGGGCTTCTTCTCCAAGGACTTGGTTTCTGCGCATGCCACTAAGTCCAGTTCCTCTCCCCCACAAGTCCCAAAACAAGGGAAAGTCACGGCCCAGTATAATGGGATGTATCAGGTCCTTGACCACCCCGACCTCATGGATTTGAGCACCGCAGTCTGTTTCAACGGTCACTCTGGCTATGGGATAGTTCTTGGCGTCCCCATGTATACAGCTGACACCCACGGTTCTGGCCATGATCAGCTGATGGGGTAGGGTAGCACTAATCAAGGTCACCAGACTTCCAGAGTCCAACAGTCCCAGTACCCTGACTCCATCCACAGACACGTCACACACCTGTGGTCCCTCCCTGGATTGTCCATCCACACTACAGGCCGGATAGGCATAATAAGAGCACCGTCTGCCCAGGCTGCAGTCCATTGGCTCAGGGAACGTAGGGCACCTAGCGGCAATGTGCCCCGGGTTATGACACCGCCAACAAATCACCTCCGCCCTAGCAGACTTTGCTGGCCCATCAGTGGAACTGGGACGCCCTCCGTTGGCGGCTTTAGCCCCCTTACGTGGTGTTACTGCCCCCCTTTGGGTGCCCCAATACGGAGAGTACATTAGGTCCGGTTTTCCCAGGGACTTTTCCACCACCTGGTACCTCTCTACCAAGCCCACAAGGTCATCAGCGTTCCGAGGGTCTCCCTGGGCAACCCAGGTCTGAACCGGACGGGGCAGGGAATGAATAAACCTGTCCATCATCACCCGTTCCACCATCTGGGCAGGAGTGGCAGACTCGGGCTGTAGCCATTTCTGGACTAAATGTAATAAGTCAAACATCTGGGAGCGAGGGGGTTTGTCGCCCGCGTACGCCCAGTGGTGGACTCTTTGCGCTCTGACCGCCATAGACACTCCGGATCGCGCCAGTATCTCTGCCTTCAATTTAGAGTACTCCTGTGCATCCTGAAGTGCCAGGTCATAGTAGGCCTTCTGAGGTTCACCGGTTAAATAGGGGGCCAGCATCTCTGCCCACTGCTGTGGTGGCAACTTCTCTCCGCTCAGCTACCCTCTCAAACACCGACAAGAACGCCTCAACATCATCCCTGGGGTCATCTTTTGCATCGCCCCCCTGACAGCCTTCCTGACGTGCGAGTCATCAGTCGACTGTGGGGGTAGGGCGGACACTCTGCTCTGGATGGCGTCAGCGAGAAGCTGCATCTGCTGCTGCTGCTGCTGGTGGTGCTGCTCCTGTGCTTTCTGCTGCAACTGGATCTGTTGTAGCAACAACTTGGTGGTTTCCTGGTGCTGCTGTTGCATGCTCTGTTGGCTCTGCACATGTTGTTGGTGCTGTTGCTGCTGGCTCTGCAGCAGGTGTTTGAGGACCTCCTCCATGCTGCCAGGCTTCTCTTAGCTGCAAAGAGACAAGAAACAGGAGGGGCGCTCCAATGGGTACTACCCGATGGTCAACAGGGGGGGTGGGGTAGGTTTACACTAACCTTTCCCGGTTGTACCGCCCGTACAACCAGGATCTCCAGCCTGTGGTGTATTGTGCTCACCAAGCAGAGCCCAGCACTTCCTGGATGGCCAGATCACGTGACTGTGACATCATCCCAGGTCCTTCAGCCTTCTGCTCCCAGCGGACTCCTCCTATGCAGCTCTGCGACTATTCCTGTTTCTTGCAGCAGCTACACGGGTTCCTGAGGATCGTTGCCCGCATTCTCCACCAAGTGTGGCAAGACGACTCACTCGGCTGCATTCAGATGTAGACACAGGAATGTGTTTGGCTGCAGGTTTATTAAAACCTCATAAACCCAGCAGAATTGGGCACAAAACAAAGGAGCGTCACTGGCTTGCAAGGTAAATCAAAAGAAACAAAACGAGTAATCACAGTCCGTATGTGTACAGGTCCGTCTGTACTGACTGGCTGCAGACTGCAGCTACTCCTTAGCTCAGCTCCACAGTCTGGAGCCTCTGCACATCAGTCTCTCTAAAAAACCAGAAAAAAAAACAGCCTTGTGCTTTTACTGTGGCTCAGCCACACCCTCAGGGGAGGTAGGGGGAATGACCTCCCGCCCTCTTAGTCATTCCCTAAAACCACACACCCTTTTGAGATTAACTCCACAACACATAACATGCTGGGTAGCTTTTACAGGTTTTAGGTCACACAGGCTAGTAACCTGCGTGACACATACCTCCCCTCAACGACACGGCCAGTGACCGCGTCACAATATATATATATATAAAGCTGAATGTGTGGATGTATGTATGTATGTCCGGGATTGGCATCTATACCATCGCAACTACAGCCACAAAATTTTGCACAGTCACACGTCTGGACCCCGAGAGCGTCATAGGCTATGTTGTGAGGCGAAATTTTAACCCTGCGCATTCCAATTCACCAAAAAACTTTGCCCCTATCTGCATAATGGGGAAAAAGTGACAGTTACCAGTTGACAGTTGTGAATGAGAGGGGCTTAATGATAGCGTCAAAGACTAACAGCACATATCAGCATATAGTCACTAAGGTGGGGCCCCAACATGAGATATTCACCACGCACGGGGACATGTATACACACCACATGCACACAAAGAGTAACAGCAAGTGTACAGTCGCTAAGGTGCAGCCCCAACATTGGATACTCACTGCGCACCCGAACAAACACACACACACCACAAAGAGACACACACAACACAGAGACACACACACATACACACCCCCAAGGGGACACACACACACCCTATAGCAACACATGCACTCACCCCACAGGGACACACACACACACAAACACACACCACAAATAGACACACACAACACAGACCCCCCTTCCCCACAGGGACACACACATACACACCCTATAGGGACACTTGCACTCACCCCACAGGGACACACACATACCCACACCCCAGGGACACACACACCACACAGACAGACACAGATGTGCACAAATCACCTCACACAACTCGCCTCATACGTGTGCTATCTTTAATTTCCAAATATAAACATTTGATTAAAAACAGCCAATGTGCAACACATGTGCCATATAGGGAATTAAGGCAGATGTCAGTCACATGAGCTGTCTATTATGTGTATGTGTGAGGTAACATATACTGCCCGGCCAGAGGGAGGGTTTACTGTTGGCTGGAGATTTATTAGGCTGCCTATAGCAATCAATCACAGCTCAGCTTCTATTTTCTTACAAGTCATTAATGACATATTCAAATTCTATTTTGTTATAGCTAACATCAGTTATTTATTAACCCGGGTGTAGCCGGGTACTACAGCTAGTGTGTGTGTGTGTGTGTGTGTGTGTGTGTGTGTGTGTGTGTGTGTGTATGTATGTATGTATGTATGTATGTATGTATATATATATATATATCTATCTATTATATAATCACGAATGGGATTTTTGCCCCTTTTGAGACCGCACTCGCTGCGAGTCAATGTCGTCATGTGGATACGAACGAAGCATTGGCCGCGCAGCGGCCATTGCGAGCAGCTCTAAGGCGACTCGCTATGCCCGCGCAGCGGGCATGGCGAGTCGCCTTAGCAGCGCGAAGCATTGGCCGCGAAGCGGCCATTGCGAGTCACAGACTCGCTCTGCTAGAATCCCGATGCATTGTGCATCAGGCACCCATCTAGTATATATATATATATATATATATATATATATATATATATATATATATATATATATATATTATATATATATATATACACACACACATATGGTATGTGTAACGTTTACAAATGGGAAAATGAGTGTTGTCTGTCTAATTTATTTGGAATAAGAGAGTCTTCTTTGTTTATTTTTAACTATTTTCTCACAGAATTTATAATGGGTGGATCTCAGAGGTAAGACATTATCAGTCTGGGCTTAACGACAAGCCGTCAATACTCAGCTGTCATTAACCCCCTTCTATCACCCCAATGCCACCACACCAGGGATTAGGGAAGAGTTGGGTAATGAGCCAAGAACTGGCGCTTCAAATGAATGCGCCAATTCCTGGGGCGGCTGCGTACTGCTATCCTTTAGTCTGGGTGGCCAATAACTATGGGCCTCACCATGCTGAGAATACCAGCCCCTAGCTACCTGGGTTTCACCATGCCTGTCAATGAAGAAACACATTTGAAAAAAATAAATAAATAAAAAGAATGGGCTCCACTGTATTTTTGACATAAGCCTATGGCAACCAATCAGAGACGCCAGCAAAATGGGTGAGGGGCGCAAGAGGCAATCACCGACGCTGTAACAGACAGTGGGCATCTGTGATTGGCTGTTGGAGTAAGTGCAGTAACCTGGAAGCAGCCCATACATTCTAGCATCTAGCGTGCAATGAATAACCAGAAAGTTAATGAGCAGCCGTGTAAGTACAAGCACGTGAATACGGTAAATCACGCTGATGATTAATCACTGTTTAGTTTATTTTTACAGCCCCCAAGCCCGACTAGCCACCATTTCATAACTTTAAAATCCAGATTTGCTGTTCAGGCTCTAGTTCAGGTCAAGTCTGGTCCCAAACTCGGATTTTAAAAAAAAAAAGTTAGTCCGGATCCATTGAAACGAAACATCAACAGGTTCGCCCATCACTAATCCTTATGAACACATTATGCCAAATGGAAAATTATAACCGTCCACTACTGTATTAGATTCTTCTACAAAAGTTAAGTTTGTTCAGAAGAATATAGTGCTTTATTTTTTTTACAATGTAATTTTCAAAAGATAACAAACCACTCATATGACAAATATTTAATAAGAGTGGACATCTTACAAATATCACCACATATGTATTTATTTATTATGTGTGATAATGAAGCTGATGCAGTAAACTGACCTCCTTGTCTGGGGTGGCTGCGCTGTCATCTTGCTGGTCGGTCACGGAAGATGTACGACTCCGGTTCCCTGTTAGTGATGCTCTTGACTGCCCCTAATAAAGAAGGGTTTATTTAATTAAACACAGAAAAAAAAATAATTTTTAAGATTTTATTTCCCTAAAATTTACATTTTTTTCTCCCGCTTTTGTCCCATTAATAAAAATGCATTTGTAAATTAAAAAATTTTTTCAGGATATGTTTTCTTCATTGTACAAGCAAAATAAAGTAAGAAAAAAAAAACTATTTTATGTATGGTTTTAAAAATACAAAAGGGCAGTCATAATTTGGCAGAAATTTGTTAAACCAAAATATCCCTTTAAGATATGTCCACATGAACTGAATTTGTTGCATTAATCTGCATATCAAATCATAACTGTAAATGACATGGGTTTTGGTGCAGGCCTGTCACTGCAGATTTTCATGTACATGTGGATTTTGCATCACCAAATTCTGAACATAAACGTACCTTTACATGCCGCTACGGAAGGTTAGAAACCACCGGGTGTCTCACGTGCACGAGCACGTTTCAACGGTTCCTAAAGGTACCTGATACCGCACTTACACGCCGCTACAAGGTGCTCCACAGTAGGTTTTTTCTATCCCTGGAAGCACCGACGGGTGCCGCAGGTTACCTTCTGTAGAGCACCTTCTCTGATTTACACGCCGCTACTACAAGGGAATATGGGCGGACCTGGGACAGCAGGGACAACACATAGGCGTGCCAGAGTTGTGGATTACGAGACGCTCGTACGGTGATTGGACAATGCAATAGCATCATGATTGGCCAGCCAGCGCAGGAAGGCTGGCTAATACATGATGCTATTGCAATTGTGTATTGTTACTGGTCAGCTCCTTAAATATGCCTCCCTATGCAGGGACAACCAATCGTAACGCAGGATCTTCCACCAATGATCGCTGAATGGGGGCGGTATCCCAGAGGCTGTGTCACGCCCCAAGAAGTTCACAAGGTGATGAAAATACCTTCCTGTTCCTCGATTACACGCCGCTACCATCGGGTTCAAACCTACCTGTTTCTGAGCACGGCTGAAAGACAGGTGTCGACAGTGACCGGTGGCAACAACCTGAATTACATGCCGCTACCTCGCGGTGTTTTGATGGTACAAGATACAATTGTCTCCTACAGCCGGTGGTATCTAACCTTCCGTAGCGGCGTGTAAAGGTACCTTTAGGGTTTGTGCCCCCAGGACGTTTTTTAAGCAGTCCTGAATGTATCAAAACCTGAGGATCCTAGAGTCCTTGATAGGAGATTAGCTATGATCTTGTCTGTGTTTTCTGCGCATTTTTTTAATGTTTTTGTGCGTTTTTACTTCATTTTGATGCTGTGTTTTTCCACTGACTTTAGCAAAAAACAGGAAAATAATTAACATTTCAATTCTTTCCCATCCGCACCAAAAACGCAAGGATTTGACAGTCCTTGACACTTGCAAAACCAATGTGTGGGCACAGCGTTTCTGTGAAACACATTGGTTTTGCTGGAAATCAAAACCGCAGGAACAAATTAGCATAAATTACCATAAAACCAATGGTAAACTGCATCCAGAAACCGCAGGAACAAATTAGCATAAATTACCATAAAACCAATGGTAAACTGCATCCAGAAAACGCGCAGAAAACGCAGCAAAAACGTCCTGTGGACACTCATCCTTACATTGCTCACAGATTTGATGACACATTGTGCTTTTCACATATTATACACAAGAAGACTCAGCTTGTAAATCAACTAGAATATTTATATATGATGCACATGCAGGGGTACACTGAGGACATAAAGTTAAACAGTTTTTAACCCCATCCTTGCATAGTCAATTAAATTTTGTCTCCAGGAGAGATGAGAGGACTCGTAGATGTTCGGGTTGGGCTTGACTCCAGACTCCAAGCCCCATACAAGTCAATGGAGACCTGAACCTCTGAATTGAAAAAAGGCTGCAAAATGGTGGTAGTAAGGGCTAGGGTGCTGCTAACGGAAGACATCTGGGGGCAAATGCAGGAAAATTGCCCTGCAAACAAATGTGGGTAAGGAAATGGCTTAAAGATGTACTGTCACCATTGCAAGTATGGTTAAAGTAATAAACGGAAAATTTATTTTAACAAGTTTCCCTACAAAACAATAATTTAGAAAAAAAAAAAAAAGGCCCTTGGAGAGCTTGTTTATAGTGTTGACCTCCACGGCCAAGATTGGCAGAGTTCACCTGCATAGCAACAATTTTAACCAGCACCCCTTACAGAGTCTGTTCCACAGTTGAACTCACACACACAACTCAGATTGTCAAAGTTGCCCCATAGAGCAATAGCAGAAAATAAAAAAAAAATAAAAAGTGAAAAAGGACCCTACAGAGCCTGTTTTCAGGGTTGACACAGACAGCCAGGATTGGCATAGTTTAACTACAGAGCAACAATTTAAGTAGGCCCTAAAGGTATCGTCACACGCGGCGATATTGCTAGGCAATTTCACTGTCAATTTGCTGGTTGCAGTGAAATCATGGACACATTGTTCTATTTTGTTGCTGTGTACAAATGGAACAATGTGTCCATGATTTCACTGCAACCAGCAAATTGCCTGTGAAACTGCCTAGCAATATCGCCGCGTGTGACGGTACCTTTAGGCCCCTATCACATCACGATTTTATCTTGTCCATGGGGATCCTGTTTTTTACAATACCCCACGGCAGGAATGGACAGGCCTAGATGTGTACCTCTGGATGCCATTTCTGTGTCCGAATCCGGGATTTTGACAGATCCGGACACAGAAAGAGCTGGGGGGAGCCCAGTAGTGTCGGGGCTGTGATGTCACGCAGGGGGAGGAAGAATCCTGTGATCCTCCCCCAGTGTGACATGTCAGGGCTGTAGTTTTGCTTTCTCAGTGTATCTACAGACACTGGGAAAGCAAAATAAAAGAAAAAACGTATTAAAAATAAAAAAAAATGAATCCTCACCTCTCTGCCGGCTGTCCGGGAACCAAGAAGACATTCGGATGCTGCGATGACCTTAAAGATCTGTGATTGGCCAGTAGTGATAATGTGATATGTGACGTCACATACCACCTGATTGCTACAGGCCAATCACATTTTAGGTCAAGGTCCTGGCAGCATTCGGACGTCTTTTTGGTTCCCTGACAGCCGTTGGAGAGGTGAGGATTTTATTTTTTTTATTTTTTAACATTCAATTACCGTATTTTTCGCTTTATAAGACGCACCTGATTATAAGACGCACCCACAATATTGGTTAAGGAAAAGAGAAAAAAAACTTTTTTAATGTTAAATGAAGTTCGTCTTATAATGCCAGTGTCCGTCTTACAGATCACTGTCCCCTGGCGCTGGCACACTGTCCCCTGGCTGGCACACTGTCCCTTGGCGCTGGCACACTGTCCTCTGGCGCTGGCACACTGTCCCCTGGCACACTGTCCCCTGGCGCTGGCACACTGTCCCCTGGCGCTGGCACACTGTCCCCTGGCGCTGGCACACTGTCCCCTGGCGCTGGCACACCGTCCCCTGGCGCTGGCACACCGTCCCCTGGCGCTGGCACACCGTCCCCTGGCGCTGGCACACCGTCCCCTGGCGCTGGCACACCGTCCCCTGGCGCTGGCACACCGTCCCCTGGCGCTGGCACACCGTCCCCTGGCGCTGGCACACCGTCCCCTGGCGCTGGCACACTGTCCCCTGGCGCTGGCACACTGTCCCCTGGTGCTGGCACACTGTCCCCTGGCGCTGGCACACTGTCCCCTGGCTGGCACACTGTCCCCTGGCGCTGGCACACTGTCCCCTGGCGCTGGCACACTGTCTCCTGGCGCTGGCACACTGTCTCCTGGCGCTGGCACACTGTCTCCTGGCGCTGGCACACTGTCCCCTGGCGCTGACACACTGTCCCCTGGCGCTGGCACACTGTCCCCTGGCGCTGGCACACTGTCCCCTGGCTGGCACACTGTCCCCTGGCGCTGGTACACTGTCCCCTGGCTGACACACTGTCCCCTGGCGCTGACACACTGTCCCCTGGCGCTGGCACACTGTCCCCTGGAACTGGCACACTGTCCCCTGGCTGGCACACTGTCTCCTGGCGCTGACACACTGTCCCCTGACTGGCACACTGTCCCCTGGCGCTGGCACACTGTCCCCTGGCGCTGGCACACTGTCCCCTGGCGCTGGCACACTGTCCCCTGGCTGACACACTGTCTCCTGGCTTGCACACTGTCTCCTGGCGCTGGCACACTGTCCCCTGACTGGCACACTGTCCCCTGGCGCTGGCACACTGTCCCCTGGTGCTGGCACACTGTCCCCTGGCGCTGGCACACTGTCCCCTGGCGCTGGCACACTGTCCCCTGGCGCTGGCACACTGTCCCCTGGCGCTGGCACACTGTCTCCTGGCGCTGGCACACTGTCTCCTGGCGCTGGCACACTGTCCCCTGGCGCTGGCACACTGTCCCCTGGCTGGCACACTGTCTCCTGGCGCTGGTACACTGTCCCCTGGCTGACACACTGTCCCCTGGCGCTGACACACTGTCCCCTGGCGCTGGCACACTGTCCCCTGGAACTGGCACACTGTCCCCTGGCTGGCACACTGTCTCCTGGCGCTGACACACTGTCCCCTGACTGGCACACTGTCCCCTGGCGCTGGCACACTGTCCCCTGGCGCTGGCACACTGTCCCCTGGCTGACACACTGTCTCCTGGCTTGCACACTGTCTCCTGGCGCTGGCACACTGTCCCCTGACTGGCACACTGTCCCCTGGCGCTGGCACACTGTCCCCTGGCGCTGGCACACTGTCCCCTGGCGCTGGCACACTGTCCCCTGGCGCTGGCACACTGTCCCCTGGCGCTGGCACACTGTCCCCTGGCTGGCACACTGTCCCCTGGCGCTGGCACACTGTCCCCTGGCGCTGGCACACTGTCCCCTGGCGCTGGCACACTGTCCCCTGGCGCTGGCACACTGTCCCCTGGCACACTGTCCCCTGGCACACTGTCCCCTCGCGCTGGCACACTGTCCCCTCGCGCTGGCACACTGTCCCCTCGCGCTGGCACACTGTCCCCTCGCGCTGGCACACTGTCCCCTCGCGCTGGCACACTGTCCCCTCGCGCTGGCACACTGTCCCCTCGCGCTGGCACACTGTCCCCTCGCGCTGGCACACTGTCCCCTCGCGCTGGCACACTGTCCCCTCGCGCTGGCACACTGTCCCCTCGCGCTGGCACACTGTCCCCTCGCGCTGGCACACTGTCCCCTCGCGCTGGCACACTGTCCCCTCGCGCTGGCACACTGTCCCCTGGCGCTGGCACACTGTCCCCTGGCGCTGGCACACTGTCCCCTGGCGCTGGCACACTGTCCCCTGGCACACTGTCCCCTGGAGCAGGGCACACATCCCCTGCACAACTGGCAGATGTGTTCCTGGTGTCTCCCACCTTGTTGCTGCAGGACCGGAGCGAGCAGTGGGAGCCGCCATGTTTTTTGTGGCCGGCTTCATTCAGTAACAGTAGAGGCTTCAACAAAATGGCCGCCGCCATAGTGGAGACAGGCGGCCAACTGAGGTTTCTACCTCTACCGGCCAGCTGCTGCACAAAAAACATGGCGGCGCCCACCAAACGCTGCAGCCGGCAGAACTCCGTTGCTCCGGTCCTGCAGCTGTGCCCCCCAGCCACCGGAAGCTGCTGCTAAGCCGCCGCACCCCTCACCACCCCTCCGCCAGTAATATTTAATTTCTTTTTTTTTTTTTTTTTAAAGATTCGCTTTTTAAGACGCACCCCCATTCTCCCCCCCAATTTTGGGGAACAAAAGTGCGTCTTAAAAAGCGAAAAATACGGTATTTAATTTCATTTCAGCAGTGTATGTAGATAGAGTATGTAGATACACTGCTAAAGTGAAATTACACTGAGCAGAGCAGTTTTAGTGTGTTGAGCATGCTCAGTACACTAAAATCAGATCCAGGAAACAATCCTGTTTTTTCCCAGATCCAAGCTCCATAGGCCCCCATGTAGGGCTGGGCGATTAATCGAATTAATTCGATTAATTCGCCCCCTGCTGTGGCCACGATTGTAGTTTTCTTACAAATCGTGTAATTCGATTTAAAATGGCGGCATTTCCGGTCCGGCGTCACCTGGCACACTGCGGTGCGCTCTTCCTCCTCCCCGGCCGGCGCTGGACTGGCCCGGACACTGGGGGCCGCTGACCTCCGCCTCCTCCCCAGCCGGCGGTGACAAGCAGCACAGCAGAGCGCAGCATGGCTCCGGTGCTGGTCCGCCCCGCCCCCTGGCAGCAGTTAACACCCCCCGGGCACGTCGCGCTGTGGCTGACATCACCCGGCGCGCCGCACAGACGGAGTCACGGAGAGGAGAAGAGGAGCCGAGGTTAGGAGCTGCTGACCGCTGTGGCCTGCCTCCTCCTCCTGAGTCCCGACTCCTGACTCAGATTGAGTCGTGCGGGTCCCGGTCCGTCCTAGGCTAGCTGCGCCTACAACTCTACTCCCTACTCCTAATAAAGTAACAAGTAACGCTAAACAGGCGTGGGAGGGGGGGTTTATGTGCAGGGGGGGGGGGGGTGCCTGTGGCAGTTATGAGGTGTATATATATCTACATCAGGGCAGGTGCAGGCACACTATGAGGTGTATATATGTATATGATATATACACCTCATAGTGTGTGTGCCTGTCTGATGTATACATATATTCACAAAAACTACTAGAAAAAAAGCAGCATCAGAAAAAACTTACCATCCATGCCAAAGACAAAAAACCAAAAGCACTTACAGGACGCAGTCAGAGCCCAATTGTGGAGCAAGCCCAGCTGCTGGCTGATGAGTCGCCTCTACCAGCAAAACGTGGGAGGCGACCTGCCATGCATACACTAGGCCTGCATAGAGCACCATTCACACTGATACATATGATGCAGAGTGTCTGAAAGCTACCCAACCGCTCCGCTGCCTGAGCATTGGGCCGCACAGTACGATGCTTCTGCACCACTGGATGAACGGCGCCCCTATGGGCCCAACTGCGCCCTGGATGGATAAAAAAGTGCAAAAGTTTTTTATATGATAAATAAAAAACCTTTATAGATGGGATTTTGGTTCATGTGTTGGCCCAAGACATTTAAGCTGATGACCCACGATCAAGGGATCCCATGCTCACCAGTCCTAACAAAATTGTACAAAAACTACTAGAAAAAAAGCAGCATCAGAAAAAACTTACCATCCATGCCAAAGACAAAAAACCAAAAGCACTTACAGGACGCAGTCAGAGCCCAATTGTGGAGCAAGCCCAGCTGCTGGCTGATGAGTCGCCTCTACCAGCAAAACGTGGGAGGCGACCTGCCATGCATACACTAGGCCTGCATAGAGCACCATTCACACTGATACATATGATGCAGAGTGTCTGAAAGCTACCCAACCGCTCCGCTGCCTGAGCATTGGGCCGCACAGTACGATGCTTCTGCACCACTGGATGAACGGCGCCCCTATGGGCCCAACTGCGCCCTGGATGGATAAAAAAGTGCAAAAGTTTTTTATATGATAAATAAAAAACCTTTATAGATGGGATTTTGGTTCATGTGTTGGCCCAAGACATTTAAGCTGATGACCCACGATCAAGGGATCCCATGCTCACCAGTCCTAACAAAATTGTACAAAAACTACTAGAAAAAAAGCAGCATCAGAAAAAACTTACCATCCATGCCAAAGACAAAAAACCAAAAGCACTTACAGGACGCAGTCAGAGCCCAATTGTGGAGCAAGCCCAGCTGCTGGCTGATGAGTCGCCTCTACCAGCAAAACGTGGGAGGCGACCTGCCATGCATACACTAGGCCTGCATAGAGCACCATTCACACTGATACATATGATGCAGAGTGTCTGAAAGCTACCCAACCGCTCCGCTGCCTGAGCATTGGGCCGCACAGTACGATGCTTCTGCACCACTGGATGAACGGCTCCCCTATGGGCCCAACTGCGCCCTGGATGGATAAAAAAGTGCAAAAGTTTTTTATATGATAAATAAAAAACCTTTATAGATGGGATTTTGGTTCATGTGTTGGCCCAAGACATTTAAGCTGATGACCCACGATCAAGGGATCCCATGCTCACCAGTCCTAACAAAATTGTACAAAAACTACTAGAAAAAAAGCAGCATCAGAAAAAACTTACCATCCATGCCAAAGACAAAAAACCAAAAGCACTTACAGGACGCAGTCAGAGCCCAATTGTGGAGCAAGCCCAGCTGCTGGCTGATGAGTCGCCTCTACCAGCAAAACGTGGGAGGCGACCTGCCATGCATACACTAGGCCTGCATAGAGCACCATTCACACTGATACATATGATGCAGAGTGTCTGAAAGCTACCCAACCGCTCCGCTGCCTGAGCATTGGGCCGCACAGTACGATGCTTCTGCACCACTGGATGAACGGCGCCCCTATGGGCCCAACTGCGCCCTGGATGGATAAAAAAGTGCAAAAGTTTTTTATATGATAAATAAAAAACCTTTATAGATGGGATTTTGGTTCATGTGTTGGCCCAAGACATTTAAGCTGATGACCCACGATCAAGGGATCCCATGCTCACCAGTCCTAACAAAATTGTACAAAAACTACTAGAAAAAAAGCAGCATCAGAAAAAACTTACCATCCATGCCAAAGACAAAAAACCAAAAGCACTTACAGGACGCAGTCAGAGCCCAATTGTGGAGCAAGCCCAGCTGCTGGCTGATGAGTCGCCTCTACCAGCAAAACGTGGGAGGCGACCTGCCATGCATACACTAGGCCTGCATAGAGCACCATTCACACTGATACATATGATGCAGAGTGTCTGTAAGCTACCCAACCGCTCCGCTGCCTGAGCATTGGGCCGCACAGTACGATGCTTCTGCACCACTGGATGAACGGCGCCCCTATGGGCCCAACTGCGCCCTGGATGGATAAAAAAGTGCAAAAGTTTTTTATATGATAAATAAAAAACCTTTATAGATGGGATTTTGGTTCATGTGTTGGCCCAAGACATTTAAGCTGATGACCCACGATCAAGGGATCCCATGCTCACCAGTCCTAACAAAATTGTACAAAAACTACTAGAAAAAAAGCAGCATCAGAAAAAACTTACCATCCATGCCAAAGACAAAAAACCAAAAGCACTTACAGGACGCAGTCAGAGCCCAATTGTGGAGCAAGCCCAGCTGCTGGCTGATGAGTCGCCTCTACCAGCAAAACGTGGGAGGCGACCTGCCATGCATACACTAGGCCTGCATAGAGCACCATTCACACTGATACATATGATGCAGAGTGTCTGAAAGCTACCCAACCGCTCCGCTGCCTGAGCATTGGGCCGCACAGTACGATGCTTCTGCACCACTGGATGAACGGCGCCCCTATGGGCCCAACTGCGCCCTGGATGGATAAAAAAGTGCAAAAGTTTTTTATATGATAAATAAAAAACCTTTATAGATGGGATTTTGGTTCATGTGTTGGCCCAAGACATTTAAGCTGATGACCCACGATGTCCCCTGGCTGGCACACTGTCCCCTGGCGCTGGCACACTGTCCCCTGGCGCTGGCACACTGTCCCCTGGCGCTGGCACACTGTCCCCTGGCGCTGGCACACTGTCCCCTGGCGCTGGCACACTGTCCCCTGGCGCTGGCACACTGTCCCCTGGCGCTGGCACACTGTCCCCTGGCACACTGTCCCCTGGAGCAGGGCACACATCCCCTGCACAACTGGCAGATGTGTTCCTGGTGTCTCCCACCTTGTTGCTGCAGGACCGGAGCGAGCAGTGGGAGCCGCCATGTTTTTTGTGGCCGGCTTCATTCAGTAACAGTAGAGGCTTCAACAAAATGGCCGCCGCCATAGTGGAGACAGGCGGCCAACTGAGGTTTCTACCTCTACCGGCCAGCTGCTGCACAAAAAACATGGCGGCGCCCACCAAACGCTGCAGCCGGCAGAACTCCGTTGCTCCGGTCCTGCAGCTGTGCCCCCCAGCCACCGGAAGCTGCTGCTAAGCCGCCGCACCCCTCACCACCCCTCCGCCGGTAATATTTAATTTTTTTTTTTTTTTTTTTAAAGATTCGCTTTTTAAGACGCACCCCCATTCTCCCCCCCAATTTTGGGGAACAAAAGTGCGTCTTAAAAAGCGAAAAATACGGTATTTAATTTCATTTCAGCAGTGTATGTAGATAGAGTATGTAGATACACTGCTAAAGTGAAATTACACTGAGCAGAGCAGTTTTAGTGTGTTGAGCATGCTCAGTACACTAAAATCAGATCCAGGAAACAATCCTGTTTTTTCCCAGATCCAAGCTCCATAGGCCCCCATGTAGGGCTGGGCGATTAATCGAATTAATTCGATTAATTCGCCCCCTGCTGTGGCCACGATTGTAGTTTTCTTACAAATCGTGTAATTCGATTTAAAATGGCGGCATTTCCGGTCCGGCGTCACCTGGCACACTGCGGTGCGCTCTTCCTCCTCCCCGGCCGGCGCTGGACTGGCCCGGACACTGGGGGCCGCTGACCTCCGCCTCCTCCCCAGCCGGCGGTGACAAGCAGCACAGCAGAGCGCAGCATGGCTCCGGTGCTGGTCCGCCCCGCCCCCTGGCAGCAGTTAACACCCCCCGGGCACGTCGCGCTGTGGCTGACATCACCCGGCGCGCCGCACAGACGGAGTCACGGAGAGGAGAAGAGGAGCCGAGGTTAGAAGCTGCTGACCGCTGTGGCCTGCCTCCTCCTCCTGAGTCCCGACTCCTGACTCAGATTGAGTCGTGCGGGTCCCGGTCCGTCCTAGGCTAGCTGCGCCTACAACTCTACTCCCTACTCCTAATAAAGTAACAAGTAACGCTAAACAGGCGTGGGAGGGGGGTTTATGTGCAGGGGGGGGGGGGGGGGTGCCTGTGGCAGTTATGAGGTGTATATATATCTACATCAGGGCAGGTGCAGGCACACTATGAGGTGTATATATGTATATGATATATACACCTCATAGTGTGTGTGCCTGTCTGATGTATACATATATTCACAAAAACTACTAGAAAAAAAGCAGCATCAGAAAAAACTTACCATCCATGCCAAAGACAAAAAACCAAAAGCACTTACAGGACGCAGTCAGAGCCCAATTGTGGAGCAAGCCCAGCTGCTGGCTGATGAGTCGCCTCTACCAGCAAAACGTGGGAGGCGACCTGCCATGCATACACTAGGCCTGCATAGAGCACCATTCACACTGATACATATGATGCAGAGTGTCTGAAAGCTACCCAACCGCTCCGCTGCCTGAGCATTGGGCCGCACAGTACGATGCTTCTGCACCACTGGATGAACGGCGCCCCTATGGGCCCAACTGCGCCCTGGATGGATAAAAAAGTGCAAAAGTTTTTTATATGATAAATAAAAAACCTTTATAGATGGGATTTTGGTTCATGTGTTGGCCCAAGACATTTAAGCTGATGACCCACGATCAAGGGATCCCATGCTCACCAGTCCTAACAAAATTGTACAAAAACTACTAGAAAAAAAGCAGCATCAGAAAAAACTTACCATCCATGCCAAAGACAAAAAACCAAAAGCACTTACAGGACGCAGTCAGAGCCCAATTGTGGAGCAAGCCCAGCTGCTGGCTGATGAGTCGCCTCTACCAGCAAAACGTGGGAGGCGACCTGCCATGCATACACTAGGCCTGCATAGAGCACCATTCACACTGATACATATGATGCAGAGTGTCTGAAAGCTACCCAACCGCTCCGCTGCCTGAGCATTGGGCCGCACAGTACGATGCTTCTGCACCACTGGATGAACGGCGCCCCTATGGGCCCAACTGCGCCCTGGATGGATAAAAAAGTGCAAAAGTTTTTTATATGATAAATAAAAAACCTTTATAGATGGGATTTTGGTTCATGTGTTGGCCCAAGACATTTAAGCTGATGACCCACGATCAAGGGATCCCATGCTCACCAGTCCTAACAAAATTGTACAAAAACTACTAGAAAAAAAGCAGCATCAGAAAAAACTTACCATCCATGCCAAAGACAAAAAACCAAAAGCACTTACAGGACGCAGTCAGAGCCCAATTGTGGAGCAAGCCCAGCTGCTGGCTGATGAGTCGCCTCTACCAGCAAAACGTGGGAGGCGACCTGCCATGCATACACTAGGCCTGCATAGAGCACCATTCACACTGATACATATGATGCAGAGTGTCTGAAAGCTACCCAACCGCTCCGCTGCCTGAGCATTGGGCCGCACAGTACGATGCTTCTGCACCACTGGATGAACGGCGCCCCTATGGGCCCAACTGCGCCCTGGATGGATAAAAAAGTGCAAAAGTTTTTTATATGATAAATAAAAAACCTTTATAGATGGGATTTTGGTTCATGTGTTGGCCCAAGACATTTAAGCTGATGACCCACGATGTCCCCTGGCTGGCACACTGTCCCCTGGCGCTGGCACACTGTCCCCTGGCGCTGGCACACTGTCCCCTGGCGCTGGCACACTGTCCCCTGGCGCTGGCACACTGTCCCCTGGCGCTGGCACACTGTCCCCTGGCGCTGGCACACTGTCCCCTGGCGCTGGCACACTGTCCCCTGGCACACTGTCCCCTGGAGCAGGGCACACATCCCCTGCACAACTGGCAGATGTGTTCCTGGTGTCTCCCACCTTGTTGCTGCAGGACCGGAGCGAGCAGTGGGAGCCGCCATGTTTTTTGTGGCCGGCTTCATTCAGTAACAGTAGAGGCTTCAACAAAATGGCCGCCGCCATAGTGGAGACAGGCGGCCAACTGAGGTTTCTACCTCTACCGGCCAGCTGCTGCACAAAAAACATGGCGGCGCCCACCAAACGCTGCAGCCGGCAGAACTCCGTTGCTCCGGTCCTGCAGCTGTGCCCCCCAGCCACCGGAAGCTGCTGCTAAGCCGCCGCACCCCTCACCACCCCTCCGTCGGTAATATTTAATTTTTTTTTTTTTTTTTTTTTTTTTTTTTTAAAGATTCGCTTTTTAAGACGCACCCCCATTCTCCCCCCCAATTTTGGGGAACAAAAGTGCGTCTTAAAAAGCGAAAAATACGGTATTTAATTTCATTTCAGCAGTGTATGTAGATAGAGTATGTAGATACACTGCTAAAGTGAAATTACACTGAGCAGAGCAGTTTTAGTGTGTTGAGCATGCTCAGTACACTAAAATCAGATCCAGGAAACAATCCTGTTTTTTCCCAGATCCAAGCTCCATAGGCCCCCATGTAGGGCTGGGCGATTAATCGAATTAATTCGATTAATTCGCCCCCTGCTGTGGCCACGATTGTAGTTTTCTTACAAATCGTGTAATTCGATTTAAAATGGCGGCATTTCCGGTCCGGCGTCACCTGGCACACTGCGGTGCGCTCTTCCTCCTCCCCGGCCGGCGCTGGACTGGCCCGGACACTGGGGGCCGCTGACCTCCGCCTCCTCCCCAGCCGGCGGTGACAAGCAGCACAGCAGAGCGCAGCATGGCTCCGGTGCTGGTCCGCCCCGCCCCTGGCAGCAGTTAACACCCCCCGGGCACGTCGCGCTGTGGCTGACATCACCCGGCGCGCCGCACAGACGGAGTCACGGAGAGGAGAAGAGGAGCCGAGGTTAGGAGCTGCTGACCGCTGTGGCCTGCCTCCTCCTCCTGAGTCCCGACTCCTGACTCAGATTGAGTCGTGCGGGTCCCGGTCCGTCCTAGGCTAGCTGCGCCTACAACTCTACTCCCTACTCCTAATAAAGTAACAAGTAACGCTAAACAGGCGTGGGAGGGGGGGTTTATGTGCAGGGGGGGGGGGGGTGCCTGTGGCAGTTATGAGGTGTATATATATCTACATCAGGGCAGGTGCAGGCACACTATGAGGTGTATATATGTATATGATATATACACCTCATAGTGTGTGTGCCTGTCTGATGTATACATATATTCACCTCAAAGTGTGCCTGCCTGAGGTATAAATATAATATAATATATATATATATATATATAATATATATATATATATATATACACATACATACACACACTTCAGGCAGGCACACTTTGAGGTGTATATATGTATACATCAGGCAGTGAAACACAATACACAGAGCACAGCTGTATATAGATGACTGTCATCTATATACAGCTGTGCTGTGTGTGCAGCCTGTGCGTGCTCTATATACAGCCCAGTGCACGGTGTGTGATATATACTGTGTATGCTGTGTGTATGATAGATACTGTGTGTATGATATATGCTGTAGATACTGTGTGTATGATATATGCTGTAGATACTGTGTGTATGATATATACTGTGTGTATGAATATATACTGTATATACTGTGTGTATGATATATACTGTATATACTGTGTGTATGATATATGCTGTAGATACTGTGTGTATGATATATGCTGTGGATACTGTGTGTATGATATATACTGTATATACTGTGTGTATGATATATACTGTATATACTGTGTGTATGATATATACTGTATATACTGTGTATGCTGTATACACTGTGTATGCTGTATACATATATAAAAAAAAAATCGAGATTTAAATCGAAAATCGTCCATAGGTTTAAAAAAAATCGAGATTTTGATTTTTTCCAAAATCGCCCAGCCCTACCCCCATGTTATTTGAATCGGACAGCGTCGGATCCGATGCTGTCACATTGTGTCCGCTGCATCCAAAATCGGAGCAGTCTCCGATTTTGGGGACGTGAAAAAAAATGGACACAATCAGATCCCTGCACACATGGATGGCTATTAAGCACCAATCCGTGCCAATAGGGATACATGCGGCCAAATCGGATCTGTGGCTATCTATTTTACAATGGATAGCCACGGATGCACAAAAATCATGATGTGAAAGGGGCCTTAGGGTATGTGCCCACAGGACGTTTTTTAAGCAGTCCTGAATGCAGCAAAACTTGAGCTGCTTTCAAGGATCCCAGAGTCCTTACTAGGAGATTAGCTATGATCTTGTCTGCGTTTTTACTGCGTTTTTGATCCTGCGTTTTTCCTGCGTTTTTTCCATTGACTGCAGCAAAAACGCAGGAAAAATAGAACATGTCAATTCTATCCTATCCGCACCAAAACCACAGGTATTTGACAGTTCTTGACACTTGCAAAACCAAAGTGTGTGCACAGCGTTTCTGTGAAACACATTGGTTTTGCTGGGAATCAAAACCGCAGGAACAAATTAGCATAAATTACCATAAAACCAATGGTAAACTGCATCCAGAAACCGCAGGAACAAATTAGCATAAATTACCATAAAACCAATGGTAAACCGCAGGAACAAATTAGCATAAATTACCATAAAACCAATGGTAAACCGCAGGCAGAAAACGCACCAAAAACGCAGCAAAAATGTCCTGTGGGCACATACCCTTACAGAAAGAAAAATAGAAATAGAATAGAAAAATAAAACCAGAGCCACAGGGTCTCTTTTTCAGATAGTGACTAATTGCACTATTATACAAAATGATCCTGGTTTAAAAACTTGCACATATCCAATGTAAAAATCCCAAAGCTCACACACCCAAAACCCACTGTATGGGCATAAGAATTACAGCCGATCACAGACCCGAAGAACTGGTTATAGGTAACCTGTCCCCTCCAAACATCTCTGATCTAATTTCCTAATCACTAATGCAAATGCAATCATCAGCCCTCACAACATTTTATCTGCTCACCACGAGGTCCTCATCTCTTGAGATTTCTCTTCTGAAACACACTACCCATAACTGGTCACTCATATCTACATATGAAACCGTTAACAGCTACCCATAAACCCACCAATTGAGAAAGCCAAAAACAGTAAGGCTATGTACATGCACACGTAGAACAAAGCTCACAATGTATATGTTATAGCTTACACTGGCCGCCAATCACCAGATGAAGGCCAAACGTGTGTCCTTGGCATAAGTCTACATCATATGCAATGGCATACTATGTGTTAAGTTTAGGAGTAATCCCTGATTTATAAGATAGATTATATTTTCCTGATGGGTCTGACCACTAGGACCTCAAACGGTCCTGAGAACAGAAATCTGCAAAATGGGACACAGGGTGAATATGCTCGGTGTTGCTCAATTCATTTTCATAGGACACTGATCACAATTTGAAGGTTCTTGTGTAAGGGGTGCACCATGACACTAGAACACTGTTTTCGCAAAAAAAACAAAGTTTATTAATTGAAAACCTTTATTTTACACAAAACAAGATAATCATAATTAGAGAACAGCAATGACTGTAGCACGGAGAAAGATTTTGGCTACGTTCACACATAGCATATTTTGTTGCGTATTGCGCTTTTTCCTGCGTTTTCAGTATTTTTTGCTGTGTTTTACGCTGTGTTTTTTGCAGTGAGACTGAAGGCACAAGGTGTGAGGGAAACTCACATGGCACTCAGACCAGTGTTGCCATATCAGGCAGGGCACACTGGTGCGAGTCCCCCGCACCTAACTCGCAATGTGAGTCAGAAGCGAGTGCAGTCGTAGCATGCTGCAACTGCAAGCGATTCCCTCGCGCGAGAGGGCAATAGAAGTGTATGGGGTCGAGAAAAACTCGCACCCATACCCTACACGGGGCGATAACTCGCACCCATATTTAGATTTCCCATGCAGTGCCGGTACAGTTAGCTATCATCTTGTACTGCTGTGACAGCAGTGGTACAATATGTTTAGCTAATACAATGATGATGGGTTTAAAATAATGTATTCCGGAGTTATTTTAGCTATTAACCCCATCACCATCCTCTGCACCGCATGTGTGCGCAGAGTTTGCTGATGCGGCTCAAATCCCGGTGATGAAGGAGTTAATAGAAGCTGGTGTAGTGGCACCATGTATGTTGAGTGTCCTCACTCTCTGCAAACATGGTGTGATTACACCGTGTGTGAAAGGGTTAATTGTTCAGTAAAATGGGTTAAAAGAACTGTTGGGTTTATAACTTCACTGAGAAAGCCGGCGCCCTGTTACTGCCTATGGGGAGCTGTCCCCTCTGCATGGTGCTGAAGGCGAGACAGGGCTTCAGCACCATGCAGAGGGGACAGCTCCCCATAGGCAGTAAGGCCCCCTTCATACCACGGTTTTTCCCTGATCAGGTTCGATCAGGTTTCTGTATCAAAACCAGGAGTGTCTCCAAAACTCAGAACAGGTGTCAATCTTTCAATTATAGTTTTTCTCTGCAAGTTCCTCTCCTGGTTTTGACACACAAAACCTAATCGAACCTGATCAGGGAAAAGCCGTGCTGTGAAGGAAGCCTAACAGAGCGCCAGCTTTCTCAGTGAAATTCTAAACCCGACAGTTCTTTTAACCCATTTTACTGAACAATTAACCCCTGCACACACATGGTGTAATGACACCATGTTTGCAGAGAGTGAGACACTCTCAACATACATGGTGCCACTACACCAGCTTCATATTAACCCCTTCATCACCAGGATTTGAGCCGCATCAGCAAACTCTGCGCACACATTCGGGGCAGAGGATGCTGATGGGGTTAATAGCTAAAATAACCCCGGAATACATTATTTTACACCCATCATCATTGTATTAGCTAAACATCTTGTACCGCTGCTGTCACAGCAGTACAAGATGATAGCTGTTAGTTTGTATTTCCCACTATACCTAAGAGTTTCTATTCCCCGACAAATGCTGTCCACGGTCCTTCAGGACCATGGACAGCATCTCTATCATACGCAGCACACAGGCACTCACAGCATACTCACATCAATACATGCAGGCACACTCACGACACTCGCACCACACACACCCACAAACACGCATTACACTGGCATCAGTGTGCCTTCAGCCTGAAACGCAATTCTGGATACGCATCCCAGCAAAACGATCCAAGTACCAAAGCGATCAAGAGGACTATACCCACGGCCTCATTTGCCTCAAGTCTCATTTGGAACTCTTTTTGGAGTGACGGATTTACTGTAAATAATATTGACTTTTTTCTGAGCACCCTACCAGTCAAGCCATACATTTTTTCTGTGTGTGCTCCTGAATACACCATGACCCCATGTCGTTTTCCATGTTTTTGTATGCTGAAGATGAATCTACAGCTCTAGTATCTAGAGTCCCCACCTTCAGCTCCTTCCTCACAGTCCCAGCTGAGGAGAAGAGAGGTAAAGATTATGAAAATGAGTAAAGGCCCCGTTACACGGTACGAGATCGTGAACGATATTGCTGAAACGTCACGGGTTTGGAGTCGTTGAAACGACATTGTTAGGACACCGAGATACCCCTTAACACCGAGAGATCCCTTAACACCGAGATATGACTACGATAAATCGTTGGATTGCTGATCGCAGATTTGAAAACATGTTCTCAAATCAAAAGATCATTGATCAGCCAACCTGCTGCATCGTTCTGTGTGACACCGCAATAACGATGTTATTAACAACTTCGCCTATTCACAAAAGTGAACAAGTATCGTTCGCTGGATTGTGCGAACAATAGCTGCTCGCCACATCGTTGGTGAGTTGTGCACGATATCTAGACGTGTGACATCTCAACAATGATGTCAAAAAGATGTCCTAACGACCAAGATCGTTGGTGATATCTTAACGACATTGAAGCGTGTAACGGTACCATTAGACAGGTTGCACTTGATCTCCATCTTGCCACCCTAGTGGAGTATCACAAATCCAAACGGATTCCGCGAGGCCTGAGGGTATCCCTCAGACCAACCCTATTTGCAGAAAACATTGAATTATGTGAGAAGTTCGAGGGAATACTCAACAAATGTTCCATTGACATTATAACCTTGACTATTGAACATCTACAAAAGGAAATTGCAACCTTTACCAACAAAAAGGAGGAGACGAGGAACAAATGTCGCATACCCTTTCAGAAACAGATTTCAATAGCCTCAAGTCTAGGACTAATACAGTAATCACAGAATTCAAGAAAAAAATCTCCAACTAAAGAAAAGATCCAAATACCAAAGCGATCAAGAGGACTATACCCACAGCCTCATTTGCCTCAAGTCTCATTTGGAACTCTTTTTGGAGTGCCGGATTTACTGTAAATTATATTGACTTTTTTCTGAGCACCCTACCAGTTGAGCCACACTTCCTTTCTGAATATAGGACAAAACAATGACAATTAAGGAAATGGTGTGTTGTTCTGATTTTGATGATCGCCAGTGTATGTGTCCTTCACTCAGCACGCTGGACCCTGTAAGAGCCGACATACCCCAGGAATAGAAGTGACCACCACTCAGCATATCAGGTCTTGTTAGCACCTTCATACACCAGCTGCGCTCTATAACAACAGTTGTACACCAGGAGTAGTGGTACTCTACTCAGCACCACCATACACCAGAATAGAAGTGTCTCCTACTTAGTACACCAGGTATTGTAAGCACCGCCATACGCCAGCTGGGCCCTGTAAGCACAACCACACACTGTTAATAGAGTGTCTCCCACCCAGCACACCGGCCCTGCCACATACCAGCCCGGGCCCCGCCACACATCAGCCCGGGCCCCGTAGGTACCGCCACACACCATCCCAGGCCCCGAGGGCACTGCCACACACCAGTCCGGCCCGGGCACTGCCACACACCAGCCCGGCCCGAGGCACTGCCACACACCAGCCCGGGCCCCGTGGGACTGCCACACACCATCGGGCCCGTGGGCACTGCCACACACCAGCCCGTCCCGTGGCACTGCCACACACCAGCCCGTCCCCGTGGGCATGCCACACAACAGCCCGGGCCCCGTGGGCACTGCCACACACACCAGCCCGGGCCCCGTGGGCACTGCCACACACCAGCCCGGCCCCGTGGGCACTGCCACACACCAGCCCGGGCCCCGTGGGCACTGCCACACACCAGCCCGGGCCCCGTGGGCACTGCCACACACCAGCCCCCCGTGGCACCCCCAGTGGGGACTGCCACACACCAGCCCGGTCCCCGTGGGCACTGCCACACACCAGCCCGTCCAGTGGCACTGCCACACACCAGCCCGGTCCCCGTGGGCACTGCCACACACACGCCCGGGCACTCCCCCCGTCCCGTGGCACTGCCACACACCAGCCCGGTCCCCGTGGGCACTGCCACACACCAGCCCGGCCCCGTGGGCACTGCCACACACCAGCCCGGTCCCCGTGGGCACTGCCACAACCAGCCCGGGCCCCGAGGGCACTGCCACACACCAGCCCGGGGCCGCCCCGCGGGCCACTGCCACACACCAGCCCGGGCCCCGTGGGCACTGCCACACACCAGCCCGGGCCCCGTGGGCACTGCCACACACCAGCCCGGGCCCCGTGGGCACTGCCACACACCAGCCCGGGCCCCGTGGCCTGCCACTGCACCACACACCAGCCCGGGCCCCGTGGGCACTGCCACACACCAGCCCGGGCCCCGTGGCACTGCACCAGCCACCCGACCTGGGACGCCACACCCCACCCGGGCCCCGTGGGCACTGCCACACACCAGCCCGGGCCCCGTGGGCACTGCCACACACCAGCCCGGGCCCCGAGGGCACTGTCACACACCAGCCCGGGCCCCGTGGCCACTGCCACACACCAGCCCGGGCCCCGTGGGCACTGCCACACACCAGCTGGCCCTGTAGGCACTGCCACACACCAGCCCGAGCCCCGTGGGCAGTGCCACACACCAGCTGGCCCTGTAGGCACTGCCACACACCAGAAATAGGAGTAACTGGCCTCCTGAAATAAAGTGCATGTGAAGCCTGAAAAGCAGATGCCATCTAGGCCTCCTGTCCCGACCACTGTAATGACAGACCCATTGTCTACTTCTGTGCCTGGTATTCCCTCTTTTAAAATAAATAAATTAATCTTCGTGTTCCACATAAAGTAGCAGTGACTCCACACCCTGTGCAGTGACGGTGGCCCCATACCTGTGTCTGGAGGCTGCTCCTCACAGGGGACTGCTCAGAGATCTTTTTCCTCAGGTCCTTGAACATCTTGAAGGCGGTGCAGAAGCTTCTACTATGAGGGAAAGACTAGTAATGGAGGAGCACACAGGAGCTCATGTCACACACTGCCTGTACACATATATGGAGCTGGGCACAACACTTCTTTACAGGGCACGATACTATCCCGGCTCTTCCACTTCCTGGTGGTCAATCACCCTGACACTGACACTGCTTGACGTGAAGAATCAACTGCGCATGCGTGGCCAACGTGGAGCTACGGGCTGCAGGAGGGGACAATCCGTGCTCACAGTCGCAGGTTGTATGACCACGCCCCTTTCGGTCCGTGTAGTGAGGTAGGCGCCGTCCAGCCCCCAGTAGCGCCATGGTACAGCGCTGGGCCGGGCTCCTCACGTTACAGGACGCTGGTAGACATGTAGCTCATCGGGAAGGTGATCGCCGATGTTCTGGCCTCTCTCTTCAGTTATCACTTATCTCGCATTCGCTTGCTTTACTCACTGGAGGCACTGGTTATCCCAGGTCGAGGTGCTGTAATCATCCCTCCCCTCCCCGGGTCCAGCACTGACTGACGGTGCTGCCGTGTTGTGTTCTGCACCGCTAACATCAGATGAACAGCCAATCAGCGGGCTCCTGACCCCACTGACTCCGGCACAAGCCACACTGGGCAACTATTGGTACCGTCCTGTTGCCATGACAACACCGCCAACAATAACACATTGGGCAGCAGCGGCCTGGGAAGGGAGAAAGGCCCTATATGTGTTTCGGATAGATTGTGTGATGGCGGAGATTGTCACTCCTGTGAGGACGTGGAAGAACTCCAGCGCCACCTTTAAGTAGCTCTTCATAATCATAGTCGACTTTTTGACAAGCCTTTTAATATAGCTAAGGGATTTGTGCCAGATCAGAACCCCAAACTACAGACGCTGCGTTTCGGGGTAACTGCCCCTCATCAGTGTAGTGTGTGGGATATTCTGATCTGGCTGTGTGAGTGGGCTAACACAAGGTCTGGGAACTTGCTATCTACCTTAAGCGGCCGTCACACGTTACGATATCTTGAAAGATATCGCTTGAACGCGCCAGATTTTACATCGCTTGAACGATGTCTGTGCGTGTGACGGCAAGATACAACGAGCGAGAATTGATGAAATCGCAAAATCGAGATCTGAGCTCCGGAGCTCACATCCTGCGATGAACTATTTAACGATCTGCTTCATCGTGGTGTATAACACCACGATGATCCATCTCCCAGCGGCAGAGCCTATGCTGGGAGATGGTATCTATGGTAAACGTCGGGTTACTAAGTGATGCGCGGCGCCTAGTAACCCGATGTGTACCATAGTAACCAGCGATCTCGCTGCTCCACATCGCTGGTGAGTCTGCCTGTGTGACATCTCACCAGCGATGTGAGCGATATTGTAAGCGATCGCGCGTGCATGTGATCGCTTACAATATCGCTAGCGATATCGTAGCGTGTGACGGCCGCTTTATGGAGAGAAGTTTTCCTGCAACCATAAGAAGACAGTTAAAGGGAACCAACCATAGGCGCACCCAAGGGGGGGACCTACGTGTCTGGACCCCCCCCTTTGGACGGCCCTGAGAAGTGGTGCAGTACACAAGGAGCTGGGCCCCTATGTCAGGAGACAGGAACAATTACACAGCACCCAAGGGCCCACAAAAGAGGCTGCTTTTAGGGGGCTTCGCTCCCCCAAACCCCCCCACTGGGGGCTTTGCCCCTCGGAACCCCGCGGGGGGGTGACACCCCCCTTTCAGGGCCGGTGTGTGTTTCTTGGACCCCTACCTTGGGAAATTTCTGGGTGCGCCACTGGAACCAACCACCTCAGATCACCCTAAAGGCCACTTCACACACACAGATATCTGAGTCCAATATCTGAACAGATCTCTGGTTGCAGTGAAATCATGGATACATTGCTCCATGTTGTACACAGCCACACAATGGAGCAATGTATCTATGATTTCACTGCAACCAGAGATCTGTTCAGATATTGGACTCAGATATCTGTGTGTGTGAAGTGGCCTTTATACACAGTTAGTACATGTCCCTGCACCCTAAGGATACCTTTCCAGCACTGTTTTTGTGTAAAATCTTGCATTAGTATAACTCATATAAAGAGTTTATAAAGTTACTAGCCTGGAGACATCTGGGCGTATCCCTCCTTCTGTTATACTTCAGGGCTGTGCATTCATTGCATGGCTGTGCTCCCCCTCCCTCTGTGCAGAGGAGATAACGATCACACCCATCAGGGCAGGGCAGCAGGCACGGAGGGAGGTAAGGAGATTTGAAGCTGGAGTGTCACTGAAGTGACAATTTGCATATTTTTTAGAGGAGGGATGCGGCTTCAAATCTCCTTATCTACTTAACTGTCTTCTTATGGTTGCAGGCAATCTCCTCTCCATAAGGTAGATAGCAAGTTCCCAGACCTTGTCTTAACCCATTCACACAACCAGATCAGAATATCCCACCCACTACACTGATGAGGGGCAGTTACCCCGAAACACAGCGTCTAGTTTGGGGTTCTGATCTGGCACAAATCCCTTATGGTGGGTTTACACACACCAATCATTGTATCCAATCTCTGAACCAATCTCTGGTTGCAGTGAAATCATGGACAGATTGCTCCATGTTGTACACAGCCACAAAATGGAACTATGTGTCCATGATTTCACTGCAACCAGAGATTGGTTCAGAGATTGGATACAATGATTGGTGTGTGTAAACCCACCATTAGTCATATTAAAAGGCTTGTCAGAAAGCTGACTATGACTTTGAGGAGCTACTTAAAGGTGGCGCTAGAGTTCGTCCACTTCCTTACTGAAGTGACAATTTGCATATGTCCTAGAGGAGGGATGCGGCTTCCAATCTCCTTATCTACTTAACTGTTTCCTTATTGTTGCAGGCAAACTCCTCTCCATAAGGTAGATAGCGAGTTCCCCAAACCTGATGGTGGAGAATCACTTTAATGGAAATGGCACAACCCAACAGTGGTAAAGGTCTACTACAGTATAGGTTCAGTTCACACTTAAGGTACCGTTGCACGCTTCAATGTTGAAACGATATCACTAACGATCTCATGGGCGCGCGGTTGTAAGGACATTGTTTAGACATTGTTGGTGAGATGTCACATGTCTAGATATCATGCACGATGCACCAACCAACCAGCGAGCAGCTATCATTCGCACAGCCCAGCAAAGTATACTTGCTCACTGTCGTCAATAGGGGAAGTCGTTAACGACATCGTTATTGCGGTGTCACACACAACGATGCAGCAGGTTGGCTGATCGTAGATCGTCTGCTTTGAGAACATGTTCTCAAATCTGCGATCAACAACTTATCGTACTCAATTCTAGGTGTCACACCAACGACATACTAACGATGTCGTTTGTACGACTCCAGACCCATGACGTTTAAACAATATCGTTCTCGATATCTTATCATGTAACGGTACCTTTAGAAGCGGTGTACAATGTGGATGAGAACAAAGTCAACATGGAGGGTGTCACAGAGGTCATTAAAAGCATTTGTGATAGCAGTAATATCTGCACAAGCGTGCCACCAGGCTGAACATGGTTTCTTATTCGTCCAGTTTCTTATTCGGGGCTGAAGTTGATATCTTATTCAGGAGTTTCTTATTCAGATATTATTTATTTTCTGTTTTTAACAGGTTTCTAAAAAAAATAATACATCACAAGTATATAATACCATGCAGTCATGTGACCTGTTATGAATACACTGAAAAACACCTACAAAAATTATAAGACTGGCACAAAAATGGGCATCAAACTGGGCATTGAGGTATGCTATTAAAGGGGTTAAATGGCTTTGGGCCACTGATCTTACACTACAATTACATATATAGGGAGGCCTAGCATCAAATTAATGTCAATATAAAAAACTTAAAGTGATCCTAAACCCAGAAACTGACCCCCCCTCATCTTTAGACCTGTCCCTGCACCCCCTCTTATCATTTCTAGCCATCCCTTTTGCAGAAAAAATCACTTTTGTAAAGTAAGAGAAAAAGTTATATTATTTTCTGTGTGAGTTCTCTGTTTCTGTGCAAGCCGCAATGGGCGGGGCCTGTGTTATGCTGCCTTGTAATTATGCATGCCCCTCTCTGCTTCTAAGAGCCTGGCTGCGTCATGAAAGGGGGCGGGGCTCCGGCATGGCGCGATTTAGCCCTGCCCCTTTCATGACGCGGCCAGGCTCTTAGAAGCAGAGAGGGGCGTGCATAATTACAAGGCAGCAGCACACAGGGCCCGCCCATTGCGGCTTGCACAGAAACAGAGAACTCACACGGGACAAAGTAATATAACTTTTTCTCTTACTTAACAAAAACGATTTTTTTCTGCAAAAGGGATGGCTAGAAATGATAAGAGGGGGTGCAGGGACAGGTCTAAAGATGCGGGGGGGTCAGTTTCTGGGTTTAGGATCACTTTAAGCAAAAACGTGTCACTATGTACTGCACAGTAAACAGCGCTTTAGTTGCTCAGCAACATGAGAGGGCCAAATTCAACCCCTCATGTGCTGGTTTAAAACAGCACATAATGCAGGATCTATATTTTACAAATCCTGGGCCAGAATTTAACAGATAACCAAGGGAAAGAAGAACAGGTACAGCCTGGCATAGATTATAGTATAGTGAAAAGTCCATCAGTCAACAAGTCTTTGTTCCACAAGTCCACACTTATAGTAGATGGATGTTCCTTTCCACTTCTTGCTGTATCTTCATAGCCCCATACTGTATATAATGTGTGAACTGGGTCCAAGAGGCATCACATACTCAGGAATTCGCAAAAGTGCAAATGTGACTAAAAGTGAAGTTAAAAGACACACAATTAAAAGGCAAGCTGATTATCAAAGGCAGGTAACAATGTCATAGTGAACAGATCAGCATAATTAAAATCACAATGAGAAGAGGCACAAAATGCCCAAGAGGTCGATATGTTACTGAGGTTAGGTGATCACCAGCAGAAAAGAGAGGGACTTAAATTGACCACCTCTCTAAGATAAAAGACACCAAAAACTGAGGTCCCACATACACAATCATCTCTATGTGGCTATGCTTCCAGATAAGATGACTGCCAAAATGATATCTTGAACCGTTCTGCCAAGGGAGAGTTTATATCAAGAGATCATGGAGGTAGTCAAGGCGGGGGATATCAAGGGAGGAATTTTAATGCATCCCAATATTTCACACATTTTCAAGGTATCTCAATGTATTATACCGACACAGAAATGGATAGGGAGATAAGCAGAGCAACGGGGGAGGAACCTGAGATCAGGAGGAAAACGCATCACGGCAAGTCGGGTACATACCCACGCGAGGGAACAGGGAGCATGTTTCATCTTCAGAGGAAGGAAGCAAAGCTCAACCTCTCATTCAGACCCGCCAGAGACATAGTACCCAGCCTGTAGATCCAGCAAGCCTCCAACTGGGCCATGGCTCTTTTAAGATTGCCTGCCCTTAGGCCCAAATGGACCTGGTCAATACCCCGGACTTGGAGGCTGCTTGGATCACAGTTATGGTGTAACTTAAAATGTCTCGGCAGGGTCCTGAGAGTCATCAAGTCTGCCACTTTTCCTGCCCCCTGAATATCTAACACATGCTCCCTTGTTCGCCGCCTCAGCTCTCTTGACATGAGCCCAATATAGATTAATCCGCAACCACATGTCGCATGGTAAATGACCCCAATACTGCTACATGAAATGTACCTCCTAATCTCAAATTCCTTACTCCTGCTGGCGCCACGAAACGTCCTAGCTCTGACGATATTTTTGCACGAAAGGCAGGAGCCACAGGGGAACAACCCCATCTTGGATTCCCAATGTTAAATGGGAGTACTGTCTTGTGCACATATTGACTGTGCACATGAGTGTATCTTTGGCTCCTCCCTCTCCTAGGAGTCATAAGTGGTTGTTCTGGAATGAACTCACGGGGGTTGAGAATGCTTCTGATACCATCCGACTGATTTTGAAAGTTGTAATGAACCTCACCACAGTCCAATCTACAGCTTTTTCTGGTTGTCTGGACATGAGCAGTACCTGGCGGGGGGGTCATCTTGGCCCCCCTGTAACCCAGTTTAATGCATCTTGCACTATAGCCTCGAAGTTTGAACCTCCCTGCATGTCCGCAGCACACAAACGGAAGTCCACATCATCTGAGCAAATACTCCGTAGGCGTGAGAACCGTCTGGTTGGTATTGCCCTGATCGTGGACCCCGTGTGCACAGACGTGGCATGTAGGAGAGAGTTCACCAAGGTCTCCTTTCAGAATATGCTCGTCCCAACATCCACTTTTGGATCGATCTTAATTTTAATATCCAAGAAGTCAATACTTACAGAATGAAACTTATAGGTAAGGTGGATGTTGAAACTATTCACATTCAGAGCGGAGATAAACCTCTGCAGCTCGGGGACAGACCCACCCAGATGATTCAAATATCGTCAATGCAACGAAGCCAGCACTGCGCCTGGGCAACGCCCTGCACCCTGCCGTCAAGCACCCCTCTCTCCCAGAATCCAAGAAAGAGGTTTGCATATGACGGGGCACAGGCCGCGCCCATCGAAGTGCCGCAGCTTCTGGAGGTAGTATCTGTCCCGAACAAGAAGAAGTTAAGTGTAAGCACAAACTTTAACAATTCGAGTACCAGGCCAGCCAGAGATTCCTCAAGTCCACTCATTTCCAGAAAATATTTCGCCACTTGCAGCCTGTTGGTGATGTTCAATACATGTATACAGAGCCTCCACTTCCACTGCCACCAGCTACACCACACAGAGGAGATAGCTAAAACCAATGAGATGTTGTACCGAGAATTTGTCAAATGGGAGAAAGAGATCGTGGATATTAAGTAAAAAAAGTACCAGAGGGACGTCTCTGATTTCCCCACTGGTCGAGTCTATAGGTGGCGTGGAGGTGTGGGGAAAACAAAAAAAAAACAAAACCAGCTGATCCTTTGCCCTTGGGTACCCCTGCCTCTTCTGTATCGTCTCTGGATGATGATCCCTCTGGGGGGAAGAAGGTGGACGTCATTTACACGTTCTGAATCAGCTAAAAACAAAGCGGCAAAAGATCCATCTAACAAGGACCAGGCTCCACAGCCTCCGTCGGGCGGAAGGATTAAGACGAACCAACTAGAGGTAATAAATTTATCTACTCATATTCTAACTGCCGCCCAGACGGAGGTCTTGAAGCTTGGTTTGACTTTTGTCCCTTCTTCTAATTTTGATTCATTTATTGTAGCCAAAGACCTGAGCCTATTTCTAAGAAAATTGATACTACACAAGCTACATTCAAAATGACGGACGGCCACTGCCACTAATAACCCGAATCTCAAACAGAGGGAGATGCACTACGGGCTTTGGAGGTGCTAGAGGAAGAATCCAACCTGATCCTACAAGGTAAATTCCTGAAACATGTATTCCCGAGGTCAACGACATTTCCCTCTTTGTCAATATGCGTCCAGATCAAGATGTTCAACACATTGGTGTTGAGAGATCTGGCAAAACTTAATACTAAAAAATCCACTGGGAACCTCTCCTCTCAACAGAGGAAGGTAATATGTGAACTACAAGATCTGAAGGAGGTCGTTATAAAACCTGCGGACAAAGGGGGAAACGTCGTGATATGGCCTTCGGGAATGTATGAGAAGGAGGTTATTCGCCAATTGCGCAAGAAAACATTCTATGAAAAACTTCCCTATAACCCAATGGGCAAATTCTCAGCGGAACTTTCCAGTGTCCTTGAGAGTGCTTTTGACAAATCTACCATCCCAAAAAAGGTATATGATGGCCTCCTCATTAAGTCCCCAGTAATCCCCACATTCTATTTATTACCAAAAATTCACAAAAATCCATTGACCTCCGCCGGGGCGTCAGATTGTCTCTGGCATAGGAGGGCTATGCGATATGATGCGCAAGTTTATTGAATATTATCTACATCCCTAGTGGAGACGCTGCCCTCCTATCTCAGGGACATGTCAGACGTCCTGCGTCGACTCGATGGTATGACTTTAGAGAGTCGGGTGTTGCTGGTGACAGTGGATGTGGAGACTCTGTATACATTGTGATGGGTCAGGAGGGACAGGTATGTGTCAAACAGACAGAGGTCTGCAGCGATCTTAACCCAGGTTGACTGCTGAGACTTGTTGTCCAACACCTTTCTATAATGTGATGTGGGTTGGAGGTAAGGGTTAACCAGAAGCAATGGTTGGATCTGGGTAACTACATACCTCCCAGGGAAGGGTGTGTTGCTGCTATCAGGTGGCCACTCCTTGGTCACATGTCTTTGATGTCAGACAAGCCCTGGGTGGGGAGGTTGCCTGTTTTGTAACACATGAGCAGAGATCAGGCCTGGAGCCTGGTCTGTGAGCGCAGTCTGAGACTGCTCCACTGGGACAGTGCTGGAGACGCGTACCCAAACCTGGGCACCTGTGTGTGAGGTAACAACAGACTGTATACCAGGCGGTATGTACCTGTAAGTTGCAGAAAAGCTCCTGTTTATGTGCTGGAGGGTGGTTTATGCTGACAGAATAAACCAACATAACTTTTATTTAAATGGAGAGACTGTCGCTGTGTTTAAATATCGCTGACAAGTGAGTCAACCCCGACCCGGTCGTCTGAACGCTATACCACACGTGGTGGAGAATGCGGGCATTGTGGCAGCCTTGTTGCTAGGGGCAACGGACGAGGCCTACAAGCTCGGTTGCTGGGGGCAACAACACAGGTGTACATTACAGACCAAAAGTTTGGACACACCATCTCATTCAAAGAGTGTTCTGTATTTTCATGACTATGAAAATTGTAGATTCACACTGAAGGCATCAAAACTATGAATTAACACGTGGAATTATATACTAATTGAAAATATTTTTATTTGCATTTACAAACAATTAAAACAAAAGCGATATACATCAATTCATATTTACATATGTCCGAATTAAATGAATTAAATAACATGTACTAAACTATTGAAAATCAATATATACAACAACCTTATGTCTTATGCAAAACCTTCAACAATCTAATATATAAAGCTGAATGTGTGTATGTGTGTGTGTATGTGTGTGTGTATATCCGGGATTGGCATCTACACCGTCGCAACTACAGCTACAAAAATTTGCACAGTCACACGTCTGGACCCCGGGAGCGTCATAGGCTATGTTGTGAGGCGAAATTTTAACTCTGCGCGTTCCAGTTCACCAAACAATTTTGCCCCTATCTACATAAAGGGGAAAAAGTGAATGGAAAAGTGTTGGAGGAAAATCGACAGCTGTCGGCTATAGAGACAAAATTTTGCACAGTCACACGTCTGGACCCCAGGAGCGTCATAGGCTATATTGTGAGGCGAAATTTTAACCCCGCGCATTCCAATTCACCAAACAATTTTGCCCCTATCTATATAATGGGGAAAAAGTGAATGGAAAAGTGTTGGAGGAAAATCGACAGCTGTCGGCTATAGAGACAAAATTTTGCACAGTCACACGTCTGGACCCCAGGAGCGTCATAGGCTATATTGTGAGGCGAAATTTTAACCCCGCGCATTCCAATTCACCAAACAATTTTGCCCCTATCTATATAATGGGGAAAAAGTGAATGGAAAAGTGTTGGAGGAAAATCAACAGCTGTCAGCTATAGAGACAAAATTTTGCACAGTCACACGTCTGGACCCCAGGAGCGTCATAGGCTATATTGTGAGGCGAAATTTTAACCCCGCGCATTCCAATTCACCAAACAATTTTGCCCCTATCTATATAATGGGGAAAAAGTGAATGGAAAAGTGTTGGAGGAAAATCAACAGCTGTCAGCTATAGAGACAAAATTTTGCACAGTCACACGTCTGGACCCCAGGAGCGTCATAGGCTATATTGTGAGGCGAAATTTTAACCCCGCGCATTCCAATTCACCAAACAATTTTGCCCCTATCTATATAATGGGGAAAAAGTGACAGTTACCAGATGACAGTTGTGAATAAGAGGGGCTTAATGATGCCAAAGACTAACAGCACATACCAGCATATAGTCACTAAGATGGGGCCCCAACATGAGATATTCACCACACACGGGGACATGTATACACACCACATGCACACAAAGAGTAACAGCAAGTGTATAGTCGCTAAAGTGCAGCACCAACATTGGATACTCACCACGCACCCGAACAAACACACACACACCACAAAGAGACACACACAACACAGAGACACACACCTCCCCCAAGGGGACACACACACACATTCTATAGCGACACATGCACTCACCCCACAGGGACACACACACACCACAAAGAGACACACATAACACAGACACACACACCACACAGACCCCCCCCACAGGGACACACACACATAGCCACCCTATAGGGACACATGCACTCACCCCACAGGGACACACACACACACACCACAAAGAGACACACACAACACAGATACACACACCACACAGACCCCCCCACAGGGACACACACACATACACTCCCTATAGGGACACATGCACTCACCACACAGGGACACACACACACCACGAAGAGACACACACAACAGAGACACACACCACACAGACCCCCCCCCACAGGGAGACACACATACACACCCTATAGGGGCACATGCACACACCCCACAGGGACACACACACCACAAAGAGACACATACAACAGAGACACACACCACACAGACCCCCCCCCCCAGGGACACACACATACACACCCCAGGGACACACACACACCACACAGACAAACACAGATGTGCACAAATCACCTCACACAACTCGCCTCATACGTGTGCTCTCTTTATTTTCCAAACATAAACATCTGATTAAAAACAGCCAATGTGCAACACATGTGCCATATAGGGAATTAAGGCAGATGTCAGTCACATGAGCTGTCTATTATGTGTATGTGTGAGGTAACATATACTGCCCGGCCAGGGGGAGGGATTACTGTTGGCTGGAGATTTATTAGGCTGCCTAAAGCAATCAATCACAGCTCAGCTTCTATTTTCCTACAGGTCATTAATATGACATATTCAAATTCAATGTTGTTATAGCTAACAGCAGTTATTTATTAACCCGGGCGTAGCCGGGTACTACAGCTAGTTTATTAATAAAATCCAATTGATATAGAGGGACAAACACAACAGAAAAAGCAGTACAAGGTCGGTGGGCAGACACCAAAACCTGAGGCAATAATTGTAACCAATATACAAAATACAAGCAGGTAACCAAACATGTATACTCTATACAGGGTTATAGCATGTAAATATATGAAATATTTCTTGTATATAATCCCCATACACAGATAGATACCATATCCTCACATACATTTATATAGGGTATGGTTAAAACATGTATACAGCATAGATGGCAGTTACATCAATATTGTAGTGCATGATCAGCACACAAAGAGCCATTTGCACATCTAGATTGAACCTAAATTCACTGCTGCCTATATGCATCTACTATCCTGCGTAGCCATTATAAAGTGAATATAGTGCAAATTACCACATATGTTATGGCGCTGCCGACCCCTACGGCCGTTTCGGCTTCCTTTGTCAAGGGGCACCTTGCTGAGTCTTAGGGGGGTTTAAAAAGGCTGGCCAGCCAGTGTAAATAAGGTGCTGGTGTGCACCCATATGTATAACGCCGTCCAAAGCTGAGAGCCAGGGGGCGGAGCCATCACGTCACCTCGGGCACGGTCATGTGACTAATCACATGATCAGGAACCACCAATGAACGACGGGACCGCACTCCGACGTCACCACTGTCATAGTGACGGCAGGGAAGCCTAGATATACTAATACAGGAAGGGAAGTGAATGTAATAAGGCACTTTCTCTACTCAAGATGAATCAAAACCTAGCGATCCACCTCCAAGAACATTATATTATGATATAGTAACATTGCAAGACATATTTCTTACAGAAATTATGAAAATAAAATCATAGTGAATAACAAACATCCACATATGAAGCATTTCAATGTGTTGATCGAAGCAATGATCCAGCTGTAGAATGATATTCGCTTGAAGTCCTCCTCCATGTGGTTGAAAAAGTAACAACAACACCGGCATAGCCACCTAAATTAAAATAATTAGAACATGCCTGTTTAAAAGTGCAAGCAAAACATACAGCCCAGCATCTATGCAGATCACAAGTATGGAGCGAGCGAAACTGATGTTCTCATTTAATTCTGCGGGCTGCAAAGTCCCAAGTGTCCATATCCATCTGGTTTCCATTCTAGCTAGCTTCCGTGCCACTGAACCACGGATACCCAGCTTGACTCTCAGGAGGTCCCCACGAGACTGATGAAATTCCCTAAAGTGTCTCGGTAGAGTCTTAAGGCTGGATATACCCTCACAGTCACTCGCTGCATTTATAGCCAAAACATGTTCTCTGACTCTTAGTTTCAGAGCGCGTGTAGTGAGGCCAATATAAATCTTAGAACAGGGGCATGTAGCATGATAAATAACGGCTGTGGTATTACAATTAATGTTCTTCCTGATCTCATAAGTTCTAGATCCTGAAGCATTCGTAAATGTATCTGTTCTAACAATATTGGGGCATGCAACACATTTTCCACAGGGGGAACATCCAATCCGTCTGGGAAAGTGTCAAGGAATGTCTTTTTTTCACTTCCTCTGTAGTGACTCGGCACGAGGTGGTCACGTAAATTTCTTGATCTCCTGATTGCCAACATAGGGTGATCAGTCAGGATTTTCGATAGTGTGGCATCAGTTAATAAGATAGGTCAAGCCTTACCTAGACAACTACGCATGGATTGGAATTGTCCTTTAAACGTAGTGATGAAATGAACGTGACCATCTCGTGCACGTCTACGTCCACCATAGAGCAGTTAATTCATTGAAAATTAATATATACAACGACCATATGTCTTATGCAAAACCTTCAACAATTTATTAATAAAATACAATTTATATAGAGGGACAAACGCAACAGAAAAAGCAGTACAAGGTCGGTGGGCAGACACCAAAACCTGATTATAATTATATTACCTAACTGCGAAAGTCTTTTGAATGTTTATTTTGAGATTGGAATCTGATGTGATATATATATTTTTTTTTATTTTTTATTTCACATCCGTGTCACTGTATATAGTTTAGTACATAATTAACAGCCTTCATTAGAAATGCATATTAATTCTCCTATATTAGGAGACACATCTATAACATGGACAAGATTAGTCGCGCCTTAAGCACAATTGAAAATCAATATATACAACGACCATATGTCTTATGCAAAACCTTCAACAATTTATTAATAAAATCCAATTGATATAGAGGGACAAACACAACAGAAAAAGCAATACAAGGTCGGTGGGCAGACACCAAAACCTGAGGCAATAATTGTAACCAATATACAAAATACAAGCAGGTAACCAAACATGTATACTCTATACAGGGTTATAGCATGTAAATACATGAAATATTTCTTGTATATAATCCCCATACATAGATACCATATCCTCACATGCATTTATATAGGGTATGGTTAAAACATGTATGGCAGTTACATCAATATTGTAGTGCATGATCAGCACAAAAAGAGCCACCTGCACATCTAGATTGAACCTAAATTCACTGCTGCCTATATGCATCTAGTATCCTGCGTAGCCATTATAAAGTGAATATAGTGCAAATTACCACATATGTTATGGCGCTGCCGACCCTTACGGCCGTTTCATCTTCCTTCGTCAGGGGGCACCTTGCTGAGTGTTAGGGGGGTTTAAAAAGGCTGGCCAGCCAGTGTAAATAAGGTGCAGGTGTGCACCCATGTGTATAACGCCGTCCAAAGCAGAGAGCCAGGAGCGGAGCCATTGCGTCACCTCGGGCACGGTCATGTGACTAATCACATGATCAGGAACCACCAATGAACGGCGGGACCGGCCTCCAACGTCACCACTGTCATAGTGATGGCAGGGAAGCCTAGATATACAGGAAGGGAAATGAATGTAATAAGGCACTTTCTCTACTCAAACTGAATCAAAATCTAGCGATATACCTCCAAGAACATAATATTATGATATAGTAACATTTCAAGACATATTTCTTACAGAAATTATGAACATAGAAAATAAAATCACATCCACATATGAAGCATTTCAATGTGTTGATAGAAGCAATGATCCAGCTGTAGAATGATATTCGCTTGAAGTCCTCCTCCATGTGGTTGCAAAAGTAACAACAACACCAGCATAGCCACCTAAATTAAAATAATTAGAACATGCCTGATTAATAGTAGAAGCAGAACATACAGCCCAGCATCTATGCAGATCACAAGTATGGAGTGAAACTGATGTTCTCATTTAATTCTGCGGGCTGCAAAGTCTAATGAAGGCTGTTAATTAAGTACTAAACTATATACAGTGACACGGATGTGAAATAAAAATTAAAAAAAAGAAATATATATCACATCAGATTCCAATCTCAAAATAAACATTCAAAAGACTTTCGCAGTTAGGTAATATAACTATGATCAATCTATTCCAGAGTAAGAAGGAGAATACGCTGAAATCCTATAATGCCATTTCTGTCTATACTTCTTATGTGTACCATTTCTCAATGCATAAATATACTCATATAGGTTATGATCCGCTATTTTGTTCATAAGTTCTTCTATATTAGGTATTACATCAGTTCTCCAAGAAACTGTTATAAAATTTTTTGCTGCTATTAAAATGTGTAGCACAAGTAGTTTTTTTATCATGCGGTAGATCCCTCACACCCAACAAAAACAAAACCAGATTCATATCCAATGACAAATTAAGTCCAGTCATTACATTTATCAAAGCTTGAACATCCAACCAATAGGATGTCAGCTTTGGACATGCCCAAAAAATATGTTTTAATGATCCTACAAATCCACAGCCTCGCCAACATAGTTCGAGTTTTTTTAATCTATCAAGTTAAGCTTTACAGGAGTGAGATACCACCTAGTTAGTTACAAGTTTGTACTGAGTTTCAATTAGAGCAGTACACGGTACGGTAGAATTAATCAGTTTACTAATCTTTGCAAATTCAGTAAGAAGCACTTCACCTTCAATATCAATAATTTAACCCCAAATTGTCAAATACTTCAAATCACCTATCTCAGTATCAATATTCAAAATTTGATATATATTATTCAATTTCCAAAACACAATATTGGTTTTCTGCTTCAACATCTCAGCAATATTCTGAGAAAAATGAAAGTCTATTTTATTTCTCTGCAAAAAGTATTAATGAGTAACCATTTTGTCTCCTCACTATCAGGTAGATCAAATTTAACGCTAAGTGATCTAAATGAATGTAATTGCTCTATACAAAACATATCAGAGACCACTTCAATCCCCTTCTGCCTCCATAAATCCAAATTAAGTCTTGGCATTAAAACCTTAAAAATATCTACCGTATATACTCGTGTATAAGCCGACCCGTGTATAAGCCGACCCCCCTACTTTTGCCCCAAAAATCTGGAAAAACCTATTGACTCGTGTATAAGCCGAAGGTGGACCCCAGCACAGGTATACAGCCCCCAGCAGTGTGGTATACAGGCCCCCCAGTGGTAGTATACAGCAGCCCCAGTGGTAGTATACAGATTCCCCAGCAGCCCCAGTGGTAGTATACAGATTCCCCAGCAGCCCCAGTGGTAGTATACAGGAGCCCCAGCAGCCCCAGTGGTAGTATACAGATTCCCCAGCAGCCCCAGTGGTAGTATACAGGAGCCCCAGCAGCCCCAGTGGTAGTATACAGCAGCCCCAGTGGTAGTATACAGGAGCCCCAGCAGCCCCAGTGGTAGTATACAGGAGCCCCAGCAGCCCCAGTGGTAGTATACAGGAGCCCCAGCAGCCCCAGTGGTAGTATACAGGAGCCCTAGCAGCCCCAGTGGTAGTATACAGCAGCCCCAGTGGTAGTATACAAATTCCCCAGCAGCCCCAGTGGTAGTATACAGATTCCCCAGCACCCCCAGTGGTAGTATACAGGAGCCCCAGCAGCCCCAGTGGTAGTATACAGATTCCCCAGCAGCCCCAGTGGTAGTATACAGGAGCCCCAGCAGCCCCAGTGGTAGTATACAGCAGCCCCAGCAGCCCCAGTGGTAGTATACAGGAGCCCTAGCAGCCCCAGTGGTAGTATACAGCAGCCCCAGTGGTAGTATACAGGAGCCCCAGCAGCCCCAGTGGTAGTATACAGCAGCCCCAGTGGTATACAGCAGGCCCCCAGGGGGTACCCAGCAGCCCCCTGGGGGTACCAACAGCCCCCGGGGGGTACCAACAGCCCCCTGGGGGTACCAACAGCCCCAGGGGGGACCAACAGCCCCCAGGGGGTACCCAGCAGCGCCCTGGGGGTACCAGCAGCCCCCTGGGGGTACCAACAGCCCCCAGGGGGTACCAACAGCCCCCAGGGGGGACCAACAGCCCCCAGGGGGTACCCAGCAGCCCCCTGGGGGTACCAGTAGCCCCCTGGGGGTACCAGCAGCCCCCATGGGGGGACCAACAGCCCCCAGGGGGTACCCAGCAGCCCCCTGGGGGTACCAACAGCCCCCTGGGGGTACCCAGCAGCCCCCTGGGGGTACCAACAGCCCCCAAAAGCTGGCACTGTCCCCCCTTGTAAGGCCTCCCCCCCGCTGCTTATACATTACCATCCCGGTGTTCTGATCGGCGCCGCTCCTCTGTGCTGCGTCTTCATCCTCCCGTCCTCGCTCGCTGCATCCAGGATCTCCGGCGGTCGCGCGATGACGTCATATCGCTGCGACAGCCGGAGAACCCGGATGGATGCAGCGAGCGCGGACGGGAGGATGAAGACGCAGCACCGAGGAGCGGCGCCGATCAGAACACCGGGATGGTAATGTATAAGCAGCGGGGGGGGGGGGGCCTTACAAGGGGGGACAGTGCCAGCTTTTGGGGGGGCCATATGCACTGCTTCCCCCTGCCGCTGATTGACAGGGGGATGCAGTGCATATATAATGAGCGGCCCCACGTGACGGGGCCGCTCATACAGCAGCCCCCCCCCGCCTCCTCCAGCCTCCACAGCCCCCGGGACACAGCCCCCCCGTATATGACTCGTGTATAAGCCGAGGGGGGGACTTTTCAGCCCAAATTTTGGGCTGAAAAACTCGGCTTATACACGAGTATATACGGTAATCTGAACTAATAGAAGCATAAATTTTCCTTGAAGTGTTTACAAATGTCCTACACACTTGAATGGTGTTTTTTAATGTATTTAAAATGGGGAGTCTTTTTTTCTAAGCAATAGATAAGATAGCAAATACATATGAGGGGAAACACCATTCATATAGTGTTCTTCAATATTAACCCAAGCCGGTTTATCTTTAGTGTCCCACCATCTTAGACTATGTTTAATAACAAATGTCAAATAGTATGCCTGAACGTTAGGGACACCCATACCTCCTCTATCTCTATGCTTCATTAATATTCTCCTGGCTATTCGAGGTTTCCTCCCATTCCATACAAACTTGTTTATTTGGGACTGGAATTTCTCTAAAAACCTTTTCGGAAAATTAAGTGATAATGATTGAAATAAAAAAAGTAACTTCAGTAAAGCAAACATTTATAAGAAGAAATTCTTCCAGTCCAAGTGATATCAAGCTTAGAAAGATAGATCAACAAATTCTCTATTTCCTTGTAAATACGATTTACATTTTTCTCTATAATATTAACTAAAAGGTTAGTTATGATAATTTCCAAATAACGTAAATTATTAGATTCCCAGGAAAGGGCAAACTCCTTTTTCAGAATTACCAGCAACTCAGGATCTATATTCTAAAACAAAACTTGGGTTTTAAGATAATTAACTTTATAAAAAGAGAGCAAAGAATATTCTCTAATAATATTTAATACATTTCTCAATGAATTTAATGGGTCTGTTAGAAAAATCAAAAGGTCATCAGCGAATAATGATGTTTTGTGTTGTCTGGCATTCAGTGAGATTCCCCTAATATTTATATCTTTTCTAATCGTTTCAATCAAGAGTTCTAGATAAAGGTTAAAGAGAATTGGTGATAGAGGACAACCCTGACGCGTGCCATTTGTCAAAAAGAATGCATCTGATAAATAATTGTTAGCTAATATTCTGGCAGAAGGCTTAGAGTACAAAGCTTTGATGATTGTGTAAATATTACCCGAGAATCCAAACCTTTTAAGCACACACACAAAAAAGAAATTCCCAATTAACACGATCAAAAGCCTTCTCGGCATCGATCGCAATTGCTAGAGCAGGAATCTTCTTATCTTCTATATGTTCAATGATGGACAGAACTCGTATTGTCGCATCAACTGTGCTTGTATGTAAAGTAAAGCCTGTTTGGTCTGAGTGAAGCAAGTTTGGAATAAGCTCTTGTAATCTAACAATGACTTTTGAAATTATTTTAGAGTCCGAATTCAACAAAGAAATTGGCCTATACGATTTGACACTTTGTAAGTCGCCACCCTCTTTAGGAATAACAGAAATAATCGCAGTTTGTATTTCATCCGGCAGTTTTTTCACCTTAGATATACTATTTATAAATTTAGTCAAATAAGGAACTAATATACATCAATAGGTCTTAAAATATTCTTTATTCAAACCATCCGGACCCGGTGATTTATCCGATTTAAGGGAAGCTATAGCGTGTGATACCTCAGAGTCTGTAAATGGCAAATTCAAGGTATCAACATCTATCTGTGACAAAGAGGGAAGCCTCATAGAATTCAAAAATGTAACTATTTCTGACTCAGATGGGACTTTAACATCAGAATCATCCTTAAGATTATATAAGGACTTAAAAAAATCACCAAATTGAGCAGAAATATCCTTTGGATTTTTATAAATTATATTATCTTTGGATCTTATTTGGATGATTCTAGTTCTGGCTCTCTGCAATTTAACTCTATTTGCAAATAATTTAAAGGGCTTATTAATACAATTATAAAACATGGATCTCAAATTTTGTATCATGGTATCATATTCATGGTATAGCAAAAATTTTAATTGCATTGTAAGTATTAAAATTTTGTTATGAGTATCTTGTGAGGGGGTCAAAATTTGACTATTCTCAAACTGTCTAATTTGGTTATTAATTGTTTCAATCTGAAGACGCTTCTATTTTTTCTATCTAGAAAATATTTGAATCAAGGTGTCCCTAACCACTGCTTTATGCGCAACCCATAAGGTAGAAATCTTCACATCGCCAATATCAGTTTCCTTAAAATATGAAGTTAATGTATTTTCCAGTTCTTTTTTATAAGTTGGATGCAGAAAAAGAAAGGATTTAGCCTTCCATGGTGAGAATGGATGAGGGCAATTGCTATTAAATAACTCAAATAAAACTAAAGAATGATCAGACCACATGCTGCTCAAAATTTTTATTTTGGCAATTCTCTGTAGAGTGAAGATATCAGAAAGAACTAAATCAAGTTTTGCCAAAGAAAAATGGGTATTGGAGTACTGAGTGTATTCACTGGAGGACGAATTAATACACCTGAAAAGATCAAATAGTTCCTCTCTATCTATCCAAGGATTCAATTTCAGATTATTTTTCCTTGCCAAATTAGTCGTATCTAAAGTAGGATCTGGTATTGTCATGGCAATAAATAGTTAATAATTTATTTAAGTTTATTGAAGTCATTCAGAAATCTTCCAACAGCATGTTTATATAAATCTTTGCACTTTTCTCTAGTTATCTCTTCTCCTTCTCCTCCCCTCCTCTGGAAAATCTTCTGTCTTAGAAGTTATTATATATATTGTTTTGATTTAGACTTAGCAGTTCTTATCAGAATGTCTCCAGACTGAATGTATTAACCAAGGCTAAACTGAAACTAACTAACACACGAAATATGATTGAAGGATTAAATGTTCTCTTCAGAATAAAATGCAACACCCCTTTAATATCCCTTTAAAGAGCCGTATAAAACTGGCTACACCACCCTTAATAAGGGTCTTTGTCATTAAGCTCTACTTTGACTTGTTGTCAGCATGGTTCTTACCGGTGGCGTGCACACACATAGACAAAGCATCAATTTGGCGGCAGACACTTAAGACGATAGCCCACCCGAAAGGTGTGGAGGGCTCCCAGTACAGTATTACAATAAAATCTCCCAAAAGCAAAAGGGAACCCTGTCTGCACTCCTTAACCAGATTCATAAGTTTTTTTTAGAAACGTCATCTGTCCCTTGTTTGGCGCATAAAGATTAACTATTGTATTAATCATACCTTCAAGTTTACAAATTAAAATGATAAACCTTCCATCTTGATCAGGAATATATGAAATCTCTTCAAATTGTATTGTATTTTTGATAAGTAAGGCTCTCTTTTTAATACCATGGAGTAGATTGAAAGGGCACTGACCTGTAGTAGCTGCTGGTGTCTTTTCCTTTGTCTGGATGATGGTGGTTGGAATCCCGGTGCTCAGCTTATAGATATAAGCATGTGGATTGAGGTAACAGATGAAAGCGGCACTTGTGGATCTTTTGTTCCATATGCTGTTTAATGATCCAGTTTAGGATACATCCATCGGGGAGGGTGTGCAGGGAGGGAGTGTGCAAGCAACGGTGACCGTTTCGAGGATGATACCTCTTCTACGGGCTCTACAAGGGCTCAAAACTAGTGGCTATTTAAAGGCAGCTAATTTGATCCCAAACAGCTGTGCAGTGATTAAAAACAATGCATAATACTAAAGAAGTGCTTTTCATATTAAAACCATAGATTGTACATGCGACTTTGTTTCTGACTACATGAAGATTACAAAATTCATTATAAAACCATACAATATTCAATATAAACCGTTTTCAATTGGTTGCCTAAATAACGAAACAGGTATAATCAAATAACATGGAGGCGGATTTCAGATCTAATGTATGGGGAGCAGAGCATTGCAACCATATCAGACCGAGTTATTCCCTTTTTCCTTTTTTTTTTTTTTTTTTTTCTCCTTTTCCTTCTTTTCTCCTTTTGATAGTGCTATTAAATTATAGCTGTTTATCATCAATTTCAACTATATCTAGTTTAGTTCACTATTTATTTGTGAACCTTAAATAATTATTCTTGAGAATATAGTAAATGTAATGTATTTGAGGTAAAATGACCGCTGTGAGGTGTTACTCTTTGTCATTTAGGAGATGGCACATTAAAGTGCCCTACGCTCCAAAACTTCCTTCTCATTTTTTGTAATTAGTTTTATGATTTCTTTCTTTTATTTTTAACATTCCCTCTTTATTTTTTGTGAACAGGTTTTCAACTCGTTAAGACAGACAAACCTGTGTACATGGGAAAGAGAAGAACCAGTTTTTTCACTGTGATTGTAGAGCAAAAGAACAACTACCCCCAGTGGACACCTGACTCAAACTCACATTCTATATTATTACAACTCAATTGGATGTTTGTTTTTTCTGGCATTGCAAGGATATTTTTTGTTGTTTATTTAATTAATCAATTGTATATTAAATATCTAGCATAGGGAAAAAAAAAAAAAAAAAAAACTCAGGTCGATAATTAAAGTTGCAATAGCCGAGTGCGATTGAGATTAAATAAATATATGGATCGATTTCACTTACTCGCGTTTTTTTGCTGCCCATAACTTACATTATTCCTTCATATTAAGGGAATTTTTCTTTATCTCTGCAAATAATTGTCAGAAAATTAATAAAGGAATAGAGGTAATATTCTAACTCATAAAAATATCGCCATATCAATTTTGTCATTTAATCCTCTTGGGCCTTGAGCGTCAGAGGAAATGATCCATCTTGATTCCCTTTGTATCAGGTATCTATCGAAATCTCCTCCTCGTGGCAATGCGGCTGGTTTTTCTAACCCCATAAAAGAGAGAACCTCTGGATTACCATTATGGTGTTCTTGGATGTGTTTTATAAGTCTGGGACTACCCTTACCAGATAGAATGGAATTAAAATGTTCTCTGAACCTATGGAATAGGGGTCTTATGGTTTTGCCTATGTAAAAGTGTGAGCAAGGACACATTATAACGTACACAACACCTTTTGTTCTACAGTTTATAAATGAATTCACTGGGATTAGTGTACCATTCAAATTTATGACTGGGCCTGGTTTGAAAAACTTGCACCAATTACAAGTACCACACATATGATTACCTTTTATCGGTGTTCTGGATAGCCAGGAATCAATAGTATTGGGAACATTTTTCAGTTGTTTCTTCACTAATAGATCCCCAATATTTCTGCTGCGTCTGTAGGCCACTACAGGATGTGATGACTCTAGAGAGGGGTTATCTGATTGGATTATGTGCCAATGTTTTTTTATGCATGCAGAGACTTTATCAAACATGGGGCCAAATTTAAAACTAAAAAAGAATCTTTTTTGATGATCGTCCTGTTGTTTTTTTGTTTGTCTATTTGAGACAGCCCCAATGGATGGTTTTTCCTCTGCTCTTTTTTTGCATTTTGTATCAAATTTGATGGATAACCTCTCTGTTGAAAGGCAATGCTGAGCTCATCTGCTTGTATCTTATAATTTGTCTCTGTATTATTAATCCTTTTAACACGTAAGTACTGGCTGTATGGTAACCCTGTTCTCGTGTGTAAAGGATGGGCACTCTTGTAATGAAGGAGAGCGTTTGTCGCTGTTTTTTTTCTAAATACTGATCTATTGATTTTACCATTTTCAATCTTTATAAAAACGTCCAAAAACTCTAAACACTGACCTCCAAATTTGGATGTAAAAAACATGTTGTAATCATTAGTGTGGTTCAAGTATTTTATAAATTGGTCAAAGGTTGATTTTTCACCATCCCAGACAATAAAAACATCGTCCACAAAGCGTGCGTAATGTTTTATATGTCTGATGAATGGGTTATTTTCAGAAAATACTAGATCTTTTTCTAGTAAGGCTAAGTATAGATTAGCCAGGGTACATGCAATGGGGGTACCCATCGCGGTACCGACCCGCTGCAAGTACCACTGCCCAAGGAAGGTGAAGGCATTGTGGGTTAAGATGTAATTTAACGCTTCACATACAAAGGCTACCACTTGTTCATTTGTTTCGTTCTCTTCTAGAATTGTTCTTATTACTTGTTCTGCTTTCTGCTGTGGGATCTTAGTGTAGAGGCTTTCAACATCTATTGATGTTAAATTAAAGCCCTCTTGCCACTCTATGAGGTCTAGATTTTCAATGAAATGGTTGGTATCTTTACCCAAAAAGGGATGTAAATACCAATCTATGTATCTGGAGAGCGGCTCCGTAAGGGAACCGACTCCAGACACAATTGGCCTGCCAGGGGGCTGATGTTCATTTTTATGAATTTTTGGAATATAATACCAATGTGGGCGTTGAGGATGGGTTGGAAGCAGTTTCTCTCCTTGTTGTCTGGTTATAACATTCAATTCTACATAGTGTCTCAAAAAAGTTCTTAATTTACTTTGGTATTGTATAGTAGGATCTATTGGCAGCGGTTTATAAGTTATACTATCATTGAGTTGGCGTAAACTTTCAGCAATATATGCCTCCCGTTCTAACAGGACTACACCTCCCCCCTTATCTGCGCACCTGAAAATCACTGAATCCCAGCTTTTTAGTTCATCTAGTGCTCTTAGTTCTTTTTCTGTCAGATTTTTTTGAGGATTAGGGTACAATAGTGCCCTAATATCCCTCTCTACTAGCTCTGCAAATAGGTCTATGTTATTGCCAGGGCTAATAGGAGGCATAAAATGCGATGCAATACCACCTGTAAAAGATGGTCTCTTCCAGGTAATACTTACATCTTTGACCTCATTTAACTCCGTTAGACTTAATAACATATCTGTATGTTGTTGTAAATCATTACCTGATGTTTCCATGGCGATGAAACCTAAAGGACCTATCTTAGAAGAAAAAGTACTCATGTCATTACCTGGTTCTTTTTGATGCTGTATATTTTTTTGTTTTTTTATATTTTCAAAGTGCTTATAAAGGTGGACCTTACGCAAAGCTTTAAACAGATCAATTTTAAAGTCTATGTAATTAAATGGTTCAGCCAAACAAAAATTGAGACCCTTTTGTAGTGTTGATGTCATGTCCATAGTCAAAGTTTTTTTGCTGAGATTGTAAATCCGCAATGGAGATGGTGTTGTTATTCCCTCCATGTTACTTGTTTCCTCTTCCCTGGTGGAGGGGTGATGAAGTCGTCCTCTGTTTCTCCGTCTCCCTCCTCTTCTAATCTTCCCCCTAAAGGGTAGATACCTGAGGGGGTCTCGTGTGTATTGTGTTCTTCGGGGCTGCATTCATCATCATTTACCGTATATACTCGCGTATAAGCCGAGTTTTTCAGCCCAAAAATTGGGCTGAAAAGTCCCCCCCCTCGGCTTATACGCGAGTCACTGTATACTGTATACAATGTATACAGTATACAGTGCCCCATCTATATACAGCCCCCCGCCGCAATCCTGTAAAGGAATAGGTTAGTATACTTATCCATCCGCTGCAGCTGCCCCGCCGCCATCGCGATTCAGCATCTTCCGACTTCCAGCGTCTCGCGTCTCCTTCCGATGGTCGCAGGCAATGACGTCATTGCCTGTGCGACCGGGGAGGAAACCGAAGAAGACGCGAGACGCTGAAGTCGGAAGATGCTGAATCGCGATGGCGGCGGGACAGCTGCAGCGGATGGATAAGTATACTAACCTATTCCTTTACAGGATTGCGGCGGAGGGCTGTATATAGATGACGGGGCACTGTATATACCTCTGGGGCATATACGGTATATGTGGGGCTGCTGTATACTACCACTGGGGCTATATTTACCTGTGGGGCTGCTGTATACTACAACTGGGGCTATATTTACCTGTGGGGCTGCTGTATACTACCACTGGGGCTATATTTACCTGTGGGGCTGCTGTATACTACAACTGGGGCTATATTTACCTGTGGGGCTGCTGTATACTACCACTGGGGCTATATTTACCTGTGGGGCTGCTGTATACTACCACTGGGGCTATATTTACCTGTGGGGCTGCTGTATACTACCACTGGGGCTATATTTACCTGTGGGGCTGCTGTATACTACCACTGGGGCTGTATAATACCTGTGGGGCTGCTGTATACTACCACTGGGGCTGTATATACCTGTGGGGCTGCTGTATACTACCACTGGGGCTGTATAATACCTGTGGGGCTGCTGTATACTACCACTGGGGCTGTATATACCTGTGGGGCTGCTGTATACTACACTGGGGCTGTATATACCTGTGGGCTGCTGTATACTACCACTGGGGCTGTATAATACCTGTGGGGCTGCTGTATACTACCACTGGGGCTGTATATACCTCTGGGGCTGCTGTATACCACACTGTTGAGGGCTGTATACCTGTGCTGGGGTCCACCCTCGGCTTATACACGAGTCAATAGGTTTTTCCAGATTTTTGGGGCAAAAGTAGGGGGGTCGGCTTATACACGGGTCGGCTTATACACGAGTATATACGGTAATTGCTCAAATGATGGTGACCGATCTCTGGGTGTTTTTTTCCCATTTTTTCGTGGTTTCGGTGTTTTTGGGGATTGGTGCCTGTCTTCTGGATCCTTGTTTGAGCTAGGTTTTCGCTTTTTCTTTTTATTTAAGCCTGGGGTGCCTGGGTGTTTTTGCCCAGGTGAAGATCTTTTTTTCATCGTAATCCATTTTATCTCTGAGGAATTTGTCTTTTTTTTGGTTTTTAATTTCGGTTTGCAAAGGAATTATTTTCTTATCTAGTTTTTCTAGAAAAGATTTCCATGCTGGTTTAGAAAGTCTGGTTTGTAGACTCCGTCTTAAAAGAACCAATTCTTCTGTCACTGAAATTAATTCTTCCTGATTATGTGTCAGTACTAAATCCATGAATTTTTGAGAGGATTCTGTTTGAATGTCATTCCAAGCTTGTATAAATTTAGGATCAGCTGTATTAAATGCAGGGGTTTTAACCACCCTTAGTCCTCTAGGAACACGGTGACTCATTTTATATGAGCGTAATGATTGTACTGTCCAGAAGAGTCGTACTTCTTTTTCCGCCAGGGTTATAATTCTTAATTGTAGGTTTTTATCTGTCAGTACAGTCGCTAGGTCTTTAGTGTTGCACTCAGAAGAGAAAGCTGTAGCATTCTCCCTCCCTGCTGAAATCCCACTTGTGGAAGGAACAGCATGATCTCCATCTTGGCTAGTATTAGCCATTCAGACACCTCAGAACTAGATTAGCTATCAACAGGTCGTGCTCCTAATAATTAGAGTGAATACCATGGAGTAGATTGAAAGGGCACTGACCTGTAGTAGCTGCTGGTGTCTTTTCCTTTGTCTGGACGATGGTGGTTGGAATCCCGGTGCTCAGCTTATAATGAATTTTGTAATCTTCATGTAGTCAGAAACAAATTCGCATGTACAATCTATGGTTTTAATATGAAAAGCACTTCTTTAGTATTATGCATTGTTTTTAATCACTGCACAGCTGTTTGGGATCAAATTAGCTGCCTTTAAATAGCCACTAGTTTTGAGCCCTTGTAGAGCCCGTAGAAGAGGTATCATCCTCGAAACTGTCACCGTTGCTTGCACACTCCCTCCCTGCACACCCTCCCCGATGGATGTATCCTAAACTGGATCATTAAACAGCATATGGAACAAAAGATCCACGAGTGCCGCTTTCATCTGTTACCTCAATCCACATGCTCTCTTTTTAATATTTGACGCTAAATATATTTTTGAATAATTTTTATTTTCGAAGTTAGGGGAATTCATTTTAGCACATTTTGTCTCTTGGATTGCAGCAATATCCACATTGTGTCTGACTAAATCTCTCCACAACAAAAATCTCTTTTTACATTGTATGTAATAATTCTGTTTGTCAAAAAATACATCTATCAGTAAGATCAAATCATAAAAAAACTATATAATCAATGAGTCTAGATGCTTGCATAACCATCCTAGACCAAGAATCTGAAGCTTTTTAATAAGAAAGAAAAGCAAACTAAAAAAATCCATGTCTAAAGAAAAATAAAAAGAAGATAAAAACATGAACTAAACAAAGAATATGAAAAAACAAGTGGAGCAGTACTAAAGTACTGATTTCAATAAACTCCTACAGGAACAAAAATGACCTCCCACCACCTCCAAATTAAATAATACGTACATGGAATGAAAACAAAGAAAGAGTTAGACACTCAACCTCCAACTACAATTCTATCCAATACCAGATATGCTTGTTGTTACACATCACTCAAGAAACTCCTCTCTCTCGAAGTTTCAGTTCCTGTAAAAGCTTCAAACCTCCTTCCAATTCATCTGTCAAATGTCGGTTATGGTTGTGAGTAAAGCTTAATTTACACTGAGCACACCATCTATAAGCTATGCCATTACTTTGCAAAATTTTTGAAACTGGAGCTAAAGCCCTACGTTTGAGAAGTGTCTCCTTAGTGATATCGGCAAAAACCTGAACACTACTAAAAGGTTCAGGTAATGTATTATGTTTGCTTAAATAATCTAGCATTACATTTTTGGTTCTACGAAAGACAAATGTAATTAAAACATCCCTAGGAATATGTTCAGGTAGATTTTTAGCTTTTGGAATACGATATGATTTCTCCAGAAAGCACTCCACATCTGTAAGAGATGGTAAGGTCTTTTTTTATCAAAGCTGTTATAGAAGAGAGTAACTCTGCCCTGGAAACCCCATCTGCAATACCCCTCAGTTTTAAGTTTGACTGCCTGTTAAGATTATCCAAAAAATGTATTTTGTCTGTCAAAAACTTTAGGTTATCATTTGTTATAGTTTGTTCTTTTTGCAAATAACCCTGTGTTTTTGATAAAGTCATAACTTATTTTTCTGTTTTGTCCACTCTAGTGGTTAAATTAGAAAGTGTGTCTCTCATTTCTTTAAACTCAAGTTTTATCTTGTCGCTAAAATTGTTAAACAATTCAAACATGAATTCCCTATCATCAGGCAAAACAGATCCATTACTTTGGTCAAGAGACATCTTAGGAGAAACCACTCTCGACTTTTGCGTTACTAGAGTGAGTTGTGTAGAATGTTCCTCCAAATTATCTGTTCCCACTATATTATTCCATTCTATAAAGGAATCACTAAGATAATCTCCTTCCGTTTAGAAATTTTTGATGTATTTTTGATTTTTGATGTTTTGATGAAATTTTTTAATGTTTCCCGCATCAGAAAGCACCAAAGTTTTCTGGTATCCAGGATCAGAAGTATCCATACATCCTTTTCTAGGAATGGAAGCAGTACCTTGTAATGTTGCCAAGGTGCCCTTTGAATAAGTGTTCATTTTCCCACCCACAGAACCTGTTTTAAAGTTAGGCATACTATTTAATCTGCGAGACATTAGTCTAATATAAAAGAGCACTAAAGTTAATTAAATAACTCTCTTGTATATCCAATAGCAACTCTCCTAGAACTGACTTCTCCAACAGAATTAAATCAGCTAAAATTACTTAGTGTTCCACATATAAAAATTAGGTATTTTGGACGAAGTACCTTAATGTCCGCGCTGCTGCCAGAGAGGAAAATACACCAACGACACTGGACGTCTTAGTACTGGTAGTAGAGGTTTATCGTTGGTGTATTTTCCTCTCTGGCAGCAGCGCGGACATTAAGGTACTTCGTCCAAAATACCTGATCACAGCACCGCACCTCGTGGAAGTACAGTCCCTGCAGCAGCTGCATTGTTTGAGCGATTACGCTGGTTGTGTGCTACACAACCTGACCAGGTGAGCAAATCTGATTTTTTCACATTTACCTGTCTATAAAGGATAAGACCCTATGTGCGCATTCTCAACCCTCCACATATAAAAATTAACATTTATGCCTTGTAGTCAGTCTATGTAAAGAGAAGCAAAACCTTCGAACAGTTCAGTTCAAGAAACCTCACACACATACACAGAGCCTAACAAGAAAATGTTCTAATCTATTAAGGACACTGCATGTATAACTACAGAAAGCGGTGCATCCAACAGGCAATATCCCAATATGTATAAATGTTATTATGCTGCACTTCTAAACAAGACAGTACTAAGATTAATATGTTATAATAAAATTACCATAAATAAAACAGTGCATCCCCAATTAGCATGCAAACCTCAATAGTTATAATAACAATATGTAGCTGCAATTTTGCACATATGTCTATCAACAGAGGACAAGCCCAGGATTGTCCAAATCCAGCTGAGGAAGAGTTAATAATATCCTAACTTTAGAATTAGTATGTCAAACTATATCTTCCCAATGTCACTTGTATTACAAATCAGGAAACAAGGCTAATAGACATCTGTAAGAGAGCACAAAACAAAACTCTGACTTCTTAATAAACTAAATAGGCATGTCAGCACAGAAAGTCCAGCATGTAAAAGAGTCAATTACAGCCTAAATAGAAAAAAACAATATTCCAGATGAAGCCCCCGATTCCCGCCGCTTGAGTACGTGGGAAACCCATCGGTTCCTATTGAGCATGAAGAATCCTCTCCTGTCATCAGAACAGCACAGTCGCAGGTCTCCAAAACTTTCACTGCAGGCGTACGCAAACAGCGTTAAACCTGTTACGCAAAATGTGCAGCCGCTATAGAAACATACTAGAAGAGAATTCTGCTGCACACCAGCACTTCATGTCTTCAGGGAAAAAGCACAAGGCTAACAAGTGTTATTTCAATGTGAGAACAGGAATCAAGAATATATTGGAAAGCTACTGAAAGCTAACTAAGGATAAATGTGAAAATATTAGTTGAAATGCAATGGCCATGACATTTGTAAGCCCAGTAACCGTCTTTCAAGGTTTTTTCACTTCTACTGGGTCCTATCTATGAACCTCATGTCTGCAGTCTAGGTGTGTGAATGGGATAATGCCCTGGGTGCAATTAAAACCTGCTTATAAGGAAAATGTCTGGACTATGTGTAGGTTCTCAAACCAGTTACTGGGTGGGGGGGAGGGTGCTGCAACCAAACAACTATATAATACAATATACAAAATGGGCGCACACCTCCTAGTACTGGGTGCTAGCATGAAAAATATATATACTTACTAGAAGAGAATTCTGCTGCACACCAGCACTTCATGTCTTCAGGGAAAAAGCACAAGGCTAACAAGTGTTATTTCAATGTGTGAACAGGAATCAAGAATATATTGGAAAGCTACTGAAAGCTAACTAAGGATAAATGTGAAAATATTAGTTGAAATGCAATGGCCATGACATATAGAAACAGTGAGCATCATGCCGGCACCAGTCCACATGAGGATCTCCTGTCACTATTGCTTATATTCACTGGAAACCCGGCGGCAAGACCCGAGCACATTTAATCTTTTCACATAACAGCAAAATACAGGTGCAGATCCTCGAAGCGTACACCGCGATTTACGCAAATCGTGGTAAAGCAGCATGTGCAAATCACGCAGCCACAATAAAAACGGTAGGCAGTACATAAATTACTTACGCAATCAGCGTAACTGCAGATATATGCGCCGATATCATGTAAAACAGTATTTTTCTTCACAGTGCTCCCAAAATACCTCCAAAAATTGTAATAAAGAATATGTGCTTTAGTCTGAAGGATCTCTCAACATAGTAAAAATAGTTTCAGATCCAAGTTTAGTCACAAATGTAAACACCACTGAGGTATTTTAATATGGCGGCTCCATTATATCCATGGTAACAGCAAACAAATAGATGATTAAGATTATTATTATATATTGATTAAAAAAAAAGTCCATTTAAGGCAGGTAAAGCAAAGATGAAGAGGATCAAGGAAAGATAATCAAATTTTTATGTTGTAATTTCTCTGATGTCACAAAATAGCGGTTTAAAATATCCAGATGTTTAAAATGGCGTCATCTCAACTGTATATTTTAGCACAGAAACTTGTCGATGACAAACAGGCAATCAATCTACAAAATCAAATAAACCACCAATTAAAACTAGTATCATTCAAACAGGCGAAGAATGAGGTGGATTTATCACGGGTATCACAAGATGGCCGTCAATCATCCATCCTCCCTCAGGTGATTTTTTTCCAGCAGCTTCATGAGGCGATTTTACCTCATAAAACGTCTCCAAACATCTCAAAACAATCCAGATTGATTATAGATCCTTTTCAGCCGCTTTTTATCAGAAATCAACACCTTTATAAAGGCATATGAAAATGGTCACTTCCCATGGAGGTGGGGCACAGGAAAAGTAATGCTACTCCATATCTGGCAAGCCACACACCCCTGAAATTATATACTTAACAAAAGAAGTGTGAAACAACTGAAAATATGTCTTATATTTTAGGTTCTTCAAAGTAGCCACGTTTTGCTTTGATTACTGCTTTGCACACTCTTGGCATTCTCTTGATGAGCTTCAAGAGGTAGTCATTGGAAATGGTTTTCACTTCACAGGTGTGCCCTGTCAGGTTTAATAAGTGGGATTTCTTGCCTTATAAATGGGGTTGGGACCATCAGTTGTGTTGTGCAGAAGTCTGGTGGATACACAGCTGATATTCCTACTGAATAGACTGTTAGAATTTGTATTATGGCAAGAAAAAAGCAGCTAAGTAAAGAAAAACGAGTGGCCATCATTACTTTAAGAAATGAAAGTCAGTCAGTCCGAAAGATTGGGAAAACTTTGAAAGTGACCCCGAGTGCAGTTGCAAAAACCATCAAGCGCTACAAAGAAACTGGCTCACATGAGAACCGCCCCAGGAAAGGAAGACCAAGAGTCTCCTCTGCTGCGGAGGATAAGTTCATCCGAGTCACCAGCCTCAGAAATCGCAGGTTAACAGCAGCTCAGATTAGAGACCAGGTCAATGCCAAACAGAGTTCTAGCAGCAGACACATCTCTACAACAACTGTTAAGAGGAGACTTTGTGCAGTAGGCCTTCATGGTAAATTAGCTGCTAGGAAACCACTGCTAAGGACAGGCAGCAAGCAGAAGAGACTTGTTTGGGCTAAAGAACACAAGGAATGGACATTAGACCAGTGGAAATCTGTGCTTTGGTCTGATGAATCTAAATTTGAGATCTTTGGTTCCAACCACTGTGTCTTTGTGTGACGCAGAAAAGGTGGACGGATGGAATCTACATGCCTGGTTCCCACCATGAAGCATGGAGGAGGTGTGATGGTGATGGGGTGCTACGCCAGATGACCTAGCCTCCACAATCACCAGACCTGAACCCAATCGAGGTGGTTTGGGGTGAGTTGGACTGCAGAGTGAAGGCAAAAGGGCCAACAAGTGCTAAGCATCTCTGGGAACTCCTTCAAGACTGTTGGAAGACCATTTCCGATGACTACCTCTTGAAGCTCATCAAGAGAATGCCAAGAGTGTGCAAAGCAGTAATCATAGCAAAAAGGTGGCTACTTTGAAGAACCTAGAATATAATACATTTTTTCAGTTGTTTCACACTTTTTTTTTATTAAGTACTGAATATAATTTCACATATGTTAATTCATAGTTTTGATGCCTTCAGTGTGAATCGACAATTTTCATAGTCATGAAAATAAAGAAAACTCTTTGAATGAGAAGGTGTGTCCAAACTTTTGGTCTGTACTGTATGTCTCTGGATTCTGCAGCAGTGCAGCTTGGTTGCTGGGGGCAATAACACAGGTGCCCAGATGTGGAAGCATGCATCGGGTATAGCTTGGAGGGGCCATGAAGGTGGACAACGCTCTTAACCCAGGTGTACGTGGGAGGAGTCAAGCAACTGGCTGTGAGATGTGGGCTCTGCTTGGTGAGCAGTAATACACCACAGGCTGGAGATCCTGGTTGTATGGGTGGTACAACCGGGAAAGGTTAGTGTTATTCTACCCCCCCTTCCCCCTTGAACACTGGGTATTACCCATTGGAGCACCCTTCCTGTTTTTGTCTCATTGCAGCTGGAGAGGCCTTGTGGCATGAAGGAGCAGCGCCAACAACATGGTGTGGGGTGTCCCTAAAGGGGATAATGGCCCAAATGGGGGTGGAGTCCCAGAAAGTGGTAGTTGCCCAAAAGGGGGCGGAGCCTCCCAAGTCCAAAGCGGGGGTGCAGATGGACTGTAGCCGAGATCAATTTTGGTCGTACTATGTGTGTCCAGTCTGCAATATGGACTACCCACCCAGACAGGTTCTATATGTGTGTTCCGTGGAGGTCAATGCAGAAACCGTGACTGGACTTGCAGACTCTGGGAGCTTGGTGACCCTAGTGAGGGCAGCACCTGATGTTTACCTGATGCCCGGAAGGAAGATTAAAGTCATCTGCATTCATGGGGTCACTAAAGACTATCTGGTGTCCAGGGTGGTCCTCGAGACGGCCAGGGACATTGCAAGCCATGATGTCACTGTAGTCCCGAACTTGACTTGTCTGGTAATAATAGGCTGTTTTTGGACTCATGGGAGAATGAAACTCCTCTACGGCAGGAGGATGAAGGGCTCTCTGCTGATGGGGTTGTGGCAAATAAGGAGGTAACACCTCCCAAAATTGAGGGTTCTGAGGTAGGGGTGACCAGTGAAAGTCATATGTTGGCACAACTTAGTGACCTGACGTCCCCTGAAGTGTACATCAGGATGACTGATAGTGATGTGGTAGCTGAAAAGAATGGAGCTGACACCAAGTTAGAGAGTGACTTGGGAACTCACCAGATGGTGGAGTGTGGCACAGACGCAAGGGGTGATTGTGACTCTTGAGAAAGAAAGGGAGTACAGTAATGAAGGGCCCAGCAAGAATGGCAAATCCTCCCATCACAAAAGGAGCAAGCGCTACAAAAAAGCTGCCCAGGTGATCCCAGCTCATAATATACTGTCATGTGCTTCTATTCCATGTGTGAGTTCTCTTCCAAACCCCGAGATGAGCAAGATGAAAGGTGAAGTGTCGTTCCCGAAGAAACCGCTAGGGCTGAGACAGATATTGTGCTGTTAGAGGAACTGACACAGTGTGACAACAAGGCTCTACAAGATAAAGTCATGGAGGCAGAGCCAGCCAAGAAGATGGTGTGTGTGTCTTCTCCAGGTTTTGAGCAAGCAGCTGATGGTCGGTCAGTTGGTGGCGCTATAGGAGACGAAATCGTGGGAAGTGCTAGAGGAGCAAGAATCCATGATAGTCATGAAGAGCTGACAAATAATAGATCCACCTCTGGGGTGGCTGGAAGTAAAAACAGCACCATTGAAGAGATGGAGGTTGAGAAAACCTCTGAAGGTGGCACTACAGAGACCCAGGAGAGAGCCAAAGGTGACACTTTTTGAGACCCAAGAGAGGGCTGTGGGTATCGCTGCAAAACCCACGAGACCCACGAGAAGGATGAAGCTGATACCGATGAGACCCTGGTGAGGGCGACAGACTGGGCTACCGATGCCCAAGAGTTGAGTGACGTGGCAGAGTGTTGTGAATTCATTACAGCTCCCTCTGGTGGTTGTTGCTGGTGATGCAGCTGACTTTATGGGCTTTTACAGCTGATGGTGATGATTGGCAATCTGGTTCTTGGATCATATAATGGTTTGAAGTGGATCAATCCTTGCCAGTTGTCTTTGGTTTCTGGAGGAGTTCATATCTCTCTGATTTCTTCTCCTCTGTGGAATTCTTTGCAAGCTAAGTGGATGTTTTTTTTATATTTTGTGGCACACTTTTGTGTGCTTAAGGGTCTGTTTATGTTTTGTCTTATTCTGAGCTGTGGGTTTGCAATTTAGTCTGTATATTTTTTTATCTGCTCTCAGATAGGATGTTTTCTTCCTAGGAATTTTACCATTCACTATTATCTGTTATTTTCAGTTCTGCTGGCATTTGATTTATAGAAGTCTGCAGCTATAGAGGGCGGCGAGTCTCAGTGACTCAGCGTAATTTTTGTTTCATCTGCTGTTAGTGGATTTTTGATAGTGTTTTATACTGACCGCAATAGTATTCTATCCTGTCTTTCCTATATAGCTAGTTTGGCCTCTTTTGCTAAACCTTTTACTCTGCGTGTATTTGTTTTTCTTTCTTTGGTTTCCAAGTTAATATCTGTGGGGGCTTGCTATTCTTTTGGGGTTCTGCTCTGAGGCAAGATAGCTTTTCCTACATCCATCTTTAGGAGCATTTAGTTCTCCGGCTGTGCAGAGGTATCTAGGTCTGGTTAGTTACATCCCATTGCTACTTCTAGTTGCGGTGTGTAGTCAGGGTTTGCGGTCAGTACAGTTACCAACGACGTCTATGCAATCTGAATGTTACTCCTGAGTCATCAGTACATAACAGCAGAGGACAAGGCCACAAGAAGACATGGCCGAGGTTGCTAGGGGTGCTGCCGGACCCCAAGAGGGGGTGGTAAATGCAGAACTGGAGACCCCTAGATAGACATAAGGTGATCTTGTCGAGGTTGCCAGGGGTGCTGCCGGAGGTAACTGCAGAAGTGGAAGAAGCCATTAGGAAAGTGAGGGGTGAAGTGAATACCTCTTCGGGTGTTGTGAGCTCGCCTGATCCGGTGGATGTCGGACCCAAGGTAAGGGAGCTCACTTAGATGCTCCAAGCCCACTTTCAGCAAGAGAAACCGTGGAGGCAGGCTGTCGAGACTCAAGTGGGTGCTTTGGAGACAGAGAGGACTCCAAAATTCTGCTAGAAGTGGAGCAGTTAAATCAGGAAAGGCTTCGGACAATAGCTGCTGAGAGGCGAGTAGCTGAGCTAGAGGACAAAGTCGCTGAGCTCAAAGGTCGCCTGGTGGTATGCCAGACGAGGAGCGAGTCAACCTTGGAGAAGGTAGAGCATCCAATGTTCCTCCTGGGCAAACATGCAGAAGGAACCGCAAGTCCGTTGGCCCTGAAACATGAGCCGGGTGATCATGTGGGGACCAGCAGTAAGACAGAAATGTCTCTCTACAAGTGCCTCGTGGAGATTCCAGAAGACTTGAGGGAAGAGTGTGCCAAAGAGTCTGTGTATGATGACTTTAAGAAGGCTGTGGAAGCCTCTAAGGTGTACTGGTCCTCAGAAGAGAAACAGCTGGTAGTTCTATCCACATCCGAAGTCACCATGGATTGGGTGGCTATCCTAAGGGAAATTCACTTGAGGTGTCTTCGCATGAAGTGATTAATCCGTCTGAAGAACGAAGAAGCTGCCAGGAGGCTGGCGCTTATGAGGAGAGCTCAGAGTTTACTACAAGATGTTGTCCAGGTGCCTAGTGCTCTGCTAAGAGAAATCGTTGGGAAAAACAGACGACTCATGCAGGAAATGGTGGATAAATCTGGAGTGACGAGACTACGAATTCCTGCTGATGGTGAAAGCAAGATACCCAGGGAAGTGGGAATGGTTCCACTCCTCATGGTAGGGTCAGCGGAGAGTCTTAGCAATATGCAGATGCTGCTCATGTATAGGGTGACTCACATAAAAAAGTTCAGCAATTACAGCTGGAAAGAGCAAGAAGCGAGAGATTGCTTCACCAAGAGGGTAGAAGAAGGCAGCAGCCTGTAACCCAAGGCGATAGAGAAAAACGCCTACAGAGAAACTACCGAAGATATCCTGAGGAAAATAGGCATCAAGGAGTTATAAATCGTAAATCCCCTGTTAGCTCCAGGCTGAGGAACTCAGACAAGAAGCCTTGTAGTGTAAGTGATGACACAGTCAGTCCAACCACTAGACATGGGGGCGCGTGGAAAGCCCTATTATACTGACCGTTGGGGCGGGGAAGACCTATTCAAAACGTGACTCTGAGACCTGAGGTGACTGAGTCTGATAGGCCCTGGTTCACAAGTGGACACTTAGTGACTCTGCGAAACTACGTGTCAAGAACTGACACTCATAGTCGACTTGGATGGTCCCCTCGACTGGTAGGCCGAGACTACGAGGCTACCCTGTCTCGGAGCCCTGCATCATGGTCATGTGTTCCTTCCCATGGGTCTGAACAAAGGGGGAGGATATGTGATGGGTCCACCTATGTTAGGAGTGACAGGTATGTGTCGAACAGACAGAGGTCTGCAGCGATCTTAACCCAGGCTGACTGCTGAGACTTGTTGTCCAACACCTTTCTATAATGTGATGTGGGCTGGAGGTAAGGGTTAACCAGAAGCAATGGTGGGGTCTGCGTAACTACATACCTACCAGGGGAGGGTGTGTTGCTGTTATCAGGTGGCCACTCCTTTGTCACATGTCTCTGATGTCAGACAAGCCCTGGGTGTGGAGGTTGCCTGTTTTGTAACACATGAGCAGAGATCAGGCCTGGAGCCTGGTCTGTGAGTGGAGCCTGAGACTGCTCCACTGGGACAGTGCTGGAGACGGTTAAATTTGGCCCTCTCATGTTGCTGAGCAACTAAAGCACTGTTTACTGTGCAGTTCCTATGAGCGGAGACCTAATACGCAGCTGCACACTCCGGCGATCATGTGACTATGACGCGGCCGGAAGTGTGCAGTGACCCGGACTAATGACGTCTATGGGAGGACTTCCTCCATCTGGGTTCGCCACTCCCGACCGCGTCTGCAATCACCGCTGACCGCTGGCGGCTGTGCGGTATGCGCTGTCATTGGTACTCCCTCACTTAGGCACCACATTTAAGGAATTCCGGGTTCTAGTCACACTCACCCCACAAACCCCCCTGAGGAACGACGAAACACGTGTCGGGGCCCCTCCCTGACACAGGCTGCCTCACCCCTCCACCTGGGTATGATTTTTTGACTCTGGTCTTTGCAGATATCTCTGCCCTCCCTAGAAGCTGTGAAACTGGTTTAAGGATACAGTACTGTGTATTGTTTACATTATCCATTGATATTGACTTCTGTGCCCTGCTCTGTAAATGGGTTCCCCCGGTATATATACTTCTTTCCAGGGGGAGTTGTTGTTTTGTATAATATGCAGTCACCTTGAACTAAACCATATACCCCTTAGTGGCTGGTGGTGTATACCATACAGCTGCAGCTCGTGTTATTGTCTCTCTGAAAACAAGCACTTTATATCCTTGTAACTGTCTGTGTATTTATGGATGTAGCCTGTTTGTATGTATAAACTACTTTTTGTAACATTAAATACAGCACAGAAGTGCTTTGCAAATTCAGGTGATTCATCCAATTATTTAGTACACTAGCTGTGAGCCCGATTCTAAAGAATCGGGTAGTCTAGAATGCATATATAGTTTATTTACTAATATTTAGGGGAGTGCGGTGAAATTAATTGTGTGTATACAGGTGGCTCAGTGGTTAGCACTGTATATGGCGGCTCAGTGGGTAGCAGAGTATACGGTGGCTGAGTGGTTAGCACTTTATACGGTGGCTCAGTGGTTAGCACTGTATATGGTGGCTTAGTGGTTAGCACTGTATACGGTGGCTCAGTGGTTAGCACTGTATACGGTGGCTCAGTGGTTAGCATTGTATATGGTGGCTCAGTGGTTAGCAGTGTATACGGTGCCTCAGTGGTTAGCAGTGTATACGGTGGCTCAGTGGTTAGCACTGTATACGGTGGCTCAGTGGTTAGCACTGTATATGGTGGCTCAGTGGTTAGCACTGCGTGGTGGCTCAGTGGTTAGCACTGCGCGGTGGCTCAGTGGTTAGCACTGCGCGGTGGCTCAGTGGTTAGCACTGCGCGGTGGCTCAGTGGTTAGCACTGTGGTGGCTTAGTGGTTAGCACTGTATACGGTGGCTCAGTGGTTAGCACTGTATACTGTGGCTCAGTGGTTAGCATTGTATATGGTGGCTCAGTGGTTAGCACTGTATACGGTGGCTCAGTGGTTAGCACTGCGCGGTGGCTCAGTGGTTAGCACTGTGGTGGCTTAGTGGTTAGCACTGTATACGGTGGCTCAGTGGTTAGCACTGTATACTGTGGCTCAGTGGTTAGCATTGTATATGGTGGCTCAGTGGTTAGCACTGTATACGGTGGCTCAGTGGTTAGCACTTTATACGGTGGCTCAGTGGTTAGCACTGTATATGGTGGCTTAGTGGTTAGCACTGTATACGGTGGCTCAGTGGTTAGCACTGTATACGGTGGCTCAGTGGTTAGCATTGTATATGGTGGCTCAGTGGTTAGCACTGTATACGGTGGCTCAGTGGTTAGCACTGTATACGGTGGCTCAGTGGTTAGCACTGTATATGGTGGCTCAGTGGTTAGCACTGCGTGGTGGCTCAGTGGTTAGCACTGCGCGGTGGCTCAGTGGTTAGCACTGCGCGGTGGCTCAGTGGTTAGCACTGCGCGGTGGCTCAGTGGTTAGCACTGCGCGGTGGCTCAGTGGTTAGCACTGCGCGGTGGCTCAGTGGTTAGCACTGCGCGGTGGCTCAGTGGTTAGCACTGCGCGGTGGCTCAGTGGTTAGCACTGCGCGGTGGCTCAGTGGTTAGCACTGCGCGGTGGCTCAGTGGTTAGCACTGGGCGGTGGCTCAGTGGTTAGCACTGGGCGGTGGCTCAGTGGTTAGCACTGCGCGGTGGCTCAGTGGTTAGCACTTTAGCACTGCGCGGTGGCTCAGTGGTTAGTACTTTAGCACTGCGCGGTGGCTCAGTGGTTAGTAGTGCGTGGTGGCTCAGTGGTTAGCAGGAGTATGGTGGCTCAGTGGTTAGCAGTGAGTGGGGTGGGCAGAGTGGTCAGCGCAGTGCGGCGGGCAGAGTGGTCAGCGCAGTGCGGCGGGCAGAGTGGTCAGCAGAGGACAGAGGCACTCTGCCTGTCATACTTACCAGCGGGTCATCGTCTTCCCCGCCACGGCATTTTCACTCCGCCGTCGCCAGCATGTTGGCTCCACTCATGCAGAGCATTGCTCCTGTGCAGGCTCCTCTCTGCTGAGTATTGCTCCTGTGCAGCCTCCTCTCTGCAGAGCATTGCTCCTGTGCAGCCTCCTCCTCTCTGCAGAGCATTGCTCCTGTGCAGCCTCCTCTGTGCAGAGCATTGCTCCTGTGCAGCCTCCTCTCTGCAGAGCATTGCTCCTGTGCAGCCTCCTTACTGTAGAGCATTGCTCCTGTGCAGCCTCCTCTCTGCAGAGTATTGCAGAGGCACTCTGACTGTCATACTTACCAGAGGGTCATCGTGTTCCCTGCCACGGCATTTTCACTCCGCCGTCGCCAGCATGTTGGCTCCACTCATGCAGAGCATTGCTCTTGTGCAGGCTCCTCTCTGCTGAGTATTGCTCCTGTGCAGCCTCGTCTCTGCAGAGCATTGCTCCTGTGCAACCTCCTCCTCTCTGCAGAGTATTGCTCCAGTGCAGCCTCCTCTCTGCAGAGCATTGCTCCTGTGCAGCCTCCTCTCTGCAGAGCAATGCTCCTGTGCAGCCTACTCTCTGCAGAGCATTGCTCCTGTGCAGCCTCCTCTCTGCAGAGCATTGCTCCTGTGCAGCCTCCTCTCTGCAGAGCATTGCTCCTGTGCAGCCTCCTCTCTGCAGAGCAATGCTCCTGTGCAGCCTCCTCTCTGCAGAGCATTGCTCCTGTGCAGCCTCCTCTCTGCAGAGCAATGCTCCTGTGCAGCCTCATCTCTGCAGAGCATTGCTCCTGTGCAGCCTCCTCTCTGCAGAGCAATGCTCCTGTGCAGCCTCCTCTCTGCAGAGCATTGCTCCTGTATAGCCTCCTCTCTGCAGAGCATTGCTCCTGTGTAGCCTCCTCTCTGCAGAGCAATGCTCCTGTGCAGCCTCCTCTCTGCAGAGCATTGCTCCTGTGCAGCCTCCTCCCTGCAGAGCATCGCTCCTGTGCAGCCTCCTCTCTGCAGAGCATTACTCCTGTGCAGCCTCCTCTCTGCAGAGCATTGCTCCTGTGTAGCCTCCTCTCTGCAGAGCAATGCTCCTGTGCAGCCTCCTCTCTGCAGAACATTGCTCCTGTGCAGCCTCCTCTCTGCAGAGCAATGCTCCTGTGCAGCCTCCTCTCTGCAGAACATTGCTCCTGTGCAGCCTCTTCTCTGCATAACATTGCTCCTGTGTAGCCTCCTCTCTGCATAACATTGCTCCTGTGTAGCCTCCTCTCTGCAGAGCAATGCTCCTGTGCAGCCTCCTCTCTGCAGAACATTGCTCCTGTGCAGCCTCCTCTCTGCAGAACATTGCTCCTGAGCAGCCTCATCTCTGCAGAGCATTGCTCCTGTGCAGCCTCCCCTCTGCAGAGCAATGCTCCTGTGCAGCCTGTGCAGCCTGCTCTCTGCAGAGCATTACTCCTGTGCAGCCTCCCCTCTGCAGAGCATTGCTCCTGTGCAGGCTGCTCACTGCAGAGCGTTGCTCCTGTGCAGCCTCCTCTCACCTGTATCCTGGAGATCAGCTCTTAAGGGCTCAGTCCGGGGTCCTCTGTCACCTCTATGTTCCCTTGTGATCGCAGGATGTCAGAGGCAGAGAATCAGTGATGAGGACACGTCTGATGTGAGACAGCGGCATGATGTCTCCTGTGCTGACTGCAGCAATGAAAGTGCCTGTGATGATGTCACAGTCATGTGATATAGCCCCGCCCATACCAGTGACATCATCTCAGGTCCTGAGAGTAAGAGACTGTGCATGGACTCGCAAAGGCATTGCGAGTGAGGAGAGACTCTGGAAGGACTCGCAAAGGCATTGCGAGTGTGGCAGGAGAGAGAGAGAGACTCAGCAAGGACTCGCAAAGGCATTGCGAATGAGGAGAGACTCTGGAAGGACTCACAAAGGCATTGCGAGTGTGGCAGCCACGCATACGACGACGGAAACACTGCCGAATATGACGGAAGTGGCCTTAGGGTAATTATATATTAGATAGTGACACGTTTTTGCTTAAGTTTTCTATATTGCCATGTGTCCGTACTTATACCAATGAGGTCTATGCATTTTTTTGCGGTTGTTTATATCAAATTCATGTCACCTTAACCTGGCCCAAATGGGTTCTGGGCATCAGAACTGGCGTCAAAGTGGGCAAATTGCCAATTTTTACAGATTTAAATAGGTAACAGGTGTTTTCGAGGGGTTAACTAGCTTTGGGCCACTTATCTCATACTACAATAACATACCTAGTGATGCCCCACATCAAACTCATGTCACCTTAGCCTGGCCCAAATGGGTTCTGGACATCAAACCTGGCACCAAAGTGGGCAGAAACCTAATTTTCACAGATTTGAATAAGTAACAGGTGTTTTTAAGGGGGGTAAATGTCTTTGAGCCACTGATAGCTCACCATAAATACATAGCTAGTGTTACCCAGATCAAATTCATGTCACTCCAGCCTGGCCTAAATAGGTTCTGGGCATCAAAACTGCATCAAAGTGGGCGGAAACACAATTTTCACTGATTTGAATATGTAACAGGTGTTTTTGATGGGTTTAATGGCTTTGGGCCACTAATATCTCACCATAAATACATACCTAGTGATGCACCACATTACTTTCATCTCACTTCAGCCCAGCCCAGATGGGTTCTGGGCATCAAAGTGGGCAAATCGCCAATTTTCAGATTTGAATAAGTAACTGTCATGTGCTTAGATTGCGCTGAGTTTGCTGGATGCTGCTGTGTGTGCTGTGTTTGCATTTCTTCAAGAGCTGCATGAGGTACGGATGTCAAGCTCTTCTGCTTAGCTGCTGGATGAGGGGTTGATGTGAGGATGGGTGTGACTCACCTGGAATCCCCTCCCCTTGCCTTTAAATAGCTTTCCCCATCCTCTGTCAGACGCTGCTGATAGAGTTATTTACTCTTGGTCTTTGTGCTGTGCTGATGCTTTGTTGCTGTGCTGAAGTCTTTGCTTTGGGAGTAGCTGTGATTCCGGATCTGTGGGTGGAGGTAGGGGCCCTCAACCTAGGGCTAATCAGGAGCTCAGGAAATAGTGTTGAGACTTGGACCTCTTAACCATCAGAGGTACCTTCAAGACCAGGGCCAGTGTAAGTGTCAGATTAGCACCCTCTTAATCCCCTCGCCCCTCTCACCATTCAGTTACCTGATTCCCTCACCTCCTAAGCATGACAGTAACAGTAAATCGTTAAATGGCTTTGAGCCACTGATAACTCACCATAAATACATACCTAGTAATGCCCCACATCAAATTCATGTCACTTTAGTCTGGCCCAAATGGGTTCTGGGCATCAGAACTGGCATCAAAGTGGGCAGAAACCCAATTTTCACAGATTTGAATAAGTAACAGGTGTTTTTGAGGGAATAAATGGCTTTGGGCCACTGATATTTCACCATATATGTATACCTAGTGATGCCCCGCATCAAATTCATGTCAATTTAGCCTGGCCCAAATGGGTTCTGGGCATCAAAACTGGCATCAAATAGATAGGGTGGAGAGCTGGGGAGATGGAGAGAAGTGGCCATCCCTGGAACAACTAGGCTCTATCTTGACTCCTGGTCCTTTAGGATTCTGGAGATGTCTACAACTTAATAATTATTTTCATAGTCTGCCTCCCAGAGTAGCATTTCGTAGATCTAAAATGTTTTTTGAGAATTTTTTTCAAAGCTCTGGTCCTTGTAGGCATGCCCTCTCCAAAACATATACATTACTGGTCTCTCCTCCGTATTTACCAACACCTCAATTTATGTTGCAATGGAAGGCTGACTTGGACATACAATTCAACCCAGAGCAGAGAACAAAAATATATACATTGCCACATACTACCTCGATTAGCTCACGATTTCAAGAAGCTAATTACAAACTGCTTACAAGATGGTATAGAGTCCTCTCACGACTACACAAAATGTTGCCCTCTACTGATCCGATGTGCTGGAGGTGTGGCGAGGCTGATGGTACTTTGGTACACATCTTTTGGAACTGCAAAATCCTTGGCCATTTCTGGTCCAAAGTGAGTGAAATCATCAGAATTGTTACAGATTATGGGGGAGACTTAGGCCCCGATCTGTTTATGCTTCATCACTGCGAGATCCCCATGCACAGATATAAACACTCCTTGCTGAGATTTTTGATAATGGAGGCTCGAGCATGCATCCCACTCTTGTGGAAGAAGGCGACATGCCCCCGATTTCTATGTGGATTGCGAAAGTAAATCACCTCATGTTTATGGAGGACTTAACATCTTCAATTCATTATTCATGTACTGTACAAGGTTTAGAAATACGTGGTTTAGTTGGCTTGAGTTTCAGCAAACTGATATTCATAGAGCTAACATCAATTGATGTAGAGAGTCTATACACACGTATTCCACAGGAATATATATCTAATATATAAAACCCGAAGGCACATCCGTCACTTTGTCTGGAGCTATATATAGAAGCCAATGGCCCTTCCGTCACTTTGTCCGGAGCTACGTGACTTCACTGGAGCCCTACACCCGTTCAGGGTGAGCCAAGATGGCATCCGTCAGCGGGAGCGGGACTCATACAGCCCGCTACACTTACAGCTGCCCCTCCAGTGCCCCAAAACACACATCACACATACAAACTCACACACCCGGACACACACACAAACACACACACACTCTCGCTATACTTTCGCAGCACTGCATCCACTCCTCAATCGTTACCCCCGCACACACACAGGAGGGGTGAGGAGAGCGTACGCAAGTACCGAAAACCAGCACTACGCCGCCCACAGCCCGGTGTGCCTCCTCCCCCAACATCCGGGAGCTGGACCGGCCCACACTCCGGTGTGCAGCCTCCGGCATCACCGGCACCACCGCCAGCACCCCCGCAGACCGGCCACATTCATCTCTGCCCACCCGCAATTCTCAGGCCCCGCCCACAGCCCGGTGTGCGACCTCCACCAACATCGCATTACATTCAGCCAGGAGCCGGCCTGCCCCACAGCCCGGTGTGCGGCCTCCGGCATCACCGGCACCACCGCCAGCACCTCCACAGACCGGCCAACATTCATCTCCGCCCACCCGCAAATCTCAGGTCCCGCCCACAGCCCAGTGTGCGTCCTCCACCAACATCGCGATACATTCAGCCGGGAGCCGGCCCGCCCCACAGCCCGGTGTGTGGCCTCTGGCCACATCTATCTACTCACCCCTCCAGCCTCACCTCTCCTCACCCCTTCAGCCTCACCTCTACTCACCCCTCCAGCCTCCACTCTCCTCACCCCTCCTGCCTCAACTCTCCTCACCCCTCCAGCCTCACCTCTCCTCACCCCTCCAGTCTACGCTCTCCTCACCCCTCCAGCCTACTCTCTCCTCACCCCTCCTGCCTCCGCTCTCCTCACCCCTCCAGCCTAACCTCTCCTCACCCCTCCAGCCTCCGCTCTCCTCACCCCTCCTGCCTCCGCTCTCCTCATCCCTCCTGCCTCCGCTCTCCTCACCCCTCCTGCCTCCGCTCTCCTCACCCCTCCTGCCTCACTTCTCCTCCACCCCTCCAGCCTCACCTCTCCTCACCCCTCCAGCCTCACCTCTCCTCACCCCTCCAGCCTCCACTCTCCTCACCCCTCCTGCCTCAACTCTCCTCACCCCTCCAGCCTCACCTCTCCTCACCCCTCCAGTCTACTCTCACCTCCCTCACCTCCCACTCCAGCCTACCCTCCTCACCCCTCCTGCCTCCGCTCTCCTCACCCCTCCAGCCTCACCTCTACTCACCCCTCCAGCCTCCACTCTCCTCACCCCTCCTGCCTCAACTCTCCTCACCCCTCCAGCCTCACCTCTCCTCACCCCTCCAGTCTACGCTCTCCTCACCCCTCCAGCCTACTCTCTCCTCACCCCTCCTGCCTCCGCTCTCCTCACCCTCCCCCTAACCTCTCCTCCACCCCTCCATGCTCCCCCTCCCTCATCCCCTCCTGCCTCCGCTCTCCTCACCCCTCCTGCCTCCGCCTCCTCACCCCTCCTGCCTCACTTCTCCTCACCCCTCCAGCCTCACCTCTCCTCACCCCTCCAGCCTCACCTCTCCTCACCCCTCCAGCCAATGCTCTCCTCACTCCTCCAGCCTACGCTCTCCTCACCCCTCCAGCCTCACCTCTCCTCACCCCTCCTGCGTCACCTCTCCTCACCCCTCCAGTCTCACCTTTCCTCATCCCTCCAGCCTACGCTCTCCTCACACCCTCCTGTCTCACCTCTCCTCACCCCTCCTGCCTCACCTCTCCTCACCCTTCCAGCCTCACCTCTCCTCACCCCTCCAGCCTCACCTCTCATCACCCCTCCTTCCTCACCTCTCCTCACCCCTCCTTCCTCACCTCTCCTCACCCCTCCAGTCTACACTCTCCTCACCCCTCCAGCCTACGCTCTCCTCACCCCTCCTGCCTCCGCTCCCCTCACCCCTCCAGCCTCCGCTCTCCTCACCCCTCCTGCCTCACCTCTCCTCACCCCTCCAGCCTCACCTCTCCTCACCCCTCCTGTCTCACCTCTCCTCACCCCTTCTGCCTCACCTCTCACTCACCCCTCCTGCCTCACCTCTCCTCACCCCTCCAGCCTCACCTCTCCTCACACCTCCTGTCTCACCTCTCCTCACCCCTCCAGCCTACGCTCTCCTCACCCCTCCAGCCTACACTCTCCTCACCTCTCCTTCCTACGCTCTCCTCACCCCTCCAGCCTCACCTCTTCTCACCCCTCCTGCCTCACCTCTCCTCACCCCTCCTGCCTCACCTCTCCTTACCCCTCCATTCTCACCTCTCCTTACCCCTCCATTCTCACCTCTCCTCACCCCTCCAGCCTATGCTCTCCTCACCCCTCCAGCCTACGCTCTTCTCACTCCTCCAGCCTCACCTCTCCTCACCCCTCCTGCGTCACCTCTCACCCCTCCAGCCTATGCTCTCCTCATCCCTCCATCCTCACCTCTCCTCACCCCTCCTGTCTCACCCCTCCTGCCTCACCTCTCCTCACCCCTCCAGCCTCACCTCTCCTCACTCCTCCTGCCTCTGCTCTCCTTACCCCTCCAGCCTCACCTCTCCTCACCCCTCCACCCTCACCTCTCCTCACCCCTCCTGTCTCACCTCTCCTCACCCCTCCTGCCTCACCTTTCCTCACCCCTCAAACCTCACCTCTCCTCACCCCTCCTGCCTCACCTCTCCTCACCCCTCCATCCTCACCCCTCCAGCCTCACCTCACCTCACTCCTCCAGCCTCTGCTCTCCTCACCCCTCCAGCCTACGCTCTCCTCACCCCTCCAGCCTACGCTCTCCTCACCCCTCCTGCCTCCGCTCTCCTCACCCCTCCAGCCTAACTTCTCCTCACCCCTCCAGCCTACGCTCTCCTCACCCCTCCAGCCTCCACTCTCCTCACCCCTCCTGCCTCACCTCTCCTCACCCCTCCTGACTCACCTCTCCTCACCCCACCAGCCTCACTTCTCCTCACCTCTCCAGCCTCACCTCTCCTCACCCCTCCAGCCTATGCTCTCCTCACCCCTCCTGCCTCACCTCTCCTCACCCCTCCAGCCTATGCTTACCTCACCCCTCCAGCCTATGCTCTCCTCACCCCTCCTGCCCCCGCTCTCCTCACCCCTCCAGCCTCCGCTCTCCTCACCCCTCCTGCCTCACCTCTCCTCACCCCTCCAGCCTCACCTCTCCTCACCCCTCCAGCCTACGCTACCCTCACCCCTCCAGCCTACACTCTCCTCACCCCTCCTGCCTCTGCTCTCCTCACCCCTCCTGCCTCACCTCTCCTCACCCCTCCTGCCTCACCTCTCCTCACCCCTCCTGCCTCACCTCTCCTCACCCTCCTGCCTCACCTCTCCTCACCCTTCCAGCCCCACCTCTCCTCACCCCTCCAGTCTCACCTCTATTCACCCCTCCTGCCTATGCTCTCCTCACCCGTCCAGCCTACGCTCTCCTCACTCCTCCTGCCTACGTTCTCCTTACCCTTCCTGCCTATGCTCTCCTCACCCCTCCAGCCTCACCTTTCCTCACCCCTCCAGCCTCAACTCTCTTCACCCCTCCAGGCTCACCTCTCCTCACCCCTCCTGCCTCACCTCAGGCAACTTATTAATATTATTATGAAATATTACCTTTACAATTTGGCGCTCCAACTACGTGAGCCAGTATAGGAGAATCCCCAAACCTTGAATGACCGGTGAAGGAGACGGCAGGACGCACTGAGTACCCCGAGCCAGGACACTGATCACCTCCCTAACAAAAACGGTAAGTCTGCTGATTTTATTATAATCTGTTGGCTTTGCCTGTTTTTCGGGGTACCCTGTGCAGATTGCCTGACCGCGTCCGGTCTTTAGGGTGTCTGAGACGGCAGATGGGGTTTTCTCCGCTGCTGGCCATTTAATTGCGGAAGAACCGTCATGCTAAGTTGCTGCTGCCTGTTATATGTTGTGTGGAGGGGAGATGACTGTATAGTTAGTGGATTTTTGAGCAGTGTCTGTAGAAGTGTAAAGATATTGTCTGTGAGATAGATCAAAGTGGTCACCTGTGATACGATTTTCAGTTCTGGAGAGAAAATAGACATTGAGTGATGACTCTGTCTAAGATGAGCATTGAGTGAGAATCTGTCTCTAAAAATTACTTAGAGTGATTCAGTAATAAATAGGCATTGATTGGGGGGGCGTGTCCTGGTCATGGAGGAGAAAGGCTGCTGAAGGCTGAGCTCCTCTCCCCGACCTGAAGAAACCCGGTCTGAGCCGCCGCACAAGCCGCACTGAGTTACCCCATGTCGGCTAAACGACAGGGGAAGCGCCCACCGCAAGATTCCCGAACTCCGGGGCCGCAGGAGAGCAGGATTACAAGGTTTCTCCGCAGCACGGGCAGGCCACAGCAAACTGCCGTGCTTCCTAAGATGGCGGCCGCCTGCCTGCATGGACAGGAGGAGCACACCGAGACTAGAAGGAGAGTGCACAGCGAGGAGCCTGTCAGCAGAGGAGCCCCTCTCGCCCTGCAAACTCAGCCTGGTGGAAGTAAACAAAGCCCACAGGTACAGAGAATGGACGGAGATGATTTGTGCCAGGGAGGACAGCTTTCAATGGAGGGGGGTGACCACAGCAAGGAGCCCGACAGCAGAGGAGCCCCTCCCGCCCTGATGACTCAGCCTGGAGGAATGCAGCAAAGCCCGCAAGTACAGAGGGAGGACGGAGTGGATCCGTGCTTAGGTGTGAATCTATTAATGGAGGGGGGAGGTGTACTGACCCCTAGACAGGCATCAGGGATTTATTACCAAAGTGAACTATGTGCTTTACACTCTCAGCCCCTCAGTCAGGATGCAGCAACAGGGGCCAGGATCTCTCCAGTCCTGGAGAATTCATTAGGAGACCAGAATCAGGGTCCACAGATGGGGTCATCAGTGCTGATGTCCCCCCATCCTCAGAACCAGTCTGCCTCTGATGCCAGTGATCTACCCCGGTCCAACCCCATAGCCGAGGGACCACCACTGCTTCCTTACCCCTACAATCTAAAGAGAACTGATTCCAGACAAGCTACCTTCTATTTCCACAACCCTGGCACACCCTTGGGATCTGTAGTTCTCCCAGCCTCAGCGATACAGGGTAGAAGCCAGACCCCAATGCCACAAGACTCTAACATGGCGATCTGGGAGGATATGCGAGCACGAATTCGTAACGTTCCCTCTAAGGAGGACCTTGAAAATTTTGTAAATAAACTGGAAGCATCTATTAGTGCAGAGGCAGAGAGGCTAAGGGGAGAGGTGGCGAATCTATCTAATACTGTCTCCAACACTGACGTGGCCGTGGAGGGCCTCTCACGGCGGGTGACATATTTGGAAAACCAACTAACTGATCAGTCCAGAGACTTTGAGGCATTCTTAGACTCGCTGGAAGACCTAGAAAACAGGGAGAGACGGCAAAATATTAGGGTCCGGGGTCTACCTGAAACAGTGCCAGCTAAAGAGTTGAACATCACCCTACAACACCTCTTTAATAAAATACGGAACGTGCCTTCCGAATCGCCAATAGAATTTGACAGAGCCCATAGATCACTGGGCCCCCCCCCTGCGGATGGAGATAGGCCTAGAGATGTCATTTGTCGGTTTCACAGATATCAGATTAAGGATGAAGTACTGTCTCATTCCAGACGACTTGACGATTTATCATACCAAGGGGAACAGATTCAACTATTGGCGGATCTGTCGCGTAGGACCCTCCAGAAGAGGAGGGCTCTGAGACCGATCTTGGATATCCTCAGGGAACAAGAACTGACCTACTCATGGGGATACCCATTCCGCTTCAAGTGCGGCGGGAGGGTCAATGGTTCTATATGTCGCATCCAAGGGAGTACCAGAAGTTCCTCTCGGCTTTAGGGATTCCCGGAGTCTCCATTTCTTTTCCAGACTGGCCGGGTGTTCGTGGGTTCAACATTTTTCAGACGGCACCAAGAGAACGAAGGGTCCAAGGGAGGCGTGGCAAGAGAGCTGGCGGCTGGAGAGGCCGAAGAAAGAGGAACCCTGACCTGGGGGAAGATGGGTGACTGTTTACAAATAATTAAATCTTCCCTTTTAAAACTAGTATGGTTTGCATAGCCTTGACCCCGAGGTTTGGGACCCTCTCCGGTCACGTTGTCTATAGTATGGCTCACTAAATGATTGATTTATTTCATGCTTGGTCTTTCCTTCCCCCCCCCCCTTCCGTATACCCCCCTCCCCTTCCCCCGTCTACATTCCCGTTCCCCCTCCCTCCCTTCCCCCCCATTCCCGCCTTCCACTTCCCTCTTTGCCTCTATTTTTCCCCTACAGGTTTGTGTCAAGCTATGTAATTTTATGACTATGTGCGGTTGCAGCGGTTATAATTTGTGATTTCTAATAACTTATGTTGGGTTTTGGTGGGGGAGAGCTCTACCTTTAAAATTTTGATAGTTTGAACCTAGTTCGTTAACTTTTTATATACGTGGTTTTTCCCATTCTTCTTGCTCCTGTTGAAAAGGACACGCTCCATTGGGGTTTCCACCCTCTGCTGTAGAGGTGGTTTTTTGAAAACAAACTACCCCACCTAACTTCTGGACCACTCGGTTCCTCTCTTTCTTTGTTCCCTCTTTACCTTAACGCCCTTTCTTCCTCACTTTCTTACTGTTCTTCTTCTTTCCCCCCCATTCTTATACCTGGGGGTTGGGGAGACTGCGGCATCCGGTCCAACCAATTTTTCTCCCGCAATGGCGTCCCTGAAAATCGGTTCTTTAAATGTGCGGGGCTTCAATACACCGCAAAAGCGATCCCACATCCTGACCGACATGCATAAACAAAAAGTTCAAATTGTTTTTCTCCAAGAGACGCACTTTAAGACTGACCACATCCCCGACATCCACGATAGATACTATTCTTCCTGGACGCACAGCTCCAACCTGGAATCCAGGTCAAAGGGTGTATCTGTGGCCATTCATAGGGGGCTGGCGCATACCGTATTAGACTCCATTTGTGACAAGGGGGGTCGTTACATCTTCCTGAAATTGAAATTAGAGGAATCGGTGGTTACACTGGTTAATTGGTATCTACCCAACAGGGAACAACCGAGAGTTTGCAGAGCTATCCTCCAAAGATTAGCTCAGTTTGCTGAAGGAAAGATAATTATTGGGGGAGATTTTAATTTCACTTTTGATCCCAGGATCGATTCCTCAACTGGGAGGGAGGCAGTCCCACTAAAGAAATTGTATTCCTTAAAGAAATATTTACACACCCTCCAGCTGGTCGATGTTTGGCGCATTTTGAATCCACAAGGCAAAGACTATACCTTTTTCTCCCCTGTCCACCGATCCTACAGTAGGATAGACCTCTTCTTGGTGAGCCATGGAGTGTTATCCTGGAATCCGGAGGCTTCCATTGGAAACATAGTTTTATCCGACCATAGCCCCATCTACCTCACGGTCCAGATCCCGGGTCTCTTCCAGAGACCTTGGTCATGGAAACTTAACAGCAATTTACTTACAGATGAGATTTGTCTGGCAGAGTTACGAGACAATCTGTCCTCGTTTGATTCAATTCACGAACACGACCCCACTCCCCAGCCCATGAAATGGGAGGCATTGAAATGTATTCTACGCGGTACCCTAATAAAACATGGCACGCGCCTGAAAAAGAATAACAATGAACTCGTATCTAATCTATTGTCTCAGATCCAACGGTTGGAAAGTATACACAAAAAGTCTGCCACAACCTCATCTCTAGATCCGATTCATGTTGAATTGACGCTAAAACGACAGGAACTCAAAACCCTCTTAGACCGGAAATATGCGAGGGCCAAGGAACATATGTCGGCGTTCTTCTATAAAAGAGCCAACACTTGTGGAAGACCGTTGGCGCGTCTCCTCCATCCCAGAGCCGGTCCCACGTATGTCCCGTTTATTAAAACTGCTAACGGTCAGAAGGTGTATAACAATTTAGACATCTTGGGGGTGTTTAAAGGTTACTATGAAAATCTTTACAACATAAAAGGTAAATATGCTGACATGGACCCGATAAACCTGAAAGCGAAAACCCGGGATTATATCGCGAAGACGCGAATTGCGGCCTTAAAAGCATCCGATATAGACAGTTTGGAAGAGGATATCACGGTCCAGGAACTTGAGGAGGCTATTAAGAATACAGTTGGGTCAAAGAGTTCAGGACCCGATGGGTTCACCCCCATTTTTTATAAGACGCTTCGGTGTAACCTGGTGCCTCAGATGCTTCGGACTTTCAACTGTGTGGCTTCGGGTGAGAGTTTTGCCCCGCAATCCCTAGAAGCCCATATCTGTGTCATACCTAAACCCAACAAGGACTCGTCTAATGCGGCAAATTATAGACCTATTTCTCTACTTAACGTAGATGTCAAATTATTCGCAAAAATTTTGGCGGACCGTTTGTCCAGGGTTTTACCTAGTATTATCAATCTGGACCAGGTGGGCTTTGTCAGGGGCCGAGAGGCGAGGGACAATATCATCAGATCCTTGCTCATTGTAGAAAAGGCGATGGTATGGAAGTCCCCTCTATGTTTACTGTCAGTTGACGCAGAAAAGGCCTTTGACCGAGTCCACTGGACTTTTATAAGGGAAGCCCTGGAACATATTGGTCTGGGTCCAAAGTACCTAAACAAGATCATGGCGCTTTATTCCGATCCATCCGCTAGGGTCCGTGTCAATGGGGTACTCTCCGACCCATTTAAAATCCGTAACGGGACTCGGCAGGGTTGTCCTCTGTCGCCTCTAATCTATGTACTAGTCATTGAACACCTGGCTAATGCTATACGGAAAAACGATAGTATTCCGGGATTTGTGGTGGGTGGGGAGCCACATAGGATAGCCATGTTTGCAGATGATATCCTTCTTTATGTGACTAACCCACGGATTTCCTTCCCGGCTATATTGTTGGAGTTCGAGGCGTTTGGGGCACTGAGTAACTTTAAAGTTAACTATACCAAGACCGAGGCGTTGAACATAAGTATTCCTGGCACTGTGGTATCCTCCTTGAAAGATAATTTCCCCTTCAGATGGAGTAATGACCAGATTACTTATTTAGGGGTGAATCTCCCTTCCAACTTAAAGAGACTATTTGAGTTGAACCACAAGGTGGTTTACGAGGGAGTTCGGGCTCTCTTGGCCAGATACCGCCCGTTGTGTTTATCCTGGTTTGGAAGAATACAAGTTATTATGATGGACATCTTACCCCGTCTATTATATATCTTCCAAGCGGTTCCAATCTGGCCTAAGAGATCCTTCTTTAAGAATTTAAACTCTCTTGTATCGGAATTTATTTGGAGGAAAACCAAACCGAGGACCAGCTTAAGAATCTTATCTGCCTCCCGCACAAGGGGGGGGGCGGGCCTCCCAGACTTTAGTAAATACTGTCGAGCCACCCTACTGGTCAGATTATTGGACTGGTGTTACCATAGTAGCACTAAAAAATGGATCCAGGTGGAGCAGGAGGGTGTGAACTCCCCATTGCGGTATTTACCTTGGATTTCACAGCGGGCGGTTCGGGGCCTGGAGGGTCTCTCCATTCTTACAAAAGAGTGCTTGGGGGCCTGGTGGACTTCACGTGGTCTATCCATTGCACGTCGAGACTCCAGTCCCTTGACTCCGCTGTTTCATAATCCGTCATTTCCCCCAGGGGTTTACAACCAATCCCTACTTATATGGACAGCTGAGATGGACACCCGACTTTACCAAATAATAAGTAATGGTAGGGCCCCCTCATTCTCAGAACTTCAAGGCCAGTCGTATAACGTGAAGTTAAAATGGTGGGAGTTTCTTCAACTCCAGTCATTTTTGGCCTCCTTGAGCCCGTCGGGATTACATAGATCCTCCCTCTCCCCTATGGAGAAACTCTTCGTAGGTGAACATGCTCCCCCGGGTAAAATTTCCACTCTGTACAAAACTCTGGTAGAAGAAGACACGGGTACCAAATTTCACTTTCAGTCTATGTGGGAACGTGAATTGGGTAGAGAATTATCTGAGGAAGAGTGGGGGAGGTGCTTCCTACTGTCCCACAAACTGTCCAGCAATGGGGAATCTCGAGAAAAATGTTACAAATTGATTGTGAGATGGTATCATACGCCAGACAAACTGCATAAAATTTATCCAGCGGTTTCTGACCAGTGTTGGAGGTGTGGGTCTGTGTGAGGCACCGCCGGCATGGTCCACATGGCCGGGGCGCGTCACATGCAGGATCGAGGAACGATCCTGTGCACACTGGCCGGTTTGACTGAGAATGCTGTGTGAACCAACTTGTGAACACAGGGTTTCATGAGCCTAATGAGCGGCAGTGAGAGGGATGAGATCCAGGAGGAATAGGATGTAATGAGTGAGTGTTGACAACCCGGAACACAGGGAGTTAACCTGAGCTGTGTGAAAGGCTGATTAACAGCAGCTAAGGGGGTGTGTCCATGTGGGAGTGGCTGGCACGATAAGAGGCTGCCAGCTGATTGATTACAGATTAGAGCCATTTTCAGCCAGACATGAGCCTGAGAGGATGTGGGCTGATTACCAGCATGAGAGCTGAGCAGAGCCAGTCTGTGTGAGGGACTGGTGACTGCAAGTACATGCCGCCATGATTGAGATGGTGAAGGGAGCATGCTAGCTCCATGCCGGTGCCGAGGGCCGGGGTCGTGAGCACCTGGTGGGGAAGCCGTGGCTGAACCCGGTGGAGACTGGTCCGGGCGTGGAGGGAACCACGTCCGGGAAAGGAGCCTTGGGGGACGCTTGGTGGACCCGTTATACAGGTAGCGAGACCCGGATCCGTGCCCGGTAAGACAGCGGTTCCCGTGTAACGGAGTGAGCCGTGTGTGAGCAATGCCAGGCGGGCATAGACCGCCTTTGGGTCCGAGTCAGAGTACTCCATTAAGGGACCCGAGGAACTATGTGTATGAGGGCATAAGTAATGGCCCTGAATGAGAGATGATGACCTATGTAAGACCCATGTATAATAATGTGGAGAGACAGTGACCCAGCTGGTATGGATGATGTTGGAGGCGTTCCGTCCTTGGGACGAGAGGGAGGCTTGCCCTGCTGCATGCAGAGGGTACCTGATCCCTCAACCACGACCTCTAATGGGGTGAGTGTGCCTGTGGTGCCAGAGACAGGGGTAAGAGGGCTCCAGTAGGTAACGGATGTAGAGGTTCCCGTGACCTATGGTTTGCCAATCCCTGTAATGGGCCATGGAGGGGCCACAGTCCATGGATGTGGGCTGTGAGCAGGTGTGTGATCCATGGACGTTTGAATGATGGATCACATACGGTATGTAAGGACCCGGTCAGGCAGGATTCCTGACTACGGGTGAGTGTTGAGTCATCATGCTGGGGGACTAAAGCCAGGCGGCAGGTACCGCCATTGGGACCCACAGGGCCCGTTGAGGCGTAGGTAACGAAGGTCAGAAGCAGGGGTTAGAAGGGCTCCCGTATTGGGTAACGCGTGGTTAGGCCTGAGGCCGCAGCCACGGATTACTAGGGTTTGCCAATCCCTGTTATGAACCCGGAAGGGTCATCATCGAAGTATATCAAATGTATTTATTATAAAGGTACTGTAAGATGTGTAAGGAGGCCGTAGCCACCACGGGAGCTGTTAGTAGAGCTCCAATGGGGACAGAGAGTCGTGGTTACAGGTCCCGGGTTACTGTGAATGTATATGTGCAATATAAATGTTTTATGTAATGTATGATGTGTTTATATGCAATGTGATATGTGTCCAACATGCTACCCGGGTTATGTTGTTAATATGTGAAAATAAACGGGTACACATTGGTTAAACTTATAAACACGTGTTTCTTGTCGTTTGCAAGCGGGTTCCCCGGTTGCTACCTCACAGTCTGATATAGGCACTTTACTGCACATTTGGTGGGATTGTCCCCTGATCAGAGAGTTCTGGGACAAGGTAGTGAGGAATTATGGCTTAGTCACCGGCAAACGGTTGACGAGCGGCCCCGAAATGGCGCTGCTCTCCTTGATCCCTGGGTCTCTTAAAAATCTCAAAAAAGATATCCTGCGCTTTTGCTTAGCCGCAGCCAGGAACGTTATTCCGCGCCATTGGAAGGAGTCAACCCAGCCCTCTATTCTAGAATGGTACACTGAGATGGAACGCCTTTGTCGAATGGAAGAACTCTCAGCTGAGTATGCGGGTATTCAAAACTCATTTACCGCAACGTGGACGGATTGGATCCTATTAAGGGACCTTCCCAATTTCAGGGACCTGTTTTCTTAGGCCCCTGTCCTCCGGGATGAAGGATACAGTTGGAAGTGTCGTTTATTGGTTTGAAGGGTAATGCCCGCGATTCTTGGCATCAGAGGGAGCCCATCGGTTACCTCTTCTGAAGCCTGGGGATTTTCTCCTAGTGGTGGGACCGGCACCCGCATTGCCTCTTGGACCCCCCTTCCCCCCGGGTGTTTTCACTTCCCCTCCTCCTCTTCTGTTTCTCGTCTCTTTTCTCTCTCTGACTTTCTCCTTCCCTATGCTTCTTCTTATTGTCTCAACTCTTTTGGTTTTCTCCTCTTAAACCGGGTGGTCTATGAAAGGGAATAAGGAGGGTGCCCTGTGTCTTTACACAGGCTACTTTTGCTTTTATACTGTAAACATTGTTATGGAATGATATTCAATTTCTCTTTCTTTTTTGTTTGGGTACTAGATTTTAGAGGTACTCTGTGAATCACATATTGGTCTTGTCCTCGATGGAGACCTTTGATTGGTATATATGTGTAATCTTTTGTAGAATGAACAATTAGACCATCATTTGTTTTGAGTTTACCGTCCCAGAACGGTTGTACTGTTTGTTTCTTTATGTCTTGTTTATGAAAATTTAATAAACACAGATTTACAAAAAAAAAAAAAAATAGGCATTGATTGAGACTCTGCATGAGGTTGAGTGTTGACTCCCATAGGGCCATGTTACTTAGAGTGATTCAGTACATGGCCTGATAATACTTTTGTAAACTACAGAACACGGAAATCAGACAGGGACAGAGAGAAAGTGTAGACGGCTGTGAAGGTCTTGTGCCAGGTTTGTCATCTCCCCAGTCTTAAGTGTTTGTTTTGTGTCCATTATCTTAATCTATATAGAGAAAGATGGAGAAGTTAATGCAGTTGTGTTGTATAGGCCCTAAGCCTAATTCAGATGACAAGATAGATCTGTGTACATTAAGGGAAAAGTCATGTTAAATTATGCAAATAGTTTATGAAGTTGTGTGGAATGGCAGAAGTGCAGTGAAGATTGGGTTACAAGAGAGACAAGGTGTTTTGGAAGATAATGGATTGTTATATACTGCTAGGGGCATGGGAAAGAGTCTCTTACAGTTTGTATAGAGAAAATTGGATAGAAGAGGAAAGGAAAAAAGAAAGACAAAAGTTTAAGTTATGTGTATTATAGAACTGTACAATGTGAATTCCCACCACCGTATAATGGAGGCACAATGCCATGTGCTCCCTCTGCTGGAGCACGTGTTTCCTTTGTTGGGGGCCATTTTGTTGGTGGAGCACATGTTTCTTTTGTTGGTGGCCATCTTGTTGGTGGTTCTCAGACCTCCTCTGGGGGGCGGCCATTTTGTGTGATGGCATGTGCTCTGGTAAATGGGCCTTGTGGTCACTGGTGACGGCCATCTGTGGTGATTTTAAATTAGTTTCTTGGCTTTTGTGCCCTTAAAAGATGCTAGTATACGGCGAATATGAGAGACTTGTCGAGTAAATGAAAATATGTAAGTAAATAGCAGATATTCTAAAATAAATGTAAGACAGCAGAGAAATGAGAGTTTAAATAGTGTTAAGACAGAAATGCTGGAGTATAAGAGAATGTGTGGGAAAGATGTGTTAGGATTGCCTCAGATTGAGAATCTGGGAATATACTTGTCTCCATGCAAAGATGGCCGCCGAGTGAAGGCCGCATGGTTAGAGACAAAGGGACGAATAAATGTTTGGACAATGGACTTAAACAGGAAGTGATGTGTAAGGACTAAAGTTGTCTGACCAGTTTTGAGCATACACACTGCTAGTTTCAGACCCAAAAGAAAAGGTAGGCCACCCCACCCCCTTCCCACATAGAGACATGTGATGGGTAAATGCAGAGAAACTGAATGTTGAATGATTACATGAGTATACTGGTAATTAAAAATAAATAATAAAAATAGAATAAAAATAAGGCACATATAGGTTCCCTTGTTCAGAGAAGTCCAGTGTGCTGGTCAGATATAACCATGTGCTGAAAGCTATAAGAAATTGCTAAATGGGAAAGGTAAAAGATGTGAATGCATATATTAATGAAGTATTACTTGGGATGAAATAAATAAATATAGATATAATTGGCAAGGGAGACAAAGTGACATACCTCAGAGAAAAGATGAGATGAAAAAAAAAAAAAAATTGCCAATGGTGAATGGATAGTCCAGGGGAAAAGTGTGGAGATTCATCATTATGACTCCACAGGAAAAGTGAAAAAAAAAATAAATAAATAAATGCAGGAGTTATGTCCATGACCTCTCTCTATTCAACAGGAAGTGTGAATGAACTGTAGATACTGTCTGAATTGGGGGGGGAGGAGACTTGATGCAAACCAGGCCAGTCCCACAAAGAGACACCGCCCCCACCACCTAACAGGCCACATACTTCATTGTATCTTTTAAGCTACATTTTAACATCTAATTCTTCCCAGATCATGTTTTATTTTATTTTTATAGTCTCACTTTAGGGTATTGGTAAAAGTAATTATCAATAGTTTTTTAATTTTTACTGCTGCAACCCCAACTATTTTAATAATGGACATCTTTTTCACATGAATGTAGATTTATTCATGATACTGTAGATATACTGGAACACACAGTCTGCTGAGTTTGACCTAATTAGCAAATCAATTCCAGGTGATTTGCATTTCTATTCCATGTCTCTACACTGATGTATTTTCAATACAGCAGCCTAAAGTATCTCAAGGATATGATTTACATCAGCAGACACTGTACCTGGAGAGGCCCCATCAATGGGGGGTGACGAGCCCACAGCATGGAGTCCTCATTACAGTTACACATAACAATATTTGGGCTTTGTGCACATAGTGAGGTTTATTGTGCTTTTTGCTGTATAATTTTGTCACAAATCTTCACATTTATTCTGGCGCCAGTGAAGTTGCTGAGACTTCAGAAGTGTTGTGCACGTTATCTAATTTTTTTTTATTGTTCTTTTAGATTTCGTGTGTTTTCTTTTTGCCAGGAAATTCAGATTTGATGTGGAAAATTTACACCCCAATGGTTCATCATGTGCACATTGCCTTATTGTATTCATAGTTAGCTATAACTAGCTATGATCTTTTCAGCCTCCAATTGTGAAATTCAGATAACAACATAGTTTTTGAATCCAGATATGCTTTGGATATTGGATTCAAAAAGGGGGGAAAGAGATGGAAAGTTAGTGCCTGTTTTTAAAGTTGTTTTTAAAGTTTTAATAATTTATTTACGTCTTTATATTTAAGTCTCTTCTTTATATTTTTGTCTTAAATAGAGGACAGAGCAAACCATGTGTGAGCATCTCCCAGAGGAGCTCATTACTAATGCAGTTCTTGAGTTATTTTACAGATGTTCGTGGATTCTACCACTGGATGTGCTGTGATTATACAACAGGAGGTAATAAAGCAAAACCACTCCCTCTTCACATATCGCCATGAGGAGGTAGATGGGGATCTGCAATCACTGGAATGGGTAGCTTGCAAAGGGTAAGATGATCTGCAGATCTTTCCTAAAGTCACATAAAGACCTACAGAGACCGCAGAGAGAGTGTATGAGCCTGTATGGAGGCTCTCCTGTTATCAGATAAGCCTGGCAGAGTGCAGATACAGCTCACACCTGAGCTGGCGCTCATCGAGCCAGAGGTAATGCCTGCACAGGTGCAGCTGCCAGAAGCTGTGAAGAGGCTTAGAGTCGAGAGTCTCAGACACGGGCACTAGTGCAGACCCTGACACCAGGGCAGACCCGGGCACCAGGGTCCCCTGTCACTCCTGATGTTCTTATTCCCGCAGAAACAGGTGATTGAATGGAATGGAGTGCAACATGCAGGGAGCCGGCTGAGGAAGGTCTGTAGACACCAGGCGGTAAGTGTTCTCTGACACGAGTCTCTTCTCAATGATGGCTCAGGTAACCCAAGAACTAACTCATTTGTCATTAACTGTTATGTGTTTTAGTGGACAAGGTTTGGGTGGCACCAGGGTTCAGTCCCAGGTGGCCAGGTACACCCAGTCTTGGTTAATGTGTGACTGATATAATGGAAGAGAATCTGTAGTGACCTCGTAGAACCACGAATGCACCCCTCGTCCACTCTACCATTACAGTGATTGCAGATAGATGATAAAGACAGCTGCACATTAGGTGTATGCGGGTGTGCCTGTTGCGGTAATCTCTTTTCAGGATCCGGTGCAGAAACTATGTTACTTCTGAGAAACTCGCGATGAAGGTGGTATGTAGAAATGAGGCTCCTGATGAGGTAAAGCTGCATATGTTATACTGGAGGTCATTAAGGGTATTTCACAGTATCTGGGAGTCAGCAGCTTTCTACAATACGTATCATGCATAAGACAGTGGACAATAGGAATGGGTGATTAACATTAAAGGTGCAAGGTAGAGGAGATGGGCAAGACATAGATGAAATGTTTGTTTTTGTTTAATTTTCCTCCTCAGTAAATAAGTTAAAATAAGATAATTCTCGATCCAACACCTTGAACAGGGTTATAATTTCTATAAAGTAAGAGTGTAATAAAGTTTAGTCTGATATTAAATGAATGGGACCGGATGAGCCTCTCACCTAGGGGGGTTAAGAACTACAGGTCAATAGATAGCTGCTGCGGTAACAGCATCAGTGAGATGAGTATCCAGTTAAGAAAGGGTTAAACACTGCTTTGCTATCTTCAAGTAAGGAGAATTAAAGTCAATGTTCTGCAGAATTTGTGTTTTATTTCCCACAGATGAAATCACCAGCGATGTCCAAGCCTTAAATAATTGTTTAAATAGTGTGATAAAGAGATGTGTTCTTCAATTCCAGATCCTAAATCAGTTTCAGGAGCGCATGGTCTCATGTCAGGAGACCGGGTGATCCTGAAAAGATGCGAGTAAGAGCCGTGAGCCGAGAGCGAATTAGATGGCCGATCCAGCTACTCTGAATTACAGCAACTTCAGTGGAGACTGAGGGAAAAGGACGCGGCAACTGTTGAAGACTCCCCACCAGCAGATGATGAACTCCGATAATGATAGTCACTGACATACACCACATAGTGATACACTGTCACATATATGACCTTATAACTCCATATTATGTCTGATATACATATGGAATATCCAAACTAAGGCAAAATGGTTACAGGAACATGATCTAGATGAGGACTCAGTGAGGGAGAAACATTCACTTTCCGGAGCAAACCATTAGTTCAAGGGTAGAGAACACTGTGTATAACTGACATTACTTTAATAACTGGTATATGTAGTCGTAAAAGCGCTATGTCACGTCATTTTATGTTCTTTTCAAAGTAATTGGGTTAATGTGTAAAGGGAAATGTTACCAAATAATCTCTGGTGGTAGAATATGGCCCTGAGACAGAAATGTCCATCGATAAGTGTTGTGATACAATTCTGCGTATCCAGGTAGGGAACTGAGGTGAAGCAGGTAGGAAAGACCCGAGGACGCGGATAGCGCGATCCTATATACCTCCTGATATACCCAGAATTGTTCATAACAATTGTTCATACGAATTGTTCATAACAATTGTTCATAGGAATGGTTCATATCGCATGTATTTGAATCCAGAGATCAAGTTAAAGCGGGTTTTGAATAATTTATCTCACCCCTAGTGTCCATAAGTAAGAATATAGTCCAGATAAATTACATCTATGAATAACAGAGATTCGTCAATTATACTACAGAAGACCTTCAAGGTTTAGCAGGCCAACTAGGCCCTACATCAATAATGGTGCTCCAAAATAGAATGGACCTGGACATGTTATTAGCAAAATAAGGAGGTGTTTGTAAAATTGTACGTATATTCCAGATAATACAGGTCCCACCGGGAAGGTTAAAGCAGCCATACAGAAACTGAATTCTCTACAATAAGAATTATAAAGGAATTCAGGTGTAGAAGATCCCCGGGATGAATACCTTCTGTAAATTAAGAGATGGCAGAGATGGTTGGATTAGATAGGCTTTGTTATCCTTGTCATCTTAAATTATTGCAGCTATTATTGTTTGTTGTGTCTTTCCCTGTGTAAGGAAGATGATTTGGAAACATCAGTTCTCACTTTCCTAGCTCAAGAGGTTAGTGATTCTGTAGACCTAGAACAGCTAGGCCCCCTACAGTCTTTATAGTCTCCAACTAGATGGTCCCCTATTCCTCTAAGTTATGATAACTAGGGTAGACACCTCAAATAGTTCATATATGCGAAGTCTGTACCAAGGGGGGTTTTAATGGTTATCAATTCTCAGCTAGCGGGCAGAGTTGAAGGCACATTGGGCAGATGTGATAGGCTCTAGTAGGGACAGGTTAATTTAAGTTTTTAGGGGGGACTGTTGAGGAGAGCCATAGGATCAAATACTTAAATTAACCTTTAAGACATAAGGGCATGGGAGAAATGATATATAGAGTGTATTATTTTACATTGTATAAGTTGTGATTTAAACATGGCTGCCATTTCCTGCCACATCACACCATGTGCTGAGAGCAAGATGGAGTCCAAAGAAGACTGACCAATCACCGAAGCTGGAGGTCAGGAAAGACTGACCAATCACAGAATAACATACTCGATCAAGACCACACCCCTTGATGACCTCATGGATCCGCCCATGGACTAACCCACTGACCAATGAATACATCTGAGTAGGGCTGACCGAGCCCCTTTTTGAACAAAAAGCTAATGTCTTATAATAAACAGGCACTTGGAGCTTGGGTCTGACCAAGGAAGGGTGTACATCTGACTCACTGTGTCTGGTGTCATACTTTTCAATGCCGGCGCTTGGTCTATATTGATTTGGTCAGGGGCAGGCAACTTATTAATATTATTATGAAATATTACCTTTACATCCTCACCCCTCCTGCCTCACCTCTCCTCACCCCTCCTGTCTCACCTCTCTTCATTTCTCCAGCCTACGCTCTCCACACCCCTCCAGCCTACGCTCTCCTCACCCCTCCTGCCTCCGCTCCCCTCACCCCTCCAGCCTCCGCTTCCCTCACCCCTGCAGCCTCCGCTCTCCTCACCCCTCCTGCCTCACCTCTCTTCACCCCTCCAGCCTCACCTCTCCTCACCCCTTCTGTCTCACCTCTCCTCACCTCTCCTGCCTCACCTCTCCTCACTCCTCCTGCCTCACCTCTCCTCACCCCTCCAGCTCACCTCTCCTCACCCCTGTCTCACCTCTCCTCACCCTCCTGCCTCACCTCTCCTCACCCCTACAGCCTCACCTCTCCTCACACCTCTTGTCTCACCTCTCCTCACCCCTCCTGCCTCACCTTTCCTCACCCCTCCAGCCTACGCTCTCCTCACCCCTCCAGCCTACGCTCTCCTCACCTCTCCTGCCTAAACTCTCCTAACCCCTCCAGCCTCACCTCTCCTCACCCCTCCTGCCTCAACTCTCCTCACCCCTTCATCCTCACCTCTCCATTCTCACCTCTCCTCACCCCTCCAGCCTATGCTCTCCTCACCACTCCAGCCTCACCTCTCCCCTCCTGCATCACCTCTCCTCACCCCTCCAGCCTCACCTTTCCTCATCCCTCCAGCCTACGCTCTTCTCATCCCTCCAGCCTCACCTCTCCTCACCCCTCCTGTCTCACCCCTCCTGCCTCACCTCTCCTCACCCCTCCAGCCTCACCCCTCCAGCTCACCTCTCCTCACCCCTGTCTCACCTCTCCTCACCCCTCCTACCTCACCTCTCCTCACCCCTCCAGCCTCACCTCTCCTCACCCCTCTTGTCTCACCTCTCCTCACCCCTCCCGCCTCACCTTTCCTCACCCCTCCAGCCTACGCTCTCACCCCTCCAGCCTACGCTCTTCTCACCCCTCCTGCCTCACCTCTCCTCACCCCTCCTGCCTCACCTCTCCTCACCCCTTCAGCCTCACCTCCATTCTCACCTCTCCTCACCCCTCCAGCCTATGCTCTCCTCACCCCTCCAGCCTATGCTCTTCTCACCCCTCCAGCCTCACCTCTCCTCACCCCTCCTGCATCACCTCTCCTCACCCCTCCAGCCTCACCTTTCCTCATCCCTCCAGCCTACGCTCTCCTCATCCCTCCAGCCTCACCTCTCCTCACCCTCCTGTCTCACCCCTCCTCACCCCTTCTGTCTCACCTCTCCTCACCTCTCCTGCCTCACCTCTCCTCACTCCTCCTGCCTCACCTCTCCTCACCCCTCCAGCTCACCTCTCCTCACCCCTGTCTCACCTCTCCTCACCCCTCCTGCCTCACCTCTCCTCACCCCTACAGCCTCACCTCTCCTCACACCTCTTGTCTCACCTCTCCTCACCCCTCCTGCCTCACCTTTCCTCACCCCTCCAGCCTACGCTCTCCTCACCCCTCCAGCCTACGCTCTCCTCACCTCTCCTGCCTAAACTCTCCTAACCCCTCCATCCTCACCTCTCCTCACCCCTCCTGCCTCACCTCTCCTCACCCCTTCAGCCTCACCTCTCCATTCTCACCTCTCCTCACCCCTCCAGCCTATGCTCTCCTCACCACTCCAGCCTCACCTCTCCTCTCCCCTCCTGCATCACCTCTCCTCACCCCTCCAGCCTCACCTTTCCTCATCCCTCCAGCCTACGCTCTTCTCATCCCTCCAGCCTCACCTCTCCTCACCCCTCCTGTCTCACCCCTCCTGCCTCACCTCTCCTCACCCCTCCAGCCTCACCCCTCCAGCTCACCTCTCCTCACCCCTGTCTCACCTCTCCTCACCCCTCCTGCCTCACTTCTCCTCACCCCTCCAGCCTCACCTCTCCTCACCCCTCTTGTCTCACCTCTCCTCACCCCTCCCGCCTCACCTTTCCTCACCCCTCCAGCCTACGCTCTCACCCTCCAGCCTACGCTCTTCTCACCCCTCCTGCCTCACCTCTCCTCACCCCTCCTGCCTCACCTCTCCTCACCCCTTCAGCCTCACCTCCATTCTCACCTCTCCTCATCCCTCCAGCCTATGCTCTCCTCACCCCTCCAGCCTATGCTCTTCTCACCCCTCCAGCCTCACCTCTCCTCACCCCTCCTGCATCACCTCTCCTCACCCCTCCAGCCTCACCTTTCCTCATCCCTCCAGCCTACGCTCTCCTCATCCCTCCAGCCTCACCTCTCCTCACCCCTCCTGTCTCACCCCTCCTGCCTCACCTCTCCTCACCCTCCAGCCTCACCTCTCCTCACCCCTCCAGCCTTGCCTCTCCTCACCCCTCCAGCCTCACCTCTCCTCACCCCTCCAGCCTACGCTCTCCTCACCCCTCCAGCCTCACCTTTCCTCATCCCTCCAGCCTACGCTCTCCTCACCCCTCCAGCCTCACCTCTCCTCACCCCTCCAACCTCACCTCTCCTCACCCCTCCTGCCTCACCTCTCCTCATCCCTCCAGCCTCACCCCTCCAGCCTACGATCTCCTCACCCCTCCTGCCTCACCTCTCCTCATCCCTCCAGCCTCCGCCCACATCAATCTCCTCACCCCTCCAGCCTCTGCTCTCCTCACCCCTCCTGCCTCACCTCTATTCACCCCTCCTGCCTATGCTCTCCTCACCCCTCCTGCCTACGCTCCTCTCACCCCTCCTGCCTACGCTCCTCTCACCCCTCCTGCCTCCGCTGTCCTCACCCCTCCAGCCTCACCTCTCCTCACCCCTCCTGCCTTCGCTCTCCTCTCCCCTCCTGCTTCTGCTCTCCTCACCCCTCCAGCCTCCGGCCACATCATACTCTGCTATCCACAGAGCCACCTGGATACTCTGCTATCCACAGAGCCGCCTGGATACTCTGCTACCCACAGAGCCGTCTGTATACTCTGCTACCCACAAAGCCACCTGGATACTCTGCTATCCACAGAGCTGCCTGTATACTCTGCTATCCACAGAGCTGCCTGTATACTCTGCTACCCACAAAGCCGCCTGTATACTCTGCTACCCACAGAGCCGCCTGTATACTCTGCTACCCACAAAGCCGCCTGTATACACACAATTCATTTCACCGCAAGCCCGATGCAATTGCATCGGGCCTTTTTACTTCCTCCGTCCAGTCGCGAGCTTCGGGTCCAGCGTCGTCTCCTCTGTCATCTTCTCCGCTGACTGCCATCCCCAAGATGGCGGCCGAAAGCTTCCCCGAGTTCCCGCCCACTTCCCTAATCTTTACCACACACACACTGGGATTTCTACCACAACCAAGATGGCGCTCGGGTTACGGAAGTTACGGTGAAAAAGACCTAATTTCTGCACTTGCTGCCTAAGGGCTGACCTACGGCACACTTGCCGTAAGTTGCATGCAATGTATATGTAATTTGTGATTCACTTGCGGCATTTGCTGCAACTGCTGAAGCCATGTTTGCCGCATCTACAGTAAGTTAACCGCAAGTTCCATATACATTGCATGGGACTTGCTGCAAGTGTGCCGCAGGTAGGCCCTTAGGTAGCAAGTGCAAAATTGTATTTTTTTCATCCCCACCTTCTGCAAATAGCAGAAAAACGCTGATGTGAAAGGGGTCTAAGTGTTAATAAATAGTAATAAGGTAGATTACGGACCCATCAGATCTAAGGATACCGTGACGGGGTTGATGGGCAAACACAGATTGGCCAATATGTAGACTATGAACATTGATTTCTTAAATAAAGCTACTTGATGGGTACACAAGTATTGGCCAGTATGTGTACCAAACGCCTTAGCATATAACAATTAAATTTCCAAAAATTACATAGACCATACAAACATAGGTAGTTGATGGATAGATATCATGCCTTAATTGCATTATTGGTAACTATTAGTAAATAAACTATATATGGATTCTAGACTACCCGATTCTTTAGAATCGGGCCGCCATCTAGTATAAAAATATATATATTTATTCATTTATATAGCGCTATTAATTCCATAGCACTTTAGGAAAAGACTATTAATATCATAAAAGAAATTTTGATTGATGAAAAACAAAATGATGACTGGTGGAATTTGTGTGTGAGGCAGAATACATATTGAGTCAGAATACATTCTCTTTCAATGATGAGTGGTATAGGCAAAAAGAAGGTACAGCAATGGAGACGCCGGTATCTTGCACCCTTGCTAATTTATATCTTGGCCACTTAGAAGATAACTTGGTTTACTCCCCCAAAAATCTTTTCCTAAAGAATATAAAATCATATATACGCTATGTGGACGACGTGTTTAACGTTTGGGAGGGCTCTGAACAAGAATTTGAAAGTTTTATTTTCTTCCTTAATGAGCATAATAATTATAACATGTACTTTAGATCGTGTTTTGGAAATCAGGAATTAGATTTCCTAGATGTAAAACCTCAAATTCTGGACGGTAAAATTGCACGATCGATCTTCAAAAAAGCTATGTCGACAAACACACTATTACATTTTGATAGTGCACACCCGACACATACTAAGAGAGCGTTACCATTTAGCCAATTCTTAAGAATTAAGAGAATTAATAATAATCCTACTGTCATGAAAAAACAATGTGATACATTAGAAAAAGACTTTCTAGATAGAGGCTACCCCTTATCCTTAATTAAAAATGCCAGAGATAAAGCCCTTGATCTCAAAAGAGAGGTAAAAAAGAAATAAGGAGATACTAGTGTTAACAGCCTAGCAATAGAAAAATCAAATAAAAAACGTTTCGTGTTTACGTTTAAATATGGGCCAATGTTCAATAGAATTAAATCTTCAATTTACAGGTATTGGCACATATTGGAAAAGGATAGGGAAATAAACTCCATTGGAATAGGTCCCCCTTTAATAACCTACAAAAGATGCAATAACTTACAGGATCTGCTTGTAAAAAATCAAATATAATCACAAAAGCCTAACAAGACCTGGTTAGATTTGAGTCGCCCCATAGGTAATTTCAGATGCAGAAATAACTAATTTTGCTAATATAACAGCACAGACAATCCTGTAAAAATCGGCCATATCACACATGGAGTCAAAACTTTAATTACATGTAATGGGTAGTCTATGTGGTGATCTGCAAATGTGGTAGGTTTTACATCGGTTAAACAATCAGGTCCCTATATGGGCATTTTAAAGAACATTATAAATCTGTTACAACAGGTATTGGATGTACAAGATTGATGAATCATGTATGTGAGAACCATAAAGGGAACCCTGATGTCCTGTCATTTGCAGGTTTGGAACAAGTGACTCCCACAGGGAAAGGTGGTGATTTGCACAAATTCCTGCTGCAACGAGAAAGCCGGTGGATCGTAGAAACTAATGCATGTGGTCCTTTGGGGCTTAATGACAAAAAATGATTTTGCGGTCTTTTTATGATAATCTATTTAAAAGAGATTATGTTAGACTAGTGTACCTTATATAGCAGTAGTTTTTACTTAAAATTAATAGATTGTAACAACAATTGGGGATCAGTAATCTGCTGGGAGGAGATCAAATGGAGTTGTTTCCGGAGCAGATTACTTATCCGTTCCTGCTGAAAAAATGTATTGAGAGCATTATTGTAAAGACTTGTCCTGTTACTTTTTTTTCCCAACATTAGATTTTTATTTAAGAATTTCAAAACATTTACACAAATGAAAATACCGGTTAAAGATCAATTTCAGATAACAGGGGTGGGGGGGGGAAAGATGTCATCAACATTTATTACAAAATATAGAATTCCATGTCAAGCATGTTAAACACAAGAAGTCAGGAGCTATCCCAGCAATACAAGCAATAGGACCACATTAGGTAACCTTAAAATAGCTAAAAAGAACGAGTATAAATGCGAATCCAACAACGGCATTAGAAATGTAGGATTGGGGTAGCTAAAGGGTGAGAGGCCTACAAACACCAAGCGTCCAAAGTAGGTTTCTTGTCTAAAGACCGAGGCCTTCCATTTCGCTGCGAGACACAGTCTGGCCGCTATTAAAATATATGCTAAGATCTTCCAGGGGGAAGTCTCCTAGCCCAATATGCAGAATGGCCATCTGTGGAGATAGAGGTATAGAGGTACCCAACACAGATGTGATCAAACAAGAAATCAGGTGCCACAAAAGGGAGATCCCGGGGCAGGACCACCACATATGCGCAAGGTCTTCCCGTCCGCCAAACTGCCTCCAACAAAGCGACGAGCTGTGCTCAATAATTTTTGCCAGCCGTGTCGGGGTAGGTACCACCTCAGGTGTATATTCTTCAAATTCTCCAAGTGAGTTATGCATCTAGTGGAGTGGGAAAGAGAACTAAGGGCTCCTTCCCAGTCATCTACACAAGAGACAAAGTTCAAGTCTTTCTCCCACATCAGCATGTAGTCTAGTTTCTGTGGACCATCTATCTGTGGGGGTCTGACAAAAGAAAGGTCTGAAAAGGAGTAGCAGAGGGCAATAGCTGTCTGAGAACATGACGGCAGGGTTCTGACATCAGGAAATGCCTGAGTTGTAGAAATTGTAGGAAGGCCTGCTTAAGCATGGGAGCACTCGTAATCAAATCATCGAACGAGACCAGTTTACCATTGGAGAGCAGGTCGCCCAGGGACTGCACCCCTGCTCTCCCCCAGGTCTCTATATCTAGAGAGGGAATGTGTAGCTGCAAGGCAGAGAAGGTGATCACTGACACAGGCAGTGCGGTCCAACCTCCCGGCACCCGCCTCCAGCACTCAAGGAGGGCACGTATAGTGCCCAGTAGTGGGACTCTCTTCAGCACGCTCAAGGACTCTGCAGCCAAGACCCGACATAGGTCTCCACCCCCCGTAACGTGACTTTCAATTTTAATCCAGCCCAACTGGTCCATGGAGTTCCACCACGCCTTTGCCTCCTCCAGGATCACTGCCTTGTGATAAAATTTTAAATCAGGCACACCCATCCCCCCTTTGTTAGCTGAAGGTACATCACAGCTCTGGATATTCTAGGCTTTTTTCTCGCCCAAATGTTGGCATTGACTAAAGTCTGGATCTTTGTTAGTAGTTTATTGAGAATGGAAAGCAGGATACAACAGAAGCAATATAAAATTTTGGGTAGTAAGAGCATCCTAAAGGACTGGATCTTAGCCATCCATGACTACTCATGGATGGGGTGGCTGTCCAGACTGTGCTGAAGTGTTTTCCTGAGGGACTCCATATTCACAGCCACGATCGAGGAGGAGGAGCACAAGATTACCCCCAAATAGGGAATGCCCTCTGGGCTCCACTGAAAAGGTAAGGAGGATGCTAGCTGAGCTGAAAGGCGAGGAGGGACTCGTATCGGATATACCACTGATTTTGTAGCATTAAGTTTGTAATAGGATAATTGGGTGAAGGATGTGAGGTTAGACATAACTGCTGGAAAGGACTCTAGTAAGTTGGTACAGGAAATAATAATATCCTCGGCGTATAAGCCAATTTTGTGGTCTTTGTTGCCAACTAGTATGCCAGAAATGTGTGTATCAGCTCGGATAGAGGCGGCCAACGGCTCCACAACCAAGGCGACTCCCCTCGACTCAACTATGCCTATGAGGTCCAACATCCTCCTGGAGCCGTACTTTGCCTGTCTTCCAGCCACAAAGCCCACCTGATCTGGATTCACCAGAATGCGAGATAATCTGTTGGCCAAGATTTTAGAGAAAATCTTTAAGTCACAATTTAACAGTGATATAGGTTTATAGTTACCTGGGTAATCTTGAGCCTTCCCGGGTTTAGGGATTGTGGTGATAGTGGCCTCTAACACAGTTGGTGAGATGGTTCCCACCGATTGCCAATGGTGAAAAGTATGAAGTAGGTATGGGGCTAGCTGGGCGGAAAAAGATTTATAATATGTATTTGGGAAGCCGTCCGGTCCCGGAGCCGAATGCGTTTTGGTGGAAGCTATAACTTTTGCTATCTCCGTAATAGTAAAGGGTAAGTTCAGCTCAGCTAGGTGCTCAGTCGACACAGACGGGAGTTGTAATTTATTTAAAAATTGTTCAATAGAAGTCAGGTCCGGCTGCGGAGTGTCCCTGTCGTCCCTCAGGTTGTAGAGATCTGCATAATATTGTGCAAAAACATCCCCAATTCCAGCAGGGTTTCTCACAATTCTCCCATCTGCAGCTCTCATAGAGTCGATCATCGTACAAGCAGAGCGTTTCTTACTCCTAGCTAACACAGGCCCAGGTCTGTCACCCGCCGCATAGTGGGTAGTTTTAAGGCATCTCAGTCCCCTTTCATATTGCTATAACATCAATGCTCTCAACTGGTGTCGTATCTGAAAAATCTGAGGAGGTAAATGAGGCGCAGGGTCCGATTTATTAAGAGCCTCTAGTTGACTCAACTGGAGAATCAGGTTCGACCTAAGCCTGTCCCGAGATCGTTTTAATTGAGAGGATTTCTGTATAAAGAGACCTCGTAATACCACTTTATGCATCTCCCAGAGTGTCTCATCAGAGACTTCTCCATTGTCATTAAAAGTGAAGTAGTCAGTCAAATTCTGAGCTATTGATGTCAAAACATGCCGATCGGACAAGAGACTCGTGTTCAGCCTCCAGGGGCGTAAAGGGTTCCTCCTGCCTCCGAGCTCAACCTTCAAAGACGCTGGTGCGTGATCCGACCAAGTAATCAGATCAACGTCCACACAGGACAGGCCGCCAAAGTGTCATCATTCACCAGAAAATAGTCGATTCTAGAGTACGACCTGTGCCTGTGGGAGTAAAAAGAGTAATCTTGTTCTGAAGCATGTAGGTAGCGCCACACATCATGGAGTCAAAACTCTTGGCACAAAGGGCCCAACTCTTTTCCCCTACATAAAGCAGGGGAGGAACAATCTAAGTGACGATCTGGGACTATGTTAAAGTCCCCATAGATGATGCACAGATCCTGTGTCTCTCTTTTCACCGAACCAAATAATGATCTTAGAAACCTAATGTGGGCCTCGTTAGGGGCGTACACATTAGTTAAGGTTAGTGTCATTCCACCCACAGAACAAATCAAGATTATAAAGCGGCCTGCTGGGTCAGTTATAACTCTAATCAGTTGAAATTGAATGGAGTTTCTGATCAAAATACAGACACCCGCTTTTTTGGCTGAGTGGTTGGCGAAAAACATATGAGGCTAATGTTTCTGGTGGAGCCTCACATTATCACTTTCCAAGAGATGAGTTTCCTGGACACACACTATGTCCTCCTTAGTGTGTCGGGCCTCCCTCCACAAAAATTACCGTTTTATAGGGGAGTTTAGCCCTTTAACATTGAGCATGACTACCCGTAAACTCATGATGGAATCACGGCCTAACAACCGAGTAAATTATTACAATGCTTAACAAGAGCGTCAGATGACAAGGAGGAAATAGGTTAAGAGGAAGAGGGAGGGGGTGGAGAGTCTTGGAGAGAGAAGGAGAGACAAGGGAGGAAAGAGCAAAACAATACAAACACAAATGTAAGACGGAAAACCATCTCCGGGTGGGGAGGTTCACCAACCCCTGACCGCACTATGGTGCGTCAGAGAGCCCAACCAATTCAGATGACAGATTGGTCTACAAAAAATAAACTTATAAAATAAAAATTCGGTTGCGCCACACTGTTTGCTAAAGGCAGAATCTCCGTTATATTAATTCCTCACTCACCTTGTCTGGTTGTGCCTCTCTGCACAACCAGATAGTAGGCTCAGTGGTGAGGAAGGGATCCGAGACCTTTGCTCGCCGGTTCCTGGTTCCAGAATGAGCGTGATCAATCACGTGTCTATTGTGTCAGCCAGGTCCTTGTGTACAAAGCTGCTCTCTTCCACCACACTCCCCATAGGGAGGATAAGGTAAAGAACAATGCAGAAATGGTGGTATTTAGATTATGAGCGCTATACAAGGACACTGCACTGATTAGTATTACCTTTAGGTCTTTATTAAATATTGACAAATGTGAGTCCTCACCACAACATGTTTCAACGCTAATGTGTCTTCCTCAAGTGGATGAGGAACTCTAATTAGCCCCCTCCTTTTATTCACAAAGAGCCTACAACTCGTTGGAGGGGGATGTGTAAAAACTATTAACCATTTCATGACTTTATAAATAAAAACAATCCAATATTAAAACATCATATAAAACAATTAAAAATACTATACATAAAAATATACTCAATACAAAATACACATGATTAAAAAATACACATGATTAAAAAATAAGCCTATTTGTATTAATATATTAAAAATGCTCCATTGCAGATACTTTCATATACCATATACTTCTATAGCTTTATCATAGCAGCATTCAATCACCTATGGTTAAATTTAACCCTTCAGGGGAAAGAGTCCCCATTTTAAAGATCCAGTAGGATTCTTTTTTGCAGAGTTTATCAAACCTATCGGGAATTCCCTCATTTATTTGGTCTATTATAACTAATCGCAAGCTAGATGGATCACTTCCGTGCGTTTGGGCATAGTGCCTTGATACACTATGCAACAGGAAACTTTTTTTATGTTAAATCTATGTTTATTTAACCTGGCCTGCATACTCTGTACGGTTCTTCCTATATATTGCTGCCTGCACGGGCATTCCAGAAGATAAATAATAAATTTCGACCAACAGTTAAATCTATGTTTTATATTAAATATTTCTTTTGTAGTATTTGAGGTAAATGTGGTGCATCCATGAACAATGGACGCACAGCACTTACAATTCCCCACCCGCATTTATAACAGCCTTTCTCATCAAACATATCATTATGATTATGTTCCTTATCCATGTCTGTATATAATTCCCTTATTCTGCTTGGGGCTATTAGACTCTGCAAATTTCGTCCTTTTCTAAAAATAACTCTAGGGTGCATAGGGATGGTGCACGGGACCCGAGAAGCGAGCTGGAGCTGGGCGCTCATTCTGGAACCAGGAACCTGCGAGCAAAGGTCTCGGATCCCTTCCTCACCACTGAGCCTACTATCTGGTTGTGCAGAGACGGCACAACCAGACAAGGTTGAGTGAGGAATTAATATAACGGAGATTCTGCCTTTAGCAAACAGTGTGGCGCAACCGAATTTTTATTTTATATTACATGTCACATTGAGTGAGCGGTCACCGCAAGTGCCGCCTGCTGTTTCTGAAGAGCCAAGCCAGGAAACGAATATATAAAGGCATTCAAGGATAAAGATTCCAAGTTTGGATTATATAGGACTTTGTGATAAGAGACTCTTGCCTTGATAATAGTGTTTTTGAGGAGCAGCGGATATATTTTATTTTAGTAACTGTGATTTTATGCTGGTCTCTATAAAATATTGTATTTAAATTTTTTTTTTTTTTTTTTTTAATGGATTTTTACACTAATAACCGGGAAGCCCATAGGGAGTATTTGATACTTGAGGCTTTGGGGGAAAATATAAATCCGGAATTGCAGAATGGTGATAAAAGTAATAATAAATTGAAAGAGGAAGATAGGAAGCAAATGATCAGTATAATGAATAATTATGAGAACAAATGTAAGATAGAAATAATTAATCAAATAGATAGTTTGTTCCTTAGAAAATATATATCTGAAAAAATAATACCAAAAGGTCTCAGATTATCCCAGAAATCAACATATCCCCATGATCAGGAATACACCAGCACCTGGGATAACTATATTCTTAATTGTTCATTAGGCATGCTTCAGATCCTGCTCCAAAAGCGTCTCAAGCTGGCAGAGCAGGCTCTGCAAGAGATGATTAAAATCTGCCCAGAAACTGAACAATATTCACTTAGTTCAGACTTTGTTGAATATAATCTAAAAATGCGGATTAGATTAAATAAATTAGAGGATGATATTATAAAGAAAAAAGTGATTAAATTCTTACGAGATAAATCCCATCAGAATAATAATAATAGTATAGAAATAATGGACACCACGGAATCACCCACATCACCCACACCCTTGTCAACATCTATGCACACTGCACAAAAAGCTGATGAAAAAGTAAAAGAGAAAGGGAAAGAAAATAGGGAATCAAATAAGGAAAAAATAATAAAAAATAAAGGGGATAACAATAAAAATAAAAAGAAAGATGAAGAATACTCAAAAGAGGTGAAGGAAATATTAAAAACAAATGAACAGAGGGAAAGATATGAAATACATAAAAAAACCTTAATAAATAGGGGAATGATCGAAATTAGAAATAGTAATATCGAGGTAGAAGAAAAAACAGAGGAGAAAGAAGAAAAAACAGGAGAGAAATTTGAGTAAGGTTCTAATAGTAATAAAAATAAAAAACAAGATAATAAATCCAGAAATAAAGAAATTAGTCAGGCTCTCAGAAATCTTCAAAAAAATTCACAAAAAAACCTGCAAATAAATTCCCAAGAAAATTCCCAGAACGACATCCAAAAAAATGCTTGTAAAAACTCTTCTGGAAATTCTCCAAAAAATCCCTTAAAAAATACTTTGAATAAAAAAGAAAGTAAAAAAATGAATGAAAAAACTTCTCATCTAGATAATGTGAACCAGAGTGAAAAATCTGGTATAACCACTAATGAAGTAGAACTAACTCCCTTAATAGAACTATTTGATCCAAATGAAGTTGAGAATTTAAAATCAGGGAATAGAGAACAGAAAGAGATCACCAGAAATTTCACTAATGAATCATTTGAATTATTCACGGTGCACAGTAATACTTTTTCACAGAGATTAATTACACAGAATCAGGGAATTAATGATTTAGATCACACCTTGTACCAAAAACTTCCTAATTCACCAGAAATAATAATTGACACTGAAAATATTTTGAGCTCATCATTAGGAGATAATAATGTTACTCAAAATGTACATAATGGTAATTTAATTTGGGATCTCGATAAACCTGAGGGACAATCCACACAAAAAGATACCGCAGATAATATGAATAAAAACGATAAAGAAAAAATGGATGATCATATTGATAATAAATCTGGAAATATGAAAATAACACATTTTTTTCGACCGGCAGTGGGCAGGAAATCAAAAAGAAAAAGAAGAGTAGAGGGTGTAGAGGAAAAGGAACACAGTATAACCCTACCCTCCCCAGAAATAGGAACAACAAAGAGCAAAAAAACAAAAATAGATTAAGAATACTGGAAAAAGAAAAAGATAATAGTGATATTGAGGTTATTACTAATGACAAAAGTAAAAGTGAGACAGTAGGGATTTTTAATATTTCAGATATTGAACTAACAGAAGATGAAATCATTTTACTGAAACGAGGCCTTTCTTTCTGCCCTAAAGCCAAATTAGATCCATTTACACTGTATGTCGACTTTAACGATTATATTCGTAAACTCACAGTCCAGAGACATTTTTTGTTGGAAAAAATAAAAGGTAAAGACTATATAAAAAATATGAAAACAAGGAATGAAGAGGAAGTGAAAGAGGATAATAATTTTTTGCATGTTGATTTATCTACTAAAAGTAATTTTTACCCCATATATCATCAGGGGCCCTATTTAGAAACATTCCATCATTTAATCCTGAAGGAAATTAGAAAGATTCAGGACATTAAACAACAGGACAATTTAACAAAAAATGAGAGAATAGCTTTAAAGAGATTAAAGGAAAATAAAAATATAGTAGTGAAAAAAGCCGATAAAGGGGGTGGAATAGTGGTTATGGGATATAATTGGTATGTAAATAAGAGTGAGGAAATTTTAGCTGATAAAGGATACTATGAAGAACTAATGGTAGATCCTTCAGATACTCTCCTAAATAGATACAAAATGACTATTAAGTCAGCTTGGAAAAGTGGTATACTCAATGGGAAAGAGTATAAATTTTTGAACATCATAAGATACAAACTAGCACACTTTTATTTCTTGCCAAAAATACATAAAGATAGGATTAACCCACCAGGTCGCCCCATAATAGCAGGAATCGGATCTTTAACAAATAATTTATCACACTACATAGACCTTTTTTTACAAAAATATAATTTAAAGCTACTGTAGATACATATATAAGGGACTCATCACAACTAATTAGTTTAATTACTAAACTTCCTCCTCTCCCAGGATGTCTTTTAATGACATTAGATGTGAGTGCCTTGTATTCTAGCATCCCACATGACTTAGGGTTAAATGTGATCGACCAAATTCTATCTGAGGATAAGGATATGCAGGATGCACAAAAAGAATTCTTGAAATGGGGTATATACTATATATTGAATAATAACATCTTTTCATTTCAGAAAAAGATATTTAGACAGGTGAGGGGCTGTGCGATGGGCACGAGATTCGCCCCCAGTTACGCAGGTCTATATATGGGTGCGTTCGAATCTGTGTCCATCGGCGGCTCCCCGTTAGGGAAGGCACATATAAGGTTTTTTAAACGTTTCATAGATGACTTCATTATAATATGGTCTGGCAGTAAGGAGGAGGCTTTGGTATTTGTTGAAGAGTTGAATTGTAATGAATGGGGGCTAAAGTTTACAGTTAATATGTCTGACCATGCAATTCAGTATCTGGACCTTGAAATCAACATTGATGGACAGGGGAAACTGAGTACGTCCACCTATTTTAAGAAAGTGGACGTAAATAGCTATCTAAAGTTCGACAGTAGCCACCTTCCGGTATGGATCAAAAATATCCCCTATGGGCAATACCTGCGAGTTAGGAAAAATTGTACTTTTAACTTAGATTTTAAGAAAGAAGCCAATGTATTAAAATGTAGGTTTAGAGAAAAAGGATATCCAAAGAAACTTTTATCTGACGCTTTTAAAAAATGCAAGAATTATACACAAGAGAATTGCATTAAAAAGACTGAAGATAGAGCCGATGATGGACAGAAAAAGGAGAATAAGAAGGGTAACAAATATGGATGTAACCTGGTTACTACTTTTAATAAATCTCACAGGAATATTTATGGAGTAATGAAAAAATATTGGTTCATCCTACAAAATGACCCTGTACTCTCTCAAACCATCCATATGCACCCTAGAATTATTTTTACAAAAGGTCGAAATTTGCAGAGTCTAATAGCCCCAAGCAGAATAAGAGAATTATATACAGACATGGATAAGGAACATAATCATAATGATATGTTTGATGAGAAAGGCTGTTATAAATGCGGGTCGGGGAATTGTAAGTGCTGTGCGTCCATTGTTCATGGATGCACCACATTTACCTCAAATACTACAAAAGAAATATTTAATATAAAACATAGATTTAACTGTTGGTCGAAATTTATTATTTATCTTCTGGAATGCCCGTGCAGGCAGCAATATATTGGAAGAACCGTACAGAGTATGCAGGCCAGGTTAAATAAACATAGATTTAACATAAAAAAAAGTTTCCGGTTGCATAGTGTATCAAGGCACTATGCCCAAACGCACGGAAGTGATCCATCTAGCTTGCGATTAGTTATAATAGACCAAATAAATGAGGGAATTCCCGATAGGTTTGATAAACTCTGCAAAAAAGAATCCTACTGGATCTTTAAAATGGGGACTCTTTCCCCTGAAGGGTTAAATTTAACCATAGGTGATTGAATGCTGCTATGATAAAGCTATAGAAGTATATGGTATATGAAAGTATCTGCAATGGAGCATTTTTAATATATTAATACAAATAGGCTTATTTTTTAATCATGTGTATTTTTTAATCATGTGTATTTTGTATTGAGTATATTTTTATGTATAGTATTTTTAATTGTTTTATATGATGTTTTAATATTGGATTGTTTTTATTTATAAAGTCATGAAATGGTTAATAGTTTTTACACATCCCCCTCCAACGAGTTGTAGGCTCTTTGTGAATAAAAGGAGGGGGCTAATTAGAGTTCCTCATCCACTTGAGGAAGACGCATTAGCGTTGAAACATGTTGTGGCGAGGACTCACATTTGTCAATATTCAATAAAGACCTAAAGGTAATACTAATCAGTGCAGTGTCCTTGTATAGCGCTCATAATCTAAATACCACCATTTCTGCATTGTTCTTTACAAAAAATAAACTTGGCTCAGAGCAGATTGAGGTAACACCAAAATAACAAAGTAATCCGCTCAGAGCCACAGGAGCTGAGTCATGACATAGCCCTGAGTACCATCTTATCCTGGGCTTCAACCATGAGTGTCTCTTGCATGGGGTTTAGGTCTATCATTGCCGCATTTTTCAGCTCGGGGAGAGGCAGAGTTGCTGGTGCGGTGAAAGTTCCATTCGTTGAATGCTTTACCAAGCGTGGTAGGAGAAGTGACAGATTGTCTGGAGCCTTGGTACCTAAAGTTTATCCGCACCGGAAAGCCCCAATTTTACAGAATGCCCCTATCTCTCAATATGCGGCAGTAGGGAGCAAATTCTCGTCTCCTGGCCAAGGTACCGGGAGACAGGTCTGGGTGGACAGCCAAGTTCTTAAATGCATCAGAGAGTTGTAGCTTGCATCTCATGGCCTGGAGTAGCTGATCCCTTATTTTAGGAAAGGTGAAGGATATTAGGACATCTCTAGGGACTTCCTTCCCTAAGTGCGGAAGTTTGGACAGTCTATAGATGTTTTCTAATACAAAGAACCTTGTCCATAAAACGTGTAAAGTACTCTGCAGTAAAAAAGTTTAAAATGCAAGTGCAGTAATAAATATGTAAATAAACAGGGTACTTGGTCTATACGTTTTTTTGCGCATAAAATGTACTTCAAGCTGCTTCACCTCATCACGGTGTACCCATATCGAAGCAGTCCTATCTGTTGTATTAAAAAACCTGATCATGTAATGTGTATCAAGTGAACAGGGTCCAAACAGGTCCAGTGTCCAATATGGACTGAGGTTGAAAGCAGCTTTTTGTGTGCAGAGCCCAGGGTGAGGGGCGGGGAACTCACATCTCTTGCTAAACAAGAGGCAAATTTACAGAAAACTAATGAACCCTGCACACTGTTCTTTGTGTGCAGGGTTCATTAGTTTTCAGTCTATAGATGTTATCAATAGACAAGTCAGCAACTGTAGCATCAGGGAGTACATTATGCAGAAAATCCAGAATTGTAGACTGTACATCTTCCGCCTTTCCAGATTCTGCAAGCCCTCTGATCTTCACATTCCCCCTATGGATTTTGTCCTCTAGATCACACAATTTGGACTTCAGGGAATGCACATCAGTGTCCATAATAGCATAGTTATCTGCCAACTGTGTGTGCAGCTGCATACTCAGCCATTTTACTTTCAAGGTGGCCTGTTCTATCTCCCAATGCAGCCATATCCTCCCTAAGCTCATGAAGCAAACCCCTCAAATCTTCCTGCAGGGATCTGCGCAGTGTGCCCAAAACATTTTTCAGGTAGCCTTGAGTCACTGGGGCATCCTCCTCTCCTCCATCATCCACCCCCTCTGTGCTGTGTGGAGAGCAGGGTGAGCAAGGGGAACAGCCGTTGCAATTTTAGATGAGTGCGCGGGCTGCTTCTCAGCAGTGAAAAAGTCAATTACCGTCTGGGCTGTGTCACGGCGGCAAGATGAGGCCTTCGGCACCGCGGGGTGATGTTGCAGAGGCAGACACGGATCTGGAATTTCAGGGAAGCCTGTGGAAGCCGGTAATCGCCGATGTTAGGGCTTTGTCAGAGGAGCTCCTTCTTTATGCGTCCTGCTCCATTGGCTGCAGTACACGCCCCCAACTTGTCCTGTTACTTGACCCAAAAAATTGAGGCAATTTGGAAGCGAATCCTAAGTTTAATACTCTATTACCTCTGTTCAAGTACGGGACATTAGGTAGACAGGATTAATTGTCCGACACATAAGGTTAGGTTGAACCGTTTATATAAAAACATCTAGGAAAATATCTCTAGTATCTTGGTCTGCAATGTATTAGCATTAAGTTTTCATGAGACGCATGAGATTGGTTTCACACTGCAGTTTTTTCCCTGATCAGGTTTGATTAGGTTTGTGTGTCAAAACCAGGACTGTCTCCAAAACTCAGAACAGGTGTCAATCTTTCAATTATAGTGTTTCTCTGCAATTTCCTCTCCTGGTTTTTCTCCTGGTTTTGACACACAAACCTGATCCAACCTGATCAGGGAAAAAACTGCAGTGTGAAACCACTCTGAGTGGTAGTAGATTAATGGTGGGTTTACACAAACCAATTTATCTGTTCAATATCTGAACAGATCTCTGGTTGCAGTGAAATCATGGACACATTGCTCCATTTTGTGGCTGTGTACAAATGTAACAATGTGTCCATGATTTCACTGCAACCAGAGATCTGTTCAGATATTGAACAGATAAATTGGTGTGTGTAAACCCACCATAAGACTAATGAAGACAATGATGCACCCATAGCCCTACAATTAGTTAACTAACAAGATGTAAACTTGTGCTGGGCATTCATTTGAAAGGATATATGATACCTGCTGAGGTCTGAGAGATATGCAGATAATTTCAATTAAAATTATCAGTCCAGAATGTTTAAATACAAACTAAATGGAGCTCTAGTTTTTGCTGTTTATTAAATAAGATCTTATATGTGTTAAAATGTCTGTATACAGATTGATTTTGTTTTTAATTGCACCTGTGTAGTATTCACTTTGATGTATGGAGAATCTCCCCTTTAAGTAGGAGGTCTAACTGTCATTTGACAGGAACTAGACCCGTGGAAGCAGGCACAGCTCTGCGAAACGGCTGCCATCATCTTTGCTCCCCACTCCCTCTCCCCGCAGAATATGTCATGATCCTCAAGTGACGAATAAAGGATCTTTGCAACCTGGTGAGTGCCGCCCTGCTTTTTCTATTTGAATAGACTGTGGTTATGGCTTATTTGAGGGCGTGCAACACAGTGCACTGAGGAATTTTCCTGATGGTACTGTAGTCACCGAAGAACTCTAGCCTCTCCGGAAGGTGCCCAGTAGCCTCTCTCAGTTTTTTTTTTTTTTTAACCATCATTTTTATTATTTTAGAGCATAAATATATGCAACTTTGTTCACAATGATGATAATACAAAGAAAGGTATCAATTCTTGCACATAAGAAAAATAAACATACATACAAACAAATAAGCACATTCCTGTTGCCACATTTGTAGGTAGAGTGAACACTCTTATTACCCTGCAGAATGGTTATTGTATGAGAAGAATAGAAAACAAAGAAATGTGTATTTTAATACTAACCCACAAGCCTGAGGGCCACTTTACACACACCAACTTATCTGTCCAACTTCTGAACAACTTACTGGTTACAGTGAAATCATGGACACATTGCTCCATTTTGTGGCTGTGTACAAATGGAACAATGTGTCCATGATTTCACTGCAACCAGTAAGTTGTTCAGAAGTTAGACAGATAAGTTGGTGTGTGTAAAGTGGCCCTGAAAAGCTGATCAACGATAAATTTGATGATCCTAATCTAACTAAACCCCCTGAGGGCCACTTTACACACACCAACTTCTGTGTCCAACTTCTGAACAGATCTATGGTTGCAGTGAAATCATGGACACATTGTTCTATTTGTACACAGCCACAAAATGGAACAATGTGTCCATGATTTCACTGCAACCAGAGATCTGTTCAGAAGTTGGTCACAGAAGTTGGTGTGTGTAAAGCGGGCCTTAAGAGTGTCTTATCTGCTATATAATTAAGTTAGAAATAAGAGATAATATAAATCAAATTATGTTGTTTTGTCACTCTTTTTTCCTACAGTATTTATTCAGGTGGATGCCTGCGCACAAATCACAAACTCTCGTCCGCACCAGGGACGCAACATGTCACGTCGTTGGTGCAGACGAGACTGTGTGATTTGTACGCAGGCATCCGCCTGCGCACAGATCACACATGGCAGTGAATGGGTGCGCACGGTCATGCGCAGACCTGCGCATGACCGTGCGTTCCCATTATAAAGATAGAGGCTGGCGGCGGCTGCAGACAGCTTGCGGATTACCTCCGCAGGACACTGCGGAGGGTCCGCAAATGTGAAGGCAGCCTTAGGTCTTCTAGTACCATGACAAATTTTTATAAGGCGGCCGTCACACGGAACGATATCTTGCCCGATATCGTTTAAGCGATCTCCTTTTTGATCGGTTAAGCGATATCGGGCAAGATATCGTTGCATGTAATCAAGCGATTTACGATGGTAAATCGCTTGATCGTGACATCGCTGATCTGAGGTTCGGTTCTCAGATCTAGCGATGAACGATGCAACGATCTGCATCATCGTGGTGTATAACGCCACGATGATCCATCTCCCAGCGACCGCGCCTATGCTGGGAGATGGTAACTATGGTACACGTCGGGTAACTAAGCGACGCGCGGCGCCTAGTAACCCGATGTGTACCATAGTAACGAGCGAGATTGCGGCTCCGCATCGCTGGTGAGTCTGTCTGTGTGACATCTCACCAGCGATGTGAGCGATATTGTAAGCGATTGCGCGTGCACGTGATCGCTTACAATATCGCTAAAGATATCTATGCGTGTGACGGCCGCCTTAGGCATCATAAGCAATTTGATATCAGAAACCAAGAGATCCCTTTCAACAAATGGTCTCCACTTTAGAAAAAATGTTGTCGCCAATCTATCTACATTCCTTAGTGTTTCCAAGGACTCAAGGTTCATAACTTTTTTTAAGTTCTCTCGCACCAAATCTAGCCCTGGAACATAGTCTTTGAGCCAATTTTGGAGCAGCAGTCTCTTTGCCACCATAACAATTGTATGGAATAGGATATGTGGTTGCTGACTGCCCTCCCGTCCCTCTTTGTAATGAAATAGCCATAGCAATGGGTTCAGTCTATCGTTTGTGCTAAACAGATCTGAGGTCATCTCCCTTACTCTATCCCAAAATATTTGTGACTCTACACAAGACCATATCCCATGTTCCAAGTCCGTCTTATACATTTTACATTTGGGGCATTCGACCCAACGTCCTGGATTATTTGGTGTAAGTGGTAAATTAAAACCCTGTATTGTCCCATGCATAAGACGAAACTGTGAATCTCTCCATTTCTCATTAGTTACATACTTTCTGACTAACCTCCACACTTCTAGTATCTTTTGTGATAGGTCTGGATCCTCTAAATGCTTTTTCCACTTAGAAAACAGTTTTTCAGAACAAAGCGGCCTAAGTGTATTCTGTAATCTCCCATAAAGATAGGATATGGATGTGTCCTCCTCTCTCATTACCAACAAATCATCCCAAAGGGAGTGGCTTAGTTCTTTAGAGATATCAACTAAGGCCCCTTTCACATCAGCGTTTTACGCTGATCGCGGCAGATGCGGTGAAAAAACTGCAACTGCCGCGATTACCGCATAACGGCTGCGAACGCGGCACACTTGTGGCAAGCCCCATACAATGTCTATGGGGCTTGCGGCAGGTGCATCAAGTGCGGTTTTGGCACTTGCGGCAGGTGCGGCCGCGAAAAAACTGCGGCCTACTGCGTTTTTTTGCGGCCGCACCTGCTGCAAGTGCTGAAACCGCAACTACACCAGTTGCGTTTTTTTCACCGCAATTGCCACGATCAGCGTAAAACGCTGATGTGAAAGGGGCCTGAGCTGGACCTGAGGAAGCCTTTTATTTGTTGATATTGTAAAAGGTGTGATCTGGGGAGATCATATTTCGTCAAAATCTCCTCACCCGTCAACCATCTCTTCTCTTCTCTATGCATAAGGTCACCCACCGTCAATATCCCCCTCGCCTTCCAAGACCGAAAGAGCTCATTCTCATATCCCAATTTAAATGCAGGATAGGCCCATAGGTTTAAACCTTTAGAAATTTTCCAGGAGAGATTAATTTTTTTTCTCACCCCTTTCCACGTCAGTATTGTGTCTCTACAGATAGTTGTGACTCACCGTGGCCGGGACTCCGGGGGACAGGCGTTTTGTCTTCCTCCTTGTCACGGGGTGCCGCGCCTGGCGGTAGTGGGGCCCGGTGGTACAGATCAAAAAGAGAGACGTCATGGGTTGAACAGATTAGGGGTTGTTTCGTGACTCCACCTATGAGAGTTCCAGTAACTATACCAGCGCTGCAGGGCCTCCGGGGGATGGAATGCAGCAAGATGGAACGCTCCCCACAGGCTGAGCGGTAATCCCCGGAGCCAGGAGCTGCACAAGATGTTCTGAGGCAGCTGCGGTTACCTTAGTATGCGGATAGACAGTTCATAAGAAGGCACGGACACTGTAAGTCTCTGTAACGGGTTTTTTACTGTAACCAGCAGGCAGTCCATGGTATACAGTTACGGGCAGTGGACCGGGTGGACTCAGCAATGACCAGTGTTTCTCAGAGATCCGCGGTGTTCCTCCATTCTAACTACTTGTGTTGCCATTGTCGCCCAGGAATGCCAGATCGGGTACAATGAGGCTGCTTGAATGCCCTATCCGGGGTATACATTCCGGATGCTTTGGGGAGCCTTGGGTCCTTTGGTGGGTACACCGCTGGCTAGACGACTGTGTGTGGCGGTGGTGGAGTGCTTCTGTAAAGCGGTCCCTCCACTCCTCTGGTTCGCATAGAAGTGATAAACGACTCCTAGCTTCGGTACCAGCAAACCGGCTGTAGATGGGCACGGGATGATTTTGGAACCCCATTTTGATGCCCGTTGATCAGCTGGTAAGGCACCGGGGGTAATGGTGCTCAACTGGGGTGACGGCCAGGGGGCTGCACGGAACTGTGCAGACCCCCTCTCCTAGGTCGCAGAGCTCGTTGGTTTAGCTCCTTCTCCTACGTTGTTGCAGGGGATTCTCTTACATTCTTGCAGACTGTTCTGCACTCTTCTGCAGACTCACTGGTTTATTCAGTTCTCACTAAACACTACCACTACACTCCGCCCACCAGGACCTGATTGGCCCTCTATGCTGATGATGCATGTAGGGTATGGATCTCTGAGTTAACTGTGTCATTGCTTAGTCAGAGAATATTGCTGCTGCTGTTTTGGCTGCAATACCCTCTTATGATGCACTCGTTGCGGGGCGCTACAGTTGTGCATTTAATGTTAGCTGGCAAGCTAGACAATGGGGTATGTAGAAGTGAAGACAAATCCCACGGTTTTGACATCTCTCCTTCCAACTCGATGTCGGAGAACCTACTAGTTTTTTTTACCCAATCTAACACATTTCTTAATAGACACGCCAAATTGTACCCTCTGACATCTGGGAGCCAGAGCCCACCCTCTAACTTTGGCTGTAATAGCGTGTTGAAGGCTATTCTAGGTTTTTCTCTCAGTTTTCAAATACGTGGTTTAGTTGGCTTGAGTTTCAACAAACTGATATTTATAGTGACTGCGGAGGACTAGGTGATGGTTAAAAGCATAATCATACATTGGCAGTTGCGCTGTCCTGGCAAGGACCTTTCCCTTCCCCTTTATCCCTTCTCTTCTCTTTTTTCTCTCCTCTTTTATACGTTTCTGCAGTTTGATTCTTTCTCTGTCCTCTTGTTTCTTTTTACCCAATTATCATAGTTAACATGGAGGGAGAGTCTACTATAGTTATTTCATTTGGATAACTTGATACACTCATGGACTCCGGAGATATAGAAAATCTATTAACTCATGTATACTCCCTATCCTCAGTACAAATCTGTATAAATTCACCATGGTGTTTATCTTTATTATACACCAGAGGAGCTGAGTTCAAATGTTTTACTATGACAAATGATCGTCTGCATTGTTTTCTATGTTTTGATGTTAAATGCTGAAAATAAAGAATAAAAAAAAAAAACTGGCATCAAAGTGGGCACAAACCCAATTTTCATAGATTTGAATAAGTAACAGGTGTTTTTGAGGGGTTAAATGGCTTTGAACCACTGATATCTCACAATAAATACATACCTAGTGATGTCTTGAATCAAATTCATGTCACTTTAGCCTGGCACAAATGGGTTCTGGGCATCAAAACGGGCATTGAAGTGGGCAGAAACCCAATTTTAACAGATTTTACTAAGTAACAGGTGTTTTTGAAGGGTTAAATGTCTTTGGGCCACTGATATCTCACCATAAATACATACCTAGTAATGCCCCACATCAAATTCATGTTACTTCAGCATGGTCTAAATGGGTCCTGGTTATCAAAACTGGCATAAAAGTGGGCAGAAACCCAATTTTCACAGAGTTGAATAAGTAACAGGTATTTTTAAGGGGTTAAATGTCTTTGAGCCACTGAAATCTCACCATAAATACATACCTAGTGTTACCCACATCAAATTCATGTCACTCCAGCCTGGCCCAAATGGGTTCTGGGCATCAAAACTGGCATCAAAGTGGGCAGAAACACAATTTTCACCAATCTGAATAAGTAACAGAAGTTTTTGAGGGGATTAATGGCTTTTGGCCACTGATATCTCACCATAAATACATACCTAGTGATGCGCCACATCAAATTCATGTTACTTCAGCCCGCCCAAATAAGTTCTGGGCATTAAAACTGGCATCAAAGTGGGTAAATCGCCAATTTTCAAATTTGAATAAGTAACTGTCACACGCTTAGATTGCGCTGACTTTGCTGGATGCTGCTGTGTGTGTTGTATTTGCATTTCATCAAGAGATGCATGAGGTACGGATGTCAAGGTCTTCTGCTCAGCTGCTGGCTGAGGGGTTGATATGAGGCTTGAGTGTGACTCACCTGAAATCCATTCCCCCTCTTCTGTCAGATGCCGCTGATAGAGTTATTTATTCTTGGTCTTTGTGCTGTGCTGATGCTTTGTTGCTGCTGTGCTGAAGTCTTTGCTTTGGGAGTAGCTGTGATTTTGGATCGTGGGTGGAGGTAGGGGCCCTCAGCCTAGGGCTAATTAGGAGCTCAGGAGATAGGGTGGAGACTCGGACCTCCTCACCATCAGAGGTACCTTCGAGACCAGAGCGAGCCAGGGACCCCCAGTGTAAGGGTCAGATTAGCTCCCCTTGAATCCTCTCGCCCCTCTCATCATTCAGTTACCTGATTCCCTCACCTCCTAAGCATGACAGTAACAGGTGTTTCTAAATCTTTAAATGGCTTAGAGCTGGGGGGGCATCTCCGGATGCTGTGCTGAGAGGACGCGGTGCAGAGAAGCTCGCGCTGACCCTCAGCTCAACCAGCATATAAAGTCCTTGCATCCCCGGGGTTTACCTCCAATATGGGCCCCAGACGCATCAAAGCCACACAGCAGCCAGCGGCAGGCCCGCCGATGCAGCGGGCCGCGCCGGAGGCCTTCCTAGGCCTGGATCAGGCACAGGAGGAGGTGCGGGCGCCATCTTCCCTGGCACGTGGTGATGAGGAAGCACTTTCATGCCACGCTCAGCCGCAAAGGGCCATCCAGGAAGTGCGAGGCAGCGGCGTGGCAGATGAGTTCCCAACTGCACCTGAGGGCGAGTTACTTGCTGAGAGATCCGGACTCCCCCGAGGCCTGGACATCACCACTACAGCCCCTGGCACTGAGGTATCTTTGGATGGGGTGGCTGCGTCCCCTTCTTGTCCCCCATCCCAGGTTGAGAACGCTAATCTGGCTGCACATGAACAGGGGGATCTCAGGTGGGGGAGCACCTAGGACCCTTTTTACCACCAGCATGGCCAGGGGGACTACTACTCCCATCCTTGATATCACCCACCTAGCCATCTCTCACTCCCACATTCTACAGGGGATCTTAAAGGGCCATCCTTACCCCCCATGGACTGGCAAAACTATCTGCCCTTCCCTCCAAGGAAGACTTTAAGAACCTCATTAATGAAGTTAAGGACACATGCAGGTCAAAGATACCAATGTACAACTTTATCCCCAGCACTTAAATGGCAGGATTGAGGCATTGGAGGATGAACATGACTCCACCAGAAAGCATGTAGCAGAGCTGCATCAGCTCATGCTTTCACAGCAGAAAGTTATGGGGAAATGCAGTTCCATTTGGAGGACCTTGACAACAGAGGGCGCCGGTGTAACATATGTGTGCAGGGAGTGCCTGAAACTGTGGACTCTGAATCCCCTGGCTCGATCCTGCAGACCATCTTTAATGAGGTCCTTGGGGCCCCTTTCTCTAACTTCATTAAGTTGGACAGGGCTCACAGGGCTCTGCAGCCCAAGAATATGTTGGCACAGCTCCAGGACATTATATGCTGCGTCCATGATTTTGCCACTAAAGAATTAATCATGTCCAAGGCCAAGATGAGAAACCATACTCCCACATATAATGGCATGGAGGTTCAGCTTTATCTGGACCTCTCCCATATTACCTTGCAGAAGCAGAGACACCTTAGACCCCTGCTTGTGGTTCTCCAAACCATCACATACCATACCGGTGGAGGTTCCCATTTGCTTTGACCACCAGGAAAGACGGGAAGTGGGCCACTCTACGTACCCCAGCAGATGTGCCAGCCTTCTGTGAGGCCCTGGAGTTACCAGTTGTCTATAATACCACATTGGGTCTTACATGTGCCTGGAGGCCCTAAACCCCCGGTGTGGTCCAAAGTGGGGAGCAGCAGGTGTGGGCTGGGGGGAGGAGGACAAGGGAGAGGTGAAAATGCCGTTTCTTCCCTTCGCCCTCGTTGAGGATGCCTTTTGCTTGGGCTTATGTCCTTGTTGTTCCTTTCCCCTCTCTTTTTGTTGGCTGCGGGTTATTGTGCTATTCTAATTGTCAGACTCAACTTCTTGTCTTCGGCGGTTCCATCCAGGGGGGCATCCAAGTTGGGGGTCAGCGGGGTGGGGTTGGCAGGGGCTTCATTCCATTAATTTTGTTTCTTCTACTTTTCAAGTGGCGGAGCTGCTTGCTAGATTGGACTCTGACTCTCTTGACACTATCCCCAGGGCCGTATCATGCATTAGGCACTGGAGGATGGGTGCCTGGGGCGGCAGGTTGAGGGGGGCGGTGCAATCATTAAAATTAAAAAAAAAAAAATTAAAAAGTTTTTTTTTCTCCTCCTGGCTGGGCTAAGTAACAAAACCGGCATATGTTTAGGGAAGGGGAGTGAGGGCTGAGCACAGAATGAGCGATATTCACTCTGTTTATAAGGAGAATATACCTGACTAGTTGTGAGCCCGATGCGATTGCATCGGGATTCTAGAATCTGTGTATAGATAATTTATTAAGAGTTTAAAATAATAATCCAATTGTTCCATGATATCTTTCCATTAACTACATATGTTTGTATGGTGGATATCAACGTGGGTCCGCCGCTTTGTCTGTGCCGATGTCTGTAGCTGGATATAGAGATAGATATAGATAGATAGATATAGATAGATAAATATAGAGATAGATATAGATAAATAGATAGATAGATAGATAGATATGGATAGATAGATATAGATAGATATGGATAGATAGATATAGATAGATATGGATAGATAGATATAGCTAGATATAGATAGATATAGCTAGATAGAGATAGATAGATATAGATAAAGATATATAGATATAGATAGATATAGATATAGATAGATAGGCGAGTCGTTGCAGCCGCGGTAACTCCGGGATGTAGGTCCATTGCGAGTTTCATGCCCCGGCGACGACCAACGACAGCCGAGCGCCGTGGCCGAAAATAGAACCAAGGACCCGGCCATGCATAGCTCGAAACACCGCTATTTATCTCAATGGGAAGTGAGGCGCTATGCTGATTGGTCGGCGCAGCACACAGCGACCAATCAGCATAGCGCCTCACTTAAGCGGTAAATTTGAAACTCAAAGTCCTCCATTATATCTCAATGGGAAGTGAGGCGCTATTCTCATTGGTCGCTGTGTGCTGGCGCCGACCAATGAGAATAGCGCCTCACTTCCCATTGAGATATAATGGACGACTTTGAGTTTCAAATTTACCGCTGGAAGTGAGGCGCTATTCTCATTGGTCGGCGCCAGCACACAGCGACCAATGAGAATAGCGCCTCACTTTCAGCGGTAAATTTGAAACTCAAAGTCGTCCATTATATCTCAATGGGAAGTGAGGCGCTATTCTCATTGGTCGCTGTGTGCTGGCGCCGACCAATGAGAATAGCGCCTCACTTCCAGCGGTAATTTGAAACTCAAAGTCGTCCATTATATCTCAATGGTAAGTGAGGCGCTATGCTGATTGGTCGCTGTGTGCTGCGCCGACCAATCAGCATAGCGCCTCACTTCCCATTGAGATACATAGCGGTGTTTCGAGCTATGCATGGCCGGGCCCTTGGTTCTATTTTCGGACACGGCGCTCGGCTCTTGTCGCTCGTCGCCGGGGCATGAAACTCGCAACGGACCTATGTGCCGGAGTTGCCGCGGCTGCAACGACTCGCCTATCTATCTCTATCTATCTATATCTATGTATCTATCTATATCTATATCTATCTATATCAATCTATCTATATCTATATCTATCTATCTCTATCTATATCTATCTATATCTATATGTATCTATATGTATATCTATATCTATCTATATCTATATGTATCTATATCTATATCTATCTATCTATATCTATCTATCTATCTATAACAAGAAAAACTGCACAGCACTCAACAGACCAGTGTGAACTGGTGCAAGCAAAGATGCAGAGTCAAATAACATGAAAAAAAAAAAAAAAAAAATCCTTGCAGCACACAGCTACTACCAATGATGTACAAGTGCTACAAGCCATATGTGTTTGAGGAAAAAGTTTAAAAACTTACGTTTTTTCAAAAAACTCAATAATCTATCTTTTAATTCTGAAGTTCTTAGTACAAGCATTGGCCAATGTCTGTTTGCTCATCAACTGCGACAAAGTGACTTCAGGCATGATGAGTCCTACTCTAATATCCCTATTCTCCTTGTCCACCCCCCACTTTTCAGTGGGCAGACACCATCTATACCCTCGATCACCTGTAGGTTAATGAGGGTGCACATTGCAGCAAAGGAGCCTGCAACTCCATATAATAAATAACAAGAAAAACTGCACAGCATTTTTTTTTTTCATGTTTTTTTTTTTCATGTTATTTGACTCTGCATCTTTGCTTGCACCAGTTCACACTGGTCTGTTGAGTGCTGTGCAGTTTTTCTTGTTATTTATTATATGGAGTTGCAGGCTCCTTTGCTGCAATGTGCACACTCATTAACCTACAGGTGATCGAGGGTATAGATGGTGTCTGCCCACTGAAAAGTGGGGGGTGGACAAGGAGAATAGGGATATTAGAGTAGGACTCATCATGCCTGAAGTCACTTTGTCGCAGTTGATGAGCAAACAGACATTGGCCAATGCTTGTACTAAGAACTTCAGAATTAAAAGATAGATTATTGAGTTTTTTGAAAAAACGTAAGTTTTTAAACTTTTCCCTCAAACACATATGGCTTGTAGCACTTGTACATCATTGGTAGTAGCTGTGTGCTGCAAGGATTTTTTTTTTCATGTTATTTGACTCTGCCTCTTTGCTTGCACCAGTTCACACTGGTCTGTTGAGTGCTGTGCAGTTTTTCTTGTTAATTATTATATGGAGTTGCAGGCTCCTTTGCTGCAATGTGCACCCTCATTAACCTACAGGTGATCGAAGGTATAGATGGTGTCTGCCCACTGAAAAGTGGGGGGTGGAAAAGGAGAATAGGGATATTAGAGTAGGACTCATCATGCCTGAAGTCACTTTGTCGCAGTTGATGAGCAAACAGACATTGGCCAATGCTTGTACTAAGAACTTCAGAATTAAAAGATAGATTATTGAGTTTTTTGAAAAAACGTAAGTTTTTAAACTTTTTCCTCAAACACATATGGCTTGTAGCACTTGTACATCATTGGTAGTAGCTGTGTGCTGCAAGGATTTTTTTTTTTTCATGTTATTTGACTCTGCATCTTTGCTTGCACCAGTTCACACTGGTCTGTTGAGTGCTGTGCAGTTTTTCTTGTTATTTATTATATGGAGTTGCAGGCTCCTTTGCTGCAATGTGCACCCTCATTAACCTACAGGTGATCGAGGGTATAGATGGTGTCTGCCCACTGAAAAGTGGGGGGTGGACAAGGAGAATAGGGATATTAGAGTAGGACTCATCATGCCTGAAGTCACTTTGTCGCAGTTGATGAGCAAACAGACATTGGCCAATGCTTGTACTAAGAACTTCAGAATTAAAAGATAGATTATTGAGTTTTTTGAAAAAACGTAAGTTTTTAAACTTTTTCCTCAAACACATATGGCTTGTAGCACTTGTACATCACTGGTAGTAGCTGTGTGCTGCAAGGATTTTTTTTTTTTCATGTTATTTGACTCTGCATCTTTGCTTGCACCAGTTCACACTGGTCTGTTGAGTGCTGTGCAGTTTTTCTTGTTATTTATTCTATGGAGTTGCAGGCTGCTTTGCTGCAATGTGCACCCTCATTAACCTACAGGTGATCGAGGGTATAGATGGTGTCTGCCCACTGAAAAGTGGGGGTGGACAAGGAGAATAGGGATATTAGAGTAAGACTCATCATGCCTGAAGTCACTTTGTCGCAGTTGATGAGCAAACAGACATTGGCCAATGCTTGTACTAAGAACTTCAGAATTAAAAGATAGATTATTGAGTTTTTTGAAAAAACGTAAGTTTTTAAACTTTTTCCTCAAACACATATGGCTTGTAGCACTTGTACATCATTGGTAGTAGCTGTGTGCTGCAAGGATTTATTTTTTTTTTTTTTCATGTTATTTGACTCTGCATCTTTGCTTGCACCAGTTCACACTGGTCTGTTGAGTGCTGTGCAGTTTTTCTTGTTATTTATTATATGGAGTTGCAGGCTCCTTTGCTGCAATGTGCACCCTCATTAACCTACAGGTGATCGAGGGTATAGATGGTGTCTGCCCACTGAAAAGTGGGGGGTGGACAAGGAGAATAGGGATATTAGAGTAGGACTCATCATGCCTGAAGTCACTTTGTCGCAGTTGATGAGCAAACAGACATTGGCCAATGCTTGTACTAAGAACTTCAGAATTAAAAGATAGATTATTGAGTTTTTTGAAAAAACGTAAATTTTTAAACTTTTTCCTCAAACACATATGGCTTGTAGCACTTGTACATCATTGGTAGTAGCTGTGTGCTGCAAGGATTTTTTTTTTTTCATGTTATTTGACTCTGCATCTTTGCTTGCACCAGTTCACACTGGTCTGTTGAGTGCTGTGCAGTTTTTCTTGTTATTTATTCTATGGAGTTGCAGGCTGCTTTGCTGCAATGTGCACCCTCATTAACCTACAGGTGATCGAGGGTATAGATGGTGTCTGCCCACTGAAAAGTGGGGGGTGGACAAGGAGAATAGGGATATTAGAGTAAGACTTATCATGCCTGAAGTCACTTTGTCGCAGTTGATGAGCAAACAGACATTGGCCAATGCTTGTACTAAGAACTTCAGAATTAAAAGATAGATTATTGAGTTTTTTGAAAAAACGTAAGTTTTTAAACTTTTCCCTCAAACACATATGGCTTGTAGCACTTGTACATCATTGGTAGTAGCTGTGTGCTGCAAGGATTTTTTTTTTTCATGTTATTTGACTCTGCATCTTTGCTTGCACCAGTTCACACTGGTCTGTTGAGTGCTGTGCAGTTTTTCTTGTTGTTTATTATATGGAGTTGCAGGCTCCTTTGCTGCAATGTGCACCCTCATTAACCTACAGGTGATCGAGGGTATAGATGGTGTCTGCCCACTGAAAAGTGGGGGGTGGACAAGGAGAATAGGGATATTAGAGTAGGACACATCATGCCTGAAGTCACTTTGTCGCAGTTGATGAGCAAACAGACATTGGCCAATGCTTGTACTAAGAACTTCAGAATTAAAAGATAGATTATTGAGTTTTTTGAAAAAACGTACATTTTTAAACTTTTTCCTCAAACACATATGGCTTGTAGCACTTGTACATCATTGGTAGTAGCTGTGTGCTGCAAGGATTTTTTTTTTTTTCATGTTATTTGACTCTGCATCTTTGCTTGCACCAGTTCACACTGGTCTGTTGAGTGCTGTGCAGTTTTTCTTGTTATTTATTCTATGGAGTTGCAGGCTCCTTTGCTGCAATGTGCACCCTCATTAACCTACAGGTGATCGAGGGTATAGATGGTGTCTGCCCACTGAAAAGTGGGGGGTGGACAAGGAGAATAGGGATATTAGAGTAGGACTCATCATGCCTGAAGTCACTTTGTCGCAGTTGATGAGCAAACAGACATTGGCCAATGCTTGTACTAAGAACTTCAGAATTAAAAGATAGATTATTGAGTTTTTTGAAAAAACGTAATTTTTTAAACTTTTTCCTCAAACACATATGGCTTGTAGCACTTGTACATCATTGGTAGTAGCTGTGTGCTGCAAGGATTTTTTTTTTTTTTTTTTATGTTATTTGACTCTGCATCTTTGCTTGCACCAGTTCACACTGGTCTGTTGAGTGCTGTGCAGTTTTTCTTGTTATCTATCTATCTATCTATCTATCTATCTATCTATCTATCTATATCTAAATGCATCTATATCTATATCTATCTATCTATCTATCTATCTATATCTATATGCATCTATATCTATCTATCTATCTATCTAGATATAGATAGATAGATATATAGAGAGATAGATATAGATAGATAGCGATAGAGATAGATAGATATAGATATAGATATAGAGAGATAGATATAGAGAGATAGATATAGAGAGATAGATATAGAGAGATAGAGATATAGATAGATAGAGATATAGATAGATATGCGAGTCGTTGCAGCCGCGGTAACTTCGGCACGTAGGTCCATTGCGAGTTTCATGCCCCGGCGACGACCGACTACAGCCGAGCGCCATGGCCGAAAATAGAACCAAGGGCCCGGCCATGCATAGCTCGAAACACCGCTATGTATCTCAATGGGAAGTGAGGCGATATGCTGATTGGTCGGCGCAGCCGAAACTTACGGAAGTGCGTTAGGGGAATTATATATTAGATGCCAGGTGCAACAGGACCTGCGATGATGTCGCGCTCATGTGACTCGGGTGGGCAGAGCCAAGTTTTGACAGGCAATAAGAGTCCTAATGTCAACAGATGAGGAGGAACTGGTACTGAATATACAAGGTACATGGGGTGTGTGCAGAGGACATGGAGGGGTGTGTGCAGAGGACATGGAGGGGGGTGTGCACAGGACATGGAGGGGGGTGTGCAGAGGACTATCACGTGCTTAATTGGGGCTGACTATGCTGGATGCTGCTGTGTATGTCTTTGTCTTTAAGAGCTGCATGGTTGATAGGGTGAAGGTCCTGGGCCTCCTGTGTTGTGCTCCAGAACTGTATTCACTATGAGGTTCTACTTCTGGTTGAGCGGTTAATGTGTGACTCACCTGGGCTCCCCTCCCCCTGGCCTTTAAGTAGCTTCTCCTTCCACCTGGTGATGCTGCTGATAGAGTTTCACTATATGCCTCGAAGCCGTGCTGTACTGACCTGTGTGTTTGTGTTGCTGAAGTCCTTTCATTTGGAGTTGCTGTATCCCAGCAACGGGATCAGGGTCATTCAGGGTTCCTAGACTAGGGCCAGACTAGTCTTCCCTGGTCACCCTGCCCATAACTGCCATTCCCTCATCAGCATTCTCACTACACTGTGACAAGGACATGGGGGAGGTGTGCAGAGGACATGGATGGGGTGTGTGCAGAGGACATGAAGGAGGGGGTGCAGAGGGAATGGAGGGGTGCAGAGGGAATGGAGGGGGGGTGCAGAGGGCATGGGGAAGTGTGTAGAGGGCATGGAGGTTGTGCTGGCTGTGCAGAGAGCATCGGGGGAGTGCTGGCTGTGCAGAAGGCATGGGGGTGTAGGCTGTGCAGAGGAATGGACATGCAGGCTGTGCAGAAAAATGGAGGATTTGCAGTGGGCCGTAAGGGCCAGGGAGTACTCGGTAGCCGGGCCGGTCAGTTCTTTGGAGAGGTCACGGTGGCGGTGACCTGCCTCCGTGGCCCTGGCCGTGCAGTCAAAGGGGTAGTATTTACAGGGGATGAACGTGACGCCACCTCTGATATTCGGCCAGGGATGGCTGACGCTGCAGATTATGACCGCTGGGGCAGATGGTAGTGCAGTCGGGATGGTATCGCGCCCCACAGGTGGAGCGGGGCCCCAGGGATGGACTATCAGTCACTGGAAGATGATGGGGACAGTAGTGATATTGTGCGAGAGGTAGCAGGGAAGGTGCAGGGCACCAGGAATGTAGTTCGGTACCTCTTACTTGGTGATCAGGCAAGTATGATGCAGCCGAGTGCTGTGCTCTCCCAGGACGCAGCTTGGGCAGCTATCAGTTGATTTGTGGCCACTCCACCAAGACACCTTTCCGTAAGCCTTTCCCGGGTTGAATCTCTCCCACGCTGATCTTTCCTTCGTGGCCTACTACATCCCATGGCAAGCGGCTGCGGGCCCTGTCGAGCGATGGCCAGGCATGTCCTCTGACCCGCGTATAGTCACTGTGCCTGGATGGGTCCACGGCTTCGGCCATCGAACTTGCAATCCGGACGCCTCCATTTTCCTAGCGTACAGTCCTTCCACTAGGTCGAGGCCGGTCCCCTCTTGCAACCCAATCCCTCCACTCGCCTCCAGCCGGCGGTGGATTAGGTGCGCCACAGGTGATTCCTCACTCCTGTGCCCCTTAGGACTCCTTCTCTCACCCTCAGGCTCCTCTCCTTTCCGCCTGCTCCTCTCTCATTCCTTCTCCACCCCCTCTACCTCTTCCCTCCTCCAGTCTAAAGATGGGGCCCTCACTAAAATAGGGTCCACACAGGATCCCCTAGCCTGGTGTCAGGATGGTGTTGGGTGCAGTGTTTGTGTCTTGCCTTTGTGAACCCCTCTCACCTGAGAGTGGTGACCCTGCACCTGTGGAGTAGGTGTGGCATCACTGTAGCAAGCAATCTGCAGGGGGCCTACTGACGCAGGCTATGCAGGTGGCATGGGGGGGTACAGGCTGTGCAGAGGGATGGAGGGTGAAGGCTGTGCAGAGGATGGAGGGTGCAGGCTGTGCAGGGGCATGGGGGGTACAGGCTGTGTATGGGGCATGGGAGTGCAGGCTGTGCAGGGGGCATTGGGAGGTGTATAGAGGGCATGAGGTTTATGCAGGCTGTTCAGAGTGTATGGAGGCATGTGTGCAGGATGTTCAGGTAGCATAAGGGTGAAAGCTCTGCAGAGGGATGGAGGATGCAATCTGTAGGTGGCATGGGGAGTGCAGGCTGTGCAGGTGGCTTGGGGGTGCAAGCTGTGCAGAGGGATGGAGGATGCAGGCTGTGCAGGTGGCATGGGGGTGCAGGCTGTGCAGGTGGCTTGGAGGGTGCAGGCTGTGCAGAGGGATGGAGGATGCAGTTTGTGCAGGTGGCATTGGGGTGCAAGCTGTGAGAGGGATGGAGCATGCAGGCTATGCAGGTGGCATGGGGGGTACAGGCTGTGCAGAGGGATGGAGGATGCAGGCTCTGCAGAGGGATGGAGGATGCAGGCTGTGCAGGTGGCATGTGGGTGCAAGCTGTGCAGATGGCATGGGGGAGCAGGCTGTGCAGTGGGATGGAAGATGCAGGCTGTGCAGGGTGGCATGGAGGGTGCAGGCTGTGCAGGGGGGCATGGAGGTTACAGGCTGTGCAGAGAAGTATGGAGGTTGCAGGCTGTGCAGGGGGGGGCATGGAGGTTGCAGACTGTGCAGGGGGGCATGGAGGTTGCAGACTGTGCAGGGGGGCATGGAAGTTGCAGGCTGTGCAGGGGATCATGGAAGTTGCAGGCTGTGCAGGGGGCATGTGCAGGCTGTGCAGAGGGCATGGGGGGTGCAGGTTGTGCATGGGGGATGGAGGGTGCAGGATGTGAAAGAGGGGTCCAAAGGGCATCAGGCTGTGCAGGTAGATGGAAGGTGCAGAGTGTTTGCGATAGAGCACCATAAAGTAGGTCAAGACAAGGCAGAAATTAAGTGCTCCATAGTGGAGCTGAAGATGCGAGTTACTTTTACCTCTAGATTGTGGAGGGGAATAGGCGTATTCACTCAGTATAAAAAGTGAGGTCACAGTATGGGAGGTAGTATACAAAAGTAAGCAGTGTGAGGACACAGTATAGGGGTAGCAGCATACGAGTGACAGCGTGAGGGATGGAGAGAGGCACGGAAGATGTGGACAATGTGGAGGTCATAGTTCAAATCACAGGTGCATTGTGTAGTTTGGATAGTGTATAGGCCATTGTTCATAGGGGGGAATTATTTGACAAATATTGTTCCTAAAGAAACACAGCGTGGCGGCCATACTTTATGGGGAATGGATGGTGGTAAAGTATTTAAGGGGGAAAGTATGAAGGCAATATTTTATAGGAAGGTAAAGTGTGGAGGTCACTTTTTGGGGAGGGAGCACAGCATGTGTGGATATTTTTTTAGGCATAATAGTAATGACAGTGTTATTTTTAAGGGAATTGTGTTGTCATGTGCCACAGAAGACCAGGAAAGATGGAAGTCTGCAGAGACGAGCTGTGTATGTCCAAAGTCCTCATGGTGTCTGGTCAAGAGAGGGATCAAAATAAAGATGATTCTTATCAGAGAATATGTCACCCAATAAGGTACTTGGATCTAATTGTGGACAATTGCTGCCTACTGGATGTATGGAGTCGATCGGCAGTGATTTAATAGCCTGACTGCAGATTTGTAAATGCACATAGCATGTTCACCGTGTGCTGTTCGGATTCTCCTATACTTTGTAATGTGAAATACAGACAACACATGGATGGTACACATGGATGCCATCTGTGTGCTGCATATGTGTTTTCCAGACCTATAGACTTGTCTTGGCCCTTCTCAGCCATGATACCGTAAAAAAAGAAAAAAAACGGACATATTTCGGTTTTTTAAGACAGATAAATAAACCTGCTGTATCCATGAAGAACATGGACATCTGAATGGGGCCTTAGTCTAACTTGGCGGTAAGGGGCGTGACTACTTATAGTGCCTAGGGCAGCATGAAGGCCAAATACGGCCCTGACTATCCCCTCAGCCAACTATGGGGTCTCTCCTGGGGGTTATGGTGGGTTTTGCCCCTCTCCTTCTCTTAGCCTTGGTTGGCGCCGGAGATTTCTGGCCGGGTTAAGTCCCTGGTAATGTTGATTACTGTTTACACAAGATTGTTGATAATTTTGTTTCATATCTCTCTCTCAATGTTTGTCCTTGTCTCCCTTTTCTTTGATGTTCCTTCCTTATGTGTCCTCCTAGACCACGTCCACCCACTTGGCACGAGCTAGACCTGAGTCAGTTGACCAGCCCTGCTGTGATGACTCTCGCAGACTACTGCATCCATAAAGGTACTGTGACGACCATCCGCTGTGAGGCTGAGCTGCTGGTAAGGCAGCACCCCGAGAAACCCCGAGACCCTTAACCCCTATACAGGGATCTGGAATTACAGCGGAGCCCAGGGGGTAGCTGCCTATATGATCAACAGAGCAGGAAGGTCGCCAGGGGAAAAAATCAAGACCCGAAAAACGAAGTCAGAAGTCCGAGTCAAAACCGAGAGGGCAGCGAAGGTACAAAATCATCAGGCAGTAGCAGAGTCGAAAATCCAGGCAAGGGTCAAGGGCAAAACCAAGAGGGCAGCTGAGGTACAAAATCAATAGGAAGAAGCAGAGTCAGAAACGAGGCCAAGGTCAGAGACAAAACTACACACACACTATATCACTGGGAAACCAAAACTATATCTGGCGGCCCTGCAAGACAGGCTCCAATGTATTTGAAGGGCGCGGTTACCTCCCATAGGCTGGAGCTCACAGCCTGATGATCTCATCCGGACCGCCCCTAGAACCAGGCCAGATGGTAATGCACGACTGGCTGCACCCACCCCACTTCTGACAGAAGAACGAAGGCTGCGCCTGACAGACACCTCTGCAGGGCCCGCTCCTCTGCGACCAACACCACCCAAAGGAGAAACACGTCGGCGCTCAGCGACGGAGGCAGACGTCGCAGGAGCAGGTCCATATGAGGACAAGGCCCTCCTATCACCGGCACCATCTGCCGAAGGAATCCGGGTCCTCCCAGCGAACGAGGCAGGAACACCAGCCACCGAGTCCAATGGCGATGTGACAGTACCCCCCCTCTACAGGGGCCTCCGGACCCACAAAACCCGGTTTATTGGGATGAAGAAGATGAAACTTCCTGATCAAACCCTTGGCATGAATATTACCGACAGGCACCCAGGACCTCTCCTCCGGACCATAGCCCTTCCAATGTACCAGATACTGCACGGATCCTCTCACTAAACGGGAATCAAGGATCCGTTGAACTTCGTATTCCACGGCACCCCCAACCAAGACCGGAAGAGTAGGGGACCGGACAGGACGAATCGGAGATCGGTACAATTTGAGAAGGGATTTATGGAATACATTGGGTAGTTTGAACGATTGAGGGAGCTTCAGACGAAAGGCGACAGGGTTAATCACGTCAATTATTTCATACGGACCAATAAACCTGGGACCCAGTTTGGCGGACGGCACTTTGAGCTTGATATTTTTTGTGGACAACCAAACTTTGTCCCCAACTCCCAGGTCCGGACCCTTGGAGCGCCGTTTATTAGCGGAAGATGCCTGCCTAGTCTGAGCTCCCTTCAAGTTTTTGTTCACTTCAGACCAGATAGTCTTTAACTGATCTACGGACCTTTCTACCCTAGGGACGTCAGAAAGCCTAGAAGAAAATGAACAAAAGCGCGGGTGCAGCCCATGATTACAGTATAAAGGGGTGGTCTTGATGGACTCCTGGTACTGGTTATTCATGGCAAATTCTGCTAGTGGCAGATGTTCCACCCAATCAGATTGATGATCAGAGACATAACAACGTAGATACTGCTCGAGAGCTTGATTAGCGCGCTCGGTTTGACCATTGGTTTCAGGGTGATAGGCAGAAGAAAAGGAATAGTCAATTCCAATCTGTTTACAAAATGCCCTCCAAAACTTAGAAACGAACTGGTGCCCCTGTCAGAAACAATATTCACAGGAACACCATGCAATCGCACAACATGATTAATAAATAATTTATCTACGAATCTCTTCCAGAAGGTCCAAAGACACAGCCGAGACAACAATCCCCTTGGCTAAAATGGGAGTCGGTTCCACGTCCTCGACTTGTAAGGGGCAAAAACTTCGAGACAGGGCATCAGCCCTCACATTTTTAGTACCCGGTCGGAAAGTGATAACGAAATCAAATCTGAAGAAGAACAAAGCCCACCTAGCCTGTCTAGGATTCAGTCTTTTCGCTGACTCCAAGTAGGTCAGGTTTTTGTGGTCAGTAATTACGGTAATCTTATGTTTGGCGCCTTCGAGGAAGTGGTGCCATTCCTCGAAGGCCCATTAGATTGCCAACAACTCCCGATTACCTATGTCATAATTCATCTCGGTAGATGAAAATTTTCGGGAAAAGAAGGCACACGGACGAAGCTGAGTGAGGGATGCAGTGCCTTGTGATAGCGCTGCTCCCACTCCAACTTCAGGGGCATCTACCTCTACAATGAAGGGGCGGTCCAGATCAGGCTGAACCAATATAGGGTCGCAGGAGAAACATTCCTTTAACTTAGAAAATGCATAAATTGCTTCAGGCTTCCAATTAACCACATCCGCTCCTTTAGGGTATGTGCCCACATAGTGGTTTAGTGACGGTCAGTTCGTCAGTAAACCGGTGGAAAATTCAAGGAGCCTAGACTCCTGAGCTCAGAAGTCTCCAGCGGTTTTCCAGCGGTTTCTCAGCGGTTTCCCAGCGTTTTTTTCAGCGTGTGCACAGCGTTTTTCAATTGTTTTTTCCTAGTGGTTTTTCTGGCGGTTTTCTATGGAGGATTTTGTCCATGAAACGCTCAAAACCGCTGAGAAGAATTGACATGTTGTATGCTGCTAAACCGCTAGGAAACCGCTCAACCTCTGGCAGATCCGCTCACATAAACCCACTATGTGTGCACAGCGTTTTCTAAATTACATAGGGTTACTTGTAAGTCCTAACGCTGCTTAGGATTTACATAAATTTAAATAAAACCTATGCTAAACCGCCGGCGGTTTTCGCTGCTAAACCGACGTTAAACCACTATGTGGGCACACACCCTTACGCGTCAAATCAGTGAGTGGTTTGGCTATCTCTGAAAACCCTTTAATAAATTTGCGATAATAGTTAGCGAAACCCAAGAATCGCTGCAGTGCCTTTAGAGACTTGGGTTGTACCCATTCCTTAATGGGTTTAATTTTAGAAGGATCCATGCGAAAACCTTTGGCTGATATAATATACCCCAAAAAGTTTATCTCCTCCTCCATGAAGACACATTTCTCTAATTTGGCGAATAAAGAATGCTCTCTGAGTCTCTGGAGTACAGTACGGACATGTCGGACGTACGACCAAGACCAGGAGAAAAAAACAGAATGTCGTCCAAATAAACGACCACATATACACCACTGATATCTCTAAAAATATCGTTGACAAAATTCTGAAACACTGCAGGTGTGTTACTTAACCCGAACGGCATTACTAGATACTCAAAATGGCCGAGAGGCGTGTTAAACGCGGTCTTCCACTCATCGCCTTCTTTTTTTTTTTTGAAACATTATTTTTTTTATTGTTTTCAACACATAAAGGAAGAAATACATTCATTAATAATCATATTTTAAAGTGGGAAAGAGACAGACATCAGTCATTACAGAGTCCCCAAAAGACTTAATGAAATAGTTACATAGTTACAGTTTTGTAGTCAAATCTCTCTCCCCACTCCCTCCATCAGAATAATCTTCCCAAATTCTTCTTCGAGATGCTTAAAGTAATAAAAATATACGAACACAAAGAAAACAATTAAGTTTTGTTAATTTTCAGCCTGTAATGCTAGTTATCAAAAACAGAATATTTTACTTTAACTAATGTCTCTGAGAGTCACTTATCTATTATGTGAATAATTTCGTCTCAATAGAGTATAGAAATACCAGAAATTTGGTGAATCCGAATATCGTTTCTTTTTGTTTTTCCCATAGTTGTCAAATTGTTTTTAGTCTACCCAGTGTGTCATTAAGATCTTCCAAAGCATACCATGACGAGTTTTTATAGGGCACCATGAATGTTTTGATGTCTGCATCACTCAGTTCCCCTTCAATATAGGGTCTCCACTTCCTAAAAAATTTTCCCGCCAGTCTATCTGTGTTCCTCAGTGTTTCTAGGGATTCTAAGTCTAGAACTTTTCTTAAGGAATCACGCACCATACCCAGTCCTGGTGCGTGATCCCCGAGCCATCCCTGGAGTAGCAGTCTCTTTGCCACCATAATAATTGTGTGGAATAAGATATGTAAATTATTTCCACTCTCCTCCCCCTCCCTGAAGTGGAACAGCCACAGCATAGGATTCAAGCCGTCTTTCATATGGAGCATTCTTGAGGTCATGTCTCTAACCTCAACCCAAAATGACTTCGATTTCTTACAGGACCACATCCCGTGCTCCAAGTCCGTCCCATGCATTTTGCACTTGGGGCAGTGAGTCATCCGCCCAGGATTGCTGAGAGAAGGCGGTATATTAAATCCCTGTACCGTCCCATGCATGAGACGGAATTGGGAGTCTCTCCATCTTTCGTTCGTTATAAATTTTCTAACTAGTCTCCAGCCTTCCAAAATGTTTTGCGATAGATCCGGGTCTTTTAGATGTTTTTTCCACCTGGAAAACAGTTTCTCTGAACAAAGTGGCCTGAGCGTGCTCTGTAGTTTCCCATATATATGAGATATCGTTGTGTCATTACCCCCCAATGCCAAGAGGTCGTCCCATAAAGAGTGGGTTAATTCTCCAGAGTATCATTTAGGTTAGATCTGAGAAGCCTAAAACCTGACGGCACTGTAGAGCATGTGTTCTAGAGAGATCAAACTTTGCCAAAATCTCTTCACCCTCATCAACGCTTCTCCTCTCTGTGTATTAGATCATCAACCCTCATTATCCCTTCGCTCTCCATATTCCAAATAGAGAATTTTCATGACCTGACTTGAAGGCTGGGCATGCCCAAAGATTTAAACCCTTAGAAATTTTCCAGGAAAGGCGCATTTTCTTTCTCACTGCCTTCCAGGTTGATATCGTATCTCTGCATATAGTAGTGTTTTTGATGTTTGATGGAAGGCAAGCTAATGGGAGTGTAGGAGCGAAGATAAATCCCAGGGACTTGACAACTCCCCCTCCAACCCTATGTCCGAGTATCTATTGGTGTTATTGACCCAATCTAATACATTTCGCAATATACATGCCAGATTATAACCCCTGACATCAGGGAGTCGAAGACCACCCTCTAATTTTGGTTGGATTAGAGTATTGAAGGCTATTCTTGGTTTTTTACCTCTCCATAGAAATTTTGAGAAAGCACTATTTATTCTCCTAATGTCTACGTGTTTTAATAACAAAGGGATCGTCTGGAGCGGATATAGCAATCTTGCAAAACTTATCATCCTGACAAGGTGTCCTCTGCCCAATAGCGACAAGGGAAGATTTCTCCATCCCTCCAGCTCTTTTTCAATTTTAATTATGATCGGTGTGAAGTTTAATCTGTATATCTGACCCGATGTTTTAGCTAGATAAATACCCAGGTATTTGATGCTATCTTTCATCACTTTCATCCCAAATAACTGGTCAAAACTTAAAGATTTCGTCTTCCCCTTAATGAATAGAATCTCGCATTTATCTCTATTTAGTCGCAAGCCTGAGTACTTGCCCAGTCTGTCAATATCCGAGAGAATAGAAGGAAGATCTCTGTCTGGATTTTGTACAAATAAAATAATATCATCTGCAAATAGTGCCAGTCTCTCTCTTTTTTACCTACTTTTATTCCTTCATAGGGACTACAGGACTCAAGATATAATGCAAGAGGTTCAATCGCTAGATTAAAGAGTAGGGGGGACAGGGGGCAGCCCTGACGGGTACCCTTTTCTAATTTAAAAGTATCTGAGAGAAAACCAGGTATGCTAACACAAGCTTTCGGTTGAGCATATAGAGCTGCAGAAATTGGCGAAAGGGGCCCATCAAATCAACGGAGTCTAGCACCTTATCCAGCCATGACCACCTGACATTATCGAATGCTTTTTCGGCATCTAGGGTGATCATGGCTGGATTTCCCTCCCGATTTTCCGTCCGTCTCCCCACCACATCTAATAGTAACATCGCTTTCCTTATGTTAGTGGCGGTCGAGCGTCCTTTAATGAAACCAGATTGGTGAGGTGCGATCAATTTTGGTAATACCTGTGCTAATCTGTCGGCTAGAAGTTTGGATAGAATTTTTAGGTCTTGGTTAATGAGGGAGATAGGTCTATAACTTGCTGGGTCTGTTGGGGGTCTACCTGGTTTGGGGATTAATTTTATGTGAGCCATATTCATTCTATCCGGGATTGGGTAGCCCTGAAGAAAGGAATTAAAAAGGTCTTTGAGGACTGGTGAGATTTGCTCCCTCAAAGCTTTGAAGAAGGCCCCGTTATAGCCATCAGGGCCTGGTGCTTTGCCCGGGTTTAGTGTCCTGATGGTGTGTTTTATTTCCTCTACTGAATGGACTATTGAGAAGTTGGGCGTCTTCCGTGGATAATTTGGGTAGTTTGAGCGAATGTAGCCATGAAACTTCGCCTAAGTTAGTGTCACCCACCTCTGTGTAAATTGAGGCAAAATACTTCCCCAATGCTTGTGCAATGTCTTTCGGATCTGACAAAGTATTCCCATGTTTATCGATGATCATCTTAATTGGTTTGGACATTAGTCTGCCTTTAGCTAAACGAGCCATCAATCGACCCGCTTTGTCGCCAAATCTGTGCAAGTCCAGCTCTAGTCTGTTCCTATATAAAGTCTCCCGTCTCTCTGCCCATATATCAAATTCCTTTTTAGCTATCAACCAAGACTCCCTGTCCTCATTGGACATAGTATATTTATATAGAGAGTAAGCCCCCCTCACTGTTACGCTGGCTTTTAAGTATTGTTCTTTAATCTTCTTTTTCAATCTCAAACTATATGCCATAATGTTGCCCCTGAGTACTGTCTTTGCTGTCTCCCAAAAGAGAGAGGGGTCAGAGCGGTGTTCCCCGTTATGGGTTGAGATATCTGTCCACCACTCACCGAGGCATTTAACAAAATTATCCTCTCTAACTAGGGTATCCGGAAATCTCCATAAGTATTCCGTCCCTTTCTGGTATGTGTCCCTCGTTGCCATGACTATTGGGCTGTGATCAGATATGACCATGTTCTCGACCACGGCCTCCTCCACTCTCTGGAAAGTCAGGGGCGTGGCAAAGAACATGTCCAGCCTAGACCAGGATTTGTGAGCGTGAGAGTAGTGAGTATACTCTCTGTCAAGGGGGTGAAGCGAGCGCCAAATATCGTGCATGTTACATTGGTTAAACAGGTCTTCCAGGAAGTGAACCCCACGGTCAGATACTGTCCCCGGATCAGTGGGTCGGGGTGTGAGCTGTGTCGTCTATCCTCCTCTTCATTGAGTACCATGTTGAAGTCTCCCCCTACTATTCTGATATTGTGTTGATCAGTCAATAAGTGAGATTATAATTTCTGGAGGAATGGTTTTTGCGCTACGTTGGGGGCATAACATTATATATGCTGTAAGTGTCTTTTTGTATTTGGAGATTCAGATGAATCATTCTGCCCTCTTGGTCTGCATTAGAGGATAGGACCGTGTGTGCTAAAGCTCTATTAATCATGATGACTACTCCAGCTTTTCTATTGATCGTACCAGATCCATAAATATCTCCCACCCACATTTTCTTTAGTCTGAAAAAGTCGTCAGTCGTCAGGTGGGTCTCCTGGAGCATGACCACATCCGCACGCAATCGCTTAAGATGTCGGAGGACCATCATGCGTTTCGCCAGGGAGCGCAGTCCCTTCACATTCCAAGAGACCCACCTAACCATGATCGTGAAATATAGTTAGGTTTGTCAGAGGGATTGCCTGGTACGACCGAGTGTTGCATCTGCTTTGGGAATTACTGTATAGAATGCAAGTAGGTGTATTCGGAAAAAAACACAATTGTGTATCAAAGTTTGAAACGACATCTCCATGCTCCACTAGACGGTTCTTTAGAACTCTCTTTCCCCTTTCACTAAACCTCTCCCTCTTCATGACGTAGCCAAGTGACTTCTCTTTTTTCCTTTCTGAGATCAGGCGCATCCGCTCCTAACCCGCCACATATGTATATTCGTAGAAATAAACTAAGATAAAATTAAATTGGCCAAACATCCCCGAGCCAACGACCCCCCCCCCCAACCTTATCAACTAATGCATTCAAATGGTTCAATTCAGACAGAGAAACTATCACATTCCCCCAAATCGTGCTTATAGCAATAACTCAGGATATAGGTATTCCAGTCTACAAGAAAAAAAAAAGGAGAAATTTCTATAGCTAAATCAAACAAATAGAACTTATTCGTAGGATGATATTATACTTCACAAAGACATCATGTCAACGGCTGTTCCCTCTTCTTCACCATCTTTCATTGTCGGTCAATTGCAATGTCGACTGTGAAGTTGGGAGTCATATCAGATGCTCCGCTAATGGGTTAGGTCACGCTGGTTTTTTCTTATTCCATCTCGTGGACGATTGTCGCTGCTGTCTCGGTGTTGAAGCTTTCGTCGCTCCTTCTTCGAGGGCAGAGTCGGAACGTAGTCTGTAGGACCTAACGGAGTCCTGGCTTAGGTCAGTTGGGATGTCCATCCGTCTCGGGCTGTCTGATCCTCCAGATCTAGGTGATGCGTTGATTTTCATGATCTCCGCCATTGCCTCGTCCAGAACGGTAAAAGACAATAACACTCCTTCTGGCGAGCGGAATTTTAGGGTGGCGGGATAGTTTAACTGGAACCTAATATTTCTCTTGTATAGAATTGTGCACACCTCGCTAAAGGCTCTCCTGCGCCTTGTCACTTCGATGGAATAGTCTGCAAAAACCAGTATTTTGTTTCCCAGCACCACGAGAGGGTGTCTTTTAGCTTTGTACGCCCGTAAGATTTCCTCTTTGTCTCTATGATTTAAGTACTTGGCGATAGCGTGGCGGGCTTTGTTGGTGTCCCTCTCTCGTGCGGCGCTGCTAACTTCTCTTTCTCTCTGTGCTTCTCTGGGTGGGCCAATTCTATGGGTGCGTTCGGTTTTGCATCTGTGTGTTAAGCCCAGCGCTTTGGGTAATTCCACCTCAAAGATTTCCTCCAACTGATTAAGAGAAACTGATTCAGGGAGGCCCACAACTTTTAAGTTACTGCGACGTGAACGGTTCTCAATATCATCAAGTTTGTTTAGGGCGAAATTGTTTTGTTTTTGTAGGATCTGTAGCTGATGTTCCAGATCTGATATCTTGTCCTCTGCTGAGGAAATTCTGGTTTCAGCCTCATGGAGTTGTTGGTCCTGAGCGTCAATTTTGACCTTCAACTCCTGAGTGGATGCTGACACTAAGTCTGATATAGCTTGTTTAAAATCGTCTGCCAAATAATGGGCCAGCTCCTTGGCTAGATATTTAAAGTCTTGCTGGTGAAGAAATGCAGGGCTTTGTACAGATAAATCTGTGTTGCGTACATCGCCATGCTCCCTCCTATCCTGCTGCTGGGTGAGCTGCTGAGAGACCTGCTGGGGAAGTTGCTGGGAACTGACTGTGATCTTGTGTCCTCCTACCATCTTGCCTCCTCCTGGGCTAGGATTGTGCCCCTCCGATTCCTCCTCCACATCTCCTCGGCTCTCTGGTGGTAGGATTTCTTCCTCATTCTGTCCCCTCAGGCTCTGGGAAGCCGCCATGGCCGTTTTCGCGCCATTGTACTCTGTCCCCTGCACGCACGCAGCTAAGTCTTTGTCCCCGCTTCTAGTGACGTACCGGTCCATCGTGGCCGTGACCGGCGCCGGCGGTCCCGCTCTATTAGCAGACATTATGGGGAAGTGTTTGGACGCCGTGGCTCAAGGATGAGGCTTAAAGGCTGTGGCGGGCTGCGGAGCTTCTCTTACCCGCGTCCGCTCATCCAGGCGCCGGAACCGGAAGCCTCATCGCCTTCTTTTATACGGACCAGGTTATATGCTCCCCTGAGGTCCAGTTTGGTGAAATATTTGGCTCCCAACAGCTGATTATAAAGATCAGGGATGAGTGGAAGAGGATACTGGTTTTTCACAGTGATCGCGTTTAATTCGCGGTAATCAATGCAAGGTCGGAGGCCACCATCTTTCTTTCTCACAAAAAAGAAACCAGCCCCTACTGGTGAGGTGGACGGTCTAATATACCCTTTTTCAGACTGTCTGCTATGTAATCATTCATGGCCTGACGTTCTGGACTAGAGAGATTAAATATTTTCCCCTTTGGGAGACGAGGATCAGGTATCAAATCTATGGCGCAATCATACTTTCTGTGAGGGGGTAATTTCTCTGATTCCTGAATAGAAAACACATCCTCAAAATCTCTAAAGGCATATGGTACAAAGGGAGGAGTCTTGACCTTCACTTGGTTTACAGATAGTGAGATACAGTTATCCTGACACTTTGGGCTCCAGCGCACGATGTCACCCAAGTGCCAGTCTATGACAGGGTTATGTGCCCAGGATCACTGCAGATGATAAATTACCGATAGCAAAAAATGACACATTTTCAGCATGTAAAGACCCCACCAGCATTGACACTTCCTCAGTGACAAATTCCACTCCACCCTGGATGAGGGGAGTGCCATTAACTGCAGTGGTTCTAATGGGGCATTAAGCCTTAGTAGTGGTACACCTAGATTTCTTGCTACCAGGAGATCTATGAAATTCCCCTCTGAGCCACTGTCTACATAAGCCTCTAAACACACAGATTTCTTAAGGTAAGTCAAAGAAATAGGTAACAGGACTTTGGCCGCATCCGCGGGCAATACCTTAGCACCTAGGCAGGCAGAGCCAGAACCACCCAGGTGCTGACATCCAGGGAACGAGGCCTTCTGATCTCCAGCCTTCATGCAGAGGACTCCAGATTGTGGCTTGTACAGCATGTTGGTATGATATGATGGGAGTGTTCCTCCACAGGACTGAGAAGCTGGACACAGGTGCTTTGAGGGAGCAATCAGCAGACACAGCTCAGAGTAAAGAAAAAAAACAGGTAGAACCATTGGAAAAAGGAGAGAAAAAAAAAATAGGTAAGGGAATGCTTTTAGATATAGTATCTATATATATAAAAATGTTATGGCCAGATATAATGTGACGACCATCCGCTGTGAGGCTGAGCTGCTGGTAAGGCAGCACCCCGAGAAACCCCGAGACCCTTAACCCCTATACAGGGATCTGGAATTACAGCGGAGCCCAGGGGTAGCTGCCTATATGAGCAACAGAGCAGGAAGGTCGCCAGGGATAAAAATCAAGACCCGAAAAACAAAGTCAGAAGTCCGAGTCAAAACCGAGAGGGCAGCGAAGGTACAAAATCATCAGGCAGTAGCAGAGTCGAAAATCCAGGCAAGGGTCAAGGGCAAAACCAAGAGGGCAGCTGAGGTACAAAATCGATAGGAAGAAGCAGAGTCAGAAACAAGGCCAAGGTCAGAGACAAAACTACACACACACTATATCACTGGGAAACCAAAACTATATCTGGCGGCCTGCAAGACAGGCTCCAATGTATTTGAAGGGCGTGGTTACCTCCCATAGGCTGGAGCTCACAGCCTGATGATCTCATCCGGACCGCCCCTAGAACCAGGCCAGATGGTAATGCACGACTGGCTCCACCCACCCCACTTCTGACAGAAGAACGAAGGCTGCGCCTGACAGACACCTCTGCAGGGCCCGCTCCTCTGCGACCAACACCACCCAAAGGAGAAACACGTCGGCGCTCAGCGACAGAGGCAGACGTCGCAGGAGCAGGTCCATACGAGGACAAGGCCCTCCTATCACCGGCGCCATCCGCTGAAGGAATCCGGGTCCTCCCAGCGACCGAGGCAGGAACACCAGCCACCGAGTCCAATGGCGATGTGACAGTACCCCCCCTCTACGAGGGGCCTCCGGACCCACAAAACCCGGTTTATTGGGATGAAGAAGATGAAACTTCCTGATCAAACCCTTGGCATGAATATTACCGACAGGCACCCAGGACCTCTCCTCCGGACCATAGCCCTTCCAATGTACCAGATACTGCACGGATCCTCTCACTAAACGGGAATCAAGGATCCGTTGAACTTCGTATTCCACGGCACCCCCAACCAAGACCGGAGGAGGAGGGGACCGGACAGGACGAATCGGAGATCGGTACAATTTGAGAAGGGATTTATGGAATACATTGGGTAGTTTGAACGATTGAGGGAGCTTCAGACGAAAGGCGACAGGGTTAATCACGTCAATTATTTCATACGGACCAATAAACCTGGGACCCAGTTTGGCGGACAGCACTTTGAGCTTGATATTTTTTGTGGACAACCAAACTTTGTCCCCAACTCCCAGGTCCGGACCCTTGGAGCGCCGTTTATTAGCGGAAGATGCCTGCCTAGTCTGAGCTCCCTTCAAGTTTTTGTTCACTTCAGACCAGATAGTCTTTAACTGATCTACGGACCTTTCTACCCTAGGGACGTCAGAAAGCCTAGAAGAAAATGAACAAAAGCGCGGGTGCAGCCCATGATTACAGTATAAAGGGGTGGTCTTGATGGACTCCTGGTACTGGTTATTCATGGCAAATTCCGCTAGTGGCAGATGTTCCACCCAATCAGATTGATGATCAGAGACATAACAACGTAGATACTGCTCGAGAGCTTGATTAGCGCGCTCGGTTTGACCATTGGTTTCAGGGTGATAGGCAGAAGAAAAGGAATAGTCAATTCCAATCTGTTTACAAAATGCCCTCCAAAACTTAGAAACGAACTGGGTGCCCCTGTCAGAAACAATATTCACAGGAACACCATGCAATCGCACAACATGATTAATAAATAATTTTATCTACGAATCTCTTCCAGAAGGTCCAAAGACACAGCCGAGACAACAATCCCCTTGGCTAAAATGGGAGTCGGTTCCACGTCCTCGACTTGTAAGGGGCAAAAACTTCGAGACAGGGCATCAGCCCTCACATTTTTAGTACCCGGTCGGAAAGTGATAACGAAATCAAATCTGAAGAAGAACAAAGCCCACCTAGTCTGTCTAGGATTCAGTCTTTTCGCTGACTCCAAGTAGGTCAGGTTTTTGTGGTCAGTAATTACGGTAATCTTATGTTTGGCGCCTTCGAGGAAGTGGTGCCATTCCTCGAAGGCCCATTAGATTGCCAACAACTCCCGATTACCTATGTCATAATTCATCTCGGTAGATGAAAATTTTCGGGAAAAGAAGGCACACGGACGAAGCTGAGTGAGGGATGCAGTGCCTTGTGATAGCGCTGCTCCCACCCAACTTCAGGGGCATCTACCTCTACAATGAAGGGGCGGTCCAGATCAGGCTGAACCAATATAGGGTCGCAGGAGAAACATTCCTTTAACTTAGAAAATGCATAAATTGCTTCAGGCTTCCAATTAACCACATCCGCTTCTTTAGGGTATGTGCCCACATAGTGGTTTAGTGACGGTCAGTTCGTCAGTAAACCGGTGGAAAATTCAAGGAGCCTAGACTCCTTGACAGGTACACCTTTGACATCAGCCTTATTGCCCTCACAACTCTCCCAATATGGCCCATATTGTATCTCTTAATGTGAGGGTCTTAATTCCCCTGGTAAGAGGAAATTAGTTCTTCAGGAGCTCTGTTCTGCTAGGGCCGATATTGCCTTCATTCAGGAAACGCATTTTGACTCTATGGGCTCGTTTAAATTTGCTACACATAATTTTCCTCAACAATACTCAGCCTACTTGGACTCTGGGAAAGGGGGAGATGGCGATCCTGATTGCTCCTAGCTGCCCTATCCACGTCACTGCTTCTCACATAGACACTAATGGGAGATACGTGATCTTGGAGGCTCTTATGGGAGGTTCCCCTCCTATACTGGCCAACATTTATGCCCCAAATGATGGCCAGATCTGCTTCCTGAGGGAGGTCCTCTCTTTGATTGGAAGGCTTTCTCCTGCGGCAACGATATTGGGTGGTGACTGCAACCTCCCATTTTCAGAAGTATCTGATAGGCTCTCTGTCCGTAGTCACCCGCCATCTGAAACTTTACGGAAGTTATCCTTAAATTTCCAGAAGATTATTAGATCTGAAGCTTTTTTTCATACTTAGAGGGTGGATCACCCAGGAGGAAGGGCCTTTTCTTTTTTTTTTTTCTCATCCTTCACCAGAACCATACCAGGATTGATTACTTCTGTGTAAACCCTCTTCTGCTGGGGCGCTTGAGGGGGGTAGAGTTGGGCTCCATTACTTGGTCAGACCATGCTACTCTGATCATGGACCTTAAGGGGGCCTCTACTTAGCCTAAATCTGGTCATTGGCGCTTAAATGACTCCCTGCTCAAGAACCCCGTCATCAGGACCTCCCTACAAAACCAGCTTGTGGAATATTTCCAGCTCAATGTGGACTCTGTTTCTTCACCGGCAGTCCTTTGGGAGGCTCATAAAACCATGATGAGGACCCATTGTATAAGGGAGGGAGCTAGGGCCACAAAATCTGCTGAGGCTCGGAAGCTCTCCCTGGCCACTCAATTGAAGCTTCAGGAGAAGGAACTATTACTATCTCCTTCTTTGACCACTTTCAGAGAGGTCGCTAGACTAAGGGAGAGCTTCAAGGATTTGGCAATGAGGGGAGTGGAGAAATTATTGATTTTTTTTCCCAAGCACAAATTTTATGAAACAGGTAATAAGGCTCATACTCTTCTCGCTCACCAATTAAAAGAGCGTTCTGTGACTTCTTGTCCCCAAACCCTGCGGGATGATAAGGGGGTCACCCATTACCACCCTGACGCCATAGCAGACATTTTCTACAACTTCTATAACAAACTTTACAATTTACAGACTCCATCGGCTGTGAAATCCCAAGGGCCCACGGCAATCGAAAAGTATCTTTTTATCTGTTATCAAGAGGCCTAAACACTCTTCCTAGCAGCTCAGTGATCTCTCCCTATGCTTGTAGAATGCAGGCTCTGGATGCAATGTGCGCAAAGTTGATTATATTCACTTGCTCTACATTAATATTAAATGAAAATTTAAACGACGGTTATGCTGTAAGTTTGGAATGAAAGTTGGAAACCTATTGTACATCCTCCGATTGGGAGAGCTTTCTTTCTAGATCCTTAATTTGTAACCTGGTCTTGGCTAAAAGTTGACCGTCAAACCTGAAAAACTTGATAATATTAATGATGCTTGAGCATTGTAGAAGGCCCTATTCCCAGTTATCTTTGAAGGTGACTGTGGGCCCCCAAGCTAGAAAGATGGGAATTCTAAGCATTTGGGGCAAAAATGCATGCATTCAGGTATTTTTCTAGCCCATAGATATTCCACCAGAGGCTATCTCCCGTTTTATGTGCTGTGATGATTTGGTGGGTGAGTGACAAAAAATCGTCAAGATTCTTGTAGAGATGACTTTGTTATGGTAAAAATGTTGGAGGACGGTACCCGCCAAGATGCTTCCTTAGTATCCCAATCAGTAAAACACCACTGAAATATTTGAAAATGTCCTAAAAAACACAGGGCAAAACCGCATCTATGAAGGCAAGGAAAAATATATGAAATAAGTAGATGAAATTAACCAATGTATAATAAAATAAACCCCTGTAGGGTGTATGTCAACTCCAACGAAAAAAGACCCACAGAGAATGAGGTTGACAACACAACGTAATATGAAAAAAAGAGTGCCCAGCTTACATTAGAAGATAATGTAGGGTCAAGGGAGCTACATCATGCAGAGTAACGAAGATTTAGCTGTGAGAAGAAAAAAGACAATGCATATATGATGTGCGCTAAATAATGCTAAAAATATAAAATTCTTTATTGAAGCAAAAGCACAATCAAAAATACACACAAAAAAAGCAATTAAAAACAGGCCGCGAGAGTGACTAAGTCGGTTGATACAAGAAATGATCCAACAACAAAGATTATAATAGCCAAAAAGGCAGACTTGTGTATGCACCAAGAAAATAATAGCACAGGTAGCGCACAATACGAGAGAAAGCAGCCTAAAAATAGGAACCAGAAATAGCACAAACTATCACATGAATAGCCAATCCCTAAAGCTACCGTCACGCCTGAACATATCGCCGGCGATTTCACAGGCAACGCTGAGGTGTGGCCTGTCGCTGGCGACATCGCTAATGCGTCGCCTAATGTACTTGGGCGAGGGTGACACGTCTGAGTGGTCGCCTGGTTTCACATCAGAGCTCTGAAACCAGGCGACCATTCTTGGGTGATGTGTGCTGATCGCCCTGTGTAACATCTCATGAGCGATGTCACATCGCCTATACCATTCCCGTAGGCGTTTCAGGGCGTATTTACTAGCTCTGGCGGTCTGCGTGGATTGGTGAAAGCTCGAGCATTCCGAATGGTTGTCTTGTTCCTCGGCGCCATATTTGATGATGTGTGGGTCCAAAGGTGTATTACCCAGGAGCGTACATACTGTACAGTAGCGCATTGATGTCGCCTCTGTCTGTGCGGCTGTGTTCAAAAGTGCAGAGATGTGCCACAAATGTGTGTTAACAGAAACGCAATTTTCATTACATCCCAACTAATGTCTGCATGAGCGCTGTAGTGGCAGCCTTCCTGTAGTACATGACACAAAAGCATACAGTGAATCCTGTTGCTTTTGCGGCGCCTCTGGGCCACTGTCAACATGTGACATATCTCCCGTGCGTTCATTCGCCAGAGCGTTGTCAATCTTTTGGCGACGCCTTCCTGGTGCTTTCCCTTCCCCTGCAGAATAGTAAAAATGGCGGCACCCAGGCGAGCTGAAGTGTGGGGAGAGCCTGAGCTCCTTATTTTAATTGCTGTATGTGACACCAGGGATTACTGGTGTCACCAGTACCACACCCATCCACGTCTCCACAAGCAGGATGTCCTGCGGAGGGTGGAGAGACATCTGGAGAGGAGGTTGGGGGTTATGCGCAGCCCTAAGCAGATCTGCAAGAAGATCGCAGATCTTAAATTCAAGACGCCTGGACGCATCACCCAACTGCGTGCCAGGATTGCCCAGATGAGAGGTGAATAGCATGACAACATACACATACCCTTCTGTGTAAAGAATATATAATAAGGCCAGCACATGTGACTATACACCCCAACATATATAGGGCCAATGTATATGAGAGCTTCTTCATGACTCTGCTGCTGCAGGATCATCTCCCTTCTTCATCAACATACACCCTATATTCCCCTCTAACCTATATGTCTACTTTACCTAGCCACATATTGTCATATGTTTACTTTACCCACATATGACATAATGGTGGCCTATCCTGCCCTTCTTTCAATCTCACTCATCCTGACCTAATGAACTTCAAACAGCACTGTTTATTAAGTCCCCACATATGTGGCCATGTTGTTCTTGTGACAAAGTATGTTGTTGCCTCAACAGGTAGGGACAGAAGCCCTGAGCATCCCCCACCCTTGCTGTAGGACCACCACACAGCCAACCAGGGTCACCAAGCCAACCGCTGGCAGGAACGCCACCACATCCAGAAGGGCCCACATCACCACACAGACTATCGGGCTCAGAAGGGACCCCAAGGGCTGAATCCACCCCACCCTTGGAAGGAGAGATATCAAGTGGGGCCAATTCCGCTCAATGGTCTCCTGACGAGCCAACAAACGGCCAAAAAGGTGCGTGTAATGTCAATATTACTTATATATACTGTGCACTATATCTGTCTTTCTTGTTTTTTCTCCTTAATTGGAATGTCGGGACCTTTGTTATGGCCTAACAAATACACATATGCTGATCTGATTACAGATAACCCCAGCCGAGCGGTGGACTGGGCAATAAGCCCTCACCATCCCCACCCCCCAAATGGTGACTCCCCAGCCCCCTGGTAAGTGCAAACACTTCTATGAAAACACACCTGCTATGTGTCCTAAACATGCTGCTGATGTTGATGTTCTGTATCCTCTGTAGGTGGCCCATGATGAAGCAGCTTTAAAACTCGCCCAATTACGCCACCTTATTGAAGAATATAAGCGGGCCCATCCCACCTCTGCCCCTCAAGAAGCCCAGCCTCTTCATCATGTTTGATGGTTTTATAAAAAATTTTACCCACGTTTCTGGGATTTTTGATACAGACGTTTTGATTTTATGGACCATGTTGGTCATGTGTTTTATTAAAAATAATGTGTTTTAAACCATGGACCCTTGTTAAGTGTTTTTGTGAATGAATGTACCGTATTTTTCGCTTTATAAGACGCACCCCCCAATTTTGGTGAAGGAAAAGAGAAAAAAATTATTTTTAATGTTAAATGGGGTCCATCTTATAATGCCAGTGTCCGTCTAACAAATCATATAGTGTATATGTCCCACATAGCCCCCTCATCCTGGTAAATGGTCCCTCATCCTAGAATTAGCCCCCTTAATCTGGATATGGCACCCTTATATTGGATATAGCCCCCTTGCACTTGCCCACATCCCCCATAGCTGGCCCACGTCCCCCACTGCAGGCACACGTCCCCCCACTGCAGGCACACGTCCCCCCACTGCAGGCACACGTCCCCCACTGCAGGCACACGTCCCCCCTTGATGGCACACGTCCCCCCCTGCAGGCACACGTCCCCCACTGCAGGCACACGTCCCCCCTTGATGGCACACGTCCCCCCTTGATGGCACACGTCCCCCTTGATGGCACACGTCCCCCTTGATGGCACACATCCCCCCCTGCAGGCACACGTCCCCCCCTGCAGGCACACGTCGCCCACTGCAGACACACGTCCCCCCTTGATGGCACACGTCCCTCCTTGATGGCACACATCCCCCCTTGATGGCACACGTCCCCCTTGATGGCACATGTCCCCCCTTGATGGCACACGTCCCCCCTTGATGGCACACGTCCCCCCTTGATGGCACACGTCCCCCCCTGCAGGCACACGTCCCCCCTTGATGGCACACGTCCCCCCTTGATGGCACACGTCCCCCCTTGATGGCACACGTCCCCCCCTGCAGGCACATGTCCCCCACTGCAGGCACACGTCCCCCCTTGATGGCACACGTCCCCCCTTGATGGCACACGTCCCCCCTTGATGGCACACGTCCCCCCCTGCAGGCACATGTCCCCCACTGCAGGCAAACGTCCCCGCTTGATGGCACACGTCCCCCCTTGATGGCACACGTCCCCCCTTAATGGGACATGTCCCCTATTGATGCCCCCCCCACTTAATACACCCAACCCCTCCATATACTGCCCCCATGTAATATGCTGGCCCCCCCCCCTCCATTAGAAAGATGGCCCCTCGCCCTGCACTCCGCGCATCATTAACCTCCCTGGCGGTCTGTTTCTTTGCAAAAAAATCAACAAAAAGCGGGCTTACCCGCGTTCGCGGCAGATGCGGTAAAAAAACCGCATCTGCCGCACTTGCCGCATAGCTGCCGCACTTGCCGCACTTGCGGCGCGGTTGCGGCGCGGTTGCGGTAATCTGCTTAGTAAAGGGAACCTAGTGACATACACTTACATGCCTGCGTTCTTCTGGGGTCTCCCTGTGTGTGCTGGGACTTGTGGGCTGTGCCCATCATGGCTGCTCTCCCCCTCCCTTATGCACGGCCCCTCTCAGCCTGCTATTGTGACGTGAGGCTGATCGCGTCATAAAGGGGCGGGGCTCAATCGCGGCATCCCGGTAGCCCCGCCCCTTTATGACGCGATCAGCCTCACATCACAATAGCAGGCTGAGAGGGGCCGTGCATAAGGGAGGGGGAGAGCAGCCATGATGGGCACAGCCCACAAGTCCCAGCACACACAGGGAGACCCCCAGAAGAACGCAGGCATGTAAGTGTATGTCACTTAGGGCCCTTTCACATCAGCGTTTTTTTAAATTTGCGGCAGATGCGGTGAAAAAACCGCATCTGCCGCGTTTGCCGCATAACGGTTCCACTTGCGGCACGGTTGCGGTTTTTTCCATAGGAAGTATAGGGGGACTTGCGGCAGATGCGGCAAGTGCGGTATTGCACTTGCGGCAGGTGCGGCAGAGAAAAAAACCGCAGTAAGGGCCCTTTCACATCAGCGTTTTTTTAAATTTGCGGCAGATGCGGTGAAAAAACCGCATCTGCCGCAACTGCCGCATAACGGTTCCACTTGCGGCACGGTTGCGGTTTTTTCCATAGGAAGTATAGGGGCACTTGCGGCAGATGCGGCAAGTGCGGTATTGCACTTGCGGCAGGTGCGGCAGAGAAAAAAACCGCGGCTTACTGCGGTTTTTTTCTCTGCCGCACCTGCCGCAAGTGCAATACCGCACTTGCCGCATCTGCCGCAAGTGCCCCTATACTTCCTATGGAAAAAACCGCAAACGTGCCGCAAGTGGAACCGTTATGCGGCAGTTGCGGCAGATGCGGTTTTTTCACCGCATCTGCCGCAAATTTAAAAAAACGCTGATGTGAAAGGGCCCTAAGCCGCGGTTTTTTTCTCTGCCGCACCTGCCGCAAGTGCAATACCGCACTTGCCGCATCTGCCGCAAGTCCCCCTATACTTCCTATGGAAAAAACCGCAACCGTGCCGCAAGTGGAACCGTTATGCGGCAGTTGCGGCAGATGCGGTTTTTTCACCGCATCTGCCGCAAATTTAAAAAAACGCTGATGTGAAAGGGCCCTTAGTTCCCTTTACTAAGCAGATTACCGCAACCGCGCCGCAACCGCGCCGCAAGTGCGGCAAGTGCGGCAGCTATGCGGCAAGTGCGGCAGATGCGGTTTTTTTACCGCATCTGCCGCGAACGCGGGTAAGCCCGAGCCTGACTCGGGGTTAACGATTCTGGTAGTGAATGTTAACCCCGAGTCAGGCTCGGGAATAACGCTAGGGAGGTTAATATGCCCCCCACGTATTATGCTGCCCCCCCCTCCATTAGAAAGGTGGCCCCTTGCCCTGCACCCCCCCATCATTAATATGCCCCCCCACGCTGGCCGGCAGCAGATGGAATGAAAGAAATCCTCCTTCCTCACCCTCCGGCGCTCGCTAAGCTCAAAGCGTCACCGCCGGCTCCTCGTCTCCATGGTGATCGGCTTCTTCCGCTCATGTGATCGGGCATACAGCGATGACATCATCGCCCGATCACATGAGCGGAAGAAGCCGATCACCATGGAGACGAGGAGCCAGCGGTGACGCTTTGAGCTTAGCGAGCGCCGGAGGGTGAGGAAGGAGGATTTCTTTCATTCCATCTGCTGCCGGCCAGCGTGGGGGGGCATATTAATGATGGGGGAAGGTGCAGGGCGAGGGGCCACCTTTCTAATGGAGGGGGGGCAGCATAATACGTGGGGGGCATATTAATGATGCGGGGAGTGCAGGGCGAGGGGCCATCTTTCTAATGGAGGGGGGGCAGCATATTGAGGGGGTGGGTGTATTATGTGGGGGGGCCATATGCAGGACATGGGGGCATATGGAGGGGCTGCAGAGAGAGCGGGGGTGAGTGCAGGCTCATTTAATATGCACTGCTCCCCGCCGTCAATCTCTCAGTGCAACTTCAGCACTGAGAGGTGGACAGCGGCAGTGCATATTAAATGAGCGGGAGCAGGAGATCTCCCCGCTCTCTCTGCAGCCCCGCAGCCAGCCCACTCCAGCCCCAGACATGCTGCAGAGCTGCCTCCCCTGCCTCCCCATATTCGGATTATAAGACGCACCCCCCACTTTCCCCCAAAATTTGGGGGAACAAAAGTGCGTCTTATAATCCGAAAAATACGGTATATGTTTAATATTTGTTACCCCTGTAACGGTGTTTAACCCCATACCATTATTACATAAGAAAGGTTCACACAATACCACAAGTACATCTTTGTGTCCTCAAATGTGTTTATTTGTCCCAGGAAAGAGATGCATATACCAGTATGGTGTACCACAAATGTATGGTGACATAATGTCTGATTTATAGGGTACATAAGCATTGGGGACATATGTACAGGACCCAGGGACAGGCCTTTGTGGTGACCCTGTATGGTGCATGTGTGTGTTGTCCTCCATATACATGTATTTCATTACACATATTCTGTACACACACATGGACAAGGAAATGTAAGGTGAACAATACATATGGGCCACATACAGTGTTGGCCAAAAGTATTAACACCCCTGCAATTCTGTCAGATAATACTCAGTATCTTCCTGAAAATGATTGCAATCACAAATTCTTTGGTAAGTATAGCGATTCAGAAAAGAAACACGGCACTCACCATAGGACGAGTCTTCAAAACTTTTTATTCCATGCAATTCAGCATAGATGATACGCAGGGAGGAGAGGGGGTGCTGAGACTTGGTACCAAGTCTCAGCACCCCCTCTCCTCCCTGCGTATCATCTATGCTGAATCGCATGGAATAAAAAGTTTTGAAGACTCGTCCTATGGTGAGTGCCGTGTTTCTTTTCTGAATCGCTATACTTGACTGTTGGCTCATACGCACACGTGCACCGCTGTGTATAGGAATCGCACACTCGGAGGGTTATATCAGCGAGTTTACAGACGATTGTGCCCGACCCTTCTATAAATTCTTTGGTAATATTATCTTCATTTAATTTGTCTTCAATGAAAAAACACAAAAGAGAATGAAGCAAAAAGCAAAACATTTATCATTTCACACAAAACTCCAAAAATGGGCCGGACAAAAGTATTGGCACCCTCAGCCTAATACTTGGTTGCACAACCTTTAGCCAAAATAACTGCGATCAACCGCTTCCGGTAACCATCAATGAGTTTCTTACAATGCTCTGCTGGAATTTTAGACCATTCTTCTTTGGCAAAATGCTACAGGTCCCTGATATTTGAAGGGTGCCTTCTCTAAACTGCCATTTTTAGATCTCTCCACAGGTGTTCTATGGGATTCAGGTCTGGACTCATTGCTGGCCACCTTAGAAGTCTCCAGTGCTTTCTCTCAAACCATTTTCTAGTGCTTTTTGAAGTGTGTTTTGGGTCATTGTCCTGCTGGAAGACCCATGACCTCTGAGGGAGACCCAGCTTTCTCACACTGGGCCCTACATTATGCTGCAAAATTTGTTGGTAGTCTTCAGACTTCATAATGCCATGCACAAAGTCAAGCAGTCCAGTGCCAGAGGCAGCAAAGCAACCCCAAAACATCAGGGAACCTCCGCCATATTTGACTGTAGGGACCGTGTTCTTTTCTTTGAATGCCTCTTTTTTTCTCCTGTAAACTCTATGTTGATGCCTTTGCCCAAAAAGAGAGAACATTCTTCCAAAACGTTTTAGGCTTTCTCAGGTAAGTTTTGGCAAACTCCAGCCTGACTTTTTTATGTCTCAGGGTAAGAAGTGGGGTCTTCCTGGGTCTCTTACCATACAGTCACTTTTCATTCAGACGCCGACGGATAGTACGGGTTGACACTGTTGTACCCTCGGACTGCAGGGCAGCTTGAACTTGTTTGGATGTTAGTCGAGGTTCTTTATCCACCATCCGCACAATCTTGCGTTGAAATCTCTTGACAATTTTTCTTTTCCGTCCACATCTAGGGAAGTTAGCCACAGTGCCATGGGCTTTAAACGTCTTGATGACACTGCGCACGGTAGACACAGGAACATTCAGGTCTTTGGAGATGGACTTGTAGCCTTGAGATTGCTCATGCTTCCTCAAAATTTGGTTTCTCAAGTCCTCAGACAGTTCTTTGGTCTTCTTTCTTTTCTCCATGCTCAATGTGGTACACACAAGGACACAGGACAGAGGTTGAGTCAACTTTAATCCATGTCAACTGGCTGCAAGTGTGATTTCGTTATTGCCAACACATGTTAGGTGCCACAGGTAAGTTACAGGTGCTGTTAATTACACAAATTAGAGAAGCTTCACATGATTTTTCTAACAGTGCCAATACTTTTGTCCACCCCCTTTTTTATGTTTGGTGTGGAATTATATAAAATTTGGCTTTAGGACAATTCTTTTTGTGTTTTTCTCATTGAGGACAAATTAAATGAAGATAATAATACCAAAGAATTTGTGATTGCAATCATTTTCAGGAAGAAACTGAGTATTATCTGACAGAATTGCAGGGGTGTCAATACTTTTGGCCAACACTGTAACTGCAAACACACAAATATATGTGCACACACATACTTTCAAGGCTCCAATATTATCCTGACCAAGAACACAAGAGTGATTTTATTAGCCAATGCAGTAGCACAACACACTACATTAAAAACCGCAATACGACTTCACTACACAATTAATCGTCACGCGAGCGGCGTGTTTTGCCTTGTTGGCCACGCCAATGCATCTAGCAATTAACGCACATGCATTACGAGCCAATACGCACATGGATGCTTACATTGTACGATGTGGCGCGGCGAACTAGAACACAGTCATTGGTGTTTGTTCCCAACCAATCACACGTCTTCAAGGCGTCACACAACATAATGTTAACGCCTATCTGTCACGCTGGGAGCGGGAGAGACACTCAGCGTAGGACAACGACGGGGGGGGAATAAGGAGTCCCTAAAGCTATGGGCACAAGAGGGAGAGGGTGACCCCTAGTCTTACTGGGGCTGACCCTGTCTGCCCTGACGTCCCTATACAGTTTCCTCAACTGTCGCCGACCACGAACCTCGTCCCTCTCTGATCCTAGCACTACCTTATCTAAGGATCAGATGGAGAGGTTCACTAGACCCCTCCACTAACAACTAAAGACAAACACAAGGAAAAACAGACAATGGGGAAAGAAAACACTTATCTTGCAGCAGAGCACAGCAACCTCCACAACCTCAGCTTCTGCTGGAGCAAGGATAATGAGTGCACAAGGAAATATCACCTGCACCGAGGGAGGGCAATGAAACTCCTTATAAAGGTGGGAAGAACCTGCTGGGTCCTAGTGACCCAGAATACTGGTGTAGAAACCAGACCGAACACAAGACCTTCCCAGCCGTCTCCCCATGATAGGGAGATCTTATCATACCTTCTCTCTATCTACACAGAAGGTAAATGCCCCTGAAAGACGGACCGTCCTCAAACATTATGGCTGATTGGCCAAACGCTGGGACCGTCTGCGCGTGGCCTCTACCCTGTCATCCGTGCCACCCGTGACACTATCTCTGAGATGCGGCTCAAAATTACGCCCAAATCGCTAATGTGTTGGCTCTGTGTGACGCTGAAGCGTCGACCAGCGACTTGATCGCCCCTGGGCCTTGGGCAACGCTCAGGCAATTTCCAGTCAGGTTGTCGCCCGAGCGTCGCCTGAGTTGTCGCCACGTGTAAATGGGCGTCGGCGACCTTGGGCGACACGCAAATACGTGCACGCGCACGTGCGTTGCCTGTGGAATCGCCGGCGATATGTCCAGGTGTGACGGTACCCTAAGACAGAGGTCCCCAACTCCAGGCCTCAAGGCCCGCCAACAGTGCAGGTTTTCAGGATTTCCTTAGTATTGCACAGGTGCTAATGTGATCATCTGCACAGGTAATGATTCCAAGCCCTGTGCAATACTAAGGAGATCCTGAAAACCTGCACTGTTGGTGGGCCTTGAGGCCTGGAGTTGGGGACCTCTGCCCTAAGAGACAGTGTAATGGCCACGTCACCCGCTTCAATATCGTTAATGATATTGCTGAAACGTCACTGTTTTTTAATTGCTGAAACGATATCGTTTGTGCATCATTGCGTGTAAGGCTGGCTTCACACTGCGGCAGCGTCCGGTCCGGGGCTGTCAGGGGTGACAGCCTGGACCGGAGTTTTGCTGCATAGAATACTATCGGGCTGCACGGAGCTGGATCGCGCCGGGTGGCAATTATCTGCCATCCGGCTGCTAGCTCGCCGGATGAATCCTGCAGAAGTGGGGATTTGTCTGCCGACTCCAAGACCGGTGCATGCACCGTTTTTGGAGTCGGCAGACAAATCCCCACTTCTGCAGGATTCATCCGGCGAGCTAGCAGCCGGATGGCAGATAATTGCCACCCGGCGCGATCCAGCTCCGTGCAGCCCGATAGTATTCTATGCAGCAAAACTCCGGTCCAGGCTGTCACCCCTGACAGCCCCGGACCGGACGCTGCCGCAGTGTGAAGCCAGCCTAACCGAACAATCTTTTCTCAAAAAATCGCTTGATCGCTCATCACAGATTTGAGATCCTGACCTTAAATACGTCGTGCGTCATTCAATTAACCAGCGTTCAACCTGCTGCATCATTGTGTGTGACACCGCGATAACGATTTTGTGAACGACTTTGCCTATTCACAACATTGAACAAGTATCGTTCCTGGGTTGTGCGAACGATAGCTGCTTGACGCATTGTTAGTGCCTCGCTCATGATATCTATTTGTGTGACATCTCACCAACAATCTCGAAAGATTGACCGAACGATCTCGTTCACGGGAGATCGCTTGTGCGATCGTTAATGATATTGAAGCGTGTGACGTGGCCTTTAGGGGACCTAGAAAGCATAATCAAGATGCTGAAAATGAAGGAAATACCCAGTAGGGAAATGTGAAATAGAGGATCTAGAGATAAAGAGATGGAAGAATGGCGTAAAGTCGTCTGCGAAATGGAAGAGAGACCCACGCCTACTGCTGTACACCTACAGCTTTGTCAGGGGAAGTGCGGTGTGCAAGTTTGTAGTAATGGTTATATAGGTCAGTAAATAAAATAATTATACTCACAGTAATGATGCCTTAGGTAGAAACGGTGTGCAGTGGATATACACTTGCACAGTAAATGAGCAATAGGAGAGAAAAATAGCACAGCTCACCATGGCTGGAGATGAATGTCTCTGAGTGGGGTGCTCGGACTCACCGGGTTGGTTCCTGGTGTGCAGTAAACGATAAGGAGAGGAAATCCATCATCCACTTCAAGGAGATGGTTAAAATTTGACATTTATTTCAATCCATGTACAACATAGAATGCAATAAAATCAACACATAGTAGATACATCTAATCTACGCGTTTTGGGCTGACTTCAGCCCTTATTCATGACAGATAATGTGAATGCAAGAAAATCACTATATATGCACGAGACAATTTTTTTTATCACTTGTCATTTGTCTGCTGTCTATGTGCAATCCATTTTTTTTTTTTTTTACTCAGCTTTTAAGAATTTCCAGGTCCATTTACAATTTCCTATATTACAGAATTGTAATGTATCTGTAAAAGTTGGATGCCATAATATGGCATTTGATTTTTTTTTCTCGCATCTATGGACTTGAATGGGAGAGTCGTATCCAATATCAGAGTAAAATTGCAGCATGCTGCGATTTTTTTCACACACAGATTCTGTCGAGGAAAAAATCAGTCATTTCCACCGCCTCATTGAATACCATTTAGTTATCCGATAAAAGAATTGGATAGCACGTGTCCAATTTTTACGCTTTTTGTGTGCACAAGCCCTAAGCTAGAGACATTTTACAAAGAAGAATGAACAATAATTTCAGCCTCTGGATGTTCAAAACTGATAGAGACATATACCAAAAGACTTGCAGCAGTGATTGCAAAGAAAGGTGGTCCAACAAAGTACTGATTTGGGGGGAGTGAATACAATTAATACAAATGCATGTCACAATTTTCAAATTTATACATTTAAAATATTTACTAAACTACTTATCATTTTCTTTACGCTTCACAAATGTTTGCTACATCGTGTTGGTATATCACATAAGATGCTAATAAAATACATTTAAATCTGTGGGTAACATGATAAAATGTGAAAAAGTTAAAGGAGTGTGAATACTGTTTCAAGGCACTGTATGTATGTATAAAGAGATATCTGTCAAGGTACCGTTACACGATAAGATATCGTGAACAATATTGCTCAAACGTCATGGGTTTGGAGGCATTGAAACGACATCGTTAGGGCGTCGTTGCGTGTAACACCGAGATACGACTACGATAAATCGTTGGATATTTGATCGCAGATTTGAGAGCATGTTCTCAAATCAGACGATCCACAATCATCCAACCTGCTGCATCGTTCTGTGTGACACCGCGATAACGATGTCGTTCATGACTTCGCCCATTCACATCAGTGAACAAGTATCATTCACTGGGTTGTGTGAACGATACCTGCTCGCTGGATAGTTGGGGCGTCGTCCACGATATCTAGACGTGTGACATCTCATCAACGATGTCAAAACGATGTCCTAAGCGCCCCCGAGATCGTTAGTGAAATCGTTTCAACATTGTTGCGTGTAACAGTATCATCAGTCTAAAGAAGAGAGGAAAAAGCCAAAAGGACGGAATTGGATTCAGATTATTCATCCGACATGCATAGTCCACAACTGCTACTTAAAAGTATGTTTTCTCTGAAACATCACAGCATTTCAGAGTAAAACAGACAAACGCATGTGAAGTTCAACTCATTATGCCAGTGGTTCAGATAGCATGAATCAGATTCCCTATAAGCTGCCATGGTTTGGGTTGAATTAATCACATGACACCTTTAACCCTAATGGTACCTTTATACGCCGCTACCGAAAGTTAGAAACCGGCAGGTGTCGGAGACAATTGTACCTTTTACCTTCAAAACACCGGGAAGTGGCGGCGTGTAAATCGGGTTGTTGCCACCTGTCTCTTTGGATACCTGTCTTTCAGCCGTGCTGATAAACAAGCAGGTATAATCCCTATGATAGCGGCGTGTAATCGGGGCACAGGTACAGTATTTGAGTTACCTGGGGCGTGCTACAGCGTCATGTATACCACGTCCCATCTGCGATCATTGTTGAGGGCTACTGTGTACGCATTGGCTGTCCCTGCACAGGTCGGCATATTTAACGATCTGACCAGTCACTACACATTTGCTATAGCGTCATGTATTAGCCAGCCTCCCTGCGCTGGCTGGCCAATCGTGATGTCATTGCATTGTCCAATCACCGTACGAACGCCGCGTAATACACAACTCTGTCACGCCTATGTAGTTACGGCGCACAATATGTACGCCCAGATTCCCTTGTGGTGGCGGCGTGTAAATTAGGGAAGGTGCTCCACAGAAGGTAACTCGCGGCACCCATCGGTACTTCCAGGGATCGAAAAAACCAACTGTGGAGCACCTTGTGGCGGCGTGTAAATGCGGCATCAGGTACCGTTAGGAACCGTTGAAACGCGCGCGTGCACGTGCAATACCTGGTGGTTTCTACCTTTCGGTAGCGGCGTGTAAAGGTACCATTACTGAGATCCAATGTACATGTATGGTGGAAGTTGATAGGGAGCCTGCTCCACATCTGGCAGGTAATTGCTGTGTTTTATAGCCATGACCCTCTTCTAACAGCTTTGCTTCTCCAACACTGGTTAACCTATTAAATGCCGCTGTCAAACTGTGACAATGGCATTAACATTACGTTGGCATGAGAGCGTCTCATTCTATGCACCCATCGGCTCACTTGTGTCATTCTGTGCCCCCATAAGCACTTGCCAATGCGTTGCTATGAAAGTTGGGGGTCTATTGAATACCTCTGTGCCTGTTACAATGGAGTTATTTTTTAATTTTGCCTGTGGCTGGGCTTCGAATAGACCCTGATTTTCACTATATGCAGCAATACTGTGGTATTGCTGTATATGGTAAAAATTATCAGACAATCTTAGGATCAAGTCCACTAGTGGACTAATAAATACAATTGAAAAGTGAAAAAAAGATGAGAAAACATAAAAGTTTAACTCATCAACCTTTTCCTACATTAAAAATAAAGATAGTATTTTTTTTCCTTTAAAAACACACATATCGCCATGTCCAGAAAAGTCCAATCTATCAAAATATTAAAAAAATAACTTGAATGGCAAACACCATTAACAAAAAAAAATTCTAAATTGCGTCTTTTTGATCACTGCAATACCGCAAGAAATCCTGTAAAATCTATCCCAAAATGGTATCAACAAAAATGTAATTTTGCCCCACAAAAGATAAGCCATTACACTGCTCAATTGACCGAAAAATAAAACAGTATGGGTCTTGGAATATGGCGAGAGTATCAAGAAATTTCTTTTTCAAATTTCCTTTTTTTTTACACCACTAAAATAATATACAAACTGGATAAGGCCCCTTTCACATCAGCGGTTTTCACTGATCGTGGCAGTGGCGGTGATGTGAAAGCACCCTAAGGGCCACGTCACACACACAGATATCTGTGCAGATATTGTTCCAGATCTCTGGTTGCAGTGAAATCATGGACACATGGTTCCATTTTGTGGCCGTGTACAAATGAACAATGTGTCCATGGTTTCACTGCAACCAGAGATCTGTGAACAATATCTGCACAGATATCTGTGTGTGTGACGTGGCCCTAAGTTTGGTATTGCCATAATTGTACTGATAGGAGAATCATATTAACAGGTCATTTTTTCTACACAATGTACGACATAAAAACAATTCCCAAAAAAACAAAGTCAGAATTGCATTTTTTTTTTTTACAATTTCTCAGCACTTGGAATTATTTTACCAATTTTCCAGTAGACAATGTGGTACAATAAATGATGTTCTGCAAAAGTACAAACACACAACTCCTTGCCTTGTTGTACATTTTGGGACAAAAAATTAAAAACAAAAAATGGAAATTGGAAAGTGAGGAGGAGGTTTATAGTGTCCTACTTTTTTTCTTTCAGTGACATTGAAACCAGTAGATAAAAAAACAACATTTTAATAACTGAATTTTAGTAGCTCATTCATTCATTCTTCCCCTAACAGAATGAGAAACTTAATACTAACTTCATAATAGGAAAGTCACAGTTTCTGTCTAAGAATAATTATCATACAGGCTTAATACAAAGCTTGAGATGATAATAGAAGGATTTACTTGTGTGATGTTACTTATACGCCTTATACGCCTACTGGGAGGAAACTGGAACTTTACAGGGTCAGCCTTTTATACTTCATGAAAAGATGTAAAATAGAGATGTTGGATGTTGATAAAATATTTACAAGCTGTTTTGCAGTTCATTAGTAATACATCAGTAAAAGGCCTAACACAATTGTTGAAATATTTATAGGACTGCAACTTTTATAGCAGCAGAACCTCTCCGTATTTATTAGGTTGGCAGTTCTTAAAGGGAACCACCAGCAAGTTTTAGAGCTATAAAGTGAAGCCGTGCCTTACAGGCACTGGGATACTGAGTGCAATCATACCTTTACTTCAATGATTACATGTATGATTGCAGAGAAAAGATTTATCAAACATCGGGTAATCTGAGCAGCAGAGGGATGTAGTGTGCAGCACAGCATCACTATGAGGGGCTGGGTTTCTTTGTATTACTCTCTTGTCTGCTCTAAGCCAAACCCTTCCTCCCTGTCATTCTACCAGGCACTGTGTCCTGTGTGCCCACCTCATCACTTCACTCCACCCCCTCCAGCATCTCTGCTGCTGCTCCTACTTGATCTGTTTCCTGACAGACTGGAGAAGACCCCTCCAGAGAAGACCCTGCCCCCACCAGTTCCTGCGCATCCCCAGTCTCCTCGCCTCACATACCGTGGTCATAAGCAGCCAGACAATTCCACGCTATTGTCATTTGTGATCTGTGATCACAATAGCGGTGATCTGTACCACTGCTTGGGACCGCGGTCTGCGAGGAGAGTAAGACAGAGGACATTGAGAGACTGGGGGGGCAGGGTCCTCTATGGAGGGGGCAGGGTCTTCTCCTGCCCTCCGGTAGTCAGAATAAGCAGTGAGAAGTCAGCAGGCACGCAGGCGAGGCAGGGAGGGAGTGATGATTTAGGGCAAATAGGAGCCTGACATTGTGCTACCTCCATGTACAATGTCAGACCTAATGTGCTTGCTATATAGTGACAGGGAGGGAGTGGGAGGGGAGGCAGAGAGGGAGGGAGTGGGAGGGGAGTTAGAGAGGGAGTGGGAGGGGAGGCAGAGAGGGTGGGAGAGAGGGAGTGGTGAGGGTTTGTCTTAAAGCAAACAGGGCAGTAATACAAAGAAACCCAGCCCCTGCTATGCTAATGTGCTGCACACTCCATCTCTCTGCTGCACAGATTTCCCATCTTTGATAACACATTTCTTTGCAATCATACATGTAATTATTGAAGTAAAGGTATGATTGCACTCAGCATCCCAGAGCCTGTAAGGCTTGCACTTTATAGCCCTAAATCTTGCTGGTTGGTTCCCTTTAAAAGGTACAATGCAAACATAGGTTTTGGCTTTAAAGAAATTTTTTTTAGCTTGGTCTGAAATTTTCTAAATTGGGTCATGTCAAGATGTCATAGCGCCAACATCAACTCTTGCACTTGTGTGAGTGATGGTGCTCAAGTCGGATCCAATCCAATAATCATTCAAATTAAAACTAGCCACAATCTCAGTGAAGCAAATCAAATTTTATTCAGGTAATTGCAATCCAATTATAGACGTTTTGGTCCTATTTCGGACCTTCTTTAGCATGGATTGCCAGTGGGGTATAGTGACATATAGGTGCATCTTTCTGTAAGCGGTGGACACCGCACATCTGAGTCAGCGTTTCACTATATCTCTCTAGCAATCCATACTAATGAAGGTCCAAGCAGGACCAAAACGTCTATAATTGGGTTGCAAGTACCTGAATAAAATTTGATTTTCTTCACTGAGATTTTGAGTGCCAAGTTTCAATCTGAATGATGTCATAGCACGACATGGGAAAAAAACTATTATGCCAGTAATAACTGTAAAACCTCAAATTATATTGCTAGAGATTACACTTTTCTTTGCAATAATTTTGATTGAGTTTTGTGTATAATATACAGTGTTGGCCAAAAGTATTGACACCCCTGCAATTCTGTCAGATAATACTCAGTTTCTACCTGAAAATGATTGCAATCAGAAATTCTTTGGTATTATTATCTTCATTTAATTTGTCTTCAATGAAAATCACAAAAGAGAATGAAGCAAAAAAGCAAAACATTGATATTTCACACAAAACTCCAAAAATGGGCCAAAAAGGACCCAAAAGTCCTTTAGCCAAAATAACTAGATCAACCGCTTCCGTAACCATCAATGAGTTTCTTACAATGCTCTGCTGGAATTTTAGACCATTCTTCTTTGCCAAACTGCTCCAGGTCCCTGATATTTGAAGGGGCCTTCTCCAAACTGCCATTTTTAGATCTTTCCACAGGTGTTCTATGGGATTCAGGTCTGGACTCATTGCTGGCCACCTTAGAAGTCTCCAGTGCTTTCTCTCAAACCATTTTCTAGTGCTTTTTGAAGTGTGTTTTGGGTCATTGTCCTGCTGGAAGACCCATGACCTCTGAGGGAGACCCAGCTTTCTCACACTGGCCCTACATTATGCTGCAAAATTTGTTCGTAGTCTTCAGACTTCATAATGCCATACACATGGTCAAGCAGTCAAGTGCCAGAGGCAGCAAAGCAACCCCAAAACATCAGGGAACCTCCGCCATATTTGACTGTAGGGACCGTGTTCTTTCCTTTGAATGCCTCTTTTTTTCTCCTGTAAACTCTATGTTGATGCCTTTGCCCAAAAAGAGAGAACATTCTTCCAAAACGTTTTAGGCTTTCTCAGGTAAGTTTTGGCAAAGTCCAGCCTGGCTTTTTTATGTCTCGGGGTAAGAAGTGGGGTCTTCCTGGGTCTCCTACCATACAGTCCCTTTTCATTCAGACGCCGATGGATAGTACGGGTTGACAGTGTTGTACCCTCGGACTGCAGGGCAGCTTGAACTTGTTTGGCTGTTAGTCAAGGTTCTTTATCCACCATCCGCACAATCTTGCGTTGAAATCTTTTGTCAATTTTCTTTTCCGTCCACATCTAGGGAGGTTAGCCACAGTGCCATGGGATTTGAATGTCTTGATGACACTGCGCACAGTAGACACAGGAACATTCAGGTCTTTGGAGATGGATTTGTAGCCTTGAGATTGCTCATGCTTCCTCAAAATTTGGTTTCTCAAGTCCTCAGACAGTTCATTGGTCTTCTTTCTTTTCTCCATGCTCAATGTGGTACACACAAGGACACAGGACAGAGGTTGAGTCAACTTTAATCCATGTCAACTGGCTGCAAGTGTGATTTAGGTGTTAGGTGCCACAGGTAAGTTACAGGTGCTGTTAGTTACACAAATTTGAGAAGCATCACATGATTTTTCTAACAGTGCCAATACTTTTGTCCACTCCCTTTTTTATGTTTGGTGTGGAATTATATCCAATTTGGCTTTAGGACAATTCTTTTTGTGTTTTTTTTCATTGAAGACAAATTAAATGAAGATAATAATACCAAAGAATTTGTGATTGCAATAATTTTCAGGAAGAAACTAAGTATTATCTGACAGAATCTCAGGGGTGTCAATACTTTTGGCCAACACTGTATTTTAATTCACTTGCTCATATTCCAATAAAGATAATACAAGGCAAATGAAAAATATAAGAGAAAGGAGAAAAAAAATCACAAAACACACAACAGTTACTAACCATCACAGAGTAGTCCGAAAAAGGTTGCCAAGCTTTACAGAAACAATACTCTGTAATCACTCATTCATCCAGGGCCGGCTCCAGGTTTCTGTGGGCCCCGGGCGAAAGAGTCTCAGCGGGCCCTTTTAACCCATAATGATTTCATATATATATATATACACACAGTATATAGTTATATAATGTGAACCGTAATACATATATATATATACACTCCCCACAAACATAATCCATCTCTGAGCCTGTCTTCCCCTGTGCACTGGGTCTCCATGCCTTGTACCTGTCTCCCCACATGTCGCTGTCTCTCCCCTGTATGATGTTTCTCCCCCATGTGCGCTGTTTTCCCTCTGTGTCTCTCTCCCCCATCTCTTTCCTTTCCGTGCACTCGCTAGCTCTCTTTTTCTCTCTATCTCTCTCTCTCCCAGAAACATTAATTTGGTAGCACCAGACACACACTGTGGAGCCTTGACCGGACACACACTGTGGAGTCCTGACTGGACACACAACTGCGGAGCCCTGACCGGACACACACTGTGGAGCCCCGACCGGACACACACTGTGGAGCCCGACAGGACACACACTGCGGAGCCCTGACAGGACACACACTGCGGAGCCTGACCGGACACACACTGCGGAGCCCTGACCGGACACACACTGCGGAGCCCTGACAGGACACACACTGTGGAGCCCTGACAGGACACACACTGCGGAGCCCTGACTGGACACACACTGCGGAGCCCTGACCGGACACACACTGCGGAGCCCCGACCGGACACACACTGCGGAGCCCCAACCGGACACACACTGCGGAGCCCGACCGGACACACACTGCGGAGCCCTGACTGGACACACACTGCGGAGCCCTGACCGGACACACACTGCGGAGCCCCGACCGGACACACACTGCGGAGCCCTGACCGGACACACACTGCGGAGCCTGACCGGACACACACTGCGGACACACAGCAGAGCTCTGCTGTCCCCACTGCTGTGGGTCCCTGGGCGCTGTGTATTTGTTCCTGTCCTGAAATGGGGGCCCATCATACATCAGCACATCAGGCAGTATCACACACAAGCTTAGATACAGCAGTCGATAACACACATAGCAGGCTTACATACATTAGCACATCAAGCAGTATCACACATGATTAATTTAGATACAGCAGTTCATCAGTCATTATCATAAATAATAGGCTTAGATACAATAGAACATCAGTCAGTATTATACATAGCAGGCTTAGAAACAGCAGTTTATCAGTCAGTATCATATATATCACGCTTAGGCGGCCGTCACACTGTTCAATATCGTGAGCGATATCGTTAGCGATCACATGCACGCGCGATCGCTAACAATATCGTTCACATCGCTGGTGAGATGTCACACAGACAGACTCACCAGTGATGTGGAGCAGCGAGATCGCTGGTAACTATGGTACACATCGGGTTACTAGGCGCCGCGCGGCGCTTAGTAACCCGACGTTTACCATAGTTACCATCTCCCAGCATAGGCTCTGCCGCTGGGAGATCGTTCATGGTGGTGTCACACACCACGATGAAGCAGATTGTTACATCGTTCATCGCTAGATCTGAGCTCCGGCTCTCATATCTGCGATGTCACGATCAAGCGATTTTACATTGTAAAATCGCCTGATTGCACGCAGCGATGCACAAACGATATCGCTTAAGCGATCAAAAAGCAGATCACATAAACGATATCGTGCATTAAATTGAACCGTGTGATGGCCGCCTTAGATACATCAGCACATCAGGCTGCAGTATCACACATAATAGGCTTAGATACATTGGAACATCACTCAATATTATGCATAGCAGGCTTAGCTTAGAGCAGGAATTGTCACACATGGTAGTCTTGGAAACAGGGTTAAGTAGTATCACACATGATAGGCTTAGATACATTAGTACTGTACTTGGATACAGCAGTTCATCACTCCTGTGTGCTGCTGCTGCGGCCCTGCCCTCCTGCTCTCCCTGCTACTCTCCCTCCCGTTCTGCCTTCTAACCTGTGTGGGAGAAGGTGATATCCATGATCCATCAGATCGGACAGTCACTATGCCTGAGCCGGGAGCTGAGCCCTCTATATGATCTCCTGACCTGCACTTCCTGCCAGAGACCATAGAGCTCCCGCTCAGTGCAGATCGCCATAGTGACTGTCAGATATCTGCCGCACAGGTCAGGAGAGGGGGTCCGCAGCAGCACACAGGGGGCTCCAGGAGGCCAACTGTCAGGGGCACATATTCATTGCCCAATGGCCCACTGCCACTGGAAAATACAGGACAGGGGACGCTGTTCTGTGGCAGATGGCTTGGGCCCCCCAGGCAGCTCTGGGCCCCCAGATAATTCTGGGCCCCGGCTCTTGCCCGGGTAAGCCGGGTGCTGACGCCGGCCCTGCATTCATCAATATATACCATAACTCATTTTGGACCTTACAAATGTAATTGTAATTTTTTCTCTCTCGGGAAGTAGCAATAAAAAAATTACAAATAAAATGATGTAGTAGATATCCCAGGAATGGTTTGAAGTTTGAATAGAGAATACATGAAAAAAATGATAAAATATAGAATATTGTATATTGCTCTAAAAAAGCAACAGGCTTGCCCTCCAAATATGTAGAGAGGCTACCTTAATTTCTAAAACATCACTGTGAGAAGAAAGTATGCTGATCACAAGAATCTAGCTTATATCAACTCAGCCAATCAGTTGACCCCTAGTCAGGTCAGATGGTCTTTGTTTTTTTCTAGATTTAATTTTGCTATCCCGTTGAGACCGGGGTCTAAGAACGTGAGGGTTGACTCTTAGTTTTGTAGCTCTGAATTTGTGTCTCCTCTAGATCCACCATCCTCCATTCTTCCTCAACGTACTGTTGTTGCAATGGTATCCTCAGAGGTGGAAGCGGAGATCCGTGATGCTCAGTCATTGGCTCCTTCCACCATTCCTGAGTCCAAGTTATTTGTTCCTGTCTATCTGAGATTACATCTTTTGCAGGAATTCCTTAATTTTGTGTTGCGTAGACACCCTGGGGTCACTGCTACCCAGTAGGCGGTGGCTAGACTCTTTTGGCGGTAAGCAATGCATAATGATATTAAAGATTTTGTATCTGCATGTGAAATTTGTGCAGTCGCCAAAGTACGTCATAATTCCAAAAAGACCATGGACTCATTTGTCCATGGATTTCATCACTAATTTGACTTTGTTAAGTGGGAAAATGGTTATTTGGGTAGTTGTCGACCAATTCAGTAAAAAATCTCATTTTGCTACCTAAAGCCGAAACCCTTTCCAAATTGTTAATCATGTAGTATGTTTGCATAGGATTCCTCTAAATATTGTGTCTGATAAGGGGTTTAATTCAGTTCCAAATTTTGGAGGTTTTTATGTAAGAAATTGGAGATTTATTTGTCTTTTTCCTCTATTTATCACCTTGAGACCAATGGTCAAATCAGTCCTTGGAACAAATTTTAAGGCTGGCTTCACATCACGATTTTGGGCTGCTGTAGGGATCCTTGGTTTTGCAGAATCCCCTGGACAGCCTCGGATCCACACGGATCCCTGCATTCGGATGGCAAATAGACATCCGTATCCGAATCTATGCAGGATCTGTGTGGATCCTGTGGTCCCTCTGTCTCTCCCTTTTCTCCCTGCATCTTCCCTATCTCTCCCTGTTCTCCCTGTCTCTCCCTCCTCCATCTCCTCTTCCCCCGCTCGTCTGTCCTGTCCCCCCTCTCCTCTCCCCTCCCTTCTCCCCTCCTCTTTCCTCCGGTATGTAAAAAATAATACATCTCCTCCCGGAGGATACTTCACCTGTCCGGCGCCTCCGGGGATGCAACCATCTCCATCTGGGTGAAGGACCTCTTGTGTTGTCACCGAGTCGATCAGCTGACGTGTTGGCGAGCGTTGAAGCAGTGCCGGCGGTGGCGGAGGAGAGCTGCGGTATGACGGAGAACGCCTGCTCCCAGCACACACGTGGGAGCTGAGGTAACGGTGGGGAGCGGGTGGGAGACCAGAGCCCCGGTCAGTCTGCCCCAGTGGTGGAGGGGTGCACCCATGAGCCGGGCAGAGACAAAGGAGAAATGAAGGACAAACTTACTGTCCTTGGAACAAATTTTAAGGCTGGCTTCACATCACGATTTTGGGCTGCTGTGGGGATCCATGGTTTTGCAGAATCCCCTGGACAGCCTCGGATCCACACGGATCCCTGCATTCGGATGGCAAATAGACATCCGTATCCGAATCTATGCAGGATCTGTGTGGATCCTGTGGTCCCTCTGTCTCTCCCTTTTCTCCCTGCATCTTCCCTATCTCTCCCTGTTCTCCCTGTCTCTCCCTCCTCCATCTCCTCTTCCCCGCTCGTCTGTCCTGTCCCCCCTCTCCTCTCCCCTCCCTTCTCCCCTCCTCTTTCCTCCGGTATGTAAAAAATAATACATCTCCTCCCGGAGGATACTTCACCTGTCCGGCGCCTCCGGGGATGCAACCATCTCCATCTGGGTGAAGGACCTCTTGTGTCGTCACCGAGTCGATCAGCTGACGTGTTGGCGAGCGTTGAAGCAGTGCCGGCGGTGGCGGAGGAGAGCTGCGGTATGACGGAGAACGCCTGCTCCCAGCACACACGTGGGAGCTGAGGTAACGGTGGGGAGCGGGTGGGAGACCAGAGCCCCGGTCAGTCTGCCCCAGTGGTGGAGGGGTGCACCCATGAGCCGGGCAGAGACAAAGGAGAAATGAAGGACAAACTTACTGTCGGTTTACAACATGTTAGCACAGCACAGCATAATGTGCCCCTGTCTGAGAGTATGAAATCCCTGCTGCATCCACAGGTCAAAGTGGCACTACATTCTAGCCACAACATATCATCTGAAAACATGAAGCCTACAGAAGTTAGCCCTACAGGCATCCAAGAGGGTATGCTGGATCTGGGAAGAAGACCTGGAATAGACACCTGACAAGTTAGTAGGGACACCAGTATTCCTCACAAAGACCAGACACAAAAATTCCATAACCCAGGAGGGGAAATGTGGGATTCCTTTAGTGCTCGTATTCTTAATATCCCTACCAAGGAAGAACTTGAGGACTTTGTCACTAGGCTTGAGACCTCTTTTAAAACAGTGGCAGTGGCGTTAAAGGGCGAAGTCTCTGTTTTGTCAGATAAGGTCTCTCACACTGAAACCACTGCTGAAAAGCTATCAAAGAGGGTCCTGATTCTGGAGGACCAATTGGCGGCCCAGGCATCCAATTATGACATCTTTTTGGATTCCATGGAGGACCTGGAAAACTGTGAAAGGCGCCAAAATATTAGAGTGAGGGGTCTCCCTGAGTCGGCCTTTCCTAAAGAGATGAATTCAATTCTACAAGGCTTATCCAACTGTATCAGAAACGCGCCTGCGGAGACTGCCATAGAGTTTTGATAGTGCCCATAGATCACTCGGCCCACCCCCACCGGATGGAGCAAGACCAAGGGACGTTATCTGTTGCCTCCATAGATACCAGGTTAAGGAGGAGATACTAAACTACTCCAGAAAAAGCGACGAGATAAGTTATCAAGGTTGCCAGATACAACTTATGGCGGACCTTTCCAGTTTTTGTTCTCATTGGAACTTTCTGACCCAGGTCTTCAGTTTCCCGACTGGCCAGGCCCTCAAAACACCAGATATCCTCCATTGCCACCGGGCACACAAAGATCCCAATGGAGAAGGGGAAGAGGCGGCGGCAGGGCGCAGAGACGGAGAGATAGCCATGATGACCGAACAGAAGATGGCTGAATTTTTAAAACCCTCTGTTTCTTGGTTTGTTACAAACTTTCGGTGATAGGGCCTAGCCTTTAAGGCCATGGCCAATAGTATTCCAATTTGCACTATTGATGGACCCTAAGTAGGTAATTTTATTATCCTGTAGACATTCAATCCCCAGCATATGGTGGTTTCTTACCTCCCCCACCCCTTACTCCCCTGATCCTTTCCCTCCCCTCTCCCCCTGCACTCCCCTTCCCTCAGCTCCCCCCTATACCCACATCCACGTAAAATATTCAGGGTTCCTTGGGTTATGGAATGCCATTGAATCTATACTCATTAAACCCGAATCACTACGTAATGGTGAGAGGGTAAGTCTCAACGTAGTCGAGAAGTCTCAATAAAGTCTGTGGCTAACTAAACTAACATGGCCACCTACTGCTGGAGACCCAGGTGTAACTCCCAGCCACCCTGTTCAGAGGTCCCCCCATCTTAGTTAACGTGATATTCGTATTCGGGGTATCAATTGCCATACATAAAAGTATGAACCTCACAATAGTAGATTCAGTGGTAGACGAGGGGGGACGATACATCTTCCTTAAAATAAAAGTGGAGGAAAAAATGTTGACCCTTGTTAATTGGTACCTACCGAACAGGGATCAGACCGGGATGTGCAGATCTCTCCTATTAAAATTAATGGAGTTCACAGAGCGGCAGATTATTATTGGAGGTGATTTTAACTTTATTTTTGACCCCACAGTGGATTCCTCATCTGGACGGGGAGCGATCCCACTGAAACGAGTGAAGGCACTACAGAAACTTCTCCTTAAACTTCAACTGACCGAAGTGTGGAGAATCCTCAACCCTAAGGGTAGGGATTATACCTTCTTTTTTAGGTCCCACAGCTCATATAGCAGAATTAACCTGTTCGTGGTCAGTCAGGGGATTCTTTCTTGGAGGTCTGAGGCCACGATAGGAAACATTATCCTGTCGGACCACAGCCCTATTTTTCTATCCATAGAGGTCCCTGGGCTGGCAGAGAGAAGGTGGTCATGGAGACTAAACAGTAACCTTATACTAGATGCAACCTGTCTGGAGGAATTGAAAGCAGACATTGCCACTTTTGCCCAAACACATGCGGCAGATAATACACCCCAAGCAACCAAATGGGAGGCACTAAAATGCATAATGAGAGACACCTTAATGAAACACAGAGCCAGATTAAAAAGAGTTCAGAATGAGAAAATCAATGAACTACTGACACAAATTCAAGTTTTGGAGACTAGACACGAAACATTGGGGCGTGGCCTAGCGTGCTATGTGAGCGGTCGCACGGCTGAACAGCTGCTGCGGCCCCGATCAATATAATCCTCTTGCCCGAGGAATAAAGCTTCTATGAGCCGCCTAATTGCTGGGAGTGACCTCCCGGAACACGGTGAGGGCTGTGGGACCCTAGGTCTTTGCAGTGTCATGGCGGGATGGACGGCTGCGGTCGGCGGCTGGGGGAGCGCCGCATGGCGCGCAAGATGGCGCCGAGGGAGGCTTCCAGGAAGGAGAGACCCGCGACAGAGGGAGAGGCGGCTGGAAGCGGCGGCCAAATTGCAGCAATTCGCTAGGAAGCAGCAGCCAGGTGCCTCACAAGCCCCAGGTGACAATATTCCGGTGTATAACCCAGGGACAATGGGTGTTGATGATGGGGAACCCTTACAGGAGAGAGGGAGAAAGCTGTACAGCAGTGGGGAGGCAGCCCAGGAAGATGTGGAACCTGGGGGCTCAGAGACTTCAGCACACATGATGGTGCTGGTGATGAAGGAGAGCCCACACTAAGAGATGTCCTTAAAGCTATTGCTAAAGATAACACTGAGCTTGCTGGCCACATAGGATCCTTAAAGATGGAGATATCCACCATTTGCCATGATATGCAGAAAATGAGAGAGCATATGTCTGCGGCTGAAGGGAGAGTGGGTGAACTGGAGGACACTGTGGCTCCCTTGGTCAAAAAGTTCAAAGCTGCTGGTGACTCTATTACATACTTGCACAATAAAACGGACGATATAGAAAACCGCCTACGTCGAAATAATGTGCGCATTGTAGGAGTTCCAGAGAGGGCGGAAGGTAGAGATGCAGTGGAATATTTTGAAGCGTGGCTGCTGAAAACTTTTGGCCAGGATAAGTTTTCTAGAATGTTCGCTATCGAGAGAGCTCACAGAGTGCCAGCCAGGCTGCCACAGCCGGGAGACCAGGCGCGCCCAATCCTGATTAAAATGCTGCACTTTAGAGACCGGGACAAAATCCTATATCTGGCACGGACGGCCGAAGATCTCCGTATAGAGGGGGCAAGAGTGTCCTTATACCCGGACTTTTCTGTGGAAGTCCGTACAAAACGCGCTCAATTTCAAAAAGGTTAAACGTCGCTTGAGAGCGCTGAAAGTGCAATACTCTATGCTGTTTCCGGCCCGGCTGCGAGTGGAGGCGCTTGGTGGAACTCACTTCTTTGATTTGGCCAAGGAAGTGTCTAAATGGCTGGACTTAAAAGAGAGACAAATCCGCAATGGATGACTGTTTTTGTTTTTCTAACAATGGTTGATAAAGGTTAGACCTACTGATTTTGAGAATGAGTGGGTCCGATGTGAAATGTTGGATTTTATAAGTATATGTTATCCTGGACTGTATTTAGTATGAGATTTGTTTATCTCTCTCTTATATATATATATATCTCGGGCAAGCCGATATATATTTTGGGTTGACTGTATGGAGCGGGGGCTGTCATAGGGCCAACTGTGAGCTTCTTAAGTTTTATCCCCCTTGCAGTGTGTGAGACTTTGTTCTCCAATCTGTCTATCTCTTATTGTTCTTTCTATTGTCTTTTATTTTCTTTTTCTGGCTCCTATCTTCTCTTCCTTTCTTACTTGTTGTGGGCATAATTCTTTTGTTAACGGCTCACACGAGAGTTAGATTAAGGTATATGGGAATGGTGATGAACAGTGTTACGAGAATGCTACTAGTTTGGGGAGGGGTGGGAGGGGGTGGGTTTGTTATGAGTGTTGTGGGGGAACCTTTTCACTTGTCGGTGGACGATAAACTCAAACTTATTGATTGGCACTTAGGATATCCGGTTATGTCTGTAAAATGGTATATTTCTGAATATGGCTAGACAACTTAATATTATGTCTTGGAATGTCAGAGGCATGGGAGATCCTAAAAAGAGGTTTGCAATACTCAAATATTTAAAAAACGCATCAAAATCTTGTGGCGTGTATAAAGGAGACGCACTGTAATGCGGAGGCGGCAGCCTCTCTTACTAAATTGTGGAGGGGGCCTGCATTTCATTCCACACACAGCACATACTCTAGGGGAGTGAGTATCTTAGTGCACCCGTCTCTCCCTTTTAGTCCGGAAAGGGTGATCATTGATGGGGAGGGTAGATATGTATGTCTGGTATGCAGAGTGGCTGGGTTGCGAATGTGCATGATTGCTATATATATTCCCCCACCATTTGCTGTGAGTAAATTACAACCTATAATTCCCATTATTACGGAGTATGCTAACATACCCTTGCTGGCAATTGGGGATTTTAATATGTACCTGAATGCCAGCTTGGATAAGTATCGGGGTGGGTTGGGAAATGGCAGTATGCATGAAACATCTCTGGCGAGGGTTTTGCAAGAGATACAATTAATGGATGTGTGGTGCATGCGGTTCCCGGATGTTAGGCAATATTCATGCTACTCTGCATCTCACTCCTCGTTATCTAGGATAGATTTGGCTTTAGGAAATAGTGAAATAGTGCCATTGATAATTGGGACTGAATATTGCACCAGGTTGATTTCAGACCACTCCCCCCTTAAGGTGGTTATAAACGTGGACGGGGTGCTATATGTCATAGGGGTGGATGGAGGTTCAATCCATTCTGGCTAGCAGTATTTGACAACACTGTCTCCATTCCCTCTGTTCTGGAGTTCTTTTGTAATAATGTGGGCTCGGTATCTCTGTCCATGGTTTGGATGCCATGAAGGCGGTATTATGTGGAGTCCTAATAAAAGGAATATCCAGGGTTAAGTCTAAAACTAGAGGTCGTATGCAATATCTGCAGACTGAGGTGGATACTCTGGAACACGCCTTTGTGGGGTCACCAACTGCCGACAACAAGCTGAAATGGGTAAATGCCCAATCTAAATTAAACCAATTTGTGTTACAACAGGCTGAGAATTAACGTTTTTTTCTTAAAGCAGCAATTTTATGCTGAGGGCGAGGGAGCTGGACATCTGTTGGCTACGGTTGCTAAAGCCCAGACTGGGGCTCCGCTGATCTCGACTGTCCGGGACGGTAATGGATTATTGGTCACGGATACTGGAGAGATTGCAAAGGTGTTTTTTCAATTTTATCAGCGGCTGTACTCCTCCAGGCTGCAAAATCCTCTGCGGAGTTGGAGCGGTATATCTGTGACATGCGGCTGCCTAGGCTGACGGATGTCCAGAGACTACAATTGGAGGCTCCTATTACAACAGAGGAAATGTGGGTTGCAGCAAAGGACTTTCAGAATAATAAGGCTCCTGGTTCCGATGGTGTCCCAATTGAAATTTATAAGGAATATGGGGATGTGTTAATACCTAGATTGAAGGACGTGTTTGAGGGGGCTCTGTGTGAGGGGGTTCTACCTGAATCGATGAGGGAGGCGGTGGTGGTCCTTTTACCTAAACCAGGAAAGGATCCTCTACAGCCTGAGTCGTACAGGCCTATTTCTTTGCTATCTACCGATGTAAAGATTTTGGCGAAAGTCTTGGCAACCAGGCTGATGACAGTGATTAACCAGGTAGTGGGAGAGGATCAAACAGGATTTATGCCCAATAAATCTACGGCCATTAATCTGCGCAGGGTATTTCTTAACTTACAGTTGGCATCCCAGAGTGGCGGGGAGAGGGCGGTGCTCTCGCTTGACGCTGCGAAGGCTTTCGATAGCGTTGAGTGGGAGTACCTATGGGTGGTACTACGGGAATTGGGATTTGGAAGCCAGTTTATAAAATGGGTGAAACTACTATATTCTGCTCCTGTGGCTAGGATTCGCCTCAATGGTGCCCTGTCGGATGCTCTGAAGCTGGAGAGGGCAGGGTTGTCCGTTGTCCCCTCTCCTGTTTGCTCTCACCATTGAACCATTGGCTGTTAAATTACGTAATAGTCCTGATATCCAGGGTTTCCGACACGGGGACTTGGAGGAGAGAGTGGCATTATATGCTGATGATCTCCTGCTGTTCTTGGGGGACACATCAGGTTCCTTAACCGCAGCTATGGGGCTCATACAGGAATTTGGAGACTACTCGGGTTTAAAAATAAATTGGGATAAGTCGGTAATCATGCCAGTGGATACTCTACCTGCTGATACGAAGGTGGGAGATACCTGTCTTAAAGTGGTTCGAGAATTCAAATATCTTGGTATAGTGGTGTCTCCTATTGTCTCTAACTATATCTCTTTAAATTTATTGGATATGTTGGGTAAATTTCAACAGAAAATTAATATTTGGTGCAAGCTTCCCCTGTCGATGGTTGGTCGAACCAATCTGGTAAAAATTATATTAATGCCACAATTGTTATACGTACTTCATAATTCACCAATATGGATTCCCATGCGAATTTTTTATAAATTTCAAGCTCTATTTAGGGAATTAATTTGGAAAAAAGGTGTGGCCAGGATTCATCTCGATACACTACAAAGGCCTAAGGACCAGGGAGGATTGGCGGCCCTAACCCATGGGCGTACTTTTTGGCAGCCCAGCTCAAACAGCTTGCTCTGGTTAGTGGAAATTTGGAGAAATTGGCACATGTCATTAGGGGGGAATCTTCATTACCTCCTTTTTGGAGGTCGGGCTCTTGGAGCAGGAGCGCAAAAAGTGTTTGCCAACAGTGAGGCTCATGAGAAAATATGGCAACAAACTAAATCAATTTTAAAAGTGACGGGGCATACTCCTTTTACCCCACTTTGGGATAATCCCGCTTTGCCGGAGATTTACAAGCTGGATGGAGGGGGTTTGTGGAGGGGATTGGGTATCACGCTTGTGGCTCAGATTTTGAATGGAGACATTCTTAAATCTTTTCAGCAACTGTCTGATGAATTCTCTGTCCCACGAAATACTTTCTATTTCTATTTACAGCTGCGTCACGCCTGGATGAGCCAATCTAGACAGTTGCAGAATAAGGTACAGCATCACCTTCTGTTCAATACATTGCTTTGTCATAATGGAGGCAAGGGTCTTATTTGTAGGGTTTATGGAATTTTGATGCAGCAGTTCCAGTGGGAGAGACCGTTGCTAATTAAGGACAGGTGGGAGCGGGATGTAGGTCCTATTGATAATGAATCCTGGGAAGATATATTGGATAGTGTCCCACTTCTGTCCACTTGTGAGGCACAGCGGTTATTCCAACTATACTTGCTGCACAGGGTGTATAGGACACCCAAATTTTTGTGCCAAACGGGTATTAGAGGAGATGATAAATGTCCAAAATGTGGGGAGGGGGAGCGGATCTGATACACATGTTTTGGACGTGTAGGCAAGTGGCGGTCTTTTGGAATGCATGTATCGAATATATAAATAATGTGTTTGAATCTGCTTTATCACTTACCCCGTTGGTGTGTGTGTTGGGATGTGTGGGCCCTGGACAATATGATGATAGTGAAGAATTGGCTTTAAAACGCACCCTGTTCCAGGTTCGAAAAGTAATTGCTACACATTGGCTAGACCTCAATCATTAGGGTTACAAGAGTTTGTGGATAAAATGCGGAATCTGATCAGATTGGAGGAGGGGGTGTATAAAAAAAAGAAAGGCAATGCATAAGTTTGATAAATTATGGAGTAGGTGGAGACACTTTCATGGTGATCACTTTATAGCCTTGTTGAACATGATAGGATCCTAATGCTATCTGAGGTGGTATAATTGTTTAGCCTCATTAGACATTTCTTGCAAGTTATATCTCATATATGTGTTAATCTAATATTACAGCATACTTATTATTTGATTCTATGATTGAATACAAACGTGGATCCCTATCCGGATTGAAGGGGGCCGTGTCCAACTCTGATATGCGTTATGGTTCATTGGGTAAAGGGGGGGGAAGGGGTGTATCTTGTATGTGGGCTGTATAAGCCATTGTTAAATGTCTCCTTGGTTCTATTTTTTTGTATGTGATGTCTTCTACTGTATTGAAAAATTTCTATTTCAATAAAAAAGATCTGATTTAAAAAAAGACACGAAACATCAAACACTCACGAGTTGTTGATAGAGCTCACCACCAAACAGCTTGAATTAAAGAGTCTGTTAAACAGACAATTCCAGAGAGACAAAGAGCGGACAGCGGGATTCTTCTATATGAAGGCTAATACTTGCGCCCGTCCAGTGGCGAGACTGCTACACCCTAGAACAGGCCCTACTTTAATTTCTTCAATTAAGACAGGGGCGGGAAAAGTGATTCATAGCAATGAGAGCTCAGGGTTTTTTCAAAAATTCTATAAGGACTTGTATAACATAAAATGGAAATTCTCAGACATGGATCCTTCCATGCTGAGAACTAAAATTAGAAATGACATAAAAAAGTTAAGATCCCATCTCTGTCAGAAGCCGACCCAATAAAGACCCTTTGTTGGTGGCAAGGTATAGACCAATTTCGTTAATAAACATGGACGTCAAATTATTTGCCAAGATTTTGGCTGATAGACTCTCCAAAATGCTGCCCTCAATTATTAATCTAGACCAGGTGGCTTTGTCAAAGGCCAAGAGGCGCGGGACAACATCATTAGATCCCTTCTCCTTATAGACAGGGCTAAGGTGTGGAAGTCCCCTCTTTGTCTACAATCAGTGTATGCAGAAAAGGCCTTTGACAGAGTCCATTGGTGCTTCTTACGAGAGGCCTTTGAGCACATTGGGCTACGACAAAAAATTTTGGGTAGAGTCATGTCCCTGTAGTCGAAGCCCTCAGCTAGGGTAAGGATTAATGGGTCCTTATCTGACCAGTTCTTTATCCAAAATAGAACAAGGCCCGTTGTCCCCTCTGTGATATGTCATCGTAATCGAAATCTGGCTAAAGCCATTAGGGACAACGACAATATTAAGGGGTTACAGGTAGGGAATACCAATCAAAAGACGGCTTTGTTCACCGACGACGTGCTACTTTATGTATCCCAACTTGTCATTTCCTTTAATATATAAGTTAATATCAGCCCATATAAGAAACCGACTGCAGTGATTCTATTCTAATGCGGAATCTTGCCATCCGAGTCATGTCATCAAAAATATCCCAGTAGGGGAACTGATTAGAACTAAAAGAAACTGTACCAATTCAGACACATTTGAGATTGAGGCCAAAAAGATAGAAAACTCCCTCAAAAAAAGGGGCTACTCAGACGGGATACTAAAAAGAGCTAGCATGACAGTGAAAAAGATAGACAGAAAAAATCAGTTAAATTATACACATAGGAAAACCAATGCTGATTTTATCACTTTCTACTGCTTATAGCCCACAATATCATGAGAAACCAACATTGTCAAAAAATACTTACGCTGCAAAATAGGGATGCTAAAGTGACACATATTCTGGAAAGGAATCCGGTGCGGTTTGTAGCTAAAAAAAAGCCCCGACTTTAAGCAACATTCTTTCCCTAGTTTTTTCACACTTCCAACCACACACTCAGGGAATACTTGGATGGAATTAAGGGGCTTTTATAAGTGTGGACATCTGAGATGTAAAGCCTGCAATTATGTACATAGAACTGAATCTTTTGAATCCTGTGTTAATGGCAGAAAATTTCCCATTGTGAACTACATGAACTGCACTAACAGCTATGTAGTGTATTTAATTGAGTGCACTCTGTGCAAAGTCCAGTATGTAGGCTGCACTACTGGGGAATTGAAACAACGTATATGCAGACACATCTCAGATTCTGACAATACCGCTGCGGTTGATCAGTCTGCAGTCTCTCGAAATTTCTGTCAGAAACATGGTGGAGATTCGAGATCATTGCGGTTTTCTGGTATTGAAAGGGTTTCAAACTCTCCAAGAAATGGAGACAGAAAACGCAATTTTTAAAGGGATCCTGTCACCCCCAAAACACCTCTAAACCTATTAAAAGCTGTCCCTAGAGCATATTAACACTTACCCTACACTCCTTTTTTTTTGGTAAATCAGAATTTTTTATTTTCAACAGAAACATATAACTTCGGCACAATGATATGGCATATGACATTAGATACAAAAAATACCTTATGACATTTAAACCTGTAGATCCCATAACATAGCTGGTGAATCGTTTACAGAAAAACATAAAAATATATGAAAATTAAAGAAAATCTGGGTAAGGAAGCAATATACACAATAACGGTTCTGTATAAGCTTATAAACAATTTTGTTCCCTGGCTCGCCATTTAATGAAAGAACTGCAGCTTGTATGGGTGTCTATCCAGTATCTAGGTTTGCTATAAAAAAATAATAACATACATAGTAGTAAAAAATTAAAGTAAAATATAGGCTACGTTTATAAGCTTTAACAAGTTGAAAAGAGAGAGAAAGAGGGGGTGGAAAAGGGGAAAAAGGGGGAGGAAAGAAGGGGAGATGGTCGTGTAGGTCCCTTATACCATTACAAATAATGTTCCGCGTCAGGATATTACTAAAAGGTCAGGTTCGCATAAACTCAGGAGGATTCAGATAACCATGACCGCAAGCCTGCGGTTTCCCTAAACATTATCCATGAGGCCCAAATATTACAGTGTCTTTCCATTGAATCTGAGTCCAGTACCGAAAAGGTCATCAATTCCTCTAATCTGCAGATCCGGTTTAACTCTGCAACCAATTCTTGACGTGTCGGGATGATGGGGCTCTTCCAATGTCTCGTGATCAAGTGTCTTGCCGCTGTAAGACAATGTCTCAACATACTTCTTTTAAATTTAGACATGGACATATGCGAGCAGTTTAGTAAGGCTACTTCAGGGGTGAACAGCTCCCCCTCCGGCTCTACTCTCCGATATAAGTCCTCTACCCCCCTCCAAAAGGCCGCTATAAGTGGACAACTCCACCAGATATGTAAATAGGTTCCTTCTGCTCCACATTCTCTCCAACATAATGTTGAAGCTGATGGGTAAATTCTACTGAGGTCCACCGGGCACCTGTACCACCTTGCCACCACCCTATAGTTCCGATCTTGCGCATCCGCTGAATGAGATGCCCTACTCGAGAATAGATATATATTTTCCCACTCTTCCAGGCTAAATGTCTTATCTAAATCCTGTTCCCACCTGCGAACAAAAGAGGGGGTCCCCGGGGCGGTCTCCGGGGGGACAGAGAACCATTTATATAAGACAGAGATTGCGTGCTCTAGGGGTTCACCTTTCTTGCATCTTTGTTCAAAGACTGTTAATGGACGAGATACCTGGGTCTGATTGAGGGATTTGACATAGCTTGCTAGTCTGGCGTGCAGCAGCCAAGAATCAGGTGGGATATCTACCTCCCGAAACAAGTCAGGAAGAGCTTTTATGCCAGTAGGGGTTGTATAGTCTGATAAGGTGGGGTGGGAATTCTTCGGATACCCAAATAGGCTCCACTGGAAATCGAGGGTTCCCGTAGATGGGGGTCAAGGGGCCCGGAACTGAGGTGATTTTTAGGTGGGGATTCCGATGACGTAAAAAGGATTGTAGTTGGGAAGATATAAACGGCACGTCCCGAGTACCATCTGTTTTACCTCCCCATAAGGCAGTCAGCGGTGGGTCTACCGTGTGTAGTGACTCTGCATCCACCCATCTTTTCCTGTTCTTGGAGCTAAACATGGATAAAATACAACTCCCCAGGCTGGCTGAGTGGTATGTTCGGAAGTCTGGCAAACCCAATCCCCCCCTGTCTACAGAATTGCATAAGGTGCGGTATGAAATTCTAGGGTGGTTATGGGACCAGATGAATTTTAGCAATTGAGATTTAAGTCTAGAAAAGAATGAGGCTGGGAGCATAATGGGAATTGTTTGAAAGTAGTATAATATTCTTGGGAGGAGGTTCATACCCACCGCATGCACTCTGCCAGCCACTATTCCTCCCCTGTATACCATTGTCACTTAATAAAATACTTGCACTTTACTCATATTGGCCTGAAAGTCGTTGTTTGTGGTTGGTTTTCCAGCCAAGAGATATTTAGCTTCGCCCATTTGGCCAAATCCCTCTCCACTCGGTTCAACAAAGGAAGAAAATTAGTTTTATACAGATCTATTGTCTTGCGGGGCAGATGGATGCCCAGATAAGATATGGAATCTTCAGACCATTTAAAGGAGTAGTCTTCCCTTAGCAATCGGGATACCACCCTGGGGAGAGAGACATCCAGCAGCACTGACTTGGATAAATTGATCTTTAAGTTACTAAGGGCTCCATATTTCTTTAATTCAGAGAGTATATTTGGGATGCTAATCAATGGATTGGTGATATATAGGAGGAGATCATCAGCAAATAGAGCCAATTTATGCTCTTTCACTCCTCCCAAGCCCCGGATAGATGGGTTGCCCCGGAGCGAAGAGGCCAGAGGTTTCATGCATAAGATATATAGAAAGGGGGACAACGGACATCCCTGGCGTGTTCCGTTGCTAATGGCGAACGGTTCAGACAGGGAGCCGTTGATCCGGATTCGGGCAGTTGGGCCCGCGTATAGAGCTAAGATGCTATGTATTGTCGAGGCTGACAATCCAGATATTTTAGGGTTTCTTGCATAAACACCCAGTGCACCCTGTCGAAAGCTTTTTCAGCATCAAGGGACAGGATGCACATGGGTGTTCCGCGCCTCCTCGCCCCATCTACAAGGGCTAATGTTCGGATGGTGTTGTCTTTAGCCTCTCGCCCCGGGACAAAACCAACTTGATCAGGATGCACTGCATCAGGAAGGTAGATTTTTAATCTGTTGGCTATTAATTTGGAATATATTTTAATGTCAACATTGATAAGAGAGATGGGACGGTAACTTCCATATAGCGAGGCATCCTTGCCCGGTTTGGGTAAGACTACAATATGGGCCATCAATGCCTGGGGAGGAAAAGAACCCCCCCGCCACCGCGTTACACATACCTAATAAACTAGGGCACAACATCTTTTGGAAAAGCTTATAGAAGCTGACCGAGAAGCCATCTGGACCAGGGCATTTTCCAGAAGTTAAAGATGTTATGCAGTCTTCCAATTCTAAAGTAGAGAATTCCCTGTTCAGGGTGTCTGTAACTGAGGGCGACAGGGTAGGAATCCCACTCCCCCCCAGGTAGGTACTAATTTTAGATTCTAAGTGGGGTATGGGCAAATCATGGTAATGACCTTTCAAGTTATACAAGTCAGTGTAAAACTGTCGGAATCCGGATAAGATATCCTTGGTCTTGTGGATCACCTTTCCGTCTGAGCCCCTCATGTGCATGATGTTAGGTCTAGTCTCTCTACGATGGAGAGCTCTGGCTAATAGTCGACCCTTTTTATTTCCCAGGTAGAAAAATTTTGAGTTAAGCTTATTCATGAAGGTTCTATCCTTGTCGTCTAGGATGGAGAGGAGTTTATGTCTAGCCGTGGAGAGCGCGGAGAAAATATCTGGGGATGCGGACCTCTTATGTCTAGATTCCAGAGTCAAGATTTGCCGGAGGAGCGAGGCTACCTCTAGAGCTCGGGCTCTCTTGATACGAGTGCCATGAGAGATAAATACCCCCCTTAGGACGCATTTAAGAGCTTCCCATTTGATGGGATCAGGTGTAGGGTCGGCTTCGTGATTTGATGCAAATTCAGATATAGCCTTTTCCATATCTGATTTACAAATGGGGTCCCTCAATAAATTATCATTCAGGCGCCAGGAGAATTCTTTGGGAATATCAGGATCCAACCCCAAAGACAGATATATTGGGGCGTGATCTGAGATCAAGATGTTACCTATCTCTGTCCGCAGGCGGGAATTCAAGAGAGAGTGAGACACATAGAATCTATCTATCCTAGAGTAATTAGAGTGAACAGAGGAGAAGTAGGTATAGTCTCTTCCATCTGGATTGAGTATACGCCAGGCATCCACTAGGGATATTGCCTCCCACTGTCTATTCAGGTGGCGCAAGGATGGCACAGGTCGGCTGGACTTACCCAGTGAGACATCCATCACAGAATCAGCCGGATAGTTGAGGTCCCCCCCTAGGATAATTGGTGATTTTGCCTGCGAAGTCTTGCAGGAGCGTTCTTATTTTCACCCCAAACTGCCGCATAGCCCTGTTGGGAAAATATACATTAGCAAAAACATAATGTCTTGTGGAAAAAGACATCATAAGAAATATAAATCTGCCCTCTGGATCTATATGCTGTTTAAGGATCGTTGGGCTGAATGATTTATGAAACCCAATTGAGACTCCCTTGGACTTTGACTCAGGATTAGGGCAGTGATACCACTGGGGGTATAGGGGGGATTCACATTTAGGGATGGAATCATGTCTGAAGTGGGTTTCCTGAAGCATTAAGACCTGTGCACGTTTCTTATGGGCCGTATATAAGACCTGACAACGTTTAGCGGGCACATTTAAACCACGTACATTGAAAGAGCAAAAGATGAGGTCAGCCATTCTCAACTAGTAATGTAACATTTGACTGCGAACTTGAACCATCTCGACCAGGGGGAGAGGGAAAACAAGAGAGGGAAAGGGAGAGGAAGTAGATAGGAGAGAGGGAGAACAAAAGAAGAGAAAATGGCATACAGTATACACTTATGACCATTACAGTTTGTGTGCAACCGTGGACAGTAAGCATACCGTCCAGCACTCGTGGGGAACTGTGGAAGCCAGGAGGTAGCCACTCCGACTCCCAAAGACTCCCAGTGTCATGGCATCTAGAATAATGACCTACACCGCCGGTCATAGAAATTTGTGGGAGAAACATCAATCCCACAAGGTATTTAAAGGAAAGAGGTTAGGGTATTTGCTTGGGTAGGGGGGGGGGAGGGGGGAAAAAAGGGGGGGAAAAGGGGGAAATAAGAAATCCCCAACAGGAACCATAGCCGCCTTCCTCAGCTTTTTCAATCTTTTGAAGTCCTTCAAAGACCTCCAGTCTGACGGGAACCAGGAGACCCGTGTCTTGTGATCATGTGTTCAGGCCCGATGAATTTCTGCTACGGCGTCTCTCCTGCCATCTCGCTGGGGGTGATGGTAAATGGCGGATTTCAGGCCACTCTGGTAGATCAACATGAGGTAAATCAAAGGCATTCAGCAGAGCGTCCAGATCTCCGAGCCTGCGAAATGTCGCAGACCTGCCATCCTTATGGGCCACCAGCTGGAAAGGGAAGCCCCTTCTATAGTTTGTCATTCGCTTTAAGAAGAGACAACAGGGGTCTTAGGCCTCGTCTTTGCTGTAGGGTGCGTCTGGCCAAGTCAGAGAACAGAGTGATCTCAGTCTCCATAAACTGAATAGGGCCCCGCTGCCTTGCCTCCATCATGATGGCCTTTTTTACCGTGTAGTAAGTGTATACGGCAGATCACATCTCTGGGTCTAAGGTCTCCAGATGGCTTCGGAGCCAGGGCTCTATGGACCCTGTCCATAATTATCTCAGAGTCCAGGGGGTTGCCCAGTATGGTATTAAACAAGTCCTGCACTGCTTTTCTCAAATTCACAGGGGACACTGACTCAGGGAGGCCCCTTATGCGGACATTGTTTCTCCTATTGCGGTTTTCAATGTCCTCTTGGCTATACATGAAATCTTCCATCATGTCTGAGTGCAGCTGCAGCATTTCTCTGTGAGCCTGTAGCTCATTCAGTATGGATTCCTGCACACTCTCAACATCCTCCACTCTTGCAGTGAATTCTGCTTTCAGGGACTGTAGTTCCCTTCTATAGGTGCCCTCCATCCTGCTGGCCAGCCAGTCTAGGTCTTTTTTGGTAGGGAGAACTTTGAGTATTCTACTTATCTCAGGAGATGGGAGGTTGCGTGTCCTCCATGTGCGCGTTCCTCCTCAGAGTCCTGCTGCAGTGGAGCAAAGCGGCTGCCCTGTTCTCTCCTTTCCCGCGCTCCTTGTCCTCGGGGTTGAGAGGACGCCGCCATCTTAGGTCCGCTGTGCTCCCTGGTGGGAGTTTGAGATGAGCGCAGAAAGCGGACTATGGAGCCGCCAGAACCCTGGGAAGAGGTACCGGAGCTTCCCTGCGATCTCCCCGACTTGCCCATAGACTGCAGTCCGGCGGTGAGGAGGTAGAAATGGCTGTACTGGTTGCTTCAGGAGCAGAGCGGCTCACATCAGCGTCCTACCACTGCATCGACAAGCCACGCCCCCCCACCCTACACTCCTTTTACCTCCTAAATGCACATAGTCAAAGTGAATAAAAACGTTATTATAGTACCTCATTACTGATGATAATGAGTGACTATGGTATTCATAGTCACTCATCCAGGCTGCCCCTCTTCATCATATCACGCCTGAATAGGCGTGATCTACATCACAGATTCAAATTCGCGCCTCCCTGCGGCCTCCCCGCTCTCCTATTCCGTCCGGGCTTCAGTGTGGGGGCTGTATGACGCGATCCGCGTCATTCCCGGCGCCGGGTGACGTATTTACACCCGCGCCGTGCTGTCAGCTTCAAAATGCGCACTGCGCATGCGCATGCCAGTGCGGGACTTGAAGCTAACAGCGGCGCGGGTGTAAATACGTCACCCGGCGCGGGAATGACGCGGATCGCGTCATACAGCCCCCACACTGAAGCCCGGACGGAATAGGAGAGCGGGGAGCGCAGCCTAATTTTCAGCGCGTGATATGATGAAGAGGGGCAGCCTGGATGAGTGACTATGAATACCATAGTCACTCATTATCATCAGTAATGAGGTACTATAATAACGTTTTTATTCACTTTGACTATGTGCATTTAGGAGGTAAAAGGAGTGTAGGGTAAGTGTTAATATGCTCTAGGGACAGCTTTTAATACCTTAGGAGGTGTTTTGGGGGTGACAGGATCCCTTTAACCACGAATCTTACTGGATATTCAAGCTGGGGACTAGAGTCCATTGGGCTTGAACAAAAGACAAGATCTGATTTTACAATACTAGTACAATATATGTGTTTCTCCTTTACTTTCATTCCTGAAATGTCACTATTCTCCCTTGACCAGTTGTTCTTTATTGTACTTATGATTTGCTTTTGAATCACTGTTTATTCTATTTTAACATGTTTTATTAATTTATTGTAAAAGTAAGTTTTTTGTATATATTTGTTGCTCTGCTGTGTTATCTTCAATCAGGTGTCCATGATTAATTATGTCACATGTGTGCTAGGATTAAGGAGGTATATATGGGTTTTTCCTCCAGACATCTTTGAACCACGACTAAGACAGTTCTCTGTCGAAACGCGTCGGTGTAAGCACATACTGCCTGTATTAGATGGATGGCGTTCATGTTTAAATAAATCCTCATAATTACAAGTTTATGAGTGCTGGATTTTTCTACATTATTATTTCTGATTGCCGGGTCCAGAGACCAGGACTGTATCCGTGCACCATTTCCTTGTACTGCAGTACTACTATTTCAACTGGGTGGGCTGAACTTTCCTCCTACCTTTCCCCTGCTACCAACGTAGTATTATTGTACAATACGTTCAGTTGGTAGTAATAAAGGTTTATGCCCTAATATCCTTATACTGAAAGTATTTTCATACCTATCAGTTTTGCATAAGCAACTGTTTTTTTTTTTTAATAGATATGTATATATCACTTGTTGTGTTGTTTTGATTGTGTACTATATTTCTTTATGTCATAGTATTAATGTTATTTTTGATCCTGGATCATTAGGACACTTTAAACGTAAGTGTAGGAACTTTTTTTGAGCCAGCGTCCTCAATTGGCAAGCTTTGGACCTTGTTTTTTTTTTTTTTTTAAAAAGTTCCTCTGGATGATATTTTGTTTAATGTTCCCAAAAGATTAAACTTCTAAAACTATACATGTTGTCTTCCCTTTATTAATTAACTCCATGTTGTTCATATTACAACTTAGCAGATATGCAGCAAACCAAAAAATGTATAGGTGAGGTATCTTGTGTTTTGGACATTCTGCACTGGTTGTATTGCTGATACTATGGTGCTTGTGTCTCACTGCATGTGTGTTGATCGGTGTCTCCTCCAAGGGTGAGTATAGTGGTGGCTGATGGATCTGTGCCTCTTTCGTGTGTCAGGCCGGTATAACAGTGCCGCTCTACTGTTCTCCTTATGTTGGCGTGTCACTTTTTCCTCAGAGTGGTAAAGTGTCCAAGAGGCGGAGTCAAAAACCATACCTGAAAATGTCAATTACACGCTAAACACTGCTTACTAACCGTACCCCTAAGATTCCTCACCCCTCTGATATGTAGACCACTTCTTATTTTTTTTACCCTACACAGACCTTGTGTTCATGGGGTTAACTTTTAATGTACACACCAATTCTCATTCCATCTGTGAATGTGAACTTTGGCCACCACCCTCTACATGTACGTCCTTTTTTGGTTTGTTTATGTGGGCCTTGTCTCCATACTTACCATCCATGCCAAAAACAGAAACCAAATGCACTTACAGGACGCAGCCTCCATACACAACCAATAAAGGCCTAGTGTACGTTAGATGTACGTTAATCAAAATCAACCCTTAATTAAAAATACCCTTTAAAACTGAATACATATTACACAATATGGTCTTGATCATATGTAAACTGTAATTTATGGTTATAGTAAAGAAATCAATCCATTTTTGAGAAACTAAAAAAAATTTTATTGATGCACTCATGTAATCAAACTTTTGACATTACATAAAGATATTATGTTTTACAAACACATCAAAATATTTTATAACGGGGTGTAAGTCTTTGTGGTGCCACTCGTCGTGTTGCTGTTGGCTCTGGTGTTGTGTAATAGGAAATGTTCGCCAACGTTTGTTGACATACTATGATGCGGACTTGCACCAAGAACACCAAGACTTGGACTATGAACACCAAAACTAGAGTCCAGCTGTGTGAGTGGACTGAACGATGGAGAAACAACATTTTGCAATCGAAATGAACTAGATACATTAGGAGTTGACATTACACTTTCATCTGACGATAGATCAATATTGTCCAAGAAACCAGAGGGGACATTTGAAGGTAAAGACACATTGGATGGGAGGGAGATATTGGAAGGGACAGACAGAGCAGGAGGTGTAGACACATGAAGCAATGACACATTAGCAGGTGAAGTGGAGGGTGGTAACAGTGGGGTCAATATTTGTTTTGGCATCTGATGCACTGCTTTTAACAGTTTTCTTGCGCTTCACTTTGGTTTTCATTGGCGTGCTGCTTTCTGGTCCTTCTTTGCCTGTGTCCGCTCTTTAGTTTTAGTTTTCTTGGCCAGTGTTGTACTAACACCAGATGCGACTGAAGGTACAGTTGATGCTGCAGTACAAGTTGGCGTTGAGAATGTGTGGGTGGACTTGGGTAACATAACATGTAGTACCGATGAAGCAGAACTGAACGCTGCCCGTGATTCTGAAGCGAAGTGTCCGAAATGATAGTAGCCTAAGGCACCTGTGATGAAGAACTGTTTAGCCGTGTGCATCTAGGTACCTCAGGTACAATGTCCGTTGGTGGTGGTGGCGGCAAGTTAGTGTGTGTGTTGCCAACCTTCTTCCTTCTTGTGGTTGAGCTGCATTTTGCCACTGAAGCTGCGTTTGGGCAGATTGGGACACCGGAACATTAGTCGTTGGCTGGTTGTAGAAGCCGCGCTGCTGGATCCGGTAAGGAAGCTGTTGTAGCTGTTGCTGATGCTGGACTGCCAGTCTAAAAGCACCCTGACATGCAGTCATGACATCAATCTGGAACTCAGATGATAAGGTATCCGTCACGCACTTTTCCATACACGAAAAAAAATGTTGTGCCGGTCTTGTTAGGTCGGCTTCCAGGCGGTCGAGTCGGCTGTTAACTCCTCTGAAAAGAGTATTAATATTCTGAAATCCCTTTTCAACAATGTTACCAAGACGAGTCAAACCTTCCTGAAAGTTCGAGCTCAAGTGCAAACATTCTGGCGTGACAGTCCTTTCACATGACCTTTGTCGCTGGCGTAAGTACCCACCAAAGTAGTACCGGAGGCATGGGATAGGGGATAGCTTGTAGTGCCGGCAGCTTGAGTTCCAGATTGTGCCATGTCAGACGTTGCATCCTCCAGTGTAACAGTCTGAGAAGAGAGTTCGGTGGCGCTACCAACTGATTCTGACGGTATGGACGCTGCTGCGGCGGGCTCAGCAGTGCTGCTCCAAGTCCTGTAGGCAAAACATACATCAATTAAATATTATGTAATGTTTTTTTCTATTTTTGTTTAAAAAAAAAAAAATTAATTAATTTACAATAAAAGTAGCGCCAAAAAATAAAAAATATAAAAATATATACTTACACTTGATGGCCGACAGCTGGACGCAGGAAAGAATGTTGATTGTGATAAATATAACGTTTCAACGTCTGCGAAGCACCACTCCGAACTTTCTGATCCTAGCGAAGATCCTTGTTGAATCGCTCCTTCATCAAGCGCCACCGAACTCTCAACCTCTTGACTACAGTGGGCCAGACAAAACAGAGATAGTCAATTATCTAAACTGATTTTTTTTTCAATTTTTTTTTTTTTAAAACAACACTTACCAAAGAACCTTTTGTCTTTTGTACTTGCACTGTCCCAGCCTGGCATCATCAATTGAGCAATTTCTTCCCAAAGCCTTCGTAACACTGTTATATCGGAATGCTTATGGTCTCGTGTGTCCCATATAGCAACTCGTTCGTGTACGAGGGGTATGAACTTGTCAATATCAATGTATGGTTTGGATCTGGTTCCTCTATGAACCTATATAAAAACAAAACATGTAAATGCACATGCTTTGTTTTAGGATAACCACCAAAGTATAACTGTAAGGGCCCCTTTACACACCACCACTGAAAGGTAGCAACTGCCTGGCATTGGGGATATTTATGCCTGTTGCCATGAAATTGCTACGAAATGGCGGCATGTAAATAGGGAAATTCCTTCCTGTGTCCTGACACAGGAAGGAATTTCCCTATTTACACGCCGCCATTTCGTAGCAATTTCATGGCAACAGGCATAAATATCCCCAATGCCAGGCAGTTGCTATCTTTCAGTGGTGGTGTGTAAAGGTACCTTAAACACACCTTTGCTCTTCATGTCTGCTCCAAATCATCTTGAAGACTCTCGGAAGATTCTTGCTCTGCCTCTTCTTCTTCTACTTCAGCGGAGGAGTACTATTCCTGAAAAAAACATTATCCTTAAAGTACGATATTCAACAAAAAAAAAGAAAATTGCTAATTGAAAAAGTCTAATTTTTCCTTACATGGTCACTTTCTTGGCCAAGTTCTTCAACGGGCAAATATTCACTGGCATCGGACATTTTTTAGTGGTGAGCTTGTCTCTCAATAGCAGTTAGGTTATTCTTATTATGTAAATGTCCCCAGTCATTCCACTGTGTAATCCTTTGTACATCTTTGGAGACCAAAGATGTAAATGTCTCAATGGGATGATAGACTTTAGGAGGATTAAATGAGCTGGGAAGACGAAGGTTAAGTCCCTTTAGGGTAAAGCTATGGTCATGACCAGGATCTACAGAACAGAAAGGGGATCTTAGGTCAGGGGAATCCATAACATCTTTAAAGTGTACTTTCAAGCATAACATTCGAAAAAAGCATCTTAATTCCTTACTCAGACTTTTGTATGAGAAGGTATATTTTTCCTTTAAATAAGAGACTCACCAGAATGACTTGTGTCTTCTTCTATTTGTTACTTTTCTCTCTTTGAGTTCATATTTATTTTATTACTTTTTTTCACAAGATGTAATAAATTGTGTACTATTGTGATGAATTATGATACCTGTAACATGTATCACTTGCAACTGTAAATGCACTCATTATTTTTTTGTCATAAAATTGCAGATAAGATTATGGATAAGGCATGATGTAATGTCGAAACATCAATCAATCAATGTGATAAGAACATTATTTCTTGATCTCAATAAACGCAATCAAAACAAGACTACATCCTTTTTCTTATTTAATTTTCATGTGCAAGGGTCTATATTAGATAAAGGTTTTTCCCTTGGGACCAATTTACATAAGCCGTACAGCCAGGCTTACATATAAATAAGTTGCTGCGTGTGATGGCCCCTTTAGACCCGGCTGTTTATCTGCTAAATCTTTTCACCCAAGGTCTGAATAAATCTAGGGGTAGACTTCTTGTTCAACGTTTTTTTTTTTATTGAATTAGATATAAACTTACAAGGAGGTCATAACAAGTAGCAATACATTAAGATAATCACACATTAGAAGACAAGAGTCAAGTTAACAACTAACAATAAACCATAACCAATTGTGTCATTCTTATAAACACATGCGGTTGGAGGGTGGGTGGTGGGAAAGGAAGGGGGGGGGGAAGCAGGGAGGGAAGGAGGGAAAAATACTTTAAAGTTATGCTCAACTAAACTTCGCTCATAGCATATTGAAAGCTAATTCGATCAAGTTTATATTATGGGGGCATCCTGTTGAAAGAAAAACTGGTTCCATGTTAACCACTTGTTACTGTACTTTCCTTGAAGATTGTTCCTCAGAGCGAACGTGTATTCATACACATTGTGAGCTGCAATAGTCCCCAGTATTGTTTCAAACGTTGGTGGATCTGGGTCTTTCCATCGAGCCGCTACACCATTTTTTGAGGTAATCAAAATGTGTATGATGAGCGCTCTGAGCTCAGGTGGTACTACATTTATTCCTATCAGGAGCAGCGCGAGTTCTGGCGAGAGGTCCAAGTCGATCCCTGTTATGTCGGAGATTAGAAGTTGTATTTTCCCCCAAAATGGGCGCAGGATGGGACAGTCCCAGAATATGTGAGACATTGTGCCAGGTTTTCCGCAGTTCCTCCAGCACAATGGTGGTATAGTTTCTGAAAATTTATGGAGTCTTGTAGGGGTGAAATACCACCTAGTCAAGGTTTTGTAGTAAGATTCCAAAAGAACTGAAGATGAGAGACTTTTGTAAACTATTTTGAGTGTATCTTCAATTAGATCAGCAGGGAGAGAGATTTGGAGTTCCTTACTCCATGCACCTATGTTAGAAGCGCTGGAAAATGAAGAATCAAGGTTCCATTCTTTGTAAATAGACTTGAAAGACCAAAAGATGTTCGATTGGTTAAAACGGAAAAGTTGAGTTATGTTTAGCGGGAGATGGAGACTCAGATTATTTTTATTGAGTGTACGTTTTATTTTGTTCCAGTTCCCAACCTCTTCGCTTGGCAAATTAAACTTGGTTCTAAGACTTGCAAAGGATTTGAGTTGCATATTGTCATCAAGTAAGTCTGAGAGAGTATGGATTCCACAATTGGTCCATACACTTACATCTATATCTGCCGATAGAGCTGGTAGGAGGTAAACTGAGATCCAACGTGGAGAAGGTTTATGATTTGTTGCGTATAATTTCGTGGTGAGAGTTCTCCACGAGCGTATGGTAGCCTTTAACGTTGGTTCTTTAGGTAATTTCTTGGTCTTGTCGCATAAATAAGCGAGTAGTGTCCATTGGAGATCTCTCGAGTGATTAAGTGCTTTCTCTATCTCCATCCATCTCGGCTTCTCTTCTTCTCCTCCCCACCAATTTTGGCTAAGTCTGATAAGCGCTGAATTATAGTAAGCTGAGATGTTAGGCACTGCTAGACCTCCGTGTAGTTTACTTTTTTCTAGAATAGAGAGAGAGGTTCTGGGTTTTTTTCCCCCCCAAATAAAGTTAGATAATTGAGCTTGAATTTTTTTGCACCAAGCTGAGTTAAGCTGAAGGGGGACTGAACGAAAAATGTAAAGTATTTTGGGCAGTATAAATAATTTGTACGCCTCTATTTTGCCTAACCACGTTAGTTCAGTTTTGGAAATGTTAGCTAGGTCCATTTGAAGAGCTTTATACAGCTTTCCTAGATTTGCATCATATATTTTGGAAGTGGATTTAGTGACTATGATTCCTAAGTAGTCTAGATACTTTTTATCCCAATCCAGCTCATTGCCCTGTTGGAGGGAGGAAATCATCTGATCTGTGAGGTTATAGCTGAGTACTTGTGTTTTGGCAATGTTGATTTTGTAATGGGAAATCGCAGCAAATTCATTCATGAGTAAGAGAAGGTCCCGCATAGACGTCGCCGGATTTGTGAGGGTTAGTATTATATCGTCAGCGAACAAACTGATTTTATATGATTCTCGATTCAGGGAAATACCAGAAATTGACGGGCTAGATCTTACCTTTTCTGCTAATGGCTCAATAAATAAATTGAAAAGGGAGGGCGAGAGGGGGCAGCCTTGTCTTGTGCCATTTGTCAACAAGAAAGGGGCGGACATATGATTATTAGTAAGGAGCCTTGCTGATGGTGTGGTGTATAAAGCTTGAATGGAATTGAATATGGGTCCTGAAAGTCCAAATTTATGCAAAACCTCAAACAGGTATCCCCAGTGGACTCTGTCGAACGCTTTTTCTGCGTCGACAGAGACCACTATCATAGGGGCTTTCGAGAGCTCAGCATACGCTGTCAAGTTTAAGAGTCTTCTTGTCGCAACTGTTGAATTCCTTTTTTGAGTGAATCCAGTCTGATCTTTGTGGATCAAGGTCGGGATCACTTTTTGCATTCTAGAATTAATCGCTTTTGATATAATTTTAATATCTGTGTTCAGGAGGGAGATGGGTCTATAATTAGAAACTAAGTCTTTGTCCCCTTTATTTTTGGGAATAACTGTTATAAGCGCTTGGAGCATCTCATGTGGGATCGGCTGGCTACCATCAGAAAAAGAGTTAATTAGTTTAGTGATGTAAGGGGTGAGTAAATGTTCGCACGCTAAAAAATATTCGTTCTGAAGACCATCGGGTCCTGGGGATTTGTTCTTTTTAAGTTTACATATAATATCTTTTATTTCCTGCTCAGTATAAGGTTGGTTGAGTTTGTTTAGATCCTCCTCTGAGATCGTAGGAAGCGTGACTGAGTCTAGGAAGGATTTGATATTTTGTGTTGTGGGTTGAGGTTCTGAGCGATCATCTTTGAGGTTGTATAGGCCTTTATAATATTCAACAAAGGCATTAGATATTTCTAATGGGGTTTTTTTTATATGGTTTTGGTTGTTTTTGATTTGATATATACTGGTTTTTGATCTATGGATTTTGATCAAATTTGCGAAGGTTTTAGATGGTTTATTCATATTTGAGTAGAAATTTGATTTGGATATGCGGGCCAATTTATCATAGTCAGATAAGAGGAGGGATTTAAGTTGTACCCGAAGCTCAAGTAGATCTTTATGTTTGCTTTCAGAGGGGTTAGTTACCATTTCCTCCTCCAACAAGGCAATTTGTCGAGTAAGTTTTTTAGTATTAGCTAATTGAGCTTTTTTATGTTTCATGTTCAGATATATCAGATTACCTCTTATGGTCGCTTTGTGGGCAGTCCATAGGGTGGACAAGGAAATGTCTGTAGTATCGTTTTCTTGAAAATATAATTTAAGTGAATCTTGGATTTCAGATTTATATTGTGGGTGGGTAAATAGATATGAATTAGCTCTCCATGGAGAAAGAGAGTTGAAAGGAGGGCTGTTAGAAATCTCAAAGAGGATGGGAGAGTGGTCCGACCACGTTCTTGGTAGAATGGATATAGTTTTAAATTTTGACAGTGAGTGTATGTTTGTTAGTACCAAATCGATTCTGGAAAATGATTTATGGACGTTAGAATAGTGAGTAAACTCTAAAGAGGAGGTATGTAAACATCTAAATACGTCAAAGAGCTCCTCCTTTTGTAAAAGTGGGTCCAATTTCGTATTCAGATTCCTTGATTTATTAGACGAATCTAATAGGGGGTTCGGGACAGAATTGAAGTCGCCAAATATCAGAAGCATCCCTTTCTGTTTTTCATGTATTAGGGTAAAGAGACGTTTAAGGAAGGTAATTTGGCCATTGTTAGGGGTGTAAACGTTTACAAGAGTGTGGATTACTTCGTTAACCTTACAGATCAGGATTATGTACCTGCCCTCGTCGTCTTTGATCAGCTCAATTTCCTCAAACTTCAGCGTTCCTTTTATGATTATTGCTACTCCCGCTTTCTTTTTGGAATTAGATGAAAAGTATACATGGGGAATCTTTTATTACTAAATTTAGGAGGATTATGTAGAGGGAATCTAGTCTCCTGAATTCCAGCTATGTCAACGTGGTTTGAGTTTAGCTCCTTCCATACACTAAATCGTTTTTGTGGTGAATTTAGACCATTTGCGTTTAGGGACAGGAGTTTCATCATTACGGCGTCAGTTAAGCAGTTAAATTGAGATGCTGGTCAAGAAGGGGGGGTGAGGAGGAGAAATTAGGAGGGAAAACAGAGGAGGAGGGGTAGTTAAGGTGGGTTCAACAAACTTTAGAAGAAAAAAGAATAAATATATAAGTTCGACCAACGGTCGTGTTGTGGAGGAAGAGTTCCAAGGAACTACTGTAGGTCTTCCTCTTGGGCTAACGGTAGGGCCTATGGTGCAATATTTCTAACCTAAATCATTTGGCAGAGTTATTCTTTTATATGTAGGTGTTTGAGGAGTTTCAAGCCTTCCATGGGATCCTCAATGGTGATTTGCTTCTGTTTGTGATGAAATATGACAGAGGTGGTTGGTCGGCCCCATCTATAGGTAATCTGTTGTTTTCTTAGAACCTCTGTGACTGGCCTTAGAAGTCTCCTTTTAGTGGCAGTTTCTTTTGAGATGTCAGAGAAGATTATTAAAGATTCATAAGGAGCCGGTAGGCAAGCATGTTGCCTAGTGTAGTTATTTATTTTATCTTTCGTCTGGAAAAACGTAAATTTAACAATAACATCACGAGGGGTGTCTTCAGGTATGCGTAGGGGTTTGGGGAGTCTGTGAGCCCTCTCAATTGATAATTCTATATCCGGTAAGGACGGGATCAGCTTTCTGGTCAGATTTTTGACAAAGGGAATTAGCTCATGTGTTTTTGTTTGTTCTGATATTCCTCTAATTTTTAAGTTGGATCTACGGTCACGGTCCTCCCTATCTATAATCCTATCTGTAAGGTGCTTAATTTCATCTTTAGCTTTTTTTAGCTCTGAGCAGCATGTTTTAAGTTCTTTCTTTAGATTTCCTACATCTGTTTCGGTTTGATCTAGTCGTGAATTAATGGTGTTGATCGAAGATTTAATTTCTGCAAATTGCTCCCTCATTTCTTCCTTAAGGGAAGAGAAAAGTTGGAGAAGGAAGTTCTTATCTGGAATTTGAGTTTGGTCCAGGATAAAGTTGGGGTCATTATTAGCTTGTGTGACCTTAATCCTCTGCCTCGCAGGACTTCTACATTGCAATTGAATCTCATCTTGTGGAGGAGGATTAGGATTTTGGCGTAGGGGTGAATCCATCTCTTTTCTTTTGGAACTATGATGAGTGGATTCGTATATAATTGAGTCGTCGCTGGACTCATGGGTTTCAGGTGTAGATGAACTTTTCGTGTGTTTGTCTCTTCCTTTCAGGTTTTTACCTGGACTATGTGCCATAGTTGGTATCTTGCTCTTAGAGCTTAATTGATGTGCATCCATTGTTTTTTCGTTAGATGGAATGGTGGTAGAGGGTCTGGTTTTGGAGGGCATTAGATTTCTGGAAACTAAGGTGTAACAGAGAGGTCTGATGTTTAGTTGGGTTTAGTTTCACTGACCTTGAGGTACTAGGTTGTTCACAAGTTCAATGACTCTGGGTGGAGTCGCTACTTCTGGAGTTCAAGGGGTGGAGAAAGTACGTATCTAGGACTTCAGAACAGTCTTATATTGCTGCCCTCAGTATCTTGGGTCAATGTCGCTGAAGTGCTTTGGTGGCAAGAGAACCCCACTGTAAGCAGTAATGATCCCTCTGGTCCTTATGACGTGCTGTTACTTATTTGTCATACAGCAGCTTTTGTGACTGTCTGCACTAGTCCTTCTAATGTAGATCTCAGTGAGTAGTTTATGTCCTTATACAGATTTTTGTGTGCTGCAGGGCTACGATTTATTTTTTTTTTTTTTGTAAGAGATCTCTGATTGGTAAGATCCCTTGCCTGCCCAGAGACAGTTCAGTTCAGCTCTACAATATAGAGACTGCTGTTCATACACAATTTTTAGTCTGAAGGTGTCACACTTTTATGCTCTGCTCGACATCTGCCTCTCTGTCTGTGTAGGAGAGAACTAGAAAGGGCTTCAGGCACTAAGTCTGTATCTTTGTCTCCTGAACTCAGTGGTTCGCCTCTGTAGCAAGGACTTCCTACATATAGTATGTCAACAAACATATATATAGTATGTCTTTAAATGTCTGTAAATCCCTTATCTGCAGGATAACCTTGTAGTGGGCTTATCTGTGAGGTAAATAAGTATAATGTGTCAACAAAGGAGCCTCAGATTATCACTGTTCTTTTGTGCTCTGCAGACTTTCTTATGGCGAATGGTGTCAGCTTCTAGTGTTATAGCACTTGAGTGCCAACAGATTTGTGACTTCTGACAGTTAATACAGATAGATTTACTTCACAGCAACTTCAGCTTGTTAGCTAATAGCTTTATGAGGCTGTGTCACAGTATGGGGCTTTGTTTCAGCAGTGGGGACCTCTTTCTGCTCCAGAGATCACTCCGCCCCTCATACCTGCTGTTAATAAAGTAGTTCCTCTCTTCCACTGGGGATTATGTGCACCGTGGGTCTCACCTGCACACACCACACCTACGATCGATGTGGCAGGACTCAAGTAAGTCTCTTAACCCCCCTCACGGCTGTTGTGGTAGGCAGAACAGGGTGGAGCGGGACGGGGCAGACTGGTACGAGTCCCTACCGTTATGCAGGTCACAGCTCCGGTAATGTGCTGCAGCTTCAAGTCCCCGCCGGGTTATGCTTCAATGTGCCAGCTGTTGCCAGTACCCTTCACTCAGGCCAGCTTGATTATCTGCAGCAGTGATGACATGTGGGGCCAAGATGGCGCCGGTCCCTTAGAGCTGTGAGGGAGATGGGATCACCTTCGATGTAAGCGTTCCTCCTGGGTGAAAATCAACCAAACTCGCCTCGCTTTTCCTCTGAGTAATAGTGATCAGGTTGACCGCTTCTATGTGGTAGAAAATGACCTAAAAGGACATTAACTCCGTCGCTTTTTAGTAAGCACCGGGAGCTCCTTGTGAGTGCGACTTCACATGGAGCCGCAGGCCACGCCTCTTTTTTAGGGGTAGACTTCTAATGCATCTTCTTACAACAGCGAGGTGCATGATATCTCTCAACTGGAAGAAGAGGGACTTGCCTTCGATCTCTGATTGGTATGCATGAATAAAAGACATTAGATTAATGGAACAATTGACTGCAACACTCCAACTTCAACCCCTCTCCCACCACACATAGAAACCCCACTAACCTTATTACCATCACTTGCACTCCTTCATCTCCCTCTTTTAACTGCACGCTCTGGAATCCACGATCTGTATGCAACAAACTTCCCTTCATTCACAATTACTTCCTTACCAACTCTCTTAACCTTCTGGCCCTCACAGAAACCTGGATCCAGGACTCAGACACTGCTTCCCCAGCTGCTATTTCTCACGGTGGCCTACATTTCTCTCATTCCCCTAGACCTGGGAACAGACGTGGTGGTGGAGTGGGCCTCCTCCTGTCCCCACAATGTACTTTCCAGGTCATTCCTCCAGCCCCATCACTCTCATTCCCTTCTTTTGAGGTCCATACCATTAGGCTATTCCATCCCCTCCCCCTCAAAGTAGCAGTGGTATACCGCCCCCCAGGGTCACCCACCCAGTTCCTTGACCACTTCTCCGCGTGGCTCCCGCATTTCATGTCCTCAGATTTACCAACCCTTATTCTGGGAGACTTTAACATTCCCATAAACAGCCCCATCTCCTCATCTGCATCCCAGCTCCTATCTTTTACTACTTCTCTCGGCCTCTCACAGCTCTCAACCTCTGAGATGCACGAAGACGGTAACACCCTTGACCTGGTCTTTACCCGGCTCTGCTCATCCTCCCCCTTGGATAACTCAACTCTTCTCTCTGACCACAACATTCTCTCCTTCTCACTCACTAACCCTCGGCCACCACAGCCCAATCCTACCTATCACACATCCAGAAATCTACAGGCCATTAACCCTCATGCACTCACAGATTCCCTCAGCTCATCACTGTCCCCAATCTCTTCAATCTCCTGTCCAGATCAGGCAGTAAATCACTACAACGACACTCTCAGAAGCACCCTGGACCAAGTAGCGCCCCTCACCCTCAGAACCACCAAACATAGAACAAAACAGCCCTGGCTCACACCACAAACTCGATTCCTCCAGCGATGCTCTAGGAGTGCTGAACGTCTATGGAGGAAAACTCGCTCACCAGGAGACTTTATCCACTATAAATTCATGCTCAAAACTTACAACTCTGCCCTTCACCTTGCCAAACAGACCTACTTCACCACCCTGGTCTCCTCACTATCCAACAATCCAAAAAAACTCTTTGACACCTTTCACTCTCTCCTCAGTCCTAAAGTGCAGGCCCCCATCACTGACCTCTGTGCTGATGACCTGGCTTCCTACTTCATGGAGAAAATAGACAACATCCGCCAGGAAATCAGCTCTCAGCCTCCAAGCGCTGCCACCCCCATTCTTCCCCACATCTCCTCTGGTTCACTCTCCACATTTGACCCAGTCACAGAAGAAGAAGTCTCCAGGCTCCTTTCATCCTCTCGTCCCACCACATGCACTACTGACCCCATTCCCTCACACCTGCTCCAGTCCCTCTCTCCAGTCGTCACCACTCATCTAACCAAAATCTTCAATCTCTCCCTCTCTTCTGGCATCTTCCCCTCCTCCTTCAAACACTCGATCATTACCCCATTATTAAAGAAAACCACTCTCGACCCAACCTGCACAAATAACTACAGACCAGTCTCCAATCTCCCCTTCATCTCTAAACTCTTGGAGCGCCTGGTCTATTCCCGCCTCACCCGTTACCTCACCGCTCACTCTCTTCTAGATCCATTACAGTCTGGTTTCCGCCCCCTTCACTCTACAGAAACTGCTCTCATCAAAGTGACCAATGACCTTCTGACAGCAAAACGTAATGGTGACCACTCTCTGCTTATTCTTCTTGACCTCTCTGCAGCTTTTGACACTGTCGACCATCATCTCCTACTCTCTATGCTGCTCTCCATTGGCATAAAGGACACTGCTCTCCCCTGGCTCTCCTCCTATCTTTCTGACCGCTCTTTCAGTGTATCTTTTGCTGGCTCCACTTCTTCCCCTCTTCCTCTCACTATTGGAGTCCCACAGGGTTCAGTCCTTGGCCCTCTCCTCTTTTCTCTCTACACAGCCCCGATTGGACGCACCATCAGCAGATTTGGCTTTCAGTACCATCTTTATGCTGATGACACACAACTATACACTTCAGCCCCTGACCTTACCCCTGCGGTATTAAAGAACACCAATGACTGTCTAGCTGAAGTTTCCAATATCATGTCCACTCTCTATTTGAAACTAAACCTTTCCAAAACTGAACTACTTCTGCTCCCCCCATCCACCAACCTCCCTAAATCGGACATCTCTCTCTGTGTGTGTGGCACCACGATAACGCCTAGGCAGCAGGCTCGTTGTCTGGGTGTTATGTTTGACACCGATCTCTCCTTCTCCTCCCACACACAATCTCTCGTCCGCTCCTGTCGCTTACACCTGAAGAATATCTCTAGAGTCCGCCCCTTTCTCACCATGGAAACAACAAAAACCCTCACTGTGGCCCTAATCCATTCCCGCCTTGACTATTGCAATTCTCTATTAAGCGGCCTCCCCCTCAGCAGACTTTCTCCTCTCCAGTCCATCCTTAATGCAGCAGCCAGGATCACCCATCTGGCCAATCGTTACTCAGATGCCTCTGCTCTGTGCCAGTCATTGCACTGGCTGCCCGTATACTACAGGATCAAATTCAAATTGCTTGTTCTCACCCACAAAGCTCTTCACAGTGCAGCACCCCCCTACCTCTCCTCCCTCATCTCTGTCTATCACCCCACCCGTTCTCTACGTTCCTCAAATGACCTTCGACTAACATCTGCACTAATCCGATCCTCCCACTCCCGGCTCCAAGATTTCTCCAGAGCTGCACCAAACCTCTGGAATGCTTTACCCCAAGAAATCAGGACTATCCACAACTTGCATGGCTTCAGACGATCCCTAAAAACGCATCTTTTTAAGGCGGCCTATCATACTCCCTAATAGAAGTCCTTTGTACTGTAGACAGTGAATGGGCTATCCCTCTGGACATTACTCTTCTACAAACTCCACCAAACCAAAAAGCTCTACACAGACTGTATAATGACCATCCATGTAAGCTTAGTTCTATGCCCCATTTCCTCAAGATGTCTGGACCATCAGTGCAATAAGCCCCTGTACCTTGTGCAACCCCTATCCCGTTGTAGATTGTAAGCTCTTTTGAGCAGGGTCACAATCATTTCTTGCTTTATTTATTGTATTTTCTTTATTACATTGATTCTATGCCTATTGTTTTGTATCCAATTATTCTACTGTATTTGTTCTCTACTGTAATTACTTACTGTATACTTTCTGTACCCTACATTGTAAAGCGCTGCGGAATATGTTGGCGCTATATAAATAAAGCTTTATTATTATTATTATAACTCAATGGAAAAATTTACTCAGACTTGGCAGATGTGGGACCTATCTGTAGATTCAACACAGCTGTAATGTGTAGAGGTGTGCTGATACTAATGGTTATTTGCAACAAGAGAGAACTACGTACGTGTGATTGCAATGTCATGTTCTATGTTATATTTTGATTGTTGAGAAAAATTAAAAAATGAAAGTTGGAAAAAAAATTACTATACGGTGTGCTTCAAATTCACTCATTATCACTCATCTGTGCTCCTACTGGAGATAAAAAATTGGTGATATTGAGATATTAGTAATATGTTTTAAAAAACATTATTTAAATCGGCAGTTATCCTCTTATATTTAATGACTTTTTATTTATGTATGGTATATTGTGTATTTTTAAAGATCACACTGCCTATGTGGAATTTAAAGGGTGTGACACGACTTGACTAATAGGGAACCTGCCCTAAATAAAAATGGCTCTTTGTTTTCCTTAAGAAGCAGAGACAAAGAAAGTTTTGTACAAAAATATTACACCTGAAGAAGACTAGTGGCGTAACAAAATAAAATAATAATAATCTAATACCGTATATACTCGCGTATAAGCCGAGTTTTTCAGCCCAAAAATTGGGCTGAAAAGTCCCCCCCTCGGCTTATACGCGAGTCACTGTATACTGTATACAATGTATACAATATACAGTGCCCCCATCTATATACAGCCCCCCGCCGCAATCCTGTAAAGGAATAGGTTAGTATACTTATCCATCCGCTGCAGCTGTCCCGCCGCCATCGCGATTCAGCATCTTCCGACTTCAGCGTCTCGCGTCTCCTTCCGATGGTCGCAGGCAATGACGTCATTGCCTGTGCGACCGAGGAGGAAACCGGAAGAAGACGCGAGACGCTGAAGTCGGAAGATGCTGAATCGCGATGGTGGCGGGACAGCTGCAGCGGATGGATAAGTATACTAACCTATTCCTTTACAGGATTGCAGCGGGGGCCTGTATATAGATGGGGGGGCCTGTATATACTCTGGGCATATATATGTGGGGCTGCTGTATACTACCACTGGGGCTATATTTACCTGTGGGCTGCTGTATACTACCACTGGGGCTATATTTACCTGTGGGGCTGCTGTATACTACCACTGGGGCTCTATATACCTGTGGGGCTGCTGTATACTACCACTGGGCTCTATATACCTGTGGGGCTGCTGTATACTACCACTGGGGCTGTATTTACCTGTGGGGCTGCTGTATACTACCACTGGGGCTGCTGTATACTACCACTGGGCTGTATTTACCTGTGGGGCTGCTGTATACTACCACTGGGGCTGTATATACCTGTGGGGCTGCTGTATACTACCACTGGGCTATATTTACCTGTGGGGCTGCTGTATACTACCACTGGGGCTCTATATACCTGTGGGGCTGCTGTATACTACCACTGGGGCTCTATATACCTGTGGGGCTGCTGTATACTACCACTGGGGCTGTATTTACCTGTGGGGCTGCTGTATACTACCACTGGGGCTGTATTTACCTGTGGGGCTGCTGTATACTACCACTGGGGCTGTATTTACCTGTGGGGCTGCTGTATACTACCACTGGGGCTGTATATACCTGTGGGGCTGCTGTATACTACCACTGGGGCTGTATATACCTCTGGGGCTGCTGTATACCACACTGTTGAGGGCTGTATACCTGTGCTGGGGTCCAGCCTCGGCTTATACACGAGTCAATAGGTTTTTCCAGATTTTTGGGGCAAAAGTAGGGGGGTCGGCTTATACACGGGTCGGCTTATACACGAGTATATACGGTATATAAAGCTGAATGTGTGTGTGTATATATGTGTGTATGTATGTCCGGGATTGGCATCTACACCGTCGCAACTACAGCCACAACATTTTGCACAGTCACACGTCTGGACCCCGAGAGCGTCATAGGCTATATTGTGAAGGCGAAATTTTAACCCTGCGCGTTCCAGTTCACCAAACAATTTTGCCCCTATCTACATAATGGGGAAAAAGTGACAGTTACCAGTTGACAGTTGTGAATGATAGGGGCTTAATAATAGCACCAAAGACTAACAGCACATACCAGCATATAGTCACTAAGGTGGGGCCCCAACATGAGATATTCACCACGCTTGGGACATGTATACACACACTACACGCACACAAAGAGTAACAGCAAGTGTATAGTCGCTAAGGTGCAGCCCCAATATTGGATACTCACCACGCACCCGAACAAACACACACCACAAAGAGACACACACACAACACAGAGACACACACCCCCACCCCCACGGGACACCCACACCACAAAGAGACACACACAACAGAAACACACACCACTTCCCCCACAGGGACATACACACCCTATAGGGACACATGCACTCACCCCACAGGGACACACACTCACACTCACCCCAGGGACACACACACCACACAGACAGACACAGATGTGCACAAATTACCTCACACAACTCGCCTCATACGTGTGCTATCTTTAATTTCCAAACATAAACATCTGATTAAAAACAGCCAATGTGCAACACGTGCCATATAGGGAATTAAGGCAGATGTAAGCCACATGAGCTGTCTATTATGTGTATGTGCGAGGTAACATATACTGCCCGGCAGGGGGAGGGTTTACTGTTGGCTGGAGATTTATTAGGCTGCCTATAGCAACCAATCACAGCTCAGCTTCTATTTTCTTACAGGTCATTAATATGACATATTCAAATTCTATTTTGTTATAGCTAACATCAGTTATTAATTAACCCGGGCGTAGCCGGGTACTACAGCTAGTAATAAATAAAATTGATATTAGATAATTACATCAGCATACCACCGATCTCTGGCAGCGCACTGGACCTGGAAAAAACCTTCAGGCTGAAGGCACACTGTGCGAGGGAAACTCACATTGCACTCGGACCAGTGTTACCCTATCAGGCAGGGCACACTGGTGCGAGTCCCCCGCACTCAACTCGCATTGCGAGTCAGAAGCGAGTGCAGTCGCAGCATGCTGCAACTGTACGTGATTCTGACGTGCGAGAGGGCAATGCCAGTGTATGGGGGTGAGAAAATCTCACCCCCCATAAAGCACACTCTGCGATATTCGCACGAGTGTACTGCCAAAATTGCTTTAAACTCGCCAGCTGTCAAAGCCATCGAGTTTAAAATAACCGCTTTCCCAGTACAGTAATGAATCATCTTGCACCGCTGTGTCAGCGGTGCAAGATGATTAATAAGCACCCAGCTGCTGGCCGCCTATTTGTAATTTTCAGGGTTAAACTGCATATGCAGCATCTGTGCGGCATATCAGCACAGATGCTGCATATGCGTAATTGAGCCCGAGAATCAAGGGTTAATGTGTTCAAAATATGTTGGCACCATGTCTCCAGGGAGTGATCACCCTCCCTAGAGACATGGTGCCTTAATTTATTGGTAGTTCAGGGGTTAATTGCTATATTTCTGGCAAGCCAGTAATTGTTGGCTTTGCCAGTTCATTTATAAAAGCCGCCGGTCACCAGAGTTTCAATGTGCCCTGGCCGTGGAGCTCATGCTTAAGTCTTCAGCACCATGGAGAGCGGTGGATACAGTGCGCAATTAGCGTAAGTACCTGGGACAGCTCCTTATTCAGGACGCTGGCCAGCAATGTACTTGCGCTAATTGCGTAGCATACCGGCGCACTCACTGACAGGACCCGCCGGATTTTATGAATGAACTGGCGAAGCCGATAATTACCGGCTTGCCAGAAATATAGCGATTAACCCCTAAAATACGAATGAATTAAGGCAGCATGTCTTTAGGGAGGGTGGTCACTCCCTGGAGACATGGTGCCAACATATTTTGAACACATTAACCCTTGATTCTCGGGGTTAATTACTGCATATGCAGCATCTGTGCTGATATGCCGCACAGATGCTGCATATGCAGTTTAACCCCGAAAATTACAAATAGGTGCCCAGCAGCTGGGTGCTTATCAATTATCTTGCACCGCTGACACAGCGGTGCAAGATGATTCATTACTGTACCAGGAAACCGCCAGATTCATACTCTGCAGCTTTGACAGCCGCGCAGTTTGAATATGCCGGTAAATGCTGTCCACGGTCCTGAAGTTTGCTTCAGGACCGCGGACAGCATCACACTCACATGCAGCACTCAGGCAGCCCACTCTCATCACACTCGCAGCAGACTCACATGCATACAGTCAGGCACACTCACCCACACGCACCACACCACCCCAAAACAAGCATTACACTCTCATCACTGTCGTGCATCAAACACGCAACAAATTCATTACAACCTTTGAGTCTGTCCAGATTTAAATCTGCCAGGATTTATGCTTCACGACAAGATCTGAGGAATTGTTACATTTGCAGAGACAGTAAGGACACCAGGTCTCAGAACTTGCATATAAATAGGGACCATAAAAACTTTCACACCACTAGGATTTTTTCTCTAAGCTTGGTTTATTTAAACGGAACCTGTCAGATCATTTATACCCCCCCAGCTATCACTGTTTGTACCTGCTGCTTCATGGTACTATTCTAATCATCCCTGTCTGAGCTAAAAGTGTAATGTTAAAACTGATGCTAAAGCCATAGCCCATAATGATTTTGCTTGCTTAGCTCCACCCACTATGGTCACATGATGGAGACATCACACAGGTCCTTTATACAGACAGGTGTTCAGTGAATAAACTATTAACCTGCCAGATAGAATACGTCCTCCAAGGTGTAGTCTGACTGCCTCATTCACATAGGAAAATGTAAGTGTAGAAATACTTTTTTTTTCTTCTTGTAACAATACACTGTGAGCTCAGACAGGGATGATTAGAATAGTACTATGAAGCTGCAGGTACAGACAGTGATAGGTGGGGGTGCGTAAATGATCTGAAAGGTTTCTTTTAGGCTGCCTTCACACTACGGATTTTTTAAATCCGATGCTGTCCGATAAAAATCAGACAGCATCGGACCGATTTTGGGCCCCATGCAGCCCTATGGGCATCGGACCGAATCGGATGTGTCCTAAATGGCATCCGATTTGGTCCGATCCAATTCTGTCCGATTTTTTTATCGGTGCAAAAATCGGAGCATGCTCCGATTTTTGCACCGAAAATAAAATCGGATCGGACCAAATCGGATGGCATTTAGTGCACATCCGATTTGGTCCGATCATTTTATCATAGGGCCTTATGGAGCAGGGTCCGAGGAAACATCTGATGTCTCCTCGAACCCGATTTTACTGTACTGAGCATGCTCAGTACAGTAAAAATGCTTCAAACTGGAAGGCAGGGTTAAAAAAAAAAAAAGTTTTTGCTCACCTATCCCGGAGGCCCCCGCCGGCTCCCGGTGTCTGCAGAGCAGAGATCTTCTACTTCTGTACAGGACCTGCGGTGATGTCACAGTCACGTGACTGCAGGTTACCATGGTGTAACCTGCTGTCACGTGACTGTGACATCACCGCAGGTCCTGTACTGCAGTAGAAGACCTCTGCAGACACCGGGAGCCTGCGGGAGCCGGCGGGGGCCTCCGGGATAGGTGAGCATAAACTTTTTTTTTTTTTTAGCACGGAGGCTACGATTTAATGCCGGAATCGGATGCCTATTTGGCATCCGATTCCAGGCATCAGAAGGGAGCCGATGCTGTCCGAATTTATCGGACAGTATCGGCTCCCTTCAAAACCGTAATGTGAAAGTAGCCTTAAATGTCCATTTATTAAACCTTACATCTGTTCTGGTTGTGTGTATATATTCTTGTTTCTTCTAATGTCTTGCCATACCCTGCCTGATGAAGAGAGATAGGTTGTCTCGAAAGCTTGCTGCTTTGTAATTTCAAATTACTTTATTTTTGTTAGCCATTAAAAGGTATCACAACTATAAGATAGATTATTATTATGTTTTTCCCACTTGGATCATTCATTTTTTCATCTGGCTAACAAGGTACAAAACATTTTTTTCTTCTGACACATAGAAGACATTCCACAATATTTCCCAAGTGCTACAACATAACAGGGATCTAATGCCTTCTTCTCCCACCACAATGATCGGTGCATGCACCTCACCCTGAGGAGCGTTGTGGGTGACCAATCTTCACCAGTCTCATGAGGTCTACTTGCAGTCACTGGGTGGCATTATTCTGGGTAAAAGCCAAAGCAAAGCAGTGGGTACAACTATCCTCAGCCGAGGTGATGAGGGGTCAGGACAGATCATTGATGGGCCACAGATAACACGGTCTGGGCTGAGTCACCCGCTGCCGTTACACTCAGCAGTGCTGTGTGCCCTCCACTGCCATTACACTCAGCAGTGCTGTGTGTCCCCACTGCCATTACACTCAGCAGTGCTGTGTGTCCCCACTGCCATTACACTCAGCAGTGATGTGTGCCCTCCACTGCCAATACACTCTGCAGTCCTGTGTGTCCCCACTGCCATTACACTCAGCAGTGCTGTGTGTCCCCACTGTCATTACACTCAGCAGTGCTGTGTGTCCCCACTGCCATTACACTCAGCAGTGCTGTGTGTCCCCACTGCCATTACACTCAGCAGTGCTGTGTGTCCCCACTGCCATTACACTCAGCAGTGCTGTGTGTCCCCACTGTCATTACACTCAGCAGTGCTGTGTGCCCTCCACTGCCATTACACTCAGCAGTGCTGTGTGTCCCCACTGACATTACACTCAGCAGTGCTGTGTGTCCCCACTGCCATTACACTCAGCAGTGCTGTGTGTCCCCACTGCCATTACACTCAGCAGTGCTGTGTGTCCCCACTGTCATTACACTCAGCAGTGCTGTGTGTCCCCACTGCCATTACACTCAGCAGTGCTGTGTGTCCTCCACTGTCATTACACTCAGCGGTCCTGTGTGTCCTCCACTGCCATTACACTCAGCAGTCCTGTGTGTCCTCCACTGCCATTTCACTCAGCAGTCCTGTGTGTCCCCACTGACATTACACTCAGCAGTGCTGTGTGCCCTCCACTGCCATTACACTCAGCAGTGCTGTGTGTCCCCACTGCCATTACACTCAGCAGTGCTGTGTGTCCCCACTGCCATTACACTCAGCAGTGATGTGTGCCCTCCACTGCCAATACACTCTGCAGTCCTGTGTGTCCCCACTGCCATTACACTCAGCAGTGCTGTGTGTCCCCACTGTCATTACACTCAGCATGCTGTGTGTCCCCACTGCCATTACACTCAGCAGTGCTGTGTGTCCCCACTGCCATTACACTCAGCAGTGCTGTGTGTCCCCACTGCCATTACACTCAGCAGTGCTGTGTGTCCCCACTGTCATTACACTCAGCAGTGCTGTGTGCCCTCCACTGCCATTACACTCAGCAGTGCTGTGTGTCCCCACTGACATTACACTCAGCAGTGCTGTGTGTCCCCACTGCCATTACACTCAGCAGTGCTGTGTGTCCCCACTGCCATTACACTCAGCAGTGCTGTGTGTCCCCACTGTCATTACACTCAGCAGTGCTGTGTGTCCCCACTGCCATTACACTCAGCAGTGCTGTGTGTCCTCCACTGTCATTACACTCAGCGGTCCTGTGTGTCCTCCACTGCCATTACACTCAGCAGTCCTGTGTGTCCTCCACTGCCATTTCACTCAGCAGTCCTGTGTGTCCCCACTGACATTACACTCAGCAGTGCTGTGTATCCCCCACTGCCATTACACTACGCAGTCCTGTGTGTCCTCCACTACCATTACACTCAGCAGTGCTGTGTCCCCCCAATGTCATTACACTCAGCAGTGCTGTGTCCCCCCAATGTCAATACACACAGCGGTCCTGTGTGTCTCCACTGCCATTACACTCAGCAGTCCTGTGTGTCCCCACTGTCATTACACTCAGCAGTCCTGTCTGTCCCCACTGAAATTACACTCAGCAGTCCTGTGTGTCCCCACTGTAAATTACAATCAGCAGTCCTGTGTGTCTTCCACTGTCATTACACTCAGCAGTCCTGTGTGTGCCCCCACTGTCATTACACTTAGCGTTCTGTGTGTCCCCACTGCCATTACACTCAGCAGTTCTGTGTGTCCCCACTGTAATTATAATCAGCAGTCCTGTGTGTCCTCCACTGCCATTACACTCAGCAGTATGTGTGTCCCTCCTGCACAATACACTCTGCAGTCCTGTGTGTCCTCCACTGCCATTACACTCAGCAGTCCTGTGTGTCCCCACTGACATTACACTCAGCAGTCCTGTGTGTCCCCACTGACATTACACTCTGCAGTCCTGTGTGTCCCCACTGACATTACACTCTGCAGTGCTGTGTGTCCCCACTGCCATTACACTCTGCAGTCCTGTGTGTCCCCCTGACATTACACTCAGCAGTCCTGTGTGTCCCACTGACATTACACTCTGCAGTCCTGTGTGTCCCCACTGACATTACACTCTGCAGTCCTGTGTGTCCCCACTGCCATTACACTCAGCAGTCCTGTGTGGTCCCCCACTGACATTACACTCATGCAGTCCTGTGTGTCCCCACTGACATTACACTCTGCAGTCCTGTGTGTCCCCACTGCCTTTACACTCAGCAGTGCTGTGTGCCCTCCACTGCCATTACACTCAGCATGCTGTGTGTCCCCACTGCCATTACACTCAGCAGTGCTGTGTGTCCCCACTGCCATTACACTCAGCAGTGCTGTGTGTCCCCACTGTCATTACACTCAGCAGTGCTGTGTGTCCCCACTGCCATCACACTCAGCAGTGCTGTGTGTCCCCACTGTCATTACACTCAGCAGTGCTGTGTGCCCTCCACTGCCATTACACTCAGCAGTGCTGTGTTTCCCCACTGCCATTACACTCAGCAGTGCTGTGTGTCCCCACTGCCATTACACTCAGCAGTTCTGTGTGTCCCCACTGCCATTACACTCAGCAGTGCTGTGTGTCCCCACTGTCATTACACTCAGCAGTGCTGTGTGTCCCCACTGCCATTTACACTCAGCAGTGCTGTGTGTCCCCACTGTCATTACACTCAGCAGTGCTGTGTGTCCTCCACTGCCATTTCACTCAGCAGTCCTGTGTGTCCCCACTGCCATTATCACTCAGCGGTCCTGTGTGTCCTCCACTGCCATTACACTCAGCAGTCCTGTGTGTCTCCACTGCCATTTCACTAGCAGTCCTGTGTGTCCACTGACATTATACTCAGCAGTGCTGTGTATCCCCCACTGCCATTACACTCCGCAGTCCTGTGTTCCCCACTACCATTACACTCCAGCAGTGCTGTGTGTCCCCAATGTCATTACACTCAGCAGTGCTGTGTGTCCCCCCAATGTCATTACACTCAGCGTCCTGTGTGTCCTCCACTGCCATTACACTCAGCAGTGCTGTGTATCCCCCACTGCCATTACACTCAGCAGTGATGTGTGCCCTCACTGCCATTACGCTCAGCAGTCTGTGTGTCCCCACTGCCATTACACTCAGCAGTCCTGTGTGTCCCCACTGACATTACACTCAGCAGTCCTGTGTGTCCCCACTGACATTACACTCAGCAGTCCTGTGTGTCCCCACTGACATTACACTCAGCGGTCCTGTGTGTCCCCACTGACATTACACTCAGCAGTCCTGTGTGTCCCCACTGACATTACACTCAGCAGTCCTGTGTGTCCCCACTGTCATTACACTCAACAGTCCTGTGTGTCCCCACTGACATTACACTCAGCAGCTGCTGTGTATCCCCCGCTGCCATTACACTCAGTAGTCATGTGTGTGCCCACTAACATAACACTCAGGAGTCCTGTGTGTCCCCACTGACATTACACTCGGTAGTCCTGTGTGTGCCCACTAACATAACACTCAGGAGTCCTGTGTGTCCCAATTGACTTTACACTCTGAAGTCCTGTGTGTCCCCACTGTCAATACACTCAGCAGTCCTGTTTGTTCCCACTTACATTACACTCAGCAGTCCTATGTGTCCCCACTGACATTACACTCTGCAGTCCTATGTGTCCCCCACTGTCATTACAATCGCAGTCCTGTGTGTGCCCACTGTCATTACACTCAGTAGTCCTGTGTGTGCCCACTAACATAACACTCAGGAGTCCTGTGTGTCCCCACTGACATTACACTCAGTAGTCCTGTGTGCCCACTAACATAACACTCAGGAGTCCTGTGTGTCCCACTGCCATTACACTCAGCAGTGCTGTGTGTCCCCACTGCCATTACACTCTGCAGTCCTGTGTGTCCCCACTGCCATTACACTCTGCAGTCCTGTGGTCCCCACTGCCATTACACTCTGCAGTCCTGTGTGTCCCCACTGCCATTACACCTCGCAGTCCTGTGTGTCCCCACTGCCATTACACTCAGCAGTCCTGTGTGTCCTCCACTGCCATTACACTCAGCAGTCCTGTGTGTCCCCACTGTAATTACAATCAGCAGTCCTGTGTGTCCCCACTGTAATTACACTCAGCAGTCCTGTGTGTCTTCCACTGCATTACACTCAGCAGTCCTGTGTGTGCCCCACTGTCATTACACTTAGCGTTCTGTGTGTCCCCACTGCCATTACACTCAGCAGTTCTGTGTGTCCCCACTGTAATTATAATCAGCAGTCCTGTGTGTCCTCCACTGCCATTACACTCAGCAGTGATGTGTGCCCTCCACTGCCAATTACACTCTGCAGTCTTGTGTGTCCTCCACTGCCATTACACTCAGCTGTCCTGTGTGTCCCCACTGACATTACACTCAGCAGTCCTGTGTGTCCCCACTGACATTACACTCAGCAGTGCTGTGTGTCCCCACTGACATTACACTCAGCAGTGCTGTGTGTCCCCACTGCCATTACACTCTGCAGTCCTGTGTGTCCCCACTGACATTACACTCTGCAGTCCTGTGTGTCCCCACTGCCATTACACTCAACAGTCCTGTGTGTCCCCACTGTCATTACACTCTGCAGTCCTGTGTGTCCCCACTGTCATTACACTCAGCATCCTGTGTTTCCCCACTGTCATTACACTCAGCAGTCCTGTGTCCCCACTGCCATTACACTCAGCAGTGCTGTGTGTCCCCACTGCCATTACACTCAGCAGTCCTGTGTGTCCCCCCTATCATTATACTCAGCAGTCCTGTGTGTCCCCACTGTCATTACACTCAGCAGTCCTGTGTCCCCACTGCCATTACACTCAGCAGTGCTGTGTGTCCCCACTGCCATTACACTCAGCAGTCCTGTGTGTCCCCACTGCCATTACACTCAGCAGTCCTGTGTGTCCCCACTGCCATTACACTCAGCAGTGCTGTGTGTCCCCACTGTCATTACACTCAGCGGTCCTGTGTGTCCCCACTGCTCTTACACTCAGCAGTGCTGTTGTCCCCACTGTCATTACACTCAGCAGTCCTGTCTGTCCCCACTGCCATTACACTCAGCAGTCCTGTGTGTCCCCACTGTCAATACACTCAGCAGTCCTGTGTGTCCCCACTGTCAATACACTCGCATCCTGTGTGTCCCCACTTCAATACACTCTGCAGTCCTGTGTGTCCCCACTGACATTACACTCTGCAGTCCTGTGTGTCCCCACTGACATTACACTCAGCAGTCCTGTGTGTCCCCACTGCATTACACTCAGCAGTCCTGTGTGTCCCCACTGTCATTACACTCAGCAGTCCTGTGTGTACCCCACTGTCCATTACACTCTGCAGTCCTGTGTGTCCCCACTGTCATTACACTCAGCAGTCCTGTGTGTCCCACTGTCATTACACTCAGCAGTCCTGTGTGTCCCCACTGTCATTACACTCAGCACTCCTGTGTGTCCCCACTGCCATTACACTCAGCGGTCCTGTGTGTCCCCACTGTCATTACACTCAGCGTCCTGTGTGTCCCCACTGTCATTACACTCAGCATCCTGTGTGTCCCCACTGCCATTACACTCAGCAGTCCTGTGTGTCCCCACTGTCATTACACTCAGCAGTCCTGTGTGTCCCCACTGACATTACACTCTGCAAGTCCTGTGTGTCCCCACTGACATTACACTCTGCAGTCCTGTGTGTCCCCACTGTCATTACACTCTGCAGTCCTGTGTCCCCACTGCCATTACACTCGCAGTCCTGTGTGTCCCCACTGCCATTACTACTCAGCGTCCTGTGTGTCCCCACTGCCATTACACTCTGCAGTCCTGTGTGTCCCCACTGTCATTAACTCAGCGGTCCTGTGTGTCCCCACTGACATTACACTCAGCAGTGTTGTGTGTCCCCACTGACATTACACTCAGCAGTCCTGTGTGTCCCCACTGCCATTACACTCAGCAGTCCTGTGTGTCCCCACTGCATTACACTCAGCAGTCCTGTGTGTCCCCACTGTCATTATACTCAGCAGTGCTGTGGCCCTCCCACTGCATTACACTCAGCAGTGCTGTGTGTCCCCACTGCCTTTACACTCTGCAGTGTCTGTGTGTCCCCACTGACATTACACTCAGCAGTCCTGTGTGTCCCCACTGCCATTACACTCTGCAGTCCTGTGTGTCCCCACTGTCATTATACTCAGCGTCCTGTGTGTCCCCACTGCCATTTACACTCTGCAGTCCTGTGTGTCCCCACTGTCATTATACTCAGCGGTCCTGTGTGTCCCCACTGACATTACACTCAGCAGTGTTGTGTGTCCCCACTGACATTACACTCAGCAGTCCTGTGTGTCCCCACTGCCATTACACTCAGCAGTCCTGTGTGTCCCCACTGCCATTACACTCAGCAGTCCTGTGTGTCCCCACTGTCATTATACTCAGCAGTGCTGTGGGCCCTCCACTGTCATTACACTCAGCAGTGCTGTGTGTCCCCACTGCCTTTACACTCTGCAGTGTTGTGTGTCCCCACTGACATTACACTCAGCAGTCCTGTGTGTCCCCACTGCCATTACACTCTGCAGTCCTGTGTGTCCCCACTGTCATTATACTCAGCGGTCCTGTGTGTCCCCACTGCCTTTACACTCAGCAGTGCTGTGTGTCCCCACTGTCATTACACTCAGCAGTCCTGTGTGTCCCCACTGCCATTACACTCAGCAGTGCTGTGTGTCCCCACTGTCATTACACTCAGCAGTCCTGTGTGTCCCCACTGCCATTACACTCTGCAGTCCTGTGTGTCCCCACTGTCATTATACTCAGCAGTCCTGTGTGTCCCCACTGACATTACACTCTGCAGTCCTGTGTGTCCCCACTGTCATTACACTCTGCAGTCCTGTGTGTCCCCACTGACATTACACTCTGCAGTCCTGTGTGTCCCCACTGTCATTATACTCAGCAGTCCTGTGTGTCCCCACTGACATTACACTCTGCAGTCCTGTGTGTCCCCACTGTCATTACACTCTGCAGTCCTGTGTGTCCCCACTGACATTACACTCTGCAGTCCTGTGTGTCCCCACTGTCCTTATACTCAGCAGTCCTGTGTGTCCCCACTGCCATTACACTCTGCAGTCCTGTGTGTCCCCACTGCCATTACACTCAGCAGTCCTGTGTGTCCCCACTGACATTACACTCAGCAGTGCTGTGTGCCCTCCACTGCCATTATACTCAGCGGTCCTGTGTGTCCCCACTGTCATTATACTCAGCGGTCCTGTGTGTCCCCACTGTCATTATACTCAGCAGTCCTGTGTGTCCCCACTGCCATTACACTCTGCAGTCCTGTGTCCCCACTGTCATTACACTCAGCAGTCCTGTGTGTCCCCACTGCCATTACACTCAGCAGTCCTGTGTGTCCCCACTGACATTACACTCAGCAGTGCTGTGTGTCCCCACTGTCATTACACTCAGCAGTCCTGTGTGTCCCCACTGACATTACACTCAGCAGTGCTGTGTGTCCCCACTGTCATTACACTCAGGAGTCCTGTGTGTCCCCACTGTCATTACACTCAGCAGTCCTGTGTGTCCCCACTGACATTACACTCAGCAGTGCTGTGTGTCTTCCACTGTCATTACACTCAGCAGTGCTGTGTGTCCCCACTGTCATTACACTCAGCAGTCCTGTGTGTCCCCACTGACATTACACTCAGCAGTGCTGTGTGTCCCCACTGTCATTACACTCAGGAGTCCTGTGTGTCCCCACTGTCATTACACTCAGCAGTCCTGTGTGTCCCCACTGTCATTACACTCAGCAGTCCTGTGTGTCCCCACTGCCATTACACTCTGCAGTCCTGTGTCCCCACTGTCATTACACTCAGCAGTCCTGTGTGTCCCCACTGACATTACACTCAGCAGTGCTGTGTGTCCCCACTGTCATTACACTCAGCAGTCCTGTGTGTCCCCACTGACATTACACTCAGCAGTGCTGTGTGTCCCCACTGTCATTACACTCAGGAGTCCTGTGTGTCCCCACTGTCATTACACTCAGCAGTCCTGTGTGTCCCCACTGACATTACACTCAGCAGTGCTGTGTGTCTTCCACTGTCATTACACTCAGCAGTGCTGTGTGTCCCCACTGTCATTACACTCAGCAGTCCTGTGTGTCCCCACTGACATTACACTCAGCAGTCCTGTGTGTCCCCACTGTCATTACACTCAGGAGTCCTGTGTGTCCCCACTGTCATTACACTCAGCAGTGCTGTGTGCCCTCCACTGCCATTATACTCAGCGGTCCTGTGTGTCCCCACTGTCATTATACTCAGCGGTCCTGTGTGTCCCCACTGCCTTTACACTCAGCAGTGTTGTGTGCCGCCCACTAGAGGGCACAATAACACACATCCATCTTTCCCTCAGAGCAGCGGGCAGCTTGGTCCAGGCAGGTCATCTACGAAGCTGAGTGCCAAGGCAATATGCAGCACTAACCGCCCAGCCCAGAGCTCAGCGGAGGGCAGACCTGGCGGAAGTAGTCACAGCCGCAGCCCCGCCACGATTGGTTATTCATTGACAAGTGTCCCCACCCAGCCGCCGCCAATTCCTTACCACTCTGACGTCACGACGCAGTAGGCTGGGGTTCGCTGCCTGCGCATGCGCAGAGTGCGTCACCGGCCGGACGTAGAGCGAGAAACCTCGAGAGAGAAGAGACACCGGGGTGACAACCGAGTGTGTGGAGGTACGTGATCTCCCCTGAGAGCTAAGTGCTCTGTCCGCCGGAGCACGGACAGCATGGTGCTACTACACATTCAGCTGCTTGTCTTTTGGAGACACAGGGAAGTACAATGACAGCCCAGAGTTCTTCACTGCCTGCTCTAGTATGTTCCTTGACCCTGCCACAAGGGGGAGCTACAGAGCAGGGTCTGGCTTATATCATGGAGTCTATATTGCCATATAGTGATGACTCCTTACTGTCCTGTATCAGGACTGTCTCATGGTGGACTATATTACTATATAGTGGTGTCTCCTCACTGTCCTGTATCAGGACTGTCACATGGTGGACTATATTGCTATACAGTGATGTCTCCTCACTGTCCTGTATCAGGACTGTCACATGGTGGACTATATTACTATACAGTGGTGTCTCCTCACTGTCCTGTATCAGGACTGTCACATGGTGGACTATATTACTATACAGTGGTGTCTCCTCACTGTCCTGTATCAGGACTGTCACATGGTGGACTATATTACTATTAACAGTGGTGTCTCCTCACTGTCCTGTATCAGGACTGTCACATGGTGGACTATATTACTATACAGTGGTGTCTCCTCACTGTCCTGTATCAGGACTGTCACATACTGGACTATATTACTATACAGTGGTGTCTCCTCACTGTCCTGTATCAGGACTGTCACATGGTGGACTATATTACTATACAGTGGTGTCTCCTCACTGTCCTGTATCAGGACTGTCACATGGTGGACTATATTGCTATACAGTGATGTCTCCTCACTGTCCTGTATCAGGACTGTCACATGGTGGACTATATTACTATACAGTGGTGTCTCCTCACTGTCCTGTATCAGGACTGTCACATGGTGGACTATATTACTATACAGTGGTGTCTCCTCACTGTCCTGTATCAGGACTGTCACATGGTGGACTATATTACTATACAGTGGTGTCTCCTCACTGTCCTGTATCAGGACTGTCACATGGTGGACTATATTACTATACAGTGGTGTCTCCTCACTGTCCTGTATCAGGACTGTCACATGGTGGACTATATTACTATACAGTGGTGTCTCCTCACTGTCCTGTATCAGGACTGTCACATGGTGGACTATATTACTATATAGTGGTGTCTCCTCACTGTCCTGTATCAGGACTGTCACATACTGGACTATATTACTATATAGTGGTGTCTCCTCACTGTCCTGTATCAGGACTGTCACATACTGGACTATATTACTATACAGTGGTGTCTCCTCACTGTCCTGTATCAGGACTGTCACATGGTGGACTATATTACTATATAGTGGTGTCTCCTCACTGTCCTGTATCAGGACTGTCACATACTGGACTATATTACTATATAGTGGTGTCTCCTCTCTGTCCTGTATCAGGACTGTCACATGGTGGACTATATTACTATATAGTGGTGTCTCCTCACTGTCCTGTATCAGGACTGTCACATGGTGGACTATATTACTATACAGTGGTGTCTCCTCACTGTCCTGTATCAGGACTGTCACATGGTGGACTATATTACTAGATAGTGGTGTCTCCTCACTGTCTTATATCAGGACTGTCACATGGTGGACTATATAGTGGTGTCTCCTCACTGTCTTATATCAGGACTGTCACATGGAAAACTATAGCTCTGGCAAAAATTAAGAGACCACTGCAAAATGTTCAGTTTCTCTTATTTTCATCTTTATAGGTATATTTTTGAGTAAATGTACATTGTTCTTTTATAATATAAACTACTGACATGTCTCCGAAATTCAAAGCTAAAAATTTTGTATTTATTCGCAGCAAATGAGAAATCGTCAAAATAATTAAAAAGAAACAGTGCTTTCAGACCTCAAATAATGCAAAGAAAATAAGTTCATATTCATTTAGAAACAACAATACTAATGTTTTACCTCAGAAACAGTTCAGAAATCAATATTTGGTGGAATACCCATGATGTTTAATCACAGCTTTCATGCGTCTTGGCATGCTTTCCACCAGTGTTTCACACTGCTTTTGGGTGACTTTATACTACTCCTGGCACAAAAGTTTAAAGGGAACCTGTTACCACCTTTTGGGCTTTTAAACTGCCCACCAACTGCTTACACACAATGTAAATGGGGGTTCTAGCAACCCCTCTATGTGTCCAGATGTGCACCTTATACCAGAGAAAATAACTTATTCTGTCCAGCGCGGTCTCCTTTTTAAAGGAAACCTGTCACCTGGATCTAAGCCCCTACACTATCACTACCTGTCCCTGCACCTTCCTAGCTGCTCCCTAACTATCCCTCTCTGAGCTAATTCTGCCCTATAGAACAGCAGAAAAATAACTTATAACTTATAGAAGTCCCTGAGGCTGGGGACTGAAAAGGCGGCCCCAGGCTCCATTCTGCCCCTCCTCAATGCAGCAGCACACACCCTGCTGGGCGGCGTTATTCTTTCTTCATCGCCGCCTCCTCCATTTGGAATCCCCTGCTTGCTTTACACCTATCATGTTGTGGTGATGTGACCTCGATGTGTCCCCTGACCGGGACACAGCATATGGGAGATTGGATCTTCTGCTCGGTAGCAGCACACGCAGGGTAAGCTGCTACTGGAGCTGAGCACTGACGCCCAGGTGTGCAGGTGAATAGCAGATGATATGAGCTGCCCCGGGCTGTGGGGAGGGGGTGGAGTGTGTCAGGACAGCAGTAAGAGCTGCTGTGTAGAGAGAGCTGTGTGAAGATTTAACACAACCTGTCAGCTCTCTCAGAGTGGACGTTCATGAGGCTAATGAGCGGACGGTGAGGAGAGAAAGGTTGTGTGCTGACCTAACACAGCCTACCCGGGGGAAGGTACAGAGCTTCTATTTTAGCTGTTGGGATTGTATGAGGTTGTACTCGGCTGCGCCCTGGAACCTGGAGGTCTGTGAATACCTGAACTGTGCCATTAAACTGTGTGCTGTGTGAGTAAATACCTGGGTCACTGCCTTCTGTCGTGCCGATCCTAACTGCTACCTTACAGTGTAAAGGGGGTGGGAGATTCCAAATGGAGGAGGTGGCGATGAAGAAAGAATAACGCCGCCCAGCGGGGCATGTGCTGCTGCATCGAGGAGGGCAGAATGGAGCCTGGGCCTGCCTTTTCAGTCCCCAGCCTCAGGGACTTCTGTAAGTTATAAGTTATTTTTCTGCTGTTTTATAGGGCGGATTTAGCTCAGAGGGATAGATAGGGAGAAGCTAGGAAGGTGCAGGGACAGGTAGTGATAGTGTAGGGGCTTAGATCCAGGTGACGGGTTCCCTTTAAGTCCAGGAGGCTGCTCTCTGGTCCTGGAGGATTATGTCCTCACCTCCCCCTGGCTTCAAAACCCGCCTTGTATTTTTTAAAATTGCCGCTCCCATCTGTCACCAGCGCTTGACTGACAGCCGCACTCGCGCCTGCACGCGCTCGATTGAAGATAGTGCTAACATGTTGCGAGATTTGTGAAGTGTCGCGAGACATCGGCACTATGTTCAACGGAGCATGGACACCCGGGTGCTCCACTGCGCAGGCGTTAGTGCGGCTTTCACTCAAGCGCCGGTCACAGATGGGGGTGGCAATTAAAAAATACAAGACGGGTTTTGCAGATGGGGGGCAGCAAGGACATAATCCACCAGGCCCAGAAAGCAGCCTTCCGGGCTTAATAGGAGGCCAGCGCTGGACAGAATAAGTTATTTTCTGAGGTATGAGGGGCATGTCTGGGCACTTAGAGGGTTTGCTAGAACCCCATTTACATTATGTGTAAACTGGTGGGCACAGTTTAAAATGCCCAAAGGGGGTGACAGGATCCCTTAAAGGGGCACGTCACACACACAGATATCTGTGCAGATATTGTTCACAGATCTCTGGTTGCAGTGAAATCATGGACACATTGTTCTATTTTGTGGCCATGTACAAATGTAACAATGTGTCCATGATTTCACTGCAACCAGAGATTTGCCAACAATATCTGCACAGATATCTGTGTGTGTGACGTGGCCCTAAGCAGTACTTCTTTGTTTGATGGCTTGTGACTATCCATCTTCCTCTTGATTACATTCCAGAGGTCTTTCAATGAGGTTTAAGTCTGGAGATTGGGCTGGCCATAACAGTGTCTTGATGCGGTGCGCCTTCATCCACGCGTTGAGTGACCTTGCAGTGTGGCATGAGGCATTGTCTTGCTGGAAAAAAGTTATCAGAGTTAGGGAACTTTGCCTGAGCAAAAGGAAGCAAGTGTTTTTCAAGGATAACCTTGTTTGCGGCTTGATTCATATGTCCTTTGCAAAGATTAACCTGCTCAATTCCAGCCTTGCTGAAGCATCCCACAGATAATCTCCAATCTTCCACCAAATTTCACAGTTGGTGCAAGACACTGTGGCTTGTACTCCTCTCCAGGTCTCAGTCTAACCATTAGACGACCAGGTGTTGGGCAAAGCTGAAAATTAGACTCGAGAGAAGATTATATTACTCCAGTCCTTATGGTCTTTGGCAAACTTCAACCTGGCTCTCCTTTGCTTCTCATTGATTAAATGCTTTTTTTCTAGCTATACATGAGTTGAGCCCTGCCTGTAGGAGTCTTTTATGAACTGTCCTTGCTGGGCACTTCACTCCAGCTGCCATTTGCCATTCCTTTAGTAGGTCACTTGATGTCATCTTGTCATTGCTGAGTGACACTTGAGATGACTGCCATCCAGGTCAGTGGAGAGTCGCTTTCCGCCGTCTGTAGCTTTGTTGTCCTCTGCCTGCTGCTTGACCTTGTTGTAGTGGATTGCGGTCTTCTAAATTTTAAAGATGGAAGCAACAAGACGCTCACTGTATCCCTCTGCTAGTAAAGCCAGGATTGAGCTGTTCTTTTCCTCACTCAAGACTTTTCTTTTCAACTACTTTGGCATGGTTATTTTTTCATTCAAATTACCTTTGGGCTATTCCTAGCACTTGTTTTGTCATCCAGCTTGTCCTATTGCAAGAGGATTGTGAAGACCACAGCAGTGTTTTTTAGGCTGGTTTCACACTGCGGTCAGATCAGGTCAGGTTCAATCAGGTTTTGTGTTTCAAAACCAGGAGTGACTCCAAAACCTAGAACAGGTGTCAATCTTTCAATTATAGTTTTTCTCTGCAAGTTCCTCTCCTGGTTTTGGCACACAAACCTGATCGAACCTGATCAGTGAAAAACCGCAGTGTGAAACCAGCCTTATGGTGGGTTTACACGTCGCGATATCGGCGTCCAACTCCGACCCAACTCCGACCAAAAGTCATGTGGTTCGGGAGCTGCACCCGATATCGTTCGAACGCGTTCTAACGGTTTGAACGTACAATGCGATGCTGGAACAATGCCAAAACGATATCGGGGTTGAATGAGCGTGCTATTCAACCGCCCGATATCGTATGGCAGTTGTAGCCGCATCGTCCCGTGTGACAGCCCAACTACGATGTGTACGCCCACGTCACCCATTCACTCCCATGTTAACTGGTCGTTCCTGGGTTGGGGGGGCGTACACATCGTCGGGACGTTGTATCCCGATATCGGGCTGTCTAAACCGGCGATGCGATAGCGGGAAAAGCGCGCTCCCTCGTCTTTGGTTCCGATATCGGGCCGATATCGGGACGTGTAAACCCACCATTATACTTTCCTTCGTTAAAGAAGATTTTGTTCAGGTGATCATCTAATCAGAAGCACATTAAGTAGAATGAGGTTGGTGGAATTCAACGAACACTGGAATTGAATGGCTGTCAGCCATGTAGCGATGGTGATTTTTAGAAAACTGCAGTGGTCTCTTAATTTTTGCCAGAGATGTATATTACTAGATAGTGGTGAGTCCTCACAGTCCTATATCAGGACTGTCACACAGAGGGCTACGTTACTATATAGTGGAGGCGCCTCACTGTCCTATGTCAGGACTGTCACATGGTAGCATGTATTTTAGTGTCTCTTCACTGTTCTATGTCAGCACTGTTACTTGAAGGACTTTCTTACTGTATATAGTGGTAGCTCTCTGTCCCATGTTAGGACTGTGACTATCACATTGATATTTTTTTTTTTTTTGGGACAAAATTCTCTAGCATGAATACAATGATATCAAACTTAAATAACTGTTTATTATATTCTAGTGTTTAATTGTTTTTTTTAGCACTTTATAAAAACAAAATTTTGGTTTGTGTCCCCATTTCATGAGACTTGTAACTTTAGTAAATTAAATTTTTTTTTTTTTTTTTTTTTTGGTAAATATATTTTTTATTCATTTTACATCAAAACATGTCAAGTTGTAGTTGTAATTCACATAGCATGACAAATTATAAGTAATTATTCTGTTGACAAATAATCAGTATAACAAATATAGTCCACCTCTTCTTATGTATAATGTCGTTTCTTATAGGCTATATTAAATTCTATAGAGTGGCGACAGTCTCGGTCCTTATGTCTCATCAGCCATGTTTCTGGCCATACTTTGACCACTCTAAAAAGTTTAGAAATACAACAAAGCATATTAGTGAACCAAAAAACATCAGAACAGGAAAAAGAAATTTCAGGACGGGTGGGAAGAGGGAAGGGGATAGGGTTACCGAGTGTCACACCTTCTGATAATTTCGAGGTCGTGACCTATCCGGCCAGATACATCAACCACGCCATACGTACATGATCTCATTCCACAGAGGAAACCCAAGATTCGAGATCCGCAGAGTCCCTATAAACGAACCAAGATGTCCATCTCTCACGATGTCTTTCCAGGCAACCGGGGTCTCGTGAGGAGTATGATGCCAATTCCTCCATCCTACACACCTCATTGATCTCCGCTACCAGCTCCCACCGTGATGGTCTTCGAGGCTTCTTCCACCATCTGGGTATAAGGCGCCTGGCCGACGTCAAAAAGAACCGTAGTAGCCCTCTCTTAAAACCTTTGATGGACATAGGGTGTAAATTCAATAAAGCCATTTCTATAGTGAATGTTAGCTTGAGAGCTGTTACCCGAATATAGAGATCATTCACATCTTTCCAAAAGGAGGATATCAATGGGCATCCCCACCAAATATGAGTGTATGAGCCCACTCCCTCCAAGCATCGCCAGCATCGGTCCGAGACTTCTGGAAATATCCGGTTCACGTCAACAGGACACCTATACCATCTCGCCATCACCTTATAATTTCTTTCCTGCGATATAGCAGAAAGGGACGCCCCATAGGTGGAAAGATAAATTTTTTCCCAATCTAATACAGATAATGTCCTATTCAGGTCTGCCTCCCATCGTCCCACATACCCAGGTCTATCTCCCATATCTGTCTTCCTGTGTGTGTGGAATAAGTTATAGATTACTGAAATCGCATGTGGTATGTACGTCCGCTTGATGCATAACTGTTCGAAGTCTGTTAGGGGCGTCTGAGGGCGGAGAATGACAGGGAACTCACATAACTGCATAGTCTAGCGTACTGGAACCAATTCCCCTGAGATAGCGGCGTCGTGATTGGAAAGTCAGCTAATGATTTGAGTCCTGTCTGGGATATACAGTCCCTGAGGGTCGGGTAAGCTCATTTAGTGAGACCCAAAAATGAGGTGCAGCCCGGATCTATTGGGAACGATGATGGGTTATCGAACAAGGAAGTCAAAGGGCCTGGGCTTGTTGTAAGATGGAACGAGCGGACCTGTCCCCTGAAGGAGTTAAGCAATTGCAGAGATAGGAAGGAGCGAGTTTCTCGACCCCTTGGGTTCAGAGACCAGATCCATGCTAGAGGATCATATTGAAGTCCCTCCCTCTCTACCTCTACCCATCCCCCTCCCCCTTCTCTAAAGAGATCCAGAAGGCACTTATCCATGGCAGCGTAATGATATAATAAGGGGTCTGGGAGGCCAATTCCACCCTGAGCGATTGTCTTACTGAGGGTCTTGAAGGAAATTCTCGGTCGATTATGGGACCACAAGAAGCGTCCCTGCTTCATTCTGGAGAAAAAGAGGCCGGCAAGTGGATTGGTATTGTTTGAAAATGGTAAAGAAGGCGTGGAAGAACGTCCATACGTATGGTATGTAATCTGCCCAGCCATGTCAACGGTAGTTTATTCCATTTGGCTAAGTCTGATTCCAATGATGTCAGCAGGGGCAAATAGTTGTGTATAAAAAGAAGCGATGGGTCTCTGGATAACCTAATCCCCAAATATCCCAGAGATCTCTCCTTCCATTTGAAGGGATAGTCCCTAGCTAGAAGTGAAACCACCAATCCTGGCAAAGTGATATTGAGCATTTCAGACTTGGAGGGATTAATCTTAAAGTTGCTTAATCTACCAAATTCTGTCATGTTGTTAAGTATATGGGGAAGGGATATTAATGGGTTCGTGATGTATATAAGCAGATCATCCGCAAACATGGCGATCTTATGTTCTTTCTGTCCCACTATAAGACCTTGTACCGACGTGTCATTCCTCAGGGCACAGGCTAGGACCTCCATACAGAGAATGTAGAGTAGGGGGACAGCGGTCAATTTTTTCTTTTTTATATTGTCCAGTCAGGGACAAATTTTTGTGTATGAGCTAATATAGGGTAGTTTCATAAATCTGATTTCCCCACTAGTACCATGAGGGCACAGTCTTATTACCATATATGGGCATAATTATCATATATAGGCCCAGGAAGCATTATTACCATGGAACACTACTATCGCCATATGTGGGCCCAGGGGGCATGATTACCATGGAACACAGAGTACTGTTACCACATATGGGCGATATGGGGACCATCGGACGCAGGAACGATGTCTGATGCCACAAGGCAGTTATTTATACAGTATAAATGGTAGTGTCTCCCACAGTGCCGTGAAAAAGTATTCATACTCTATGAACTTTTCCACGTTTTTTTGGTTTAGGATAGAATTACCCTAGTGTGTGACTCGCACATGTGGAATGCGAGGAAATCTGGCCTTACCCTTGTGCCTGTGTTAGACAATCCAGCAGCTCAGACCTGGGAGTTTTTCCTCAGCCCTTTACAGGTTGAGGAAAAATATCACAGCATGCCAAGTCAATTGTCTGCGAGTCTTGACTCACTCGCACTGATACAAGTCTATGGGTGCGAGTGAAACATCCCGCTGCACTTGGCACACATATGAGTGCAGCGAGATATACACCGCAACTGATAATAAAGGACATGGGGATCTTAATCTCTCCTTCTCCTCTGTAGCTATGATGAAATTGCTGATCGGATCACAGTTGTCTGACAACCAACTTACGCTTACAGCAACTCTTAGGGTACCGTCACACGTGGAGATCTCCCGGGCGATTCCATAGGCGACGCACGCGCGCGCGCGCATGTATTTGCGACAGCCCGACCGGAAATTGCCTGAGCGTCGCCCAAGGCCCAGGGGCGATCAAGTCGCTGTTCGCCGCTTCCGCATCACACAGAGCCTCCATATTAGCGATGTGGGCGTAAATGTGAGCTGCATCTCGGAGATAGGCGTTAACATAATGTTGTGTGACGCCTTGAAGACGTGTGATTGGTCATTATTTTAATGTGTCCTTGTTCGCCGCGCCACAACGTTACATGTAAATGCATGTGCGTATTGGCTCGGTGCTTTATAGACAACTCTCGTGTGATGTGTCGCGGATTCTTACTATACGCATTGGCGTTGCCAAGAAGGCAAAACACGACGCTCGCGTGACTTTTTATTGTACAGTCAATATTGTACAGCGCTTTTGTTAAGTGTGTTGTGCTACTGCGTTGTCTAATAAAATCACTCTGGCTTTCTTGTTCTGGATAATATTGCAGCCTTGAAAGTATGTGTGTGCACAGATATTTGTGTGTTTGCGGTTATGGGATGTATAGATCACCTATCATTTCCTTCGCCATGGGTGTGCAGAATATGGCGGCGCCAAAAGATTGGCAACGCTCGGGCGAATGAACACACAGGAGATAACTCACATGTTGACGGGGGCCCAGAGACGCCGCAAGAGATACAGTATTCACTGTATGCTTTTGCGTCATGTAATACAGGAAGGGTGCCACTACAGCGTTCATGCAGACTTAAGTTGAAATGTAATGACATTTGTGTTTCTGTTAAAGCACACATTTGTGGCACATCTCTCTGCACTTTTGAACACAGCCGCAAACACAGAGGCGACATCAATGCGCTACTGTACAGTATGTACGCTCCTGAATAATACAGTAACGCTCGAGCTGGCACCAATCCACGCACACCGCCAGAGCTAGTAAATACGCCCTGAAACGCCTACCGGAATGGTATAGGCGATGTGTGCTGTCGCCTTTCACATCGCTCATGAAATGTTACACAGGGCGATCAGCACACATCGCCCAAGAATGGTCACCTGGTTTCACAGCTCTGATGTAAAACCAGGCGACCACTCAGACGTGTCGCCGTCACCCATTTACATTAGGCGACGCATTGGCGATGTCGCCGGCAACAGGCCACGCCTTGGCGTCGCCTATGGAATCGCCCGGGAGATCTCCACGTGTGACGTTACCCTTAGGCTGCTTTCACACTGGTGTTTTTGACAAATTGCAGCAGATCCGGCAGATTTACCACATCTGCCGCCTAACGACCGAACTTGCAGCACACTTGCTGCAAACCCCATGCATTGGCTATGGGGCTTGCAGCATGTGCGGTTCTGCTGGTTGCGGCAGATGCGGCACTTGCAGCCGTCAAAAAAAAAACAACGCGGTCAGCTGCAGTTTTTTTTTCGCCGCCGCAAGCACCCCATAGCCACACTTAGCAGAACCACGCTGGCCGCAAGCCCCATACACAATGCATGGGGGTTGCCGCACACTGCCCATTAGGCGGCAGAAGCGATGCATCTGCAGCAATTTGTCAAAAACGCCAGTGTGAAAGGGGCCTTATACATGTAAACATTTTATTGGGCTTCTATGTGGTATATACCAACACAAAGTAGCAATTACTTGTGAAGTGTCAAGGAAACTGTACATGGTTTTCAAAATATTTAAGAAATATCTTAGGGTGGTTTCACACTTGCATATGTAAACGCAGCGTACCGAATGCAGCCAAACGCATGCGCACTGCATTCCTATGTTTAACATGGGAACACATAGTACCTGCGTTCGGATGCGCATAATTAATGCGCCCTCCGCACTTTGAACACAGTCTGTTGCATTTTTTGTGCGTTTGAGGGAGCTTGTTTTATCTGCAAGCGCACAATCAATGCATAGGAGTCAATGGATCCGCAGTGTCCTCCGCATGACAGCGCAGGAGAACGCTGCAGATCTCATTGAAATATCTCCCGGTGGCCGCCGCTGATCTCCCGGCGGTGTCGGCGGAGAAAAACATGCTCCGACATCTCCTCTTCAGTGTCGGCACTGGAGATTTAGGGTATGTGCACACTGGGCGGGTTTTCGGCGGTTTACCTGTGTAAACCGCCGTTTTGCATACATTAGTTTTATTTAAATTTATGTTAATCCAAACCGGCGTTTGGATTAACATTGAAACTAATGTAACCCGCCCAAGGCTGTGCACATACCGGCGGTTACCCAGCGTCATCCGTTGCTAACCCGCAGGTTTCCCAGCGGGTTAGCAAAGAATGACCAAGTTCTAAAAACCGGCCGGTTCTGCAGCGGCTGCAAGCAGAATCATGTGCTGCTTCCAGCCGCTGCAGAATCGCCGCCGAGAACCCGCTGGGCAGCCGCCGGATACCGCCCGGCTCCCGCAGCTCATACCCGCCAAGAAGCCGGTGCACGGCGCCGGAGCTTCCTGGCGGGTCCCGCCAGCAGCCGCCGACCGAACCGCCGGGTAAGTGTGCACTTACCCTTAGGCTGGTTTCACACCACATTTTTTTCCCTGATCAGGCACGATCAGGTTTGTGTGTCAAAACCAGGAGTGTCTCAAAAACTCAGAACAGGTGTCAATCTTTCAATTATAGTTTTTCTCTGCAAGTTCCTCTCCTGGATCCTCTCCTGGTTTTGACACACAAAACCTGATCGAACCTGATCAGGAAAAAACCGTGGTGTGAAACCAGCCTTAGGCTACATTCACACATTGCGTAGTTTTTTTACGCGCGCTTTTCAAAATACGCAATGTGCCTTTTGTCTGCCTGCAAAGTGAATGTGAAATTCACTTTGCAGTGCAGACATTGCGTAAAAATACGCACTGCATTTTCCGGGAGAAAGCGCAGCTCCGTAAACAATTGATATGTCAATTGTTTACGCAGCTGCTCCTGCGTATTCTCCCAGAGGGGAGGAAGAATCCTGCTTCCTCCTCCCCTCTGTGACAGCTGTGGCCGCCCATTAGATTTCACAGTGTATTAATATACACTGTGAAATCTAAATTAAACAGAGGCAAATGTATGTAAAATAAAAAAGAATCAATACTTCACCTCTCCGACGCCTTTTCCGGTGTTGGGTCTCCGATTCCAAGTGAGATGTGTACTGTCAGGACCTGTGGTGATGTCAGAGGGGCGTTCCCGGGCACTCGCGGTCATGTGATACATATCACATGACCGCGAACAGCCAATCAGCGCTGGGAACGCCCCCCTTCTGACGTCACCACAGGTCTTCTCAGTACACCTCTCACTTGGAACCGGAGAGCGGCAGGAGGCACCAGACAGCCGGAGAAGGCACCGGACAGGCGAAGTATTCATTCTTTTTTATTTTACATACATTTGCCTCTGTTTAATTTAGATTTCACAGGGTATATTAATACACTGTGAAATCTAATGGGGCTGTCACAGAGGGGAGGAGGAAGCAGGATTCTTCCTCCCCTCTGTGACATCACTGCGCTTTCTGGAGTAAAGAAAGCGCAGTGTGTGAAAGCCCCTGCGTATTTTGTTGCGCTTTTTTGCGCGGCCGAAAAACGCGGCAAAAAGCGTGCGCAAAAAAGCGCAGCAAAATACGCAAATGTGTGAACGTAGGCTTAAACGGCAGTCAGGTCAGCCGTTTCTCTCCGCTGACACCGGCGGGAGATCAGCGGCGATCGGGAGGAGGAGATCTCCGCCCCTGATCTCCCCCTCCCAGCAGCCGCTGAGACAGCCGATTGCCTGGCCGGTCTGCATACTGATGTGAACGCATGCGGAGATTCTCGGCTGCGTTCACATCAGTATGGCTGCGTTTGCGTCTGCATGCCCTCTGCATGCAGACACGCAAATGTGAAACAAGCCTTCTCTTTGGTGTGGCCATGATGTTAGGTGATATTGATCTCATTGCTTCTCATAACTGCTTTTCCAGGTGTGCGTAAGGCTATGTGCACACAGTGTGGTTTTGCTGCGTTTTTACCAGTTTTATGCTAATGTATGCTAATCTATACCTGCGTTTTTACTTTCCAACAAAACCTATGTGTTTCAGGGAAAAGCTGTGCACACACAAGATTTCAGTTTCTTTGCATAAACTTAAACCTGTACAAGTTTTGCTGCTTTTTTAAAATAATGAGCATGTCCATTCTTTTCTGCATTTTTTGCTGCAGTCAATGGCAAAAAAGCTGAAAAAAAGTAGCAATAAAAACGCAGTGAAAAACACAGCAAATCTCCTTCCAAGGAATCAAGAAATACTAGAAACCCTGAAGGCCCTGTTACACGGGGCGACATCGCCGCCAATTACATAGGCGATGTAGGGGCCTGGCTTATCGGCGACATCGCCCCTACGTCGCCTCATGTAAAGGGGCGATGTCGGCGCCGCTGGAAGGTCGCCTGGTTTCAGAGCAGTGCGCTGAAACCAGGCGACTGATCTGGGGCGATGTGCACCTGTCAGGCGATGTGTCCTGTATCGCCGCTGGGGCTTTCAGACATCCCCGGCGGCGATGCCGCCTGACAGCTCGCTGGCGCGGGGCTGAAGATGTTGCCCCATGTAAATGGGGGACGGCGACGCTGGCGGGCCGCCAGGTGTGACGGGGCTTTTAGGGTACCTTTACACATCGCAACATTGCATGCAATTTCACTTGCAACTTAAGGTACCGTCACACACGTCAATATTGCATGCAATTTCACTTGCGACTTACTGGTTGCAGTGAAATAATGGACACATTGTTCCATTTTGTTGCCGTGTACAAATGTAACAATGTGTCCATGATTTCACTGCAACCAGTAAGTTGCAAGTGAAAATGCATGCAATGTTGCGACGTGTAAAGGTACCCTTACAGGTTTTGCTGCATTTTTGGCTGCAGCAAAAGCGCCCTGAGTGCACATATCTTTAGTCTGCAGCAATGTCATCTTTTGTGATAAGTTTTATAAACGTAAATACATCACATAGGAGACACTGAGAGTGCTGTACATACATCACATAGGAGTGACCTTTCTCTTGGGAGTCAACCAAACAACACACTGAGCTATTGGGTTATGTGCTGATGCAAAACGTGCTACAAGTGTTTGATGTAAATAATCTGCACCATTTTTTAAAAGGGGTTCATCACACCATGAAAAAATCATTTGTTTGTAAAAAGAACAGTCACAAACCTTTTTTTCATCTTTATTACTTACTGTATTATAAAAAACCTCCATGATAATCCTCTGTGACGTCTGATAACGGCAGGACCCATAACTGACTGAGTTTTGGCCTATGCTGTGAGAGTGGTGACGTCAGTCTAGTTCACCTGAGGTCTGCTAGAGCAACATATCTGAGCTCTGACCTCAGGTGAACTTTCCCACGAGACCTGAAACTAGTGAGAACTGGCAAGCACATAGCACAGGTGAAAAGGCAGTGGTGTGACCTGCAGACACTTGATTGTTAATGATGATTGTGGACATAGGTGTTCGGCCCACCTAGCCGACTGCTTTGATGACATGTGCCTGAGCATGTTGGTGGTGATCAGGTTGGTAGTGGTCAGGCCCGCGCTAATCTTTATACGGCACAGGTGCAACTGACCGTCGTCTCCATTTTCTTTAAAAAACCGCCAGACTTGGAAACACCTTAAGGGCCAGTTACACGCCTCAATATCCCAGCGATCCCACCAGTGATCGGGATCATTGGGACGTTGAAGGCTGATCGCTGGTGAGCTGTCACACAGGCAGACTCACCAGCGAGCATGCTGGTATCCAAGGTAAACAGCGGGTAACTAAGCACCGCGCGGCGCTTCGTTATCCGCAGTTTACCTTGGATACCAGCTTCCAGTGTTCCTGTACAGCGCTGGGAGCTCGCTGATCGTTGCTCTCCCGCTGTCACATAAAGCGATGCTGCATGTTCAGCAGGCGACCAACGATAGATTTATGAACCGATTAATAAATCTGCGATCAACGACTAATTGTTGATAGGTGTCACACGCAACGATGTCGTTTAAGGCCCAGTTAAACACACAGATAATTGTGCAGAGATGTTCGCAGATCTCTGGTTGCAATGAAATCATGGACACATTGTTACATTTGTACACAGCCACAACATGGAACAATGTGTCCATGATTTCACTGCAACCAGAGATCTGCCAACAATCTCTTCACAATTAAAATAAATAGAATTTCTCCTTCGCCTCATTGGGGGACACAGGACCGTGGGTGTTATGCTGCTGTCCACTAGGAGGCGACACTAAGCAGAATCTGCAAAAGAGTAACAGTGGCTCCTCCTATGTAGCATATACACCCTGGAGCAGGAAGTGCTTCTCCAGTTTTTGCTTAGTGTCTGAAAGGAGGCACACATTCTTATTTTCTCTCCACTATTTTTACTTTTTGAAGCTGCATTTTTATTTTTTGAAGGGACATGTCGACCACAGATACCTCCCCAGACACCATAGGAACTGTGGGTCGAGTTATTTTGTCTGCTAAGGGCTATTCCTTTCTCGGCCCTCCACTGTTGGAGGTGCAGGGTTAAAGCGATTTCCAGACCTGCCGGTTCTGAGGCCCGCATTCTCCCCAGTCCCCACAATGGGGCTCTGGGTCGCAGTAATGCTCCATGTCCCCACCGCAAGCAGCAAGACTGATGGGAATAAAAACCGGCAGAGACGATTCCCCTCCTTCCTCAGCTCCCCACGTTTGGAGTGCTGGGTTAATGTTGAGAGACCCCCTGCAGGCAACAGGTCGGTTGCAGGATTTAGCAAATGACCTTTGAAGGTGGACAGCAGCATCCCTCCCTAATTCCCCCTTTGGGGGGCTCTTAGGTCGAGAGTCACAAGGTATGATGAGCAGCAGCACATGCTGCACTGCAAAAACGCTGCAGCACATTCACAAGGTGTCTCCCCAGAACCACCAGCTCTGCTGCGTGTTTCCCAGGGGCAAACATGCTGCCATGTCTCAGCCAAGCATCTGCTGCCTAGGGAGTCTGATAGATAATAATCCTCCCAGCCCACCACCCTAAGGGACCCGGTGTGGCCTCTCCTGGCAGAGAACTAGCATGTTGTTATTCTCTTCCCTCCCCATCTCCCCTCTCCACATAGGAAACTGGGTTGAGGACGCTCTCATGGTGCTGGCAGAGCCCTGCAGCCCAGGGCCTCTTGCATACAGCATTTTCCCCCTGTACCTTATATGCTGCGCCCCTCCCTAGGGCTTTGCATGACAGCGGTGGGGTGGATACACAGCGGGCCCCGCTGTGCAGGACAGCGGCAGCGATCCTGTAGTGCGGGACAGGCAGGGAGCGCGGACTTCCGCGCCGACCTGCTCACTTCCCTGGGGCTGCCATTTACGCAAGTCCCCGGCTGCGGCCTAGCGCGGATGGTGCCGCCTTTCCCCGCCTCCCGCCCGCCCTTCGGCTGACGTCACTGCAGGCTGGATCCAGCTCCGGCCGCGTCATTAAGAGGGCGGGCCGAGTCTTTCTGGCGCTTCTCGCTCCCTCGCGAGAATACCTGCGCGCCTTTTTGCTCCTGGCCGCGCTTTTCACTGTCCCGCCCCTCATTCCCCTAACACAGTGGTTGCCATGACAGCACCACTGCTCCGAGGGAGTTAACCTTTTCAGCACCATAAGCAGTGTGCAGCTCTGCACAGCAGGCTACATAGGGGCTGTGCTCCAGAATAAGGGCAATTAATCCCCCCTCATTGCTGTAAAACTGCTAGACTCATACAACAAAGCCATTAACATTTACTATTTAGTATACTACTCATATTGCAGCAGAGCACTCTGTTTATACATTAACCCCTTAATGACCAACGACAGCTATTTCTGTCATAGCCTTGACCTGTCACTGTGTGTAAACTCTCTCTCTTTGGTCAAAGACATGCAAAAACATATTGCCCTAAATTTACCACTAACATGAAGTCCAATACGTCATGAAAACAACATTATTGGAATTACTGAGCGTTATTATCTCATAATGTGACACTGGTCAGAATTGAAAAATGAGGCTCGGTCCATAAAGGGTCAAGGCTGTGCTGCCCATTACACGTCTTGCATGGTTATAGACTCGCAAGATGGGCAGCGAGACCCTTTCCTGCTCTTTTACACGGCATGAAAATATTTTGTAGATCACCTGACACCAGGAGATCCAAACAAAAAAAAACAAAAAAAAAACTGAGAAACGGTTTATCAACCGTAAAATGTTTGACAGACGTTATCCATCTCTCCTGACAGTGGCCCAATACGGGGCCGACATACCTCAAGTGGATCCCCCGGTATCCAGACTTGCGGCATAAACAGTCTGGGCGGCAAAAGCCCCCCCAGCTTGGGCAGGCATATTCCATACTATATTAAGGTATACGGAAGCCGACCCTACCTGCCAATCCAGCCAGCTTGAATCGCAGATAGCTGACTACCTGATACATACAGGCCTTGACGCTACAATTGCTCAACATTTCCAATGCGGTTGTCACTACACGTACCCACCGGAATGGACGGTGGACGCGGCCTCTGAAGAGTCCCTCACAGGTCTTCCATACCTCAATGGACACCTGTTCGGAGAATAGCTGGACAAATTACTTCTGATGCCACGGGAGGCAAAAGCACCTCCCTTCCCCAGCGCAAACCCAGACGGCCCTTCAATTGCCGTCAGCAGACCAGGTTCCGATCCTTTTGGAACTCATTTGGCTGGTCATCAGCTAGACCGACACAGACAAGTACTCGTCGCCTTGCAGGGTGCAGTCACAGGCTACACACAAAGGTAGCTCATCCTAACAGAGCCAGTCTCACCAATCCAAGACCTAGGAAACGCGATCCTACAAATTTTCTTCCTCCTGACTCCCTTCAGCCGGGAGATTCTCCATTGTAGGTGGTCAGTTGCTTCATTTTCAACTTTGTTGGCTACCTGTCATACAAGACAAGTGGGTACAAGAGCAAAGCAGTAGTCAATTCTCTCCTTACTTCAGGCGTCATTGTACCTGTGCCGTGCGAAGTCCGTTTAGAGGTTTCTATTCTGTCCTCTTGTGGTTTCCAAAAAAAAAAAAAAAAAAAGAAGGGTAGGTACAGTACAACCCATACTGGGCCTAAACCTACCGGACACTACTTTCCGGGTAAGACGTTCCCGCATGGATTCTCTCCGCTCTATAATCCTGAACACGGTAAATACCTTGCGTCCATAGATATCAGGACGCTTACCTGCATCTTCAATCGCCAATTTTTTATTTATTTATTTTGTTTTTGGCACTCCCGTTCAGTTTAGCTACAGCTGAGTGTTCACAATGGTCATGGCTGCCGTCATGACTATGCTTCCCTCCAGGGGTTTCGTCATCCTTCCGTATCTGGGCGATCTGCTCATCAAATCACCGATTTTCATGGACTGCGCACACAGCATCTCCATCATGGATGGCTGGTCAACCTCCACAAATCTACACCAGTTTCACCACGGTCTCTGGTCTTCTGGACATATACGCAGGGCCGCACCGTCCATTGGACAGTGTGAGCCCTGTCATTCAGGCGGCAGCCGGCAGGGGAGCGGCTGTGCAGAAGGGGTGGCGCCTCATGCACAGAGCCTCCCCCTGTCATGGCGCCGGCCGCTCATCCCGCTCACCGCAGGTAAGCGGCGGCAGCGGGGGGACACGCACACAAGGGGCGGCAGCCCCAGGCTTCAAAAGCGCCCCCCCCCCCCCCCGGTACTCGCGGCAGCGGCCGGCAATCACTGCCGCGGCCCAGGCGGCAGTGGCGATCCGGTCGCTGCAGGAGGGGGCGGCAGCGGGGCTCGGTGCACCCCTGCATATACGGTTCAATATATCCTCAGCACGGTCAAGCTTCCCCAGGACAGGGCTCGGACCCTGCGGCTGGGAGTCTGCACTATCCTTCATCGGTCCCCTTTTTCCTTCAGAACTGCCATACAGGTCCTAGGCAGGATAGTGGCAGCGATAATGGCAGTCCCATTTGCTCAACTGCATCTCGGATCATTTCAACTATCCATACTCTTGTCATGAGGCAAGAACCTTTGGTCATTCATCAGGAGGTTTTCACCTGCGATGTTCAGACAAGCGATTTCTTCAATGGTGGCTCCGGACGCTCTCTCACAAAGGACGGTCGCTCCTTCCACCATGCTAGAAAGTTATAACCACCGACAGGAGTCTGACAGAATGGGGTACGGGGTGCCTCCATCACAGTACACAAGGCACATGGTTCTGGTTGGATTCAAGGATCACCATCAAGCTGCTGGAAATTCGGACGATATTCCTAGCATTGAAGTCCTTCAGCCACCTCCTGGCAGGTGGCCATGTCAGGATACAGTTAGACAATGCCACGGCTGTGGCATATGTCAATCACCAGGGCGGTACCCGCAGTCTCCAGGCAATGAAAGAAGTTCACCACATACTTCACTGGAGGCATCCATAGACTCTGTACTGTCCGCCGTGCACATACCACGTGTGGACAATTGGAAGGTGTTCCTCCTCAGCCGCTAAGGGATGGACGCAGGACAGTAGTCCCTGCAACCGGACGTCTTCCGGGAAATCCCGTACGTGGGCCTCATAGCATTATGCCTCAATGCCAAGGTCCCAGACTTCAGGGACTGGTTCCAGGACCCACAGTCCTTAGGACCAGCTGCACTAGTCCAGGATTGGACCTGATTCCATTTACCCTGCATGGTTCCCCCACTACCACTAATCCCTAAGATAGTGAGGAGGATCAAACATGAATATCACCAGATTGTCCTTGTGACTCCAGACTGGGCCAAACGCGCTGGGTATTCCGATCTCTTCCAACTCAGAGCCGAGATACCATGGCGACTACCAGACCGTCCAGCCTACTCTCTCAAGGCCTGTTCTACCATCAGAATTCCTCAACTCTGTATTTGACGGCGTGGCCCTTGTGATCTGGATCCTAAGCCAAGCTAGGTTTTTTCCAGGATGTTGTAGCCACCATAATCAGAGCACGGAACCCAGCCTCAGTAAAGATATGCGAGCACGCATGGAAAATCTTTTCGCTTGCTGCTCCTCTAGAGGTCATTCACCTTGGCCCTATTCTCTACCAAGAATTCTCAGTTTTCCTCCAATCAGGCCTAGACTCAGGCCTGTCCTTAGGCTCTCTCAATGGGCTGATTTTAAGTCCTTTCCATCCTCTTCCAGAAACATCTTGATACCAGACCTCAGGTCACAACCTTCCTTCAAGTGGTCTGCCATCTTTTTCCTTCATACAAGAGGCCGCTTTTTGAGCCTCTAAAGGAAATTCCCCTTAGCATTCTTACTCAGAACGTGATGTTTTTGGTGGCAATAACTTCTCTCCGCTGAGTATCGGAACTTGCAGCGCTCTCATGTAATCCACTTTTTCTGGGTTTTTCTCCAAGACAAGGTCGTACTACGGCTGGTCCCATCCTTTCTCCCAAAGGTGGTGTCATCCTTCCACCTGAATTAGTACATCTCTATTGCTGTGCCCGGCTCTGGTCTCTCGGGCCAGGGAAGCTCTACATATGCTGGACCTCGTCAGAGTCCAACGCATCTATGTATCCAGGACAGCACCCTCTAGGAGGTCGAATTCTCTCTCCCTCGTCCAGAGGGTAGAAGTAAAGGTATGCCACCCTCGAGAGCTACTCTAGTCAGATGGTTTCAAGCAACCATCCAAGAGGTTTATGCCATCAAACACTCGACTCTTCCAGTTGGTATCGAGGCACATTCTAAGAAGACTGTGGAGGCCTCCTGGGCCATCCAGCACCAGACCTCAGCACAACAAGTGTGTAAGGCAACCACATGTTCCAGCCTGCACACATTTACAAAGCATTATAGTTTCACACTCAGTCCTCGGCAGATGCAGGTCTGGGTAGACGTGTCCTCCAGGTGACAGGAGCCCACCTGAAGTACACAGTTCCTTCACTGACTTTGGTCAGTCTTCATGGTTCCATTGCTTTTCCCACCCAGGGACTGCTTTGGGACGTCCCACGGTCCTGTGTCCCCCAATGAGGCGAAGGAGAAAAGGAGAATTTTGTGTACTCACCGTAAATTCCTTTTCTCTTAGCCTCTAATTGGGGGACACAGCGCCCACCCTGTTGCCCGTTTCGGGCCGTTACTAGGTTCTCATCTTACTCCTGAGAGGTTATATAGTTGCCTGTTTATTTTACAGGCCTGCTTATACTGTTATTACGTAATTACCTGTTCGGTTACAGGTTTTACCTTACTGTTATTATGTGGCTGCCTGTTTACTTAACAGGCCTTATTTTACTGTGATTCTTGTAATTCTTCTGTTAATTCTCCTACTGCTTTAGCACAAAACTGGAGAAGCACTTCCTGCTCCAGGGTGTATATGCTACATAGGAGGAGCCACTGTTACTCTTTTGCAGATTCTGCTTAGTGTCGCCTCCTAGTGGACAGCAGCATAACACCCACGGTCCTGTGTCCCCCAATTAGAGGCTAAGAGAAAAGGAATTTACGGTGAGTACACAAAATTCTCCTTTTCTGATCATCATAATGGGAGACCCAGACAATGGGGTTTTAGGCAGTCTGCCCTCCGGAGGCCACACTAGGTACTACAAGTTTTTTGTAGTCTCCGCCCCTCCGCCTATAAACCCCCACTGCAGGAGCAGATCCCCAGTCTTACTTCAGTGTGCTCGGAGATCACACCTCTGACTTACACATCACAGAAGATTTGCTTAGGGAATTTGTGATGTAGCATGAAGAAAAGTGGATCCCTGGGAAGGGGATCCCCGGCATACTCCTTGTCCACCCTTGGGTGCATACAAGTAGAGGTACCTTGGTCCATGGCCCTCGGGCCTGGACGCGGACTTTATTGTCTGGCCTGGTACTATGCCGTGCTCCCTCACTACTCACTTCTGAAGTGCTCTGGTGGGGTGGGAGCCCTGGAGCCTTGCACAGCTCCGTTCCGGTCTGCGGCCTATCCATGGAAGCTAACATGCGGACCGGAACCTGGACCCCCCGTCCGCTGCCCGCTGGACCGGTGCCGGACGTGGACCCTTCGAGTACAGGTACTCTGTATCTCCTTCTGTGGGTCCGGGGGGGGGGGGGGGGGACATGGTGTATATTGCTTATGTGACCATGTCTTGAGAACCTCGGTTTTTTCCCTCGGGTTCTGCGGTTCTGGGAGGGGGCCCCTGGATAGGGGGCACCCCTTATTGTCATCCGTATTGCAGTGACGGCCGCCATTACAGACAGGTTCTGGCGCCTTTTTTCTCCCTGTGTGCGGACTCTGAGCGCGTCCCCCTCTGGGCGGTGACGTCACGCTCCTCGCGGCCTATGTGTACGCGGTCTCCTCGGGCTTCTGCTTAGCCGCGCCCACTCGTTAGTGGCGCGTCGGCCATTTTCTCTTCATTCCTGTGAGGAAGTCGTGACGCGCACTTCGCGCTCCGGGGAGAAGCAGCAGTCTGCCCGAGGAGGTCGCACACGTCCCGCTCCGAGTCATCGCTTTCCTGGTCGGTATTCCGCTGGGTGTCCGGTGTTAACCCCTTGCTGCCCGGTGCGACGCCGGTATGGCTACAGCTGAGAAAAAGGCTGCCGCCAAAAGGTCCAAGGCCTGCAAACAGTGCACGGGACAGGTAGCTGGGGATGGTATCTGCGCAGCTTGCGGTCCCACTGGGCCTGGCACCAGTGTTTCTGCATCTGAGGCGACAACACCTCTGCTCTCTCCTGAAGTTCAGGGGGAGGCAGGGCCATGGGATGTGCAGAGGTCTTTTAATGAGACTGTAGTGACCAGAATGTCCTCCATGTCGCAATCATTGGAGGCTATACTGAGGAGACTGTCTGATTCGGCCCCCCAGACAGGGTCCCTAGGGGTTAACCCCAGGCAGGGTGAGAGTTCTCATAAGAGGCCTCGCTTGGAGGATACCCCCCGAGGATGGTGAACATCGTTCCTCCGATGAGGAACATTCATCTGATAGTGGGGATGAGGGAGACCCTGGCCCTGAGCCCCGGCACCATAGAGCCCCCTCAGAGGGCCCAGGGGACGGTGTGGAGGATTTGATTTCCTCCATTAACGAGACCCTGGGGCTCATCCCCCCGGCTGCGGTGATGGAGAGGCCGCAGAAGGATTCTTTCCAGTGGCTACCACCATTGGGTCAGTCACGTGGTCTATTTACTGACCACTCCAATTTCTGGAGAGTGGTCAGGACGCCCAGGGAGCATCCTGAGAGGCGTTTCGTTAGGAAGACTAAGGATTCACGTTATCCTTTTCCTAAGGAGGTTCTGGAGGAATGGTCGCGCTCCCCTAGAGTGGATGCTTCCCTGACCAGAGTTGCCGCTCATTCTCTCTTTTCAGCAGAGGATAGTTCCTCTCTGAAGGATCCTATCGACAAGCAATGCGAGTCATATGCTAAGTCTATATATGAGGCTGTGGGTTCCTCTTTTGCTCCAAACTTTTCTATGGTTTGGACGTTGCAGGCCATTACTGCGTGTCTGGACGGGATCACCGATATCCCGGGGTCTGACCCGGAGGTGATAGCTCTTGCCAACAAGGCTAAGGCCTATGCTGATTACGCCAGGACGGCGGCTTTTGAAACAGCTAGTCGGACTGCCGTGGCCTCTGCTAATGCAGTAGTGTTGCGCAGATTACTGTGGATGCGCCTCTGGGACTCGGATAAGGTGTCCAAGAGGATTTTGCAAGTCATGCCTTTTTCGGGCGATAGACTCTTTAGGGACGAGCTGGATAAGCGGATTAAGGAGTTTTCTGAAAAGAAGATCCCTCAGAACAAACCCAAACCGCAGAGGTCTCAAAAATGGAATCCCAAACAGCGGTCCTTTCGTACCAGCTCGCACTCTTCTGCCTCGTCCGCGCGGCAGGACAGAGGAGGTAAAACCTCTGGTCCCTGGCACAACAAGAATCGCCAGAAGAAACCAGCGGGGGCGGCTGCAGCTGCCGCCCCCAAGGCGCCTTCTGCATGACTCGCTTCCGATTCCTGCCACCCCACCGGTCGGAGGTCGCCTGGCCCTGTTTCAGGACGTATGGCTGCTTCATGTTCAAGACCGGTGGGTGAGAGACATCGTCTCTCGGGGCTACAGGATCGAGCTGAAGTCTTTTCCTCCAAACCGTTTCTTCCCTTCCTCCCCGTCACCGGAGAAAGCTCAGGCTTTTCACCAAGTCCTGATTGGTCTTCAGAGGGACGGAGTTGTGATTCCAGTGCCTTCTGGGGAACGTTTCAGAGGGTTTTACTCCAACCTCTTTATTGTTCCGAAGAAGGACTGTTCGTTTCGCCCAGTGCTGGATCTGAAATTGTTCAACCAACATGTGCAGGTGCGGAAGTTTCGCATGGAGTCCCTGCGCTCGGTGATAGCTGCCATGTCGCAGGGAGATTTCCTGGCATCTGTGGACATCAAGGATGCCTACCTACATGTGCCCATTGCACCGGCGCATCAACGCTGGCTCCGGTTTGCAGTGGGGGAAGAACACTTCCAATTTGTGGCGTTACCGTTCGGGCTGGCCTCGGCTCCGCGGGTCTTCACGAAGGTGATGACGGCCATGGTGGCAACCCTGCATGCTCAGGGTCATGCCGTGATTCCTTACCTGGACGATCTCCTGATCAAGGCCAAGTCGAGGGAGTTATGTCAGGCGAGCCTGGATGCGACTCTCAAGACTCTGGAACAGTTTGGGTGGATCTTGAATCTCCCAAAATCCTCACTGGTGCCAACCCAGTCATTGACTTATCTGGGCATGGATTTTCACACAGGCCCGGCACTGGTGTTGTTACCCCAGAAGAAGCAGGCCTCCATTCAGTCGGGTGTCCGAGCCCTTCTTCGTTCCCCACGATCATCCCTGAGGGGATTGATGAAGCTGGTGGGACGCATGGTGGCGGCAATGGAAGCAGTGCCTTTTGCGCAGTTTCATCTCCGCCCCTTGCAGCTCGAGATTCTCCACAAATGGAACAGAAGGACATCCTCTCTGGACAGGGTGGTGTCTCTCTCTCACCAGACGAAGGAATCTCTTCATTGGTGGCTTCAGCCCCGTCACTTGGCACGGGGACGGTCTTTCCTGCAACCTTCGTGGTTAGTGGTGACCACGGATGCCAGCCTGACTGGCTGGGGTGCGGTGTTCTTGCATCACAGGGCTCAGGGTCTCTGGACGGTGTCAGAGTCCTCACTACAAATCAATGTCCTGGAGATCAGAGCGATTTACCTGGCCCTTCTGGCTTTCCGCCGTTTTCTGGCAGGAAAACACATAAGAATTCAAACGGACAACGCGACGGCCGTCGCGTACGTCAACCATCAGGGCGGGACTCGAAGTGCCCAGGCCCTTGCCGAAGTCCACCGCATTCTGTCATGGGTGGAGGACAACGATTCGTTGATCTCAGCAGTCCACATCCCGGGAGTGGACAATTGGGAGGCCGACTACCTAAGCCGGCAAGGCATGGACGCCGGAGAGTGGTCTCTACACCCGGACGTCTTCCAGTCCATCTGTCGACGATGGGGAACCCCAGATGTGGATCTGATGGCCTCTCGGCTCAATCACCAAGTTCCGCAGTTCATGGCGCGGTCATGGGATCCGCAGGCTCTAGGAGCAGACGCCTTGGTCCAGGATTGGTCCAGGTTCCATCTTCCGTATGTGTTTCCGCCGTTGGCATTGATTCCCAGGGTCCTGCGCAAGATCAGGACGGAATGTCACAGAGCCATTCTAGTGGCGCCGGATTGGCCCAGGAGGTCTTGGTATCCGGACCTGTGGCAGCTCGCAGACGGGGAGCCGTGGAGACTGCCAGAAAGACCGGATCTCCTGTCTCAGGGTCCGTTCTTCCATCTCAATTCCGCGGCCCTCAAGTTGACTGTGTGGCCCTTGAGTCCTGGCTCTTGACTTCCAGAGGATTTTCTTCCTCGGTTGTTTCCACCTTGACCAGGGCCAGACGGCCGGCCTCGTTGAAAATCTATCACAGGACTTGGAAAATTTTCTTTTCCTGGTGCGCTTCAGTTGGGAAGAAGGCTTGGCCATTCCGTCTCCCAACGTTGCTTTCTTTCCTTCAATCAGGAATGGAGATGGGACTGTCTCTCAGTACTCTGAAGGGACAAGTGTCGGCTCTGTCGGTGCTGTTTGACAGGCGTTTGGCTAAGATACCAACGGTCCGTACGTTTCTGCAAGGAGTTAGCCGGGTGGTTCCGCCGTACAAACGTCCTCTCGATCCTTGGGACCTCAATGTGGTCCTGGCGGCCTTGCAGAAGCCTCCTTTTGAGCCTTTGAGGGATATTTCTCTAGTTCGCCTTTCCCAGAAAGTGGTTTTTCTGGTGGCCATTACGTCACTCAGGAGGATCTCGGAACTGGCAGCACTCTCGTGCAAGTCCCCATTCCTGGTGGTGCATCAGGATAAGGTGGTGTTGCGCACGAGGCCCGAATTCTTGCCTAAGGTGGTGTCACCTTTCCATATTAATCAGGAGATTGTTCTCCCTTCTTTTTGCCCTAAACCGATTCACCGGTGTGAGAAAGAGTTGCACACTCTGGACCTGGTGAGGGCTATCAGAATTTATGTGTCTCGTACTGCATCGGTACGCACCTCGGACTCTCTGTTTGTCCTTACGGCTGGTCGCTGTAAGGGGTCCCCGGCCTCCAAATCTACTTTGTCTCGGTGGATCAAAGCTCCTATTCAGGAAGCTTACCGTTCTTCTGGTATGCCTCTCCCGGTGGGATTGAAGGCTCACTCTACCAGGGCCGTGGGTGCCTCTTGGGCTCTGCGGCACAGGGCTTCAGCTCAACAAGTTTGTCAGGCAGCCACTTGGTCTAGCCTCCATACGTTTACCAAACATTACATGGTACATGCCCATGCCTCTGCGGATGCGAGTTTGGGCAGGCGGGTCCTACAGGCGGCGGTGGCTCACCTTTGAGGTGCCCCGCACATCAAACGTCTCATAGGAACTCTTTTCCCGCCCTGGGGTGTTGCTTTAGGACATCCCCATTGTCTGGGTCTCCCATTATGATGATCAGAAAAAAGAGAATTTTGTTTACTTACCGTAAATTCTTTTTTCTTGAATCATTAATGGGAGACCCAGCACCCACCCAGTTGTCCCGTTTGGACGTTTTGTTGTGTTTTGAACCTATTGACTCAGGCTTCTTTGGCTAGCATTGTTCGCAGCCATGCCTAGAGTTGTGGTGTGGGTTGCCTCCTCGCAGCTTGTGAACTAAACTGGGGATCTGCTCCTGCAGTGGGGGTTTATAGGCGGAGGGGCGGAGACTACAAAAAACTTGTAGTACCTAGTGTGGCCTCCGGAGGGCAGACTGCCTAAAACCCCATTGTCTGGGTCTCCCATTAATGATTCAAGAAAAAAGAATTTACGGTAAGTAAACAAAATTCTCTTTTTTTGGGGTTCAGCGCACTGAATATAAAAGCCGCGTATAAAAATAAATCTCTATATACTGAAAATTAAAACAATATTTTATTGATTTCTTGTGCTACCATGTACTATATAAAAACATATATCAAACATTAAAAGCGATAAATATGCATCAAAGAGGGTCCATTCAGAAAATATGCCCCATCGGAATTTTCTGCAGGTCTTTTCCTATAGTCCTGGCGTATATAATATGGATTACTGCTTTAGTTTTGATTTCATCTTCGCTTTCTCTTTATTAGTCTTTACTGAGTTAATAGTCCTATAGGAAATGAAATTAAAGGTGTAAAAAATAGCTATTTGAGACCTGCATAGAGATGATGTCTTTTGAGAAGGTGAGCTAGGCAGTAGCCTACCTTTCTGATGGATAGGGGCTACTTGTTGGCTGTCGTATTACTTTCTATGGTTCTCCCAGTATGCGATAGATATATACTTATATCTGAAATATGAGTGGAACAGCTTTCTATTACTTCAGAGAAAAATTTAACTTATATGGTACTTGGGAGTGATTTACACCTAAAATGGTGCAGACAGTTCTGGAAAATGATGCGTAAAAATATATGGCATTAAGGATACTTTCACATCAGCGTTTTTTTTAAATCGCGGCAGATGCGGTGAAAAAAACACATCTGCCGCGATTACCGCATAACCACTGCACTTGCGGCACAGTTGCGGCAAGCCCCATACCATGTATATGCGGGCTTGCGGCAAGTGCGGTTATGACACTTGTGGCAGGTGCGGGCGCGAAAAAACCGCGGCTGACCGCAGCGGTTATGCGGTAATCGTGGCAGATGCTGTTTTTTCACCGCAACTGCCGCGATTTAAAAAAAAAACGCAGATGTGAAATTCCCCTATACCTGTATATAAAAGGATGCAACCTTCTAATATTCTTCTAGGATCGAGGATACTGTTCTTAAATTCTGAGGATACAGATATCAAACACTATAGGCAACTTGCTGTATAACCTAATATGTTCCTCTTAACATGCCAGATTAGGCTGGCTTCACACTGCTGCGTGATCCGGTCCGGGGCTGTCAGGGGTGACAGCCCCGGACCGGATTTTGGCCCATAGGATACTATGGGGCCGGATGGAGCCAGATGGCAAGTATCTGCCATCCGGCTGCTATCTCGCCGGATGGATCCGGGAGAAGTGGGATTTTTCTGCCGGATCCAAAAACGTTGCATGCAATGTTTTTGGATCCAGCAGAAAAATCCCACTTCTCCTGGATTCATCCGGCGAGACAGCAGCCGGATGGCAGATACTTGCCATCTGACTCCATCCGGCCCCATAGTATCCTATGGGCCAAAATCCGGTCCGGGGCTATCACCCCTGACAGCCCCGGACCGGATCACGCCGCAGTGTGAAGCGAGCCTTACATGTATATTGAATATGTTGTTTTTTTACCAGAGGGATCTTTCTTAGGGTAAGTGCACACTTACCGGCGGGTTTGTCGGCGGCGGCTGGGCGGAACCTGCCAGGATGCTCCGGCGCCGTCCACCGGCTTCCTGGCGGGTATGTGTGGCGGGAGCCGGGCGGGTGACGGGCGGGAGCCGGCGGTTGCACAGCGGGTTCTCGGCGGCGATTCTGCAGCGGCTGGAAGCAGCACATGATTCTGCTTGCAGCCGCTGAAGAACCGGCGTTTTATAGGACAAGCTCATTCTTTGCTAACCCGCTGGGAAACCTGCGGGTTAGCAACGGATGAGGCTGTGTAAACCGCCGGTGTGTGCACAGCCTTGGTCGGTTTACATTGGTTTTAATGTTAATCCAAACGCCGGTTTGGATTAACATAAATTTAAATAAAACTAATGTAAACAAATCGGCGGTTTACACAGCTAAACCGCCCAACACCCGGCAAGTGCGCACATAGCCTTATGGTGGGTTTACACGTCCCGATATCGTGGCGATATCGGAGGCAACGGCGCGGGAGCGCGCATTTTTTCAGCCCTTTTCCCGATATCGCATCGGCGGTTTACACGCTGCGATATCGGGAAACAATGTCCCTCCGATGTGTACGCCCACCAACCCAGTAACGACCATTTAACATGGGAGTTGATGGGTAGCGTCGGCGTACACATCGGAGTTGGGCTGTCACACGCTGCGATGCTGCTACAACGGCCATGCGATATCGGGGAGTTGAATAGCTCTGCTATTCAACTCCGATATCGTTTTGGCATCGTTCCAGCATCGCGTTTACGCTCAAACCGTACAACGCGCACACGATATCGGGTCCAACTCGCGACCCACGTGACTTTTTGTCGGAGTTGGACGCTGATATCGCGGCGTGTAAACCCACCATCAGAAGTCATTAATGAAGGGATCCTTCCATGTGTTATAGTTCTGTGGAAAGAATATCAGGATTAATCGTGTGCTCTATAATTCCTGCAATTCTCCACCTAAATAGCTTACAGGAGATTGCTGATTAATCTTATGTGGTCTAACCTTTAGAAGGATGCCATATTCATATTAAAAGCAATGGTTGAAAGATTGTTCCAATATACTGCCGTCCTGTGTGATGTTTCCCGTGAAACAGAATTAACTTGAGCAGGCCCCCTTCTTTCTATGTATTGCTATGTATCTGATTAGTAAAGGGAACACTGGCTGAAAGATCCTTAATGTGCCTTGGTAGTATTCGTATCAAGAGCTAGCATGCCATTTCATCACTTACCCCGTGCTTCCCCCGGTCTTGTAAGTGAGGTTGGTTCCAAAACCGAAGGGAGAGAGCAGGAGCCAGACACGCTGTCCCGCGCGTGGTGTGGCGGTGTAGCGTCTTCCGGGTTGCGGTTTCGGGTCTGGCTACTTCACACTGTCACCTGATCGTCCGCGTCATCTAAGGGCAGTGCCTAGGGGCTGGACTGTTTCTGACAAGTGCTGTAATGCTGGAGAGGTTGCACAGAAGTGCGGTCTCTGAACTGACAGGTCTGGAGATCGACCGGTTTCAAAGGGACTGCCCTTCTTCCTCAGGATGGCCAGCTGCTGTCTGTGTCCAGTCTTATATAGCGTTCTCATGTGTGACTTAATTGCTAGAAGTGAAAAAAAGGCTGCTGCTCATACTACCTTGTCTATAGGAATTGGATAAACTGAGCCAGTGGATTTGATTAAATTTCATGCATGATTTGACCATCTAATTAATTTCTTCATTTCTCTTAGGCCGGCTTCAGACTGCGTGTCTGATCCGATCCGTAGCTGTCCGCTTGAGGCAGACAGCCCCGGACCGGATCAGCACACAGGACTGGGGGCTATTATGCCCTCTGATCCTGTGTGCAGCCGCACGCAGTTCCTGCTGCTGATAGGTGAGGACCGCGGCGCCCGCGGTCCTGACCTGTCAGCTGGTTCAGCTGCGTGCGGCTGCACACAGGATCGGAGGGCATAATAGCCCCCAGTCCTGTGTGCTGATCCGGTCCGCGGCTGTCTGCCTCAAGCGGACAGCTACGGATCGGATCAGACACTCAGTCTGAAGCCGACCTTAAGGTACCGTCACACAGGGACATATCGCCGGCGATTTTGCCGGGGATCGCGGGAGCGTGCATCCCTGACAACATCGCCGGGGAGATGTCAGACGGAGCAACTTACCGGCGATGTCGCCGGCTAGTTGCCGCGGCTATCGCTCGCTGGGTTGTCCAGCAACCCAGCGAGCGATAACTCGCAATGTTGGATATAGGCGGAATCGCCCGCATCATTGCAGGTTGCCGCGTTACACAGGGCGATCAGGCAGGATCGCCTGACTAACATCGCCAGGTTTCCCAACATTGTTGGGAAACCTGGCGATGTTACTCAGGCGATTTTTCGCCTGATTATCGCCCTGTCACACGAGGCAACTCGCCGGCGATGTCGCCGCAACCTGGCCACGCCCCTCAGTTGCCGGCAACATCGCCGGCGATATGTCCCTGTGTGACGGTACCTTTAGGCCTCGTGCACACGTTCAGTATTTGATGAGTTTTTTTACCTCAGGATTTATAGCCAAAACCAGGAGGGGATAATTAAAAACAGAAGTGGTGACGTGTTTCTATTATGGTGGGTTTACGCGTCGCGATATCGGCATCCAACTCCGACCAAAAGTCACGTGGTTCGGGAGTTGGACCCGATATCGTTCGCGCGTTGTACGGTTTGAACGTACAGTGCGATGCTGGAACGATGCCAAAACGATATCGGGGATGAATGAGCGTGTTATTCAACCGCCCGATATCGTATGGCCGTTGTAGCCGCATCGTCCCGTGTGACAGCCCAACTACGATGTGTACGCCCACGTCACCCATTCACTCCCATGTTAACTGGTCGTTCCTGGGTTGGGGGGCGTACACATCGTCGGGACGTTGTATCCTGATATCGGGCTGTCTAAACCGGTGATGCGATAGCGGGAAAAGCGCGCTCAAAAAGCACGCTCCCGCGTCGTTGGCTCAGATATCGTGCCGATATCGGGACGTGTAAACCCACCATTAGACTTTTCCTCTGATTGTTCCACTCCTGGTTTCGTCTACTAATCCTGAGGTAAAAAACTCATCAAATACTGAACGTGTGCATGTGGCCTTATAGTTCTGTGTATTGCAATATTGTGATTCTTCTTAATTAGTGGATATGTCAGTAGATTTACCGTATATACTCGTGTATAAGCCGACCCGTGTATAAGCCGACCCCCCTACTTTTGCCCCCAAAACCTGGGAAAATCTATTGACTCGTGTATAAGCCGAGGGTGGACCCTAGCACAAGTATACAGCCCCCAGCAGTGTGGTATACACCAGTCCCAGAGGTAGATACAGCAGCCCCAGTGGTAGTATACACCCAGCCCCAGTAGTATATACAGCCCCAGTGGTATATACAGCCCCAGTGGTAGTATAGACGCAGCCCTAGTAGTATATACAGCCCCAGTGGTATTATATACAGCCCGAGTGGTAGTATATACAGCCCGAGTGGTAGTATATACAGCCCCAGTGGTTTATACAGCCCCAGTGGTTTATACAGCCCCAGTGGTAGTATACAGGGCCCCAGTGGTATATACAGCCCCAGTGGTATATACAGCCCCAGTGGTATATACAGCCCCAGTGGTATATACAGCCCCAGTGGTATATACAGCCCCAGTGGTAGTATATACAGCCCCAGTGGTAGTATATACAGCCCCAGTGGTAGTATATACAGCCCCAGTGGTAGTATATACAGCCCCAGTGGTAGTATACAGGGCCCCAGTGGTAGTATACAGGGCCCCAGTGGTAGTATAGACAGCCCCAGTGGTAGTATAGACAGCCCCAGTGGTAGTATAGACAGCCCCAGTGGTAGTATAGACAGCCCCAGTGGTAGTATAGACAGCCCAGTGGTAGTATAGACAGCCCCAGTGGTAGTATAGACAGCCCCAGTGGTAGTATAGACAGCCCCAGTGGTAGTATAGACAGCCCCAGTGGTAGTATAGACAGCCCCAAGTGGTAGTATAGACAGCCCCAGTGGTAGTATAGACAGCCCCAGTGGTAGTATAGACAGCCCCAGTGGTAGTATAGACAGCCCCAGTGGTAGTATAGACAGCCCCAGTGGTAGTATAGACAGCCCCAGTGGTAGTATAGACAGCCCCAGTGGTAGTATAGACAGCCCCAGTGGTAGTATAGACAGCCCCAGTGGTAGTATAGACAGCCCAGTGGTAGTATAGACAGCCCCAGTGGTAGTATAGACAGCCCCAGTGGTAGTATAGACAGCCCCAGTGGTAGTATAGACAGCCCCAGTGGTAGTATACAGGGCCCCAGCAGTATAACAGCCCCAGTGGTTTATACAGCCCCAGTGGTAGTATACAGGGCCCCAGAGGTATATACAGCCCCAGTGGTAGTATATACAGCCCCAGTGGTAGTATATACAGCCCCAGTGGTAGTATATACAGCCCCAGTGGTAGTATATACATCCCCAGTGGTAGTATATACAGCCTCAGCAGTATATACAGCCCCAGTGGTAGTATATACGGCCCAGTGGTAGTATATACGGCCCCAGTGGTAGTATATACGGCCCCAGTGGTAGTATATACGGCCCCAGTGGTAGTATATACGGCCCCAGTGGTAGTATACAGGGCCCCAGAGGTATATACAGCCCCAGTGGTAGTATATACAGCCCCAGTGGTAGTATATACAGCCCCAGTGGTAGTATATACAGCCCCAGTGGTAGTATATACAGCCCCAGAGGTATATACAGCCCCAGAGGTATATACAGCCCCAGTGGTAGTACATACAGCCCCAGTGGTAGTACATACAGCCCCAGTGGTAGTATATACAGCCCCAGTGGTAGTATATACAGCCCCAGTGGTAGTATATACAGCCCCAGTGGTAGTATATACAGCCCCAGTGGTAGTATATACAGCCCCAGTGGTAGTATATACAGCCCCAGTGGTAGTATATACAGCCCCAGTGGTAGTATATACAGCCCCAGTGGTAGTATATACAGCCCCAGTGGTAGTATATACAGCCCCAGTGGTAGTATATACAGCCCCAGTGGTAGTATATACAGCCCCAGTGGTAGTATATACAGCCCCAGTGGTAGTATATACAGCCCCAGTGGTAGTATATACAGCCCCAGTGGTAGTATATACAGCCCCAGTGGTAGTATATACAGCCCCAGTGGTAGTATATACAGCCCCAGTGGTAGTATATACAGCCCCAGTGGTAGTATATACAGCCCCAGTGGTAGTATATACAGCCCCAGTGGTAGTATACAGGGCCCCAGCAGTATATACAGCCCCAGTGGTAGTATACAGGGCCCCAGAGGTATATACAGCCCCAGTGGTAGTATATACAGCCCCAGTGGTTTATACAGCCCCAGTGGTAGTATACAGGGCCCCAGTGGTAGTATACAGGGCCCCAGAGGTATATACAGCCCCAGAGGTATATACAGCCCCAGTGGTAGTATGTACAGCCCCAGTGGTAGTATACAGGGCCCCAGCAGTATATACAGCCCCAGTGGTTTATACAGCCCCAGTGGTAGTATATACAGCCCCAGTGGTAGTATACAGGGCCCCAGAGGTATATAGCAGCCCCAGCGGTAGTATACAGGCAGCCCCCGTAATGCAGGGCCCCCCCAGCGTCTCTCCGGTCACCTGTAAAGGAAACTATACTTATCACAGTGCCGCTGTCCGCGCCCGCTCGCAGCTGCCGACCGCGATCCTCCATCTTGCGTCTTCTTCCTGTTTCCTGTGCTCGTCGCAGGGAATGACTGGGGATGCAGGGGCTGCTGTATATCGATGTATACATCGGTATGTACCGATGTATACATCGGTATGTACCGATGTATACATCGGTATACAGCACTGACTCGCGTATAAGCCGAGGGGGGTACTTTTCAGCCCAATTTTTGGGCTGAAAAACTCGGCTTATACGCAAGTATATACGGTAATACTTCTTTTTTTTTTTTTTTTTTTTGCAATTCTTATTTTGTTGTGGTTGGCAGTACTTGTCTTCTGTGCATAAACTTAGCTGTCTGATTTGAGGTCCGAATCAAATTTTTTGAATGAACGTCCCAACGATTTTTCCATCCTACATCGTTTGTTTACACGCAAGGACGCACAAACGATATCGTTAGAACGTTCACAAATCCGTGATGTTTCAACGATATCGTTAACGATATCCTAGCGTGTGAAGCAGCTTTTAAAGATATCCTGAATACATGCACTGTTGGTGGGTCTTGAGGACTGGAGTTGAGTAATGGCCACTTTACACACACCAACTTATCTGTCCAACTTCTGAACAACTTACTGGTTGCAGTGAAATCATGGACACATTGCTCCATTTTGTGGCTGTGTACAAAGGGAACAATGTGTCCATGATTTCACTGCAACCAGTAAGTTGTTCAGAAGTTGGACAGATAAGTTGGTGTGTGTAAAGTGGCCATAATACTGTTCTAGATGTTCCCCAGCACCACCCTGTCTTCCACACAGTCCAGTGTCACTAGCCAAGAATCTGTACCACATACGCCTCACCCTGATCCTCCTTCCTCCCACCATGGTGAGTCCCAGAAAACAAGTGATCCCGCACACTCCGAGGCTATTTCACAAGGGTAACATGGGAAATTGCATATTGTTGTGCAATTTCTCCTGAGTGCACCAATACCCCACATACAGAGAAGGAAATTATTATTTGATCCCTTCCTTATTTTGTAGTTTTGCCCACTGTGACATAAGCAGTCTATAATTTTAAGAGTAGGTTAATTTTAATAGTGAGAGAGAATATCAAAAATATAATCCAGAAAATCAGGCTACGTTCACACGCTGCGCATTTTTTGTGCTTTTTTTTCTGCAGTTGTGCTTTTTTACGTGCGTACACGGCAAAAAGCGCAACTGCATACACAGTGCGCTTTTTCCTCATCGCTTTTCCCAAGCCCATTGTATCATGTGGGCTATGGGAAAAGCGCAGAGGCAACTGCGTAAAGAATTGACATGTGTATTCTTTTTATGCAGTGCACTTTCCCTGTAAAAGCGCGTGCGTAAAAAAACGCAGGAAAGCGCAATATGAGAACGCAAATCAGCAAAACCCATAGGGTTTGCTGGACTGCATTTCCATAATTGGGTTTCACTTCATTTAAGCACGCCCAAAAAAGCACCGTGTAAACGCAGTAAAGAGCAGGAATACGCAGCTAAACTCTGCAAATACGCAAAGTGTGAACGTAGCCTCACATTGTCTAAATCAGGGGTCCCCAACTCCAGGCCTCGAGGGCCGCCAACAGTGCAGGTTTTCAAGATTTCCTTGGTATTGCACAGGGGTTGGAATCATTACCTGTGCAGATGATCACATTAACACCTGTGAAATACTAAGGAAATTCTGAAAACCTGCACTGTTGGTGGCCCTTGAGGCCTTGAGTTGAGGACCTCTGGTCTAAATTATATACCGTAAATGTATTTCCTTTTTGATGAGACAAATAAGTACTTGGTCCCTCTGGCAAACAAAACTTAAAAAAAAAAAACCTGTCACCAGATAAATGCAGAGCAATCTGCAGGCATCGTGTTAAGGCCCAGTTACACACACCGATAATGTGCAGAGATTGTTCGCAGATCTCTGGTTGCAGTGAAATCATGGACACATTGTTCCATTTTGTGGCTGTGTACAAATGGAGCAATGTGTCCATGATTTCACTGCAACCAGAGATCTGCGAACAATCTCTGCACAATTATCTGTGTGTGTAACTGGGCCTTTATAGAGCAGAGGGAGCTGAGTAGATTGATACATAGTTTTGTGAGAAAAGATTCAGTATAACCTGTGATTTCATCATTTAAACCTCTGATCTTTCTGGGATTTTGGGTCCAGAGGGCGATCCTATCAGTGAGGGACAGCTACCCTTGTATAAGTGTCTCAAAACAAGTCCCTTGCTTATCTTAGCTTTCCTTTTTTACAGATCACTAAACGAGACAGGGTATTTTAAATCCCTCTCTTAAGGACCTGTCACACTGAACGACCATTCCAGTGATCCCGACAGCGATGACAACCTGCCGGGATCGCTGGAGCGTTGTTACCTGATCGCTGGGGAGCTGTCAAACAGGCAGATCTCCCCAGCGATCAGGCCATAGGAGCCACCTCCCACATCGCTGGAAGCGATGTCGGCGTCCTCCCTGTAAGGCAGCACTAAGCAGGGAGAACACTGGTAGCTATGATAAATAGCGGGTATCTAGGCAGCGTGCGCTGCCTAGATACCCAGTGTTTACCATAGTAACCAGCCATGTGAGGTCACAAGATAGCTGGTTTCTCGCGGTCACACGCAGCAATGTGTGCTGACCAGCGGGAAACCAACCATCAAAAAATGACCCGCTGCAATGTGTCACACAGAACGACATCGCTGGAGAGATCGTTGTAACGTCACAGTTACAACGATCTCTCTAACGATATCGTTGTGTGACTGGGGCTTCAGGAAAGATTCACATTCAGAATATTTGAATTCAATTATTCTTTATTAATTAATTTCACACACAATTAAAATATCTAGACCATTTCCTCCGGGAGAACATGAAAGAACTTAAGCTGGCTTCACACTGCAGTTTTTCACTGATCAGTGTCCATCAGTGTTTGGGTGCCAAAACCAGGAATGTCTCCAAATCTCAGAACAGGGGTCAATCTTTCAATTATAGTTTTTCTCTGCAAATTCCTTTCCTGGTTCCTCTCCTGGTTTTGGCACCCAAACACTGATGGACACTGATCAGTGAAAAACTGCAGTGTGAAGCCATCCTTACCAGGTACACAATTTATCATAGTAATCAATCCACTGACCATTATCCATCCATCATCTATTCAATGAAAAAATTAATACAATAATAGATATCTATATGCACAGAATGACAATATCGGGGAGTTTTATGCAAAGCATAAAAGGATGGACACAACCCGAGTGTGTTATTTTCTATCCTGTTCATCCAGTATATTAGGAGCAATTGACTATATAATGCTCACTATCAGGTACATGAAAGAAAGGGCTAAGGGTAAGTTCACACTTACCCGGCGTGTTTGTCGGCGGCAGCTGGCGGGTCCCGCCAGGAAGCTCCGGCGCCGTGCACCGGCTTCCTGGCGGGTATGTGCGGGCGGTATCCGCGGCTGCCCAGCGGGTTCTCGGCGGCGATTCTGCAGCGGCTGGAAGCAGCACATGATTCTGCTTGCAGCCGCTGCAGAACCGGCCGGTTTTTAGAACTTGGTCATTCTTTGCTAACCCGCTGGGAAACCTGCGGGTTAGCAACGGATGACGCTGGGTAACCGCCGGTATGTGCACAGGCTTGGGCGGGTTACATTAGTTTCAATGTTAATCCAAACGCCGGTTTGGATTAACATAAATTTAAATAAAACTAATGTATGCAAAACGGCGGTTTACACAGGTAAACCGCCGAAAACCCGCCCAGTGTGCACATACCCTAACACTGCTTCCACTCACTATTCCATCTTCAATGTTAAGGATTATTACTAAGTTCCTTTACTATCAAAGCTATGCTAAATTCCACACCAAGCACAGATGAGTAGCACTACAGATACCTATATGGGGTCCAGTGTCTTTATAACCTGTTCACCCAGCCTGCTGGGGGCTATTAGCTCTTACAAGCCCTCTCTTCCAATACTGCCAGCTGAGGACAGGTTCCAAGCACAGACGAGTAGCACTACAGATACCTATATGGGGTCCAGTGTCTTTATAACCTGTTCACCCAGCCTGCTGGGGGCTATTAGCTCTTACAAGCCCTCTCTTCCAATGCTGCCAGCTGAGGACAGGTTCCAAGCACAGACGAGTAGCACTACAGATACCTATATGGGGTCCAGTGTCTTTATAACCTGTTCAGCCAGCCTGCTGGGGGCTATTAGCTCTTAAAAGCCCTCTCTTCCAATTCTGCCAGCTATTCTTGTATAAGTGTGCATACAGAAACAGCTGTCTCTCACTGATAGGATCGCCCATTGTACCCAAAATCCTTGAAAGACAAGTGTTTAAATGATGAAATCACATGTTATACTTAATCTTTTCTCAAAAAACTGTATATATTAATCTACTCCGTTCCCTCTGCTTTATAACATGGTGCCTGTAGATTGCACTGCATTTTTCTGGTGGCAGGTTCCTTTTAATACTTGGTGGCAAGCACAGCAGTCAGACATTTTTTTGTAGTTGTTGATGAGGTTTGCGCACATGTCAGGAAGATTTTTGGTCCACTTTTCTTTGCAGATCATCTCTAAAGGCCCCGTTACACATAACTATGTCCCAGTGACCCAATTGTTGTCGGATCGCTGGTGAGCTGTCAAACAGGCAGACTCACCAGCGATCAGGACCAGCAAGAACACTGGTAACCAGGGTAAACATCGGGTAACTAAGTGCAGCGCTGCACTTAGTTACCCGATGCTTACCCTGGTTACCAGCTTCCCAGCGTGTACTGCGCGGCACTGGGAGATCGTTGATCGTTGGTCTCCCGCTGTCACACAGGCTGATGCTGGCCGCCCAGCGGGAGAGCAATCATCATAAAATGGTCATGGCCATTTACCAACTATCAGTGAACTGATCGCTGGTGGTTGGTACTTGTCACACGCAGCAACTTCGCTATGAGGTCGCTGCAGCGTCACAATACCGGTGACGTTATCGTTAGCGATATCGTTACGTGTAACGGGGCCTTAAATCATTAACATTTTAAGGCTGTCTCTTGACGACTCAGAGCTTCAACTCTCTCCATACATTTTCTATGGGATTAAGGTCTGGAGACTGGCTAGGCTCTCCATGACCTTAATGTTCTTCTTTTTAAGTTGCTCCGTTGTTGCCTTGGCTGTATGTTTTAGGTCATTCAAGAAAGAGACCAGAGAGGGATCGTGCTTTAGTGATCTGCGCTGCCGTCCCACCATACTTGAATAAATGCCAGGGAAGCCAAGAGTATGCAAGCTGGCATATCCCTGAGGAAGGTACAAGGTCTGTACCGAAAACGCGTTGGATGGAAATACTGATGGAGTATAGAAGCAGCTTGCATACTCTTGGCTTCCCTGGCATTTATTCAAGTACGGTGGGAAGGCAGCGCAGATCACTATAGCACGATCTCTCTCTAGTTTTGGATACATAACCACTGTTAAGTGGGAGTGCGGATCCAGCAGCAGCTGTCTGAGCTAATTTACCATTTGTGGGGAAACACAACTGGATCAGGTGAGCACATACACCTATGATGGAACTACCTTATCCGTAAAACGATAAGACCCATTTGTGCCTCTTTGTCTCCCCCTTTTTCTTTGTATGTTTTGGGTCATTGTCATGCTGGAAAACCCAGCCACAACCCATTTTAAATGTCCTGGCGGAGGGAAGGAGGTTATCACTCAGGATGTCTTGGTACATGGCTCCATCCATTGTCCCATTGATGCAGTGAAGAAATCCTGTGCCCTTAGCAGAGAAAGGACCCCCAAATCATAATGTTTCCATCACCATGCTTGACAGTGGGTACAATGTTCTTTGGGTCATAGGCAGCATTTCTCTTCCTTCAAACACGGTGAGTTGAGTTAATGCCAAAAAGCTTAATTTTTGTCTCATCTGACTTCAGCACCTTGTCTTAATCACTTTCTGCATCACTAAGGTGTTTATTTGCAGTGTTCAGATGGGCCTGCACATGTGCCTTCTTGACCAGTGGGACTGTTTGCAGATCTCTGGTTGCAGTGAAATCATGGACACAGTGTTCCATTATGTGGCCGTGTACAAATGGAACAATGTGTCCATGATTTCACTGCAACCAGAGATCTGCAAACAATCTCTGCCAAATTATCTGTGTGTGTAACTGGGCCTTAAGGCTACGTTCACACATTGCGCACTTTTGAGCGTTTTTTTTGTGTTTCAAAATTGCGCAATGTGCCTCCGTGTCTGCTGGCAAAATGAATGTGAAATTCAATTTGCCGTACAGACACTGCGTAAAAATATGCAGCGCTTTTATGGGAATACGCCGCCGCTGATGTCACACACAGGGCGAACAATCCTGTTCCTCCTCCCCTGTGTGACATCTGTGCCAGCCCCTTTGGTTTTTGTAGTGTATTAATATACCCTACGAAACCCAAATTAAATTAAAGCAAATGTGTGAAAAATAATAAAGAATGAATATTTACCCTCCTCCGGGTGTTCGGGAGTCGGGAGCAGCCACAGGTATTGACCTGCCAGGTCCTTCCAAGAACGCTGATTGACCACTCGCGGTGTAATATACGTCATAGGACGTCACATATTACATGACTGTGAGCGAGCCAATCAGCGTTCACAGACCCTAGCAGGTCGATACCTGCGGAGGATCTCCCGACTCCCAAACACCCGGTGGAGAAGTAAGTATTCATTCTTTATTTTTCACACATTTGTTTTAATTTAATTTGGGTTTCGTAGTGTATATATTAATATACTACTAAACCCAAAGGGGCTGACACAGATGTCACACAGGGGAGGAAGAACAGGATTCTTCCTCCCCTCTGTGACATCACTGGAGAAGTAGCCCCGTAAAAAAACGCAGTGTGTTAATGCACCACGTTTTTTTACAGGGCTGTTTTGCGCTTTTTTGCGTGGGTGCAAAACGCAGCAAAAAGCGCAAAAAAGCGCTATGTGTGAACATAGCCTAAGGCTGGCTTCACACTGCAGTTTATTCCCTGATCAGGTTCCATCCAGTTTGTGTGCCAAAACCCGGAGAAGAACTTGCAGAGAAAAACTATAATTGAAAGATTGACACCTGTTCTGAGTTTTGGAGACACTCCTGGTTTTAGCACACAAACACTGATGGACACTGATCAGGAAAAAAAACTGCAGTGTGAAACCAGCCTTATGGTTTTGTTGCCCATTCCAGCCTTGTGCAGGTCTAGGATCTTTTCCCTGACATCCTTATGGTGGGTTTACACGCCACGATATCGTTTCGATATCGCAACTCAATGGCGCGGGAGCGCGCAATTAGTGCACGTTCCTCCCGCATCGCATTGAATGTTTACACGCTGCGATATCGAAATACAACGTCCGTGCGATGTCTCCGCCTCCCAACCCAGGATCGCATAGTTAACATGGGAGTGAATGGGTGACGTATCAAATCGCATCGTAATTGGGCGTTTACACAGCACGATCGACTCCAATCTCCCTTCAATATCGGGGCATTGAATAGCACGCTCATTCGATCCCCGATATCGCATTGACATCGTTCCTGCATCGTATTGGACGTTCATACCATACAACGCAGGAACGATATCGGGTCCAACGATCGAACCACGTGACTTTTCATTGAAATTGTACTGCGATATCGCGACGTGTAAACCCGCCATTATACAGGTGACAATTTAACGAGTTGATTAGGAGCGTTTAACTGGTTGGTAGGGGATCAAATACTTATTTATCTCTGCAAAATGCAAATACATTTATGTAATTTAGACAATGTGATTTTTTGGATTTTATTTTTGATATTCTATCTCTCACTGTTAAAATTAACCTACCCTTAAAATTATAGACTGTTCATGTCTTTGTCAGTGGGTAAACTTACAAAATCAGCAAGGGATCAAATAATTATTTCCTTCACTGTATGGTGGCAAACTTCTATTTAGGGGCATAGCAGGGCTCAGAGGAGAAGGAGCGCCATTTGACTTTTGGAATTTAAAATTGGCTGGAATCTTTATCTGATACCCATGTTGCATTTTTAGAGCCCCTGATGTGCCTAAACAGTATGAGCTCCCCCACAAGTGACCACATTTTGTAAATTAGATCCTCATTATCTAGATGTGTGATGACAACCTTATGTTGGGTTTACACACACCAATTTATCTGTTCAATCTCTGAACCAATCTCTGGTTGCAGTGAAATCATGGATACATTGCTCCATGTTGTACACAGCCACAAAATGGAGCAATGTATCCATGATTTCACTGCAACCAGAGATTGGTTCAGAGATTGAACAGATAAATTGGTGTGTGTAAACCCACCATTAAACTCCATGGTGCACTTTTGACTGGTCACAGGAAAGCAACAAATGACGATAGAAATGTGAAATCTGCACCAAATAAAAGGAAAACCATCCCATTGTCTGTAGGATGATGTGACAGCATGTGCGCATGCGCAGAAGATGACGGATCTCCATATGTACAGCGGAGCAGCCCACGGCCATGCCAGTCGTGATGTGGACGGTACAAAGGAAAGTTCAGTGGCTCGCTAAATGCAAATCCGTGACCAAAGTGAAATGTGAACATCTGCGCGTTTTTAAGGAAGCGCCACCACTTAGGAATAACATTACTCAGTGGGATGAGCATTTGAATTAAATGGGCAGTTAGGTGGAGAAAACACGTTCTGGAAGGCCATCAGTCAGTGACGTGTCTGTAGAAGCTAAACGGGATAACTACCTAAGGAGTCCTAAAAAATCTGTGTGTGCATATGCTCGACAATTACACTTAACCAAGACTACAGATCATAAGGTGTCAAAGAAACCTGTATCTGTTTTACGGGTTACAAATTGCGGCTGTTGCATGCTATCAAACCAGCGGATAGACCCAGACGATGCGCGTTTGCTACAGATATGCTTCATGAGATCGACAATGATGCAAGATTTTTGCAGAAGATTGTGTTTAGCGATAAGGTGACCTTCCATATATGTGGACATAGTCATCCCCATAACGTCCGAATATGGGCTACTGAACATCCTTATGCCTACGTTGAGTACGAAAGTGAATGTGTGGTGTGGCCTGATGCAAGATAAGGGATAGATCCATTTTTTTTTTCACGGAGAAGTTTGTGACTGCAAACACCCATCTTGTTGGAATTGTATGCAGTGCCACAATTTCCAGAAGGTGTCATCTTTAAACGGGACGGCACTCCTCCACACTATGCCACCATTGTTTGAGTTTCTGGACAGAACATTCCCCTGGCAGTGGATAGGCAGGGGTTCTGTCAAGCCATGACCACCACGATCCTCAGATCTGACGCTCTTAGGCTACATTCACACTGTCCGTTTTTTGATCCGTTATTTTTACTGTGCACTGCAAAAAACGGATCACTGAAATGACATCCCAGCAAAGTCTATGGGTTTTCAGTTTTGCCATTCAGACTGGGCTCTTCTAAAGTGATTTGTTTTTTTCACTTTAGGAGAGCTCTGTTTTGGAAAATAACATGTCAATTTGTGTTGTGTTGTTCTCCTGCGTTTTTCCCATAGCAGCCCTTTAAAATGGGGAAAAAACGCAGCACTCAAAAACAGATCAAAAAATGCACCCAAAAAAATGGATCCAGTTGTCCAGCAGATTACAACAAAAACGCAGCGCAAAATTAAGAAAAAAAATGCAGTGTGAAAGTAGCTTTAAACATTTACTTTTGGGGTTATGTGAAGCAATATGTGTATAGTACAATGAACGTATTAATGACATTAATCAATTAAAACAAAGAATCAGACCCAGGATCGCATAGTTAACATAAGGGTGAATGGGTGACGTATCAAATCGCATCGTAATTGGGCGTTTACACAGCACGATCCGGCTTCAATCGCTATGCAGTATCGGAGCATTGAATAGCACGCTCATTCAATCCCCGATATCGCATTGACATCGTGCCTGCATCGTATTGGACGTTCACACCATACAACGCAGGCACAATTTCGGCTCCGACGATTGCACCACGTGACTTTTGATTGAAATCGTAATACGATATCGCGACGTGTAAACCCGCCATTAGAATAGTTTGTAGACTCCATATACAGAGCTCCTGAGTGCCAGAAGAGCAGAAACCCCCACAAGTGATCCCAGTCTGGTAATTGCACCCTCTGGGAATTCATCTATGGGTATAGTGAGCATATTGACTCTGTTGGTGTTTTAAAGAAGCAAGCAGCAATGTTTACAAAAAAAAAAAATGTTCACATCACCGTATTTTGAGATCAGTGATTTTTCAGTATTTCTATTTTCTGCTGACATGGTCATATGAGGGCTTGTTTTTTACGTGATGAGTTTACGTTTTTATTGGTACCATTTTCGGGCACATAATATTTTGTGATCACTTTTTATTCCAGTTTCTGGGGCAGAAAGAACAGAAACCAGCAGTTCAGAAATAGTTTATTTGGAGTTTTCTTTTATGCCGTTCGCTGTGCGGTAATAGCAATGAGACATTTTTATTCTTCCGATCAGTACCAACCCAGTGATACCACAACTACACAATAAAAATAATTTTATAGAAGAATTGTTTTTCATCCCTTTAGACTGTGAGCCCTCGCGGACAGGATCCCCGACCCTGCTGTACCCGTATGACTAATTGTGATATGTCATCGTTTGTCGTTGTTTGTGGTCGTCCTCAACCACCTATTTCTGTCTACCCTCCAAATTATAAAGCGCCATGTATCCTAATGGCGCTATATAAATACCTATCAATAATAATAATAATCTCTGTTTCCTGTTCTGAGAGTTAGTTTTGTTGTTTTTCTGCTGATTGAGTTGAGTGGCAGCTTGTTTTATTGGGACAAAACTTTTACAGTGATACCATTTTTGTACCAAAAAAAAATTCTTTTTGGTAACCTTTTATTCACTTTTATTTCAGAGGTATGATGAAAGAGCATAATTTATTGCCACATGGTTTTGTTTTTTTTTGTACGGTGTTCACTGTAGGGGTTAAATAGTGGGCCAGATGTATAAGGGCGTCGTTACGGACGCGTCGATACCACATGTGTATAACTTCTTTTTTTGATCACTGATCTCATGTATTGCAATATGTGAGAGCAGCCAGATTACACTGACAAACACTTGTCGATGTTATCCTGCCCAAACAGGCCACGATACGTGGTACCCCAGGAAGTCCATGTTTGATCTCCAGGTGCCATGGTAACTATCGGATCCTCGTGACCTGATGGAGTCAGGTAGAGAGCGTATTCCCTCTCCCAACCTTCTGAATGTAGCGATTGCTATAGATCGAGGCATCTAGAGGGTTAATGAGCCCGGGCCGCGCACATGCCGGCCCAGGCTGTGCCTGCAGGACCTCGGCTGTCGGCTCTGCAGAGCTCCTGCAGCGATTGCGCAGAGGAGTGCTGATATTCAGACTGACCGATCACATCGCTCTGAGTGTGGTGACCAGTGACATGGGTCTCCACGCCTCTTCCCCTGCCGATCACCTGTCAGGGACAGCTATTAGTGGGTATGGAGCTGTCACTGCGTGTTTACATGCAGTGACAGCACAAAGCCATAATGGGTATAGCCGTCATGGTGTGGAAACTGACATCTTTCCATCATTGGTTGTTAAGGGGTCAATAAGGTTATGTGTATACATTGAATATTTAGTTTCTAAACTTTCTGCGGTATTTCTTCCTCTCTTAATAATAAAAATACACGTTTTGCCATGTTTTCAATTTATTTTTGTACATACATTTTCTTATAGCCTTTTTGATTGACCTCCCTGAAGAAAATTGGTGAAAAAAACGCTGCAAAACAGCTTGAAGAATTGACATGCTGCAAATTATTTTATCCACCAAATCTGCAAGTCACAAATAAGCAACATGTGCAGACACTTCAGGGTTCTCATTGACTTTGCTGACTGGTTGATTATGTAACAAATCAGCACTCAAAAGTAACATAAAAACGCAATAAATATCCAACGTGTGAACACAGCGTAATACTCTGACAACAGAGTTTCCAGCAGCGAGACCTGGAAGTCAGATGTGTCCCAGCGATGCTATTCACATTCCATTTGAGTACTGTTAAATCCATTTCAGCGATTTTTCTGTCCTCTTTGTAGGAAAAAATTCTCGAGTGTTGTTACTCGAACTGACCCAGTCCAAGTCTCTGACCTCCTGTATTCGAGTAACGTGAATGCAAGCATTTTAGTGTCCGCTCATCTTCACTTCTCATCCATTATGACCATTGCACTCTCTGATTAGCTGCAGAGGTTACATGAGATAACACATCATGGCTAAGGCTGGTTTCACATTACGGATTTCTCCTTCGCCTCATTGGGGGACACAGGACCGTGGTGTTATGCTGCTGTCCACTAGGAGGCGACACTAAGCAATCTGCAAAAGAGTAACAGTGGCTCCTCCTCCTCAGCATACACCCCTGGGGCAGGCACTGCCTCCTCAGTTTTTGCTTAGTGTCGAAGGAGGCACACGTCCATTTTCCTCTTGGTGAATTTTCATCATAAAGAAGAAAAGTGGGTCCGGTGTGGCCCCCGGCATGCTCCTTCCTCGGCCACCCACTGTTGGGGCGCTGGGTTGAAGTTGAGAATCGTTACATATGCCGTACTCCTTTCTCGGCCTCCCACTGTTGGGTTGCTGGGTTAAAGTTGAGACAGCCCAGCATAACATCCACCTTCCTCATTCCCTGCGGTCTGAGGCGAAGTAGAGATGACTGCCTGCCAGATGACGTCCCCCTAATCACCCCTGGGTGTTTTAGGCAGTGGCAACACCAGGTATCTGCAGCACAGGCTGCATGGGCTGGAGACTGCATGACTGCCTGCAGCAGCGCAGGCTATGCAGGAGCCTACACAAGTGCTGGGCTGGATGAGAGGGCACTTACTGCAGCCAGGCCTCAGGCACAAGGCTGACAGGGGCACAGAGCTGGACACTTGCAAGCTGCATCCAAGTGCAGCTTTTCAGCTCCGCACAGATCCTCTGCTATTCTGGCGGTTCTCCGCCAATGCCAAGGGGGGACATCACATTTCCCCCGTTTTTCTGGGCCCCCCAGCGGTTTTTTTCGCGCCTCCGCGCCGGCCCCTCACTATTTCCGGGGACCTCAACTAATTGAGGCCCCGGCTTGGGCCTAGCGCGGAGGTCGACGCCCCTGTGCCGCCCCCGTCCCGCCCCGCTGGATGACGCTGACCGCGCGTCATAGCGGGGGCGGAGACCGAGAACGGGCGCGTTTTCCAGGCCGGATCCCTCCCGTTTAGCTCCGCCCCTTCCTCCTTCTCCTCCACGGTTGCCATTACAGCACGTGGAGCGTCCAGCCATCCAGGGGGGACACAGGATCCGGCGGCCTGTTGGACAGCGGCGCTGGGACTGGTAAGACCTCTGCAGGGATCTGCTCTGCAGAGGTTCTCTGTCCCTCTCTCTCTCTCTCTCTCTCCCCTCTACTCCACATCCCCTCCTGCAGCAGGCACTGTTACAGGGGGAATGTCTCCACAGCGACCCTATTCAGCCCCACCACTAAGGGTCCAGGCACCTAGCTGGATAGCTAGAGAGTGCCTGTTTACTCAGGGGTCTCCTGGTTATCTCTATTTCTGTGCTATAGCCCATACCACAATGTCTGGCAGTAAGAGTAAGAAAGGCTCCAAGGCAGCCAGCACTTACTATGGTACCTGCACTATTTGTCAGGCTGACCTCCCTGCAGGATGCACCTCGCCACACTGTGAGAGCTGCACGCAGGCTGCAGATACTGAGACCCCCACTGCCCGGACGGCTACCGGTGCCCCTGACCCTACCCCTGCATGGGCCGCAGTTATGTCTCAGAATATGACACAGTCCATTGACAGATTGTCTGCCACACTGCTGCAGTTTATGCAAGCCCGTTCGCCTCCTGAACCCGCCGTTCAGGCTTCTGCGCCTCAGCCAGAAGTCTTAGAACCGCGACATACTGCCGACCCTGCCCCGTCAGTCTCCGACTCTGGCCGTAAGAGACCTCCTCCATCTCCAGAGTCCCCTGCGGGATCTGCATCCCGCAGGCGTCAAGATGACGCGCAGGAGTCCGAAGGTCTCTGTTCTACGGACTCAGAGGGTAACTTAGATGAGTCCCTAGACTTAGATGCGACTGATACGGTGGCACTGGTGGAGGATTTGATTACTGACATCAACCAGGTCCTGGAGGTGTCAGACCCTCCGGCTGATGTGCCGGAGCACAAGGTGTCCTTTAAAAGAGCCAGGAGACCACACAAGCATTTCTCGGACCATCCAGAGTTCCAGGAAATTCTTAAAAAGCATAGGTTACATCCTGACAAACGGTTTGGTAACCGTAAGGCTCTGGAAACGCGTTATCCTTTTCTGCCTAAGGTTACCAAGGATTGGACAGATCCGCCACAGGTGGACCCGCCCGTATCCCGTCTAGCTACCAAGACCCTCCTGTCCTTACCGGACAGTTCATCCATAAAGGACGCCACTGACCGTCAGGTGGAGCAGATGGCGAAGTCCATTTTTGAGGCCTCAGGCTCTTCTCTAGGCCCAGCCTTTGCTTCAGTCTGGGCCTCTAAGGCTATTATGACTAGAGCTCATTCGGTACACTCGGCTCTTCGGTCCTTGCAGGTCGACCCAGCCTTGTTAGACCAGGTTACTCAAATTGCGGTTACCGCCGAATATTCTATGCATGCTGCCTTCGATTCGGCTAACTGTGCCGCGGCTGCGGCTTCCAACGCCATAACTATTAGGCGAGCCCTCTGGTTAAGAGAGTGGAAGGCAGACGCAGCGTCAAAAAAAGTCGCTCCATGTCTTCCGTACAATGGTGGCCGTTTATTTGGCGAAAAGCTGGATCAATTGATTTCAGACGCCACTGGGGGTAAGAGTACCTCTCTTCCACAACGTCAGATTAAGCGACCCTTCACTCGTCGCCAACAAACCCGTTTCCGATCCTTTCGGAACTCCTTTGGTTGGTCAGTCTCGAAGCCCCCAACGGCGGCCAATAGGTCCCCCCGTAGGGAACGCACCCAGACGACACGGAAGACTGGCGCAAACTGGCAGTCCCATTCTCGCCAGCCCAGATCTAAGGGCTCAAAGCCTAGCAGATTCTCTTCTTCCTGACTCTCCCCATTCGGGAGACACTATTCAGGTTGGCGGCCGACTTTCTCGCTTTCATCAGGTCTGGCTCGCTTCTACCGACGACAAGTGGGTAAACACCTTGGTGTCTTCCGGATACACCATAGAATTTACGGCCCTTCCTCCAAATCGTTTTTTTCTGTCAATCCCACCTGCTCATCCGCCCAAAGCTCGCACCTTCTTTCAAGCGGTAAATTCCCTTCTGACGGCCGGTGTCATTATACCGGTACCGCCAGCCGAACGCTTCCAAGGGTTCTACTCAAACCTTTTTGTGGTACCCAAAAAAAGGAGGAGCGGTTCGCCCCATTCTAGATCTAAAACAGTTAAACTCCTTCGTGAAGGTTCGGCATTTCCGCATGGAGTCACTGCGCTCCATCATAGCGTCCATGGAGAAGGACAAATTTCTCGCGTCCATCGACATACAGGACGCTTACCTCCATATCCCGATCGCGACAATTCACCAGCGGTTTCTCCGATTCGCCATCGACCGGGATCACTATCAGTTTGTGGCCCTCCCGTTCGGCCTAGCGACGGCCCCCAGGGTGTTCACCAAGGTCATGGCGGCTGTCATGACCATACTGCACACAAGAGGAATGGTAGTCCTACCATACCTAGACGATTTGCTCATCAAAGCTCCCTCCTTCAGGGAGTGTCAGCAGAGTGTTTCCATCACGGTGGACACCCTGCGTCGGCTAGGCTGGTTGGTGAATCTGCGGAAGTCATCGCCAGTTCCGTCACAATTTCTAACATTCCTCGGGATGCTTTTCAACACCCCCAGGGGTCTGGTCCTCCTCCCTCAGGACAAGGCGAAGGCCCTTCGACAGGGGGTCCACAGTCTTCTACGGCCGTGTCCTCATTCACTTCGGTTCGCCATGAGAGTCTTGGGAAGGATGGTTGCCTCTATGGAGGCGGTGCCGTTTGCTCAACTTCACCTCAGGCCTCTCCAACGGGAATTCTGACTTCGTGGAACAGGAATCCTTCTGCCCTGGACAAGTTATTCCGTTTGTCACCTGCAGCAAGGAGTTCCCTCCATTGGTGGCTCAAACCTCGTTCCCTCACAAGGGGGAGGTCCTTTCTACCGGTTTGCTGGAAGATAGTCACCACCGACGCAAGCCTCAGCGGATGGGGAGCGGTACATCGTCGTCACACAGCACAGGGAACATGGTCCCCAGCGGAGTCGGCCGAGCCCATCAATCTCCTGGAAATCCGGGCCATATTTCTAGCTCTGAAGGCCTTTCATTCCATGCTGGCAGGCACACAGGTACGGATTCAGTCGACAATGCCACAGCCGTGGCATACATCAACCATCAAGGCGGAACACACAGTCTCCAGGCCATGCACGAAGTGCAACGCATTCTCCACTGGGCAGAATCGACGAACTCAACGCTGTCAGCAGTTCATATCCCAGGAGTGGAAAACTGGGAAGCGGATTTTCCTCAGCCGCCAGGGCATGGACTCGGGAGAGTGGTCCCTACACCCCGACGTGTTCCAACAAATCTGCCGTCGCTGGGGGACCCCGGACGTAGACCTGATGGCGTCTCGGCTCAACACGAAGGTTCCCAGGTTTATGGCCAGATCTCACGACCCGCAAGCACTAGGGGCGGATGCCCTAGTTCAGAACTGGTCCCAGTTCCAGCTGCCTTACATCTTCCCTCCTCTGCCTCTCATTCCCAGAGTCGTGCGGAAGATAAAACAAGAGGGCATTCAACTCATTCTCATAGCCCCAGACTGGCCCAGACGGGCATGGTACGCCGATCTCGTCCAGCTCGCGGCGGACGTTCCTTGGCGCCTCCCTTGTCGTCCCGACCTTCTGTCGCAGGGACCGTTTTACCACCAGAATTCAGACGCCCTGAATTTGATGGCGTGGCCCTTGAGACCTGGGTACTAACCCAAGCGGGTTTCTCCCCTGCCGTTATTCAGACCATGATCAGAGCTCGGAAGTCGGCATCGGCAAAGATTTATCATCGCACCTGGAAAGCCTTTTTTCGCGTGGTGCTCTTCTCGAGATCAACCCCCTCTTCCCTATTCCTTGCCGCTAGTTCTAGGGTTCCTTCAGTCGGGGTTGGAGTCTGGTCTCTCACTAGGTTCCATTAAGGGCCAGGTCTCGGCTCTTTCGGTACTCTTTCAATGTCGACTTGCTGTCAAGCCGCAGGTTAAAACTTTTCTCCAGGGAGTTAATCGCATCGTCCCTCCGTACAAACGACCGTTAGATACATGGGACCTTAACCTGGTACTTACGGCTCTGCAGGAACCTCCCTTTGAACCTCTTCGGGATATCTCCCTCCACTTTCTGGTTCTGAAGGTGGTTTTTCTAGTGGCTATCACCTCTCTTCGCCGAGTGTCCGAACTCTCGGCGCTTTCCTGTAAGCCACCCTTCCTGGTGTTCCATCAGGACAAGGTCGTCCTACGCCCGGTGCCGTCATTCCTGCCTAAGGTTGTCTCCTCTTTCCATCTGAATGAGGATATTTCATTGCCTTCCTTTTGCCCTGCTCCGGTTCACAGGTTCGAACGAGCCCTGCATACTCTGGATCTCGTCAGGGCGCTTCGCATCTATGTCTCCAGAACTGCACATTTCCGTAAGTCAGACACTCTGTTCATTCTGACGGAAGGCCCCCGTAAGGGTATGCCAGCTTCCAAAGCTACACTGGCTAGATGGATTAGATCAGCTATCCAAGAGGCCTACAAGATGAAAACTACTCCTCTTCCAGCGGGGATTAAGGCACATTCTACCCGAGCCGTGGGGGCCTCCTGGGCCATTCGGCACCAAGCCTCGGCTCTCCAAGTGTGTAAGGCGGCCACCTGGTCGAGCTTACACACTTTTACCAAGCACTACCGTGTTCATACCCAGTCCTCGGCGGACGCTAGTCTGGGTAGGTGCATCCTTCAGGCGGCGGTTGCCCACCTGTAGGTGTTTCTCTGTTCACTGACTTGTTCAGTATCATTAGTTCCATTGTCTTTCCCACCCAGGGACTGCTTTGGGACGTCCCACGGTCCTGTGTCCCCCAATGAGGCGAAGGAGAAAAGGAGAATTTTGTATACTTACCGTAAATTCCTTTTCTCTTAGCCTCTAATTGGGGGACACAGCACCCACCCTGTTGGCCATACGGCCTTGTTTCTAGTGGTTTTTGTTACTCTTATATTGTTACGTTATGGCCTTGCCAGGCTTTGTTGGTATTGGTTAACCTTGTTACTTCTCCTACTGCTTTAGCACAAAACTGAGGAGGCAGTGCCTGCCCCAGGGGTGTATACTGAGGAGGAGGAGCCACTGTTACTCTTTTGCAGATTGCTTAGTGTCGCCTCCTAGTGGACAGCAGCATAACACCCACGGTCCTGTGTCCCCCAATTAGAGGCTAAGAGAAAAGGAATTTACGGTAAGTATACAAAATTCTCCTTTTTTAAGGAAGCGCCACCACTTAGGAATAACATTACTCAGTGGGATGAGCATTTGAATTAAATGGGCAGTTTGGTGGAGAAAACACGTTCTGGAAGGCCATCAGTCAGTGACGTGTCTGTAGAAGCTAAACGGGATAACTACCTAAGGAGTCCTAAAAAATCTGTGTGTGCATATGCTCGACAATTACACTTAACCAAGACTACAGATCATAAGGTGTCAAAGAAACCTGTATCTGTTTTACGGGGTACAAATTGCGGCTGTTGCATGCTATCAAACCAGCGGATAGACCCAGACGATGCGCGTTTGCTACAGATATGCTTCATGAGATCGACAATGATGCAAGATTTTTGCAGAAGATTGTGTTTAGCGATAAGGTGACCTTCCATATATGTGGACATAGTCATCCCCATAACGTCCGAATATGGGCTACTGAACATCCTTATGCCTACGTTGAGTACGAAAGTGAATGTGTGGTGTGGCCTGATGCAAGATAAGGGATAGATCCATTTTTTTTTCACGGAGAAGTTTGTGACTGCAAACACCCATCTTGTTGGAATTGTATGCAGTGCCACAATTTCCAGAAGGTGTCATCTTTAAACGGGACGGCACTCCTCCACACTATGCCACCATTGTTTGAGTTTCTGGACAGAACATTCCCCTGGCAGTGGATAGGCAGGGGTTCTGTCAAGCCATGACCACCACGATCCTCAGATCTGACGCTCTTAGGCTACATTCACACTGTCCGTTTTTTGATCCGTTATTTTTACTGTGCACTGCAAAAAACGGATCACTGAAATGACATCCCAGCAAAGTCTATGGGTTTTCAGTTTTGCCTTTCAGACTGGGCTCTTCTAAAGTGATTTGTTTTTTTCACTTTAGGAGAGCTCTGTTTTGGAAAATAACATGTCAATTTGTGTTGTGTTGTTCTCCTGCGTTTTTCCCATAGCAGCCCTTTAAAATTGGGGGAAAAAACGCAGCACTCAAAAACAGATCAAAAAATGCACCCAAAAAAATGGATCCAGTTGTCCAGCAGATTACAACAAAAACGCAGCGCAAAATTAAGAAAAAAAATGCACAGTGTGAAAGTAGCTTTAAACATTTACTTTTGGGGTTATGTGAAGCAATATGTGTATAGTACAATGAACGTATTAATGACATTAATCAATTAAAACAAAGAATCACAGACATAATTTACTCCTACACCAGACGTCCTTACCCATGTGTGGCAAGAACGTCACTATTGTTTGGATGTGTGTAGGGCAACAAATGGAGCCCACATCGAACAGCATTGAATAGGTATGAAACTGGGCGAGTTTTCCTTTTAGGGTGGAAACACACTGGCGAGAAAAGATGGTTAAAAAAGGTTTGATATGCCCTCCGGTCCTGTTTGTAGCCGGATTCTGCAGAGCGCAGGTGAGGTAGCTTTCCCCTGCTGAAATGGTGCTGAACCACTTCACAGGGGACAGCTCCCTGGTGCTGAAGTTCAGCATGGCTCACGCTGAACTTCAGCCACCGGTGTCCGATTCCCGGATCCAATTTGGGCAGATTTTTTGCTCCGGACACAAAAACGTTGCAAGCAACGTTTTTGTGCCCGGGACAAAAATCCGAACTGTTCCGGATTCCCCCGGACAGATGAAAACCGGATGGCAGATAGCTTCCATCCGGCTCCATAGGGCTGCATTAGGACAACATCTGGTCCGGGGCTGTCAGGTTCACCCCGGACAGCCCTGGACCTGATTGTGCCGTGGTGTGAAGCCAGCCTTAGGCTGGTTTCACACTGCAGTTTTTCCCTGATCAGGATTCATCAGGTTTTGTGTGCCAAAACCAGGAGAGGAACTTGCAGAGAAAAACTATAATTGAAAGATTGACACCTGTTCTGACTTTTGGAGACACTCCTGGTTTTGGCACACAAACTGGATGGACACTGATCAGGGAAAAAAACTGCAGTGTGAAACCAGCCTTATGGTGGGTTTACACGCTCAGATATCTGAAACTATTATTTAAACGTCACGCTTTTGACATCGTTCGAACGATATTGTTTTTGCATCGTTGCGTGTAAACGCAGAATAACTGAAGTAAAAATCTTAGGATCGGACTTCTCAAAAGTGTGCTCAGGACCTCACTTTTATCGTTCGTCGTCCAGTTAACGCCCCAGCAAAGTGCAGCATCGTTCAGTGTTACACCAAGATGAACGATATTGTTCTGAATTCTCCTATTCCTGCCACTTTATCCAATTGTTCACAAAGTTGTAATAAACGACTCTGCCAAATTACACATCGTTAACGATATCCTTGCGCTTGACATCGCACTAACGATGTCGAAATGATCGCAGTCACGTGACATTCCAAACGATATCGTTTCTGACATCTGAGCATGTAAACCCACCATTAGGGTGCCTTCACACTGCAGTCAGGTCCGATCCGGGGCTGTCAGCGGTGAGCCTGACAGCCCCGGACCGGTTCAGCACACAGAACCGGAGGACTAATATGCCCTCCAGTCCGATGTGCAGCCTGACGCAGCTACCGCTGCTGATGGTTCAGGACCGCGGCTCACAGAGAGTTAGCCACGGTCCTGAAACAACAGTGGCGTGCAGCCGCAGGTGTCCAGTTCCCGGATCGGGGGAAACTCCGGCCCCATAGGCTCCCATGTTAAGGGAGCGCCCGGATTGCCCCGGAGGAATCTGGGAGTATCCGGGAGACACCAATTTGGGGAGATTGTTCACCCCGGACACAAAAACGTTGCAAGCAACGTTTCTGTATCCGAGATAAAAATCCGAATTCTCCTGGATTCTTCCGGAGAGATGGAAGCCAGATGGCAGATAGCTGCTATCTGGCTCCATCTGGTCCCATAGACATACTATGGGGCGGAAATCCGGTGCGGGGCTGGATTGGACCTGATTGCAGTGTGAAGGCAGCCTGATGGTGGGTTTACACGCTTCGATATCCTTGCGATATCGCAACTCAATGGCGCGGGAGCGCGCATTTAGTGCACGTTTCTCCCGCATCGCATTGAATGTTTAGACGCTGCGATATCGGAATACAACGTCCGTGCGATGTCTCCGCCTCCCAACCCAGGATCGCATAGTTAACATGGGAGTGAATGGGTGACGTATCAAATCGCATCGTAATTGGGCGTTTACACAGCACGATCCGGCTTCAATCGCTATGCAATATCGGAGCATTGAATAGCACGCTCATTCAATCCCCGATATCGCATTGACATCGTGCCTGCATCGTATTGGACGTTCACACCATACAACGCAGGCACAATTTCGGCTCCGACGATTGCACCACGTGACTTTTGATTGAAATCGTAATACGATATCGCGATGTGTAAACCCGCCATTAGAATAGTTTGTAGACTCCATATACAGAGCTCCTGAGTGCCAGAAGAGCAGAAACCCCCACAAGTGATCCCAGTCTGGTAATTGCACCCTCTGGGAATTCATCTATGGGTATAGTGAGCATATTGACTCTGTTGGTGTTTTAAAGAAGCAAGCAGCAATGTTTACAAAAAAAAAAAAATGTTCACATCACCGTATTTTGAGATCAGTGATTTTTCAGTATTTCTATTTTCTGCTGACATGGTCATATGAGGGCTTGTTTTTTACGTGATGAGTTTACGTTTTTATTGGTACCATTTTCGGGCACATAATATTTTGTGATCACTTTTTATTCCAGTTTCTGGGGCAGAAAGAACAGAAACCAGCAGTTCAGAAATAGTTTATTTGGAGTTTTCTTTTATGCCGTTCGCTGTGCGGTAATAGCAATGAGACATTTTTATTCTTCCGATCAGTACCAACCCAGTGATACCACAACTACACAATAAAAATAATTTTATAGAAGAATTGTTTTTCATCCCTTTAGACTGTGAGCCCTCGCGGACAGGATCCCCGACCCTGCTGTACCCGTATGACTAATTGTGATATGTCATCGTTTATCGTTGTTTGTGGTCGTCCTCGACCACCGATTTCTGTCTACCCTCCAAATTATAAAGCGCCATGTATCCTAATGGCGCTATATAAATACCTATCAATAATAATAATAATCTCTGTTTCCTGTTCTGAGAGTTAGTTTTGTTGTTTTTCTGCTGATTGAGTTGAGTGGCAGCTTGTTTTATTGGGACAAAACTTTTACAGTGATACCATTTTTGTACCAAAAAAAAATTATTTTTGGTAACCTTTTATTCACTTTTATTTCAGAGGTATGATGAAAGAGCATAATTTATGTTCAAAATATTTTTATTGCATAGATATAATCATACAAATTAATGGATTTTACAATCTAGTTCAATAGGAAGAATATCAGAATCGTACAGTTCAGATTAATTAATTTTTGTAATTAAGTCAAAATTGAGGTAGTATTATACATAGAATCTAGTAACTTCGAGATTTATAAAGTCTTATATAGATTCAGAGATTTGTAGTGCGTATTAGCATCAAATGGGTTACATTCAAACAGTTAAAGAACTATTTACAATTTTATAAATCATGTTAATCAATAAGGGAAGGCAGTAGAAAAGGGAAATTGGGGGGGGGGGATAAATTGGAGTGTGAAGAGCCCATTGGAACCATTTAGACACAAGTGTGTAGAGTATTTCAGTATCATTATCTATCTAACATAACGCAAGGACTCACAACGGCGATGAGGGAGTCATAATGTGATTCCAGTCATACCATTTTCTATAGTATTTGTTTAGTAAGTTGTTCCTGAGAGCAAACGCATGTTCATAAGTGTTATGGCAAGCAATTTTTTCAACTAAGTGTTCAATGTTAGGGGGAAGAGGGTCTCTCCATTTAGCTGCAATAGTATTTTTTGCTGCGAGAAGGATATGTGCTATTATAGGTCTATATTTGTTTGGTAGATCTTCAAGGCCTAGCAGCAATACTGCTAGTTCTGGAGTGAGTTTCAGATTTAGGCCTGATAATTTATTTTTATTTATTTAATTTTTTTTTTATTAAAGAGCATAATTTATTGCCACATGGTTTTTTTTTTTTTGTACGGTGTTCACTGTAGGGGTTAAATAGTGGGCCAGATGTATAAGGGCGTCGTTACGGACGCGTCGATACCACATGTGTATAACTTCTTTTTTTGATCACTGATCTCATGTATTGCAATATGTGAGAGCAGCCAGATTACACTGACAAACACTTGTCGATGTTATCCTGCCCAAACAGGCCACGATACGTGGTACCCCAGGAAGTCCATGTTTGATCTCCAGGTGCCATGGTAACTATCGGATCCTCGTGACCTGATGGAGTCAGGTAGAGAGCGTATTCCCTCTCCCAACCTTCTGAATGTAGCGATTGCTATAGATCGAGGCATCTAGAGGGTTAATGAGCCCGGGCCGCGCACATGCCGGCCCAGGCTGTGCCTGCAGGACCTCGGCTGTCGGCTCTGCAGAGCTCCTGCAGCGATTGCGCAGAGGAGTGCTGATATTCAGACTGACCGATCACATCGCTCTGAGTGTGGTGACCAGTGACATGGGTCTCCACGCCTCTTCCCCTGCCGATCACCTGTCAGGGACAGCTGTTAGTGGGTATGGAGCTGTCACTGCGTGTTTACATGCAGTGACAGCACAAAGCCATAATGGGTATAGCCGTCATGGTGTGGAAACTGACATCTTTCCATCATTGGTTGTTAAGGGGTCAATAAGGTTATGTGTATACATTGAATATTTAGTTTCTAAACTTTCTGCGGTATTTCTTCCTCTCTTAATAATAAAAATGCACGTTTTGCCATGTTTTCAATTTATTTTTGTACATACATTTTCTTATAGCCTTTTTGATTGACCTCCCTGAAGAAAATTGGTGAAAAAAACGCTGCAAAACAGCTGGAAGAATTGACATGCTGCAAATTATTTTATCCACCAAATCTGCAAGTCACAAATAAGCAACATGTGCAGACACTTCAGGGTTCTCATTGACTTTGCTGACTGGTTGATTATGTAACAAATCAGCACTCAAAAGTAACATAAAAACGCAATAAATATCCAACGTGTGAACACAGCGTAATACTCTGACAACAGAGTTTCCAGCAGCGAGACCTGGAAGTCAGATGTGTCCCAGCGATGCTATTCACATTCCATTTGAGTACTGTTAAATCCATTTCAGCGATTTTTCTGTCCTCTTTGTAGGAAAAAATTCTCGAGTGGTGTTACTCGAACTGACCCCGTCCAAGTCTCTGACCTCCTGTATTCGAGTAACGTGAATGCAAGCATTTTAGTGTCCGCTCATCTTCACTTCTCATCCATTATGACCATTGCACTCTCTGATTAGCTGCAGAGGTTACATGAGATAACACATCATGGCTAAGGCTGGTTTCACATTACGGATTTTTCAGATCCGATGCTGTCCGATCAAAATCGGACAGCATCGGATCCGAATTTGGCCCCATGCAGCCCTATGGGCATGGGACTGAATCCGATGTGCACTAAATGCCATCTGATTTGGTCTGATCCGATTCTGTCCGATTTTATTATCGGTGCAAAAATCGGCGCCCGCACCGATTTTTGCACCGATAATAAAATCTGACAGAATCGGATCGGCCCAAATCGGATGGCATTTAGTGCACATCCGATCCGACCCGATCCCTATAACATGGGGCCCTATGGAGAAGGGTCCGTGGAAACATCTGATGTCTCCTCGTACCCCATTTTACTGTACTGAGCATGCTCAGTACAGTAAAACTGCTCCTAACTGGGAGCACACAGGTTAAAAAAAAAAAAAAAAAAAGTTTATTCTCACCTCCCCCCGAGCCCCAGCCGTCTCCCGCCATCTTCTTTGAGGCTCCCGGTGGCTCCCGCAGGCTCCCGGTGTCAGCAGAGGTCTTCTCTTCTGCTGTTCAGGACCTGCGGTGATGTCAGTCATGTGACCGGGTGTTACCATGGTGAACCCGCGGTCACGTGACTGTGACATCACCGCAGGTCCTGAACTGCAGAAGAAGACCTCTGCAGACATCGGGAGCCTGCGGGAGCCACCGGGAACCTCAAAGAAGATGGCGGAAGACGGCGGGGGCTCGGGGGGAGGTGAGAATAAACTTTTTTTTTTTTTTTTTTTTTTTTTTTTTTTTTTTTTCAGCCCGGAGGCAACGATTTTATGCCGGAATCGGGTGCCTATTTGGCACCCGATTCCAGGCATCAGAAGGGAGCCGATGCTGTCCGATTTATATCGGACAGCATCGGCTCCCTAAAAATCGTAATGTGAAGGTAGCCTAAGGCTACTTTCACACTACGATTTTTTAAAATCCGATGCTGTCCGATATAAATCGGACAGCATCGGATTCTTCTGATGCCTGGAATCGGATGCCAAATAGGCATCCGATTCCGACATTTTATCTGATGCCTGCCCTCACCTCCCTCCTCTCCTCTTGTCCTCCTCCTCTCCTCTTGTCCCCCTCCTCTCCTCTTGTCCTCCTCCTCTCCTCTTGTCCCCCTCCTCTCCTCTTGTCCCCCTCCTCTCCCTCTTGTCCCCCTCCTCTCCTCTTGTGTCCCCCTCCTCTCCTCTTGTGTCCCCCTCCTCTCCTCTTGTGCTCCCCCTCCCTCCCCCCTCCTCTTGTCCCCCTCCTCTCCTCTTGTCCCCTCCTCTCCTGTCCCCTCCTTCCTCTTGTCCCCCTCCTCTCCTCTGTCCCCCTCCTCTCCTCTTGTCCCCTCCTCTCCTCTTGTCCCCCTCCTCTCCTCTTGTCCCCCTCCTCTCCTCTTGTCCCCCTCCTCTCCTCTTGTCCCCTCCTCTCCTCTTGTCCCCCTCCTCTCCTCTTGTCCCCTCCTCCTCTTGTCCCCTCCTCTCCTCTTGTCCCCCTCCTCTCCTCTTGTCCCCCCCTCCTCTTGTCCCCTCCTCTCCTCTTGTCCCCCTCCTCTCCTCTTGTCCCCTCCTCTCCTCTTGTCCCCCTCCTCTCCTCTTGTCCCCCTCCTCTCCTCTTGTCCCCCTCCTCTCCTCTTGTCCCCCTCCTCTCCTCTTGTCCCCCTCCTCTCCTCTTGTCCCCCTCCTCCTCCTCTTGTCCCCTCTCCTCTCCTCTTGTCCCCTCTCCTCTCCTCTTGTCCCTCTCCTCTCCTCTCTCGTCCCCCCTCCTCTCCTCTTGTCCCCTCTCCTCTCCTCTTGTCCCTCCTCTCCTCTCCTCTTGTCCCCCTCCTCTCCTCTTGTCCCCTCCTCTCCTCTTGTCCCCTCCTCTCCTCTTGTCCCTCCTCCCTCTCCTCTCTCTCTTGTCCCCTCCTCCTCTCCTCTTGTCCCTCTTCCTCTTGTCCCCCCTCCTCTTGTCCCCTCCTCTCCTCTGTCCCTCCTCTCCTCTTGTCCCCTCCTCTCCTCTTGTCCCCTCCTCTCCTCTTGTCCCTCTCTCCTCTTTCCCTCTCTCTCTTGTCCCCTCCTCTCCTCTGTCCCCCTCTCCTCTTGTCCCCCTCCTCTCCTCTTGTCCCCCTCCTCTCCTCTTGTCCCCCTCCTCTCCTCTTGTCCCCCTCCTCTCCTCTTGTCCCCCTCCTCTCCTCTTGTCCCCCTCCTCTCCTCTTGTCCCCCTCCTCTCCTCTTGTCCCCCTCCTCTCCTCTTGTCCCCCTCCTCTCCTCTTGTCCCCCTCCTCTCCTCTTGTCCCCCTCCTCTCCTCTTGTCCCCTCCTCTCCTCTTGTCCCCCTCCTCTCCCCCTGTCCTCCCTCCTCTCCTTTCTCACCTGTCCACGACTCCTGCACGGTCCCGCGCGTCTCCCGGTATCTTGCTGTTCTGTCTTCTGTGCTGCCAGGACCGCTCGTGATGTCACAATCACATGACTGCCGGCTATTGGTTACTGGCAGTCATGTGATTGTGACATCACGGCAGGTCTTGTCAGCACAAACGGCAAGATACCTGGAGACGCTGGGAGACGTCGGGGGGCCTCGTGGACAGGTGAGCATAGATTTTATTTTTTTAATTAACCCATTCATTCACTTTTGGAGCGATTTTAGTGTACTGAGCATGCTCAGTACACTAAATTCGGGTCCAAGGAGACATCAGATGTTTCCTCGGACCCTGCTCCATAGGGCCCCATGTCAAATTGATCGGGTCAGATCGGATGTGCACTAAATGCCATCCGATTTGGTCCGATCCGAGTTTGTCCGATTTTATTTTCGGTGCTAAAATCGGAGCATGCTCCGATTTTAACACCGATAATAAAATCGGACAGAATCGGATCGGACCAAATCGGATGGCATTTAGTGCACATCCGATTCGGTCCGATGCCCATAGGGCTGCATGGGGCCCAAAATCGGTCCGATGCTGTCCGATTTTTATCGGGCAGCATCGGAACTGATAAAATCGTAGTGTGAAACCGGCCTTAGATATTAAGAGGCTGTCATGGAATCAGCATGAGAGTCACAGAAGCAACAGGGAAGGTATTTTTCTAAACTAGCAGAAAGTGTTGTCATTTTCAATATACTTTTAATATGTTTCAAAATGTGTAACAGTTTTAATTCATCATGAAATGTATTGCCCCATTTAACTCAATTAAAAAAATGCACCCCACTTCTGTGATAAGAATTAACATGTTTCAGGTTGAATAACAAACAGTTTCTATGCAGAGGTCCCCTGCCTTTTTTTTTACTTGGGAGCCACATCCAGCTCATGCTAGAGGGCCTGTGGCCACACACAGCTCTGCGAGAGGGCTTGTGGCCATACACGCAGCTCTGCGAGAGAGGGCACTGTGGCCACACACAGCTCTGCGAGAGGGCTTGTGGCCATACACGCAGCTCTGCGAGAGGGCCTGTGGCCACACACGCAGCTCTGCGAGAGGGCCTGTGGCCACACACGCAGCTCTGCGAGAGGGCTTCTGTGGCCACACACGCAGCTCTGCGAGAGGGCTTCTGTGGCCCCCACCACGCAGCTCTGCGAGAGGGCTTCTGTGGCCACACACGCAGCTCTGCGAGAGGGCTTCTGTGGCCACACACGCAGCTCTGCGAGAGGGCCTCTGTGGCCCACGCATGCAGCTCTGCGAGAGGGCCTCTGTGGCACACACATCGCAGCTCTGCGAGAGGGCTTCTGTGGCCACACAGCAGCCTGCATGCACTTGCGAGAGGGCTTCTGTGGCCACCACACGCAGGCTCTGCGAGAGGGCTTCTGTGGCCACACACGCAGCTCTGCGAGAGGGCTTCTGTGGCCACACACGCAGCTCTGCGAGAGGGTGAGAGCCATCTGTGGCACACGCACGCAAGCTCTGCGAGAGGGCCTCTGTGGCCACGCACGCAGCTCTGCGAGAGGGCCTCTGTGGCCACGCACGCAGCTCTGCGAGAGGGCCTCTGTGGCCACGCACGCAGCTCTGCGAGAAAGGGCCTCTGTGGCCACGCACGCAGCTCTGCGGGAGGGCCTCTGTGGCCAGCCACAACACCACCAGCTCTCATGCTTCCCTCACAGCTGAATTGACACCCAGAGCCCCCTAATCATCGTAAAACAAGAGCAAAAACGTTTCCACTGAAATCTCGCTGAGGCAGTATACCAAGATCCAGGAGTTCTTACCTTACCCCCATTCAAATCTGCTCTACTATCTTGGGCTACTCACAAAGGTTACCATCTGGAGACCTGCTCTTCATAGCTTTTTGCTAGACCTGATATTAATGCACCAAGCTGGCAGACAGCCGTAAGTCACACATTATGGGTTCACCAGCTACAGGTTGGGAACCCTGTTTGGAGAACTGCTTTAACTAGAGCTCTCATTGTGACAGATGAGATATTTTGGGGTTTTCTCTGTGGAAGTTTGGTTTCTTCTTTCCTTAGCTTCTAAATGAGAGGCTATCTATATTCATCTGCTTGGTTTTACCTCCTGCATAACTTAGTACATGTTAATTACAGTGGTTTTCATTTTCTTTGTGCAATTGAAAAGAAAAAAACAAATTGGAAAACCCCAATCTGCTCAGCATATTCATATTGGTCTATAAAATATGTATTGTAGATTTCTTTTTGTTTAGACAATTTACCATATATGAGCCAGGGCAAATCCTCATTTAAATACGATGCAACATTTTAATTTAACTGTAAATTTGTCATTTATTTCACACTAATGCACTGCTAAAGGTGTAATCCATAGTGAAGTAATTATGTGCAAGTCAGTGCTTGAATGGAGGGCTTACATACTATTTTCCTCAACTTGCTCCTTATTTAGGACATAGCTGTGATATCTACGTAGGCAGAGCTGTTGTGTGTGACTCTTTTATCAATCTTTTATTTTCAATTTACTCATTAGAGAAGTGACGGTAGGGAAATCTGCATCATAATCGTCATCATGGGTGATAAGGCTGGTATAGTGATTGAATGGTACACCACTATTAGTGACCTTCCCCCAAGGTGGACTGGAATCTACAGGGTTAGCCAGTTATATGTATGCACCTAAATAAAATGTTAATGGTTGGTGATATCAACTTCCTGTTTGTGGCACACATATGGGAGGGGGAAAGTCTTCCCAGATGGGTGGTGACCATGGCGGCCATTTTGAAGTCAGCCATTTTTGGATCCAACTTTATTTTTTACATTAGGAAGAGGGTCCTGTGACACATCAAACCTTATTGAGAATTTTGTAAGAAAAACAATGGTGTGCTTGGTTTTAATGAAACTTTATTCTTTCATGAGTTATTTACACGTTTATGACCACTTGTAGAATGTGTTCAAAGTGCTGCCCACTGTGTTAGTTTGTTAATGCAACCCTCTTCTCCCACTCTTGACACAATGATGGCAACACCGCAGAAGAAATGCTAGCACAGGCTTCCAGTATCCGTTGTTTCAGATTCTTCACATCTCGTATCTTCACAGCATACACAATTGCCTTCAGACAAAGATAAAAGTCTAAGGGGGTCAGATTGGGAGACCTTGGTGGCCATTCAACTGGCCCACGATGACCAATCCACTTTCCATGAAATTGTTCATGTAGGAACGCTCCGACCTGACACCCAAAATGTAGTGGTGCTCCTTCTTGTTGGAAAAACTCAGGGAACGTGTCATCTTGAGTGCATAAAGAGGGCAACACATCATCATGTAGCAATTTCAGATATCCTGTGGCATTGAGGTTTCCATTGATGAAGAATGGCCCCACTATCTTTTTTTATTTTTTATTTTTGGGGTCATCTGAAGGCAATTGTGTTTGCTGTAAAGATATGAGATACTGGAAGCCTGTGCTAGCATTTCTTCTGCGGTGTTGCTCTGTGTGTCAAGTAATTTGTTCTAACATATTATGATTAGATCTCTCATAAGTTCCACTGGACTACACCTTGCCATAAGTTAAAAGGGGACATTTTTAGAATCAAGTTTAATGTTTTGTATTTAATTCTTTGCAGACTGGCAGCTCTAAATTTGGCACAGAGAATCGGAAAATATTAATTGGATTCAAAATGGGGACTCCTGGATCTGGAAGGAAACGTTCCCAAATGAAAGACAGGTTTTCTGCGGAAGATGAAGCCCTGAGTCACATAGCAAGAGAGGTGGGATTTGCTTTGTAATTACACATCAAAAATAGGATTTGATTAACTTCTCTGAATGAGCTGTGGCCACCTGGTCTGATGTCTCCGCTTGTTAGATTGGAAAGCAGACAAGTTGCCTGACAGTATTAAATGAAAATCATCTGAATCATGTTGTACTGTGAGTATGTGTGACTTGTTAACCTGCCTAGCGGTATTCCCGAGCCTGCCTCGGGGTTAAAAGTTACTGCTAGAAGCGGTAACCCCGAGTCCAGCTCGGGCTTACCCGCGGTCGCGGCAGATGCGGTGAAAAAAACGCATCTGCCGCACTTGCCGCATAGCCGCCGCACTTGCGGCGCGGTTGCGGTAATCGCCGTAGTAAGTATAGGGGGACTTGCGGCAAGTGCGGTTTTGCACTTGCGGCAGGTGCGGCCGCGAAAAAACCGCACTTGCCGCAAGTGCAAAACCGCACTTGCCGCATCTGCCGCAAGTCCCCCTATACTTACTATGGCGATTACCGCAACCGCGCCGCAAGTGCGGCGGCTATGCGGCAAGTGCGGCAGATGCGGTTTTTTCACCGCATCTGCCGCAACTGCGGGTAAGCCCGCTTTTAGCACAAAATTCCTGACCTATTGATAACGCCAGGGAGGTTAAGGCAGGTGTGTGCTGTCCTCATGTAGCTGTACCCGCAGTGAACACTCCGGCTGACTGTGGCAGCACTTCATCCTTTTGTTCAGTTGGGGACACAAAGCCGAGTCATATCACAAATGCTTGTAGGACACTAGCTGTAAACTTTACTGGGAAAATTACAAACAAGGTGAGGCATGTGCTAGTCTGGTTCTTTTGGATTACATTCATTTTTGTGGTAATGTACTATAGTGGCATACTGAGGTTGCATTACGTATTTTGCTTCAGGGTTAAAATACGATGCTTACCATATTTGAGTATTTTTTTTAGCAGTAAAGGAGTATGTAAGCTGCAGTAACTCCAATCTCTAATATATAGGCATATGTAATCCTACAAACTTGTTGATAATGCAAAGAATCATTATTTTAGTTTATAGCAATGTTTCCATGGACAGATATAGAACAGAAATACACTACGTTTTTCAATGTGTTGTGTATCCATAGTGCAGTATTGCAATGCCGAAGGCAAAAAATGTTCTTTTTAGCCTCCCTTCAGTATACCACACACTGGTTTACTGAAAAAAACAACAAAAAAAGAATAAAACATAACTGTCTACACTTTTCCATTCCACAGGGTCCAGTAACAAATAAGTTTCTTATTTACTATAAAATAGAAATAATCCAGTGAATCGGTCATAGAATGCGGTGTTTTATTATAAAATAAAAGCTTCAAAGTTACAGGCAAGCAGTGTACATGGTATAAAGGCCAACGCGTTTGGATGCTCAGGTCTACTGAAAGAAACCGGAAGTGCGGTATAGATACCTGCCACCTGATTTGGCCAACACTGTATATTCTATACAGTTGTGCACTAAAGTATTGACACCCCTGCAATTCTGTCAGACAATACTCAGTTTCTTCCTGAAAATGATTGCAATCACAAATTCTTTGGTATTATTATCTTCATTTAATTTGTCTTCAATGAAAAAAACACAAAAAGAATTGTCCTAAAGCCATATTGGATATTGTTCCACACCAAACATAAAAAAGGGGGTGGACAAAAGTATTGTCACTGTTAGAAAAATCATGTGATGCTTCTGTAATTTGTGTAATTAACAGCTCCTGTAACTTACCTGTAGCACCTAACAGGTGTTGGCAATAACTAAATCACACTTGCAGCCAGTTGACATGGATTAAAGTTGACTCAACCTCTGTCCTGTGTCCTTGTGTGTACCACATTGAGCATGGAGAAAAGAAAGAAGACCAAAGAACTGTCTGAGGACTTGAGAAACCAAATTGTGAGGAAGCATGAGCAATCTCAAGGCTACAAGTCCATCTCCAAAGACCTGAATGTTCCTGTGTCTACCGTGCGCAGTGTCATCAAGAGGTTTAAAGCCCGTTGCACTGCGGCTAATCTCCCTAGATGTGCACGGAAAAGAAAAATTGCCAAGAGATTTCAATGCAAGATTGTGCGGATGGTGGATAAAGAACCTCGACTAACATCCAAACAAGTTCAAGCTGCCCTGCAGTCCAAGGGTACAACAGTGTCAACCCGTACTATCCGTCGGCGTGTGAATGAAAAGGGACTTTATGGTAGGAGACCCAGGAAGACCCCACTTCATACCCGAGACATAAAAAAGCCAGGCTGGAGTTTGCCAAAACTTACCTGAGAAAGCCTAAAACGTTTTGGAAGAATGTTCTCTCTTTTTGGGCAAAGGCATCAACATAGAGTTTACAGGAGAAAAAAAGAGGCATTCAAAGAAAAGAACACGGTCCCTACAGTCAAACATGGCGGAGTTTCCCTGATGTTTTGGGGTTGCTTTGCTGCCTCTGGCACTGGACTGCTTGACCGTGTGCATGGCATTATGAACTCTGAAGACTACCAACAAATTTTGCAGCATAATGTAGGGCCCAGTGTGAGAAAGCTGCGTCTCCCTCAGAGGTCATGGGTCTTCCAGCAGGACAATGACCCAAAACACACTTCAAAAAGCACTAAAAAATGGTTTGAGAGAAAGCACTGGAGGCCTCTAAGGTGGCCAGCAATGAGTCACCCCGAAAACAGGTTGGATGCTAAGTGTCCTAGATGTGCTATAGAACCAGCAGACATAATAACATATGTTAGGGAATTGTCCTAAATTATATAGATATTGGTCAGAAGTGATAGACCTGATAGATAACACATTGCAACCTAAAATACCCAGAAATCCATTGGTGTGTTTACTGGCATAGATGGAAGAACTGACAATGATGGTAAAACAGCAATTTTGCGTTTATTATATCTTGCACAAAAAGTAATTGCGACACATTGGATCCATTCAGACCCTCTGAAAAGAAAAGAATTTATCAATAAAGTCAATAATACATTAGTCTGTGAACGATATGTGTATAAAAAAAGAAGAACCTTTTACAAATTTGTAAAAATATGGTCAAATTGGCTGGATGTGCCAGGATTAATTCCTGCCTCTATGCAAATGGATAGATGTTTTTAACAAAATGTCTAACTTTATTGTTTGACTCTATCTGGGAAGGCATAATGTGATGTGCAAAGTATTTGTGACTGTGGGTAGGGTTAGGGGTGGGAGGAGGGAAGAGTTTGGGATTGTTGTTGTACTATACTGATCAGACAAAATGTACGTATGTTTAATAGGGGAAAAAACAATTAAAAATGATTTGAACAAAAATGAAATGAGGCCCCCTACCAAAATTGGGCTGCGCGCATGCTCAAGATTTCCAGCGATGACCCAGCTAATAGGAATTATGTAATCACGCCTACAGGTGGTGATAACATGCAAAGATCACCGACTAGTCTAGTGAAATATCTCCCGTTTGACTAGTGAAAGGCCTAATTAGCATTGGAGGGCATAGGGGGCCTGACTGACTCCTTTTTCAAAGTGTTATATCAAGCATATAAGTTATCCCCTTTCAGTTAATGATCACATGGGGTCCTACTGCTGGGAATGCCACCTATCCTGAGAATGTAGCTTTGCTGAATGAAGTTTAATGTCAAACTTGCTTCAGTCCATTCGTTTTCTATCGAACTTGCAGAGATAGCGGAGTCCTGCCCCCTGCAGATTTCAGCAGGACCATAGTAAATGAATGGAGCTGTGCGCATACAGAGTTAGGCTGCGTTCACACATTTGCATATTTTGCTGCGCTTTTTTGCCGCGCTTTTTCGGCGCGCGCAAAAAAGCGCAACAAAATACGCAGGGGCTTTCACACACTGCGCTTTCTTTACTCCAGAAAGCGCAGTTATGTCACAGGGGGAGGAAAAATCCTGCCTCCTCCCCTCTGTGACAGCCCCATTAGATTTCACAGTGTATTAATATACACTGTGAAATCTAAATTAAACAGAGGCAAATGTATGTAAAATAAAAAAGAATGAATACTTCACCTGTCCGACGCCTTCTCCCGCTGTCCGGTCTCCGGTTCTAAGTGAGGGTGTACTGACAGGACCTGTGGTGACGTCAGAGGGGGGCGTTCCCGGGGCGTTCTCAGCGCTGATTGGCTGTTCGCGGACATGTGATGTGTATCACATGACCGCGAGTGCCCGGGAACGCCCCTCTGACATCACCACAGGTCCTGTCAGTACACCTCTCACTTAGAACCGGAGACCAGACAGCGGTAGAAGGCACCGGACAGCGGGAGAAGGCGTCGGACAGGTGAAGTATTCATTCTTTTTTATTTTTCATTCACTTGCTTTTGTTTAATTTAGATTTCACAGTGTATATTAATACACTGTGAAATCTAATGGGCAGCCACAGCTGTCACAGAGGGGAGGAGGAACAGGATTCTTCCTCCCCTCTGTGACATGACGGGGAGAATACGCAGGAGCAGCTGCGTAAAGAATTGACATATCAATTCTTTACGGAGCTGCGCTTTCTCCCGGAAAACGCAGTGCGTATTTTTGCGCAATGTCTGCACTGCAAAGCGCGCGCGTAATAAAGCGCAGCAAAATACGCAATGTGTGAATGCAGCCTAAGGCATTCTATACCCCTTTTAAGAGAAGGTTTAGGTGTAAGGTCTGCACTGAGCTGTGCCTTCTCAGCAATGTTGCATGTCCATATACAGTGTAATACCCACCAGCCTGTCTGACAAGTTACTTGCAGATGAGTATTATGGCCTAACTGCAGTATATTTTAGCACAGTGACAGCAGAAATGCTGTATACATTCTTTCCTCCTCCTCAATTCTTCAGTGCTTACAGCTTTGCGAAATACTTCTCTAAGGGCTACTTTGTTGGATAATATATTTTTAGTTTATCATGCTCAACACAGGCAAAAGTGTTGGGTTAATCACGGCTCTCTATGATGATTAAGAAGCTGCAGTGCAAAGCTGGTATGGAGTTACATATTTGTTCAAGATCAAAAAGGAGAGAAGACAAGGTATACATCTATGAAGTAAACATGAGGGAGTAGGAGTTAGATTATTCAAATGTTTGGCTGAAAATATGCAGAAGAACCACTAGCCAACACAGATACACAGTTAATGTTAGCCTGCTGCCGGACAAAAGAAACCTGAAGAAACTGATATTGAGGTTGAAATAAGAAACGGAGAAGATGTGACTTTTCCTGAACATGAAGACTGGGGTCATGACTATCTTCAACGAGTAGGTCCATCTAGGGCTGGGCGATTAATCGAATTAATTCGATTAATTCGCCCCCTGCTGTGGCCACGATTGTGGTTTTGTTAACAATCGTGTAATTCGATTTAAAATGGCCGCCGGAGCGCTGTTTAGAAGATCCGGGCGGCTAGTAGTGGCTTCCCAGCGGTATACCGCGGCCACTGCCGCTGCTCACTGTGAGGCCAAGGGGAGGGGGTGCTGTCAGAGCCCAGCCCCTGCTACAGCGGCGGGAGATGTCCTGGGGGGGGAAGAAGTGCTGTCAGTGCCCCCCCCCCCGCCCCTGCTACAGCGGCCGAGTTCCGGGGGATGGAACGATCAGTGCCCCCCCGCCCCTGCTACAGCAGCCGCGGCCAAGTTCCGGGGGGGGGGGGAGCGATCAGTGCCCCCCCCCCGCCTCTGCTACAGCGGCCGAGTTCCGGGGGATGGAGCGATCAGTGCCCCCCCGCCCCTGCTACAGCAGCCACAGCAGAGTTCCGAGCGATGGAGCGATCAGTGCCCCCCGCCCCCGCTACAGCGGCCGCCCCTGCTACAGCAGCCGAGTTCCGGGGGATGGAGAGATCAGTGCCCCCCGCCCCTGCTCAGTGCGGCGAGTCGGGGGGGGGGCTCGTGCCCACCGCCCTGCTGCAGCTGCTGTGAGGGTCGCGGGGAGGGGGGGCATAGCTGTCAGAGCCAGTGCAGGTCTTACTGCCCCTTGCCGCCGTGCCCTGACAGGATATGGCGCCGCCCCCTTCTCCTAGGGTTAGGTTAGGGCTAGGGTTAGGGCTAGTGTTAGGGCTTGAGCTAGTGTTAGGGCTTGAGCTAGTGTTAGGGCTAGGGCTAGTGTTAGGGCTAGGGTTAGGGTTAGGGCTAGTGTTAGGGCTAGTGTTAGGGTTAGGGCTAGGTTAGGACCAGGTGGATTTGATTTAAATCTAACTGATTTAAATCACGATTTAAATCACTAGTCAGTAAGGCTTGATTTAAATCAGTGATTTAAATCAAAGTTTCTACCTAAACTAGTTCTTGCTACTTTAACATGTAAGTAGATGAAGATTTTTAGAATGACTTTTTATATTACTTTTTTCTCCCCAGTTTAATGGGTTAATCATTCATATTTGGACACCACTGTTCTGTTGTACTTAGGAAGGAGAAAAATAATCCTGACCTTAATAACAATTTAAATAGATTTATTCAACTGAAACAATAACAACATCACAGCATAAGTTATTTGCATAAACAAACATTCATGTTTGTTAACTAATTTGGCTAAACAAAATATAAATATATATTTTAAGAAACTTAGACTGTCAGCCCAGCCGACACATGAAAAACTTAAATAATACTGTCCCTGCTGTCCTCTGTAGCTCACTTGTCGTCATCTTCATCATCATCTTCTTCTTTGTTCCTACTCATAATCTGGAAAAGAAAAACAAGCTTTCCTACTTTATTGGGTCCCAACCGATTTCTCAATTTAGAATGAATGAGTCCAAAGGAAGAGAATATTCTTTCAACGCCTGCAGAAGAAGCTACTGCTGTTAAAAGTGAAATCATTACTTGAACAGTCTCTAAATCCAAGCGCTTAAGTGACTTCCACCAGTTTACTGGTGTGACCTTCCTTAAAATATCTTCAGCAAACATATATTTCTTGAATGGTTCCCCCTTAGCTCTGAAGTTTATTATAGTTGGCATTAAAGATGGATGATTGCTGGATACCCATGTCATGGCTAACTCCTCTTCCTCAGCACTTAGGTTTTGACCCTGATATTGGATATTGACAATATTTGCCAAAAAATGAGCTGGAGTCAGTGCTTGTCCCATTCGTTTGTTTACTGCTTGTAATTTAATTCTGTCCATGTGTAGTTCTGTTTTTAAGTGTTCACTCAGTTCCTTCCAAATTTCAAGAGCATCCGCAATAAAACAGATATTTTTCTGTATTTTGTTTAAAGCTTGAGAGATGGGTTTCAGGAAGCTCAGCATATGTTCAACATTTCTTTTAAAGGGAACCAACCACCCCAAATGACCCCCCCGGACTGTTAATATGTGTCCCTACACCAGCACACACATTTGGGGCAATCGTTTTTGCTAAAAAAACTGTTTAGTAGAAGCTAAGATATATGTTTATAAAGTGTAATCAATCGCGACGGCTGGGTGTTACCTAGCTTTGTCCACGTGCAGTGTTCGTGCCTGTGATCCTCCTCTCTCCCCTCCCCTCTCACTTTGTAAGAGCCTGGCCGCGTCATGAAAGGGGCGGGGCTAAATCCGCGAAGCCCCGCCCCCTTTCATGACGCGGCCAGGCTCTTAGAAAGTGAGAGGGGAGGGGGGAGAGGAGGATCACAAGCACGAGCACTGCACGTGGACAAAGCTAGGTAACACCAGCCGTCGCGATGATTTGAATTACAGCACTATTAGCAAAAACGATTGCCCCAAATGTGTGTGCTGGGTGTAGGGACACATATTAACAGTCCGGGGGGGTCATTTGGGGTGGTTGGTTCCCTTTAAGCTCAATGTTGAGGATTTTGGCCGTGACAGTGCCATCTATTTTATCTCGATTTTCTTCACAAAGTGTCATCAGAATAGGCCAGTTTTTGATATACTGCTCAAAACAGTCCACCACAGAGTTCCATCTAACATCTTGTGGGAGCGTTAGCGTGGTTCCACCCATCCTTTTCAGAGCTGCTGCAGCAAAATGATTATTAAAGGAAGTATTTAGCAATTTCAACAACATTAGCCTTTATTTCTGGAACACTTAAGTCTTTGGCTAAGAGGTGCAGCAAATGAGCACTGCAACCATATGTTATTAGCAGCTTTGTATTCCCTCCCTGCGCTTCTAAATCTCTTCTCATCTTGGATACGTTTGCAGCATTGTCAGTGACCAAACTAGACATTTGAATTTTTGTTCACATGTCGTTATAGCTTTTACTGCCACTTCTTGTAAGTATTCTGCTGTGTGTGCATTTCCTGACGTATCAGTTGTTTGTGCAAGGAAGACTTTACCTTCTTCTGTTGTTATACAAGCACATACAATAGGATCATTGTGGACATTACTCCACCCATCAATACTTAGGTTAACAATTTTACCCTCCAGAGCTATTGCACATTGCTCCATTTCTCTGTCATACACTTGATCCAGCAGTTTCCCTGCAACATCAGCTCTGCTGGGTGGACTGTATCCTGGTCTCAGTGACTGAACCATATTAATGAAATGTGGGTTCTCAGTCAGACGGAAAGAAGAGTTCGTTGCATAAATAAACTGGGCAATTTTTTCATCAATCAACTCTTTTTCTAATCTGCTAGTTCTTATCACAAACCTATCTATGGTGGTTCCAGGAGGTAAAGGTTTTTTCTTCCTTTTGGGTGATGGTGATATGTGGCTGTGGGTGTCTGATGATGATGCTGCTGCTAATGAAGCACTATCCTGGATGGATAACTCTGAAACTGTAGAACAGGATGATGGTGATCTTGGAGGTGGATAGTTTCCAGAATCCATGAATTCCCCTAAACAAAAAAAGTCAATGCTGTTATTTTATTGTTTATTATACAATTTCTGCTTATTGTACACAACACATCACTGCCCCTGCCCCAAAAGGAATATTTGTTTTTCTTCATAACTGTACCAAATGACAGTAACATGCAGTAATAATAAGAAATATAATTTTTCTCACACATGACAGTTCAGTCTTTAGAAATAGGATTCAATAAAAATGTTTACCAACCTGAAGATCCTGCCTGTTCAGAAGTGTTTCTTTGGTCATCTTCATCACCGCACTTCTCATGATGTTGCCTCATTCGCGCCACCAGGCCTTGCATCTCTTTGTTGCATCGTTTGCATTTTGCACGCATGCCTGCCTTACCGATAGACGAAGGAGCTTCATTAAAATATTCCCAAACTGGGTCTCTTTTACGGCCTGCTGCCATTATAAGGAAAGAATGTAATAAACCTCAGATCGTACACACAAACAGATCCAGACTTGTCTGTCTGTGGCTATGCTGCAGTATTGTGCTCAAAGTTTCACTTTCATTTTCTTGTCTGCTTGCCCTTCCTCCTCCTCACACTTAGATTCACATTCTTCTTGTGTTGTGCAGATCTATTCCACTCCAAACAATCAGAAACCTATTGTCTAACTTCTTGGACTTGGCACTGAAGGGGTTGATTCTATATTCATAGGTTTGTAGAACAATAGGATTAAGGTCTTTTTCTCAACTCTGTTCATGTTGTAACATTTTTGCCGTGAAGAAGAGGCTGGGACCTCTGCGGAGTCCAATTCAGTTTTGAGAACTGCGTTAAGTAAAGCGAGCGTCTGTGATAATATAGGAGAGAGACTGCCCACTAATCCTACAGAAACCTCTGGAAGAGCATGGCATTGTGAATGTTACACAAATACAGCCTTTATTCTACTGAGTTAAACAACTCAGCTTTATCTCATGATGGAAGAACCTTTGGATGGTAAAATATTTTCCTCAAAAAGCAGTTTATTGAAAAAAATCCGATTTAAATCCAAAAAATCCGATTTAAATAAAAAAATCCGTTTAATTTTTAATTTTTTTATTTTATTTTATTTAAAAAAAAAAAAAAAAAAACATTGATTTTTATCCACCCTGGTTTAGGGCTAGGGTTAGGGCTAGGGTTAGGGTTAGGGCTAGGGTTAGGGCTAGGGTTAGGGCTTGGCCTTGGGCTAGGGTTAGTGTTAGGGATAGTGTTAGGGCTAGTGTTAGGGCTTGGGCTAGGGTTAGGGCTAGGGTTAGGGTTAGAGCCTGGGCTGCAGACAAGAGGAGGGGCGGGAACACCCAAGGAAAGCAGGACGCTTCCCTCAGTTACCCTCCTCTCCTCTGTCACGGGGGCCCCCTCTTTATTCATCAAAGAAAACAAAAAAAAAATCGAAAAAAAAAAATCGAGGTTTAAATCGAAAATCGTCCATAGGTTTAAATAAAATCGAGATTTTGATTTTTTTTCCAAAATCGCCCAGCCCTAGGTCCATCTAAGGATCAAGTATGAAGAAAAGATGTGGCTATCTGCTTAATTTTTGTGGGTCCCTCATTAATCTTACGGGCGGTTTGATAGTGATCAATTGTCAAATAGCACTTGGGTATTCAGCCATGGTGACCATGAACCAAATGTATCAATACAAAAAAAGTGGGGGAACAAGAGGCGCAATAGTGCCCTATCACTAGTGACACTCAGATGTGAGTGGTGTAATGCAGTTACACTCACCTATTCCAGTTGTGAGACCCACAACTGGTTTAACAGCATATCACAGTATCAGCTGCTGCAGGACCTCCACCGACCACTCCAACGTGGAAAAACAGCCAGAAAATATGGGAAGCAAGGTGTACCACGGTCTGCGCTGCTGAGTCCACAAAATCACCTGGGATGCAAGATGTTGTAGCAGTATACTTCTTTATTCCTTCCTACGCGTTTCGGCGCCCTTCTTGGCACTTTCCTCAGGGATATCAAATCATATCCATGAGAAAGGTGCCAGGAAGGGCACCGAAACGCGTAGGAAGGAATAAAGCAGTATACTGCTACAACATCTTGCATCCCAGGTGATTTTGTGGACTCAGCAGCGCGGACCGTGGTACACCTTGCTTCCCATATTTTCTGGATGAACCAAGTGTGGAAGTGCAAGCATGTCTCAGTCAACATCTAAGACAGATGGATTCCTACAATTGTGCTCATTTGGCTGAAGAACATGGACACTTTCAAAAGCAGACAAGAATAATTGATTCTTTAAAGGGATCCTGTCACCCCCAAAACACCTGTAAACCTATTAAAACCTGTCCCTAGAGCATATTAACACTTTCCCTACACTGTTTTTACCTCCTAAATGCAGTAAATGACATTGCATAAAAACGTTTTATAAGTACCTGATTACTGATGATAATGAGTGACTATGATATTCATAGTCACTCATCAAGACTGCCCCTCTGCTTCATAGCACGCCTGAATAGGCGTGATCTTCATAGCAGATTCAAATTGCCGCCTCCCTGCTGTGCCCTGTGTCGTCCGAGGCTGCTGTGTGGCTGGGTGACGCGATCCGCGTCATTCCCCGCGCCGGGTGACGTATTTACACCGGCGCCGCGCTGTCGGCTTCAAAATGCACACTGCGCATGCCCATGCGCATGCGCAATGCGCATTTTGAAGTTTACAGCGCGGCGCCGGTGTAAATATGTCACCCGGCGCGGGGAATGACGCGGATCGCGTCACCCAGCCACACAGCAGCCTCGGACGACACAGGGCACAGCAGGGAGGCGGCAATTTGAATCTGCTATGAAGATCACGCCTATTCAGGCGTGCTATGAAGCAGAGGGGCAGTCTTGATGAGTGACTATGAATAGATAGTCACTCATCATCAGTAATCAGGTACTTATAAAACGTTTTTATGCAATGTCATTTACTGCATTTAGGAGGTAAAAACAGTGTAGGGAAAGTGTTAATATGCTCTAGGGACAGGTTTTAATAGGTTTACATGTGTTTTGGGGGTGACAGGATCCCTTTAATGCTGTGCTTGAGAAGACTTCTATGAATATCATGAACAGCTAGTTTCAACAACAAAGATATCCATCATATAATCCCAGATTGGTCCCTGGAAGACGAGAGAGAGAGATCAGGTTTTGCTGCAGTTTAGCTTTAAAAAAAAATACAGCAATAACACCCTGTGTGAACATAGAATTAAGGTACCGTCACATGTAACGATATCGTTGCCGATCTCATACAAAAGTCATGTGTTTAGTGACGATTGAACGATGTTGAAACAACATCGTTGCGTGTGACACTACTAACGATCAACTATCAGTCGGCTGATCGTTTATCGTTTGATTTGAGGACAGGACCTCAAATCTATCGTTGGGTGCCTGCTGAACGCGTAGCATCGCTGCGTGTGACACCGGGAGAACAACGATGAACGAACTCCCAGCGCCGCACAGCCTATGCTGGGAGCTCGTATCCATGGTAAACATTGGGTTACTAAGCGCTGCGCCGCGCCTAGTAACCCGATGTGTACCATGGTTACCAGCGATCTCACTGGTCCACATCGCTGGTGAGTCTGCCTGTGTGACAGCTCACCAGCGATGTGAACGATATTGTTAGCGATCTCGCTTGCGTGAGATTGCTAACAACAAATTGAAGCGTGTGACGGCATCTTAACATCCATATTGTTTCATATCCGAGTAATATTCCTGTGTAATTTGATAAAAATAGTGTGTATTCACAAGTAGTCATACAGGCACCAGTAATTCATTTTATCATTATTTTCACATTTATATTTTTGCTCAATGAAAAATTCATGTAAAAAAATTAACACAAAGTATTTTGAAGTATTATTAGGCATGTATTTTTTTTTGTTTCTAATTCTGCTGATTCAGTGGTCTAATTTGAAATTTTGTTCATTCAGTAATCAATGTAAATACTTAAGTCCCCAAAAAAGTTGAGAAAAGTATTATAGGAGTGATACCTTTATTGGCTAACCAAAAAAATTATATTTGTAAGCTTTCAGAGCTCAAGGTTCATCAAACAATATTAGAAATGAGTTACTGAGACATTTAAATACACAATACAGCATGACATAAAGCTGCTTTCACACTACGTTTTTTTTTCCTGTCCGTGGGATCCTACTTTATGTAGGATCCCACGGACAGGAACGGACACCACAGGGGATGACCTATTCTGTGTCCGGGTCCATGATTATCACGGATCCGGTCACAGAATGAGCTGTGCGGGGTAATGTCACTGTCGCAATGTATATATACATTGAAGAAGTGAAATTTAAGTGAAAGTAGGGGTTAAAAATAAAAAAAAAATCAATCCTCACCTGTCCTGCGATCCAGTCGGCATCTAGCTCCGGATGCTGAAAGGACCTGGATGGGTGGGGCTACCTGCTCAGCGTCATCGGTCATATGACCGGTTACCACGGTAACTGGTTAGGTGACTTTGACGTCAGGCCAGGTCCTGTACATCCAGAGATGCCGATGGCGCTGGATCGCAGGACAGGTGAGGATTGATTTTTTTTTTTTTTTTTTTTTTTTTTTTTAACACTTGATTTTACTTGAATTTCAATTCCGCAATTTATATATACATTGCGGAAGTGAAATAAGCTGGAGAGGAGCAGTTTTAGTGTACTGAGCATGCTCAGTACACTAAAACCAGGTCAGAGAAAAAACATCCGATGTTTTCTCGGACCGTGCTCCATAGGCCCCCGTGTTATGGGCCACGGATCATGCCGGATCTGATTCGGTACGATTTGATCCGCTGTGCCCAAAATCGGAGCAGTCTCCTATTTTGGGTACAGGAAAAAATCAGACCGAATCGGATTTGACAAAAATTGGATGCCACAAAGGGCAAATCCGATCCGATCTGTGCCCATAGGCTAATATGGGGACCAAATCGGATCCCAAAAAATCGTAATGTGAAAGCACCGTAAGGAAATGACAAGTGGAGGTGGACTAAAGAAATTGAAATGAAGTCTTTGTTGCCAATGTAGATGAGGTAAAGTGGTCTTTTAGGCTACGTTCACACATTTGCGTATTTTGCTGCGTTTTTTTGCGCGCGCTTTTTGCCGCGTTTTTCAGCCGCGCAAAAAAGCGCAGCAAAATACGCAGGGGCTTTCACACACTGCGCTTTCTTTCCCCCAGAAAGCGCAGTGATGTCACAGAGGGGAGGAAGAATCCTGCTTCCTCCTCCCCTCTGTGACAGCTGTGGCCGCCCCATTAGACTTCACAGTGTTAATAAACACTGTGAAATCTAAATTAAATTAAAGCAAGTGTGTGAAAAATAAAAAACAATGAATACTCACCTTCCGACGCCTTCTCCCGCAGTGCGATTCCCGGTTCTAAGTCAGATCTCGTCTGACAAGACCTGTGGTGATGTCAGAGGGGGGCGTTCCCGGGCACTCGCGGTCATGTGATACCACATGACCGCGAGCAGCCAATCAGCGATGGGACCGCCCGGGAACGCCCCCCTCTGACATCACCACAGGTCCTGTCAGACGAGATCTGACTTACAACTGGAGACCAGACACCGGGAGAAGGCGTCGGAAGGTGATGTATTCATTCTTTTTTATTTTTCATTCACTTGCTTTTGTTTAATTTAGACTTCACAGTGTGTATTAACACTGTGAAGTCTAATGGGGCGGCCACAGCTGTCACAGAGGGGAGGAGGAAGCAGGATTCTTCCTCCCCTCTGGGAAAATATGCAGAAGTAGCTGCGTAAAGAATTGACATATCAATTGTTTACGGAGCTGCGTTTTCTCCCGGAAAACGCACTGCGTATTTTTACGCAATGTCTGCACTGCAAAGTGAATTTCCCATTCACTTTGCTGGCAGACAAACGGCACATTGCGTATTTTGAAAAGCGCGCGTAAAAAAACGCGGCAAAATACGCAATGTGTGAACGCAGCCTTACACATCAGAAGATCTTGTGGAGGTGTTTATTGTGTTTATGTTTATGTAATGAGTCATGAATCCAGGTGTTATATTGAATCCCTTTGTTAGAGAAAGAAAAATATGGGAATTCAAATTCATAAGAAAGTTCCAATCTCTATCACTTTTGAAATGACTTTTCAACATCAGGACTGTTAGGTCAGCCATGCTGTGTCCAGGCTCAGAGAAGTGCATTCCCACAGGCGTGCCCAGCTTATTTTTTATCGTATGTCTATGTAGATTCATCCTTGTTTGTAGCTTTTGCTATGTTTCCCAATATGCATTCCTGTAGTGCACTTTGTACATTACATCATATACACCACATTGGAGGAAGTACGGTACATGAAAAGAAGTCCATGATCTTATAGTCCTGGTTTGTGTTGGGTATAGGGACTTTATCAATTGGTGATATGTGGGTACAAGTCTTGCATTTCTTGCTGTTACAGGGGAATGTGCCCGTCTGTGATGGTGATGTCAGGAAACTTCTGACAAGGAGATTACTTAGGTTGGGGGGCTGTCTGTAGGAGAGCAGTGGCAGTTCTGGGAATATTGCTTTAAAGAGAACCAACCACCCCAAATAACCCCCCCGGACTGTTAATATGTGTCCCTACACCCAGCACACACATTTGGGGCAATCGTTTTTGCTAAAAAAAAAAACTGTTTAGTAGAAGCTAAGATATATGTTTATAAAGTTTAATAACTTCTGACGATTGGGTGTTACCTAGCTTTGTCCACGTGCAGTGTTCGTGCTTGTCATCTTCCTCTCCCCCTCCCCTCTCACTTTCTAAGAGCCTGGCCGCGTCATGAAAGGGGCGGGGCTAAATAGCGTCATGAAAGGGGGCGGGGCTCGTCGCAATTTAGCCCCACCCCTTTCATGACGTGGCCAGGCTCTTAGAAAGTGAGAGGGGAGAGGAAGATGACAAGCACGAACACTGCACGTGGACAAAGCTAGGTAACACCCAATCGTCAGAAGTTATTAAACTTTATAAAGCTATATCTTAGCTTCTACTAAACAGTTTTTTTTTAGCAAAAACGATTGCCCCAAATGTGTGTGCTGGGTGTAGGGACACATATTAACAGTCCGGAGGGGGTCATTTGGGTTGGTTGGTTCCCTTTAAGTCTGTGGTCTTTGTGGAATGTGGGCTGAAGATCAGCACCAATTTTCCTTAGTATGTTCATGTGATTGTATGTGACCACAAGAGGCACCCTGTTTTCCTCCTGTTTATTCCGCAGAAATGGCTTAACGTGAACCTATCACTACCAGTCAGGTTCCCTTTAAAAGTTCACATAATGCCTTTTTATTGTGACACTGAAAAGACAACTTGGAAAAAGCCGTACTGTGTGGATTATAGGCATGCTGTCCCATTGAAACGATTAGGAAGATTATTTAAAGTATGTGAAGTGGATTTAGATGTTGACTTTAGAGCTAGATTCACTGCAATATCGTTGTCATACAACTCTGAACATACCTTGTAAGTTATTTGATAGATGTGGTCTGTGATCATCTGAACTGACATATTTTCATGCCAGTTTTAAAGAGGACCTGTCACCCCCCCAAATATTAGAAGCTAAGGGCAGCACTAAATGCAGCATGTCCGCTGCATTCAGGCTAGGGGTCCCCCATGTCTGATGGCGTCCAGTACCCCGAGATAATAGTTTAGTAAAACTTGCAATCTGGAGCCAGATGGGCGGTCCCTGGTGCGGCAGCCTGTGTCTCTGTGCTGCCTCCCTGCTGCCAATCATGTCCTCCTCGCTCTGTCTGTGCTGGTAATGTCATCTCAGCCTTCGGCTGCCTGTCCCACCTCCTGCTGTGGCATCAAATCATTTCCCCGCCCAGCTGCATGTTATGCTATGGAGCTGGGTGGGGAAATGCTCTGACATCACAGCAGGTGGCGGTACAGCCGGCCGGGGGGGCGGGGATTAGCATTACCTTGCTCTGCCTGCGTCACCAGCACAGGGAGCAAAGACCGAGCGAGGAGGATATGATTGGCAGCAGGGAGGCGGCACAGAAACACAGGTTGCCGCACCAGGGACCGCCCATCCAGATCCAGATTGTAAGTTTTACTAAACTATTATCTCGGGGTACTGGGCGCCATCAGACATGGGGGACCCTTGCCTGAATGCAGAAGACATGCTGCATTCAGTGCTGCCCTTAGCTTCTAATATTTGGGGGGGGGTGACAGGTCCTCTTTAAGGAAGGGAAGGCTTGAGTATGTTGCGCCAAATTAAGGGATCTTTCACATCAGCGGGTTTTTTAAATTTGCGGCAAGCCCCGTTCATTCTCTATTGGACTTTCGGTCAGCCGTGGCAAGTGTGGTTTTGCTGGATCTGGCAAATCTGGCACTTGCGGCCGAGCAAAAAAAAAAAAAAAAAAACCTACTGCTAGCAGTGGTTTTTTTTTTTTTTTTCCCCTTCTTCACTGCAAGTGCCGGATTTGTCGGATACGGCAAAACCGCAACTGCTGCACCTGATCACAAGTCTCAAAGTATGAGTGGGGCTTGCTGCAGGTTTGCTGCAAGTCAGCTGTTATGCGGCAAACCTTCTCGATCTGCAGCGATCGGCAGGAAACGCTGATTTTAAAGCAGCCTAAGCGGCCTGTGCGTACTTCTGAATTTTGGCTAATTTCTCAGCTGCTGGTGATTTCATGGAAGTACTATATCCCAGTCAGGGACAGCAGTACGAGGGGTGATCCAAAAGTGATGATAATCAATACTAAACACAATGAATATAGTAAAAAAAAAAATTTATTTTTCTACATAGTCTCCTAACAAGTCTATACATTTAGTCCATCTCTTTTCTAAACTTAGAATTCCCTTAGAAAAAAATTCTTGATCTTGACCCTCAAAAAAATCCCCAACAGCGGTTATCACGTCGCTGTTGTCGTCAAATATCTTGCCCCGGAGGGGAGGTGTTCCTTGAGCCGAGGAAAGAGAAAGAAGTCACTGGGGGCTAGATCTGGCGAATAGGGGGGGTGTTCCACCAGTTCAAAGCCCGCTTCTTGAATGGTAGCCATGGCAACTGCAGCTTTGTGAGCCGGCGTGTTATCTTGGTGAAACAGCCCTCCAGCCCGCAGTTTGCCGCACCTTTTCTCCTTGATAGCCTCCTGCAATCTTCTTATTTGTTCTGCGTAGTAGGAGCCCGTAATAGTGGCTCCCTTCTCCAAATAGTCCACCATAATAATTCCTTCAGCGTGCCAAAAAAACGGACCCCATAACCTTCCCTGCTGAGCATGACACTTTTAATTTCTTCGGCGTGGGTTCGTCGGCCCGTTTCCATGTCATCGATTGTTGTTTAGTTTCGGGATCAAAGTGGTGGATCCAGGTCTCGTCCATGGTCAAAAAACGTGACAAAAATTTTCCTTGTCTGCTTGGAACTTTTCGAGATTTGCTCTTGAAATGTCAACTCGTTTCTTCTTTTGCTCGTCGGTTAACATTTTTTGCACCCAATGCGCGGAGACCTTTCTCATATGCAATTCTTTTGCAAGGATTCTTTGAATACTGCCATATGAGATCCTTTTGACATCAGCTACATGCCTGATAGTCACTATTCGATCTGCCAATACAATTTCTTCAACTTTTCACGTTTTCTTCATTGAGGGATGTGGATTGGTGTCCTTCACAATGTTCATCTTCTGTCGATGTTCTTCCCAGCTTAAATTCCTTGGCCCAGCGTGCAACTGTGGAATATGGAGGAGAAGAGTCCCCCAATGTGTCCACCAAGTCGCTGTGTATGTCTTTGGTAGTCATTTTTTTCAAGCAGAGGTATTTGATGACAGCGCTGAGCTCATTTTTTTTCATTTTGATGTTCACTCCTCGACAGTTCATATTCAAATGAATGTAGCTCCCAGGAATCGTGGCCTATTTTACCGTATATACTCGAGTATAAGCCGACCCGAGTATAAGCCGAGGCCCCTAATTTTACCCTCCAAAACCAGGGAAACTTATTGACTCGAGTATAAGCCTAGAGTGAGAAATGCAGCAGCCCCCCGTCACTGGTATATAGCGCCCCTCAGCAATGGCATACAGGCCCCTCAGCAGTGGTATACAGCCCCCTCCCTCGTATCAGGCCCTTCAGCAGTGGTATACATGCCCCTGTGCTGTGGTATACAGGCCCCTGTGCAGTGGTATACAGGCCCCCCAGTCCCTTGTATCTGGCCCCCAGACTGCGGCACCTGTTAAAATAACAAACATTTCATACATCACCTTTCCGGCGCCGCTCCTCCTGTCCCGGCTTCTTCCTGCTTGTGCCGGCTTCTAGTGCTGTGACCGGGCGCAGCAGATGACGTCCTCTGCTGCGCCGGTCACATGACATCGGCACAAGCAGGAAGAAGCCAGAACCGGAGGAGCGGCGCCGGAAAGGTGATGTATGAAATGTTTGTTATTTTAACAGGTGCCGCAGCCTGGGGGACGCATACTAAGGAGGGGGGGCTGTGTATCACTGCTGGGGGCCAGTGTATTGCAATATGGACCGCTCTCCCCGCCACTGATGGACGGGGGGATGCCGTGTATATTCATTACACTAATGATGTGGCCCCATGTGACCGCCCGCTGTCACTGCGGCCCCCTCCTGCCTCCTCCAGCACCCGGTCACAGCCCCCCAAGCAAATACACCGTGACTCGAGTATAAGCTGAGGGGGGCACTTTTCAGCACACAAATTGTGCTGAAAAACTCTGCTTATACTCGAGTATATACGGTAAGTGATTTTTTTTTTTTTCCTGGACTAGTGGGTACCTAAGGGCCCTTTCACATCAGCGTTTTTTGAAATTTGCGGCAGATGCGGTGAAAAAACCGCATCTGCCGCGATTGCCACATAACGATGCACTTGCGGCGTGGTTGCGGTAATCCCCATAGAAAGTATAGGGGGACTTGCGGCAGGTGCGGCAAGTGCGGTTTTGCACTTGCGGCAGGTGCGGCCGCGAAAAAAACCGCGGCTGACCGCGTTTTTTTTCGCTGCCGCACCTGCCGCAAGTGCATAACCGCACTTGCCGCACCTGCCGCAAGTACGCCTATACTTTGCATGGCGTTTACCGCAACCGCGCCGCAAGTGGAGCCGGTATGCGGTAATTGCGGCAGATGCGGTTTTTTCACCGCATCTGCCGCAAATTTCAAAAAACGCTGATGTGAAAGGGCCCTAAGAGAGAAGAAAACATTTTATTTTAATTTCTGTGTGCAATAGAAATAACTGATTATCATTACTTTTGGATCGCCTTCTCCGTACTTACTTCTACTTAATTGTTGTAATTTATGATGAATTTATCGACACTACTCAACCAGAACCCCTCCACACTACATTCTGGCCATTTTTTTTTTAAAGTAAGTCACAATTTTGTGACATTTGAAATTGTTCTACACTAGAATTGAGGTCTATAAACTGCCTAATGAATCGAAGTCCAATATGTGTATTTGTGATGAGCCAGGGCTGTACAAATTTCTAAAGCCAAGCTGTCAATTTGCCAAGTATTTGCTGTCAATGCCTAACATTTAATGTATACTTTTGTATGTGACTATAATTGAGAGAGTATATATGCAAACAACTGTTAGTTATAATCCTACCTAGAAGCTCTTTGGCCTGTAAGACACTCGGCATCTCTTTTACACTGTGTTGATGCGCCATCCTGGGAGCTTTCATAGTCTGAATTCATGCAGTAAAAATAAAAAAAGATCTTCATAAATGTGTTTTTATTCTTTTTCTGCAGTATTTTTAATAGTTACATTATTTGTGAATATTGCATGGGTGCAGTCATCTAGTTTGCAGTAACCATATCGGCAGAAGAAGTCGTCTTAGGAAATAGGCACACAAAGCTAGTGTGGATTAACAGATGGCCTTGCTATCAGTATACAGTTGAGCCTGCGTCTTTGCTAAACTTTTTGACTCTGAAGTTGTTGTCCTATATATAGTATTAAATGCCCGGTAATCAGCTGTTGTGCTATGTATGGAGACTCCACAGTCCACATGTGGTAACAGGTGTGGTCTTCACATGTGGGGAGAATATGCATGTCCCTAAATTTTGTCATTGGACCCCTTAAGAAATACTTGCCTGCATGTGGTTGTGATTTATATGAGAATGCACACACAGTCCTCATACCCAACACAAATCAGAGCTACAAGATCATGGAATACTTTTGCTGTACATCCTCCAATGTGGGGTACATGATACAATGTACGAGGTGCCCTGCAGGAACATATGTTGGGGAAACCAAACTAAGGGTATGTGCACATCAGTCGTTTCTGCATCTTTGCAGAACGATCGAGAACCGGTGGAGATTAGCAGAAACTGAGTTTTCTGCACTCACTAGTGTCACTGGTTTTGTTAGCGTTTTGCTAACGATTTGCGATCGGGTTACTAGCGGTCGGACAGCGTGTTCTTGGCGATTTCCCTGGCGTGTTCCTTAGCGATTTCCAGACTGGTCTTTGCTGCACTTGTTCAGCTGGACCCGCTGGAAAAACGCTGAAAAGAAGTCGCTTGCTCTATCTTTGACAACCGGTCGGAAACCGGTGAATAAACTGAAATCGTCAAGACAAAAAACGTTGTAATGTACACAGCGTTTTTTAAACTCCATTGACTAGCATGTTAATCCTACCAGTGGGTAGGATTAACGTAAATTAACATAAAACTCAGCGGGAACCGCCGACGGAAAACATTAAAAACCAGCCCACAAAACGACTGATGTGCACATACCCTTAAACTACAAACGAGGATGAATCTACACAAATACACGATAAGGAATGAGCTGGAAACATCCATGGAAAAACTTTTCTCTGGAGATGGGCACAGTACAGTGATGGAGTCCTGGGTTCAATTCCCACCAAGGACAACATCTGCAAAGAGTTTATATGTTCTCCCTGTGTTGGTGTGGGCTTCTTCATGGCACTCCGATTTCGTCCCACATTTCAAAGACCTACTGATACAATGTTTAGATTGTGAACTCCACTGGAGACAGTATTGCAAATGTATGTAAAGTGCTATCAAATAAATAGCGCTATATAAATGAATAAGTATTATTATTATATTATGGCAGGATTAAAAGTCTTTAAAGGGGTTGTCCAGTCTAAAACTGATAATTCTGCAGTCACTGGATGTGACTGCAGACATATCAATATACCTAGCGCACGCAGTGTGCGCTGTAAGGATCTGCCAGTTTCTAAGTTGCGAACGGACCGCAATAATGCAGTAAGCATATTCCCGCCAACGACATGACTTGTGGGTGTGGCCTCGAGTGTACGGAGCGGGTCTGTCCGCCTAGTGGGAGCGAGCCATCTAGTGGGCAGGGCCTTGCACCATATTCTTGTAGTGAGTAAAATCATGCCCACTAGTCGGGCGCTCTGGCAGGGAACTTGCTGGGTGTTTGGTGTTCTATGCCCATGGATATAGGACCCCCCAGGTTAAATATACCAGTCTGCAGCCTCCCCAAAATTCGAAGCATCTATTGATGCGCCAAATCCTGGTGCTTTACACCAGCTTTTTTTAATTGCTGTGGTGCGGTAGTAATGGGGGTAATAAGGGGTTAATGACAGCTGTGATTTGTCAAAATAATTGCAGATGCCATCAAGCCCTATGAGACCCCCCTTCCCCCTCATCACTAATGTGTAAGTTAAAGTAAATAAGCACAAAACACTGAACAAAATCCTTAATTTTAAATTAAAAAAGAACATGCACCTTTCTTAATAACCCCACAAAAAGCCCAGGCGTGAAGTTGTCCAACATATGATGTCCCTCAATGATCCTGGTTCTGCTACATCCCAGAGGCTGCAGAGATGGAAAAAGTGATGGCAATCTGGCAGCAGATTCAACTGAGTTCAGAGCAGTAGTATCTGACGCCGTGGACTACGTAGAATCTGCTGCGGGTTTGCTGGACAGCTGTGCCGCTATGTCCTGCATCTGTTAATCCGTCTCTGGGGTCAACTGAGTTCACTGACAGCCTCGGCAGTCGGTGAGTCCAGGTGTCCCCGGTGCCTGATTGACGGATTGCTTGACATGTCGGCACAGTTGTCTGGCAATCCGACAGCGGGTTCAACTGAGTTCACAGCTTGGGAAACTGCTGTTGTGAACTCGGTTAAACCTGCTGCTAGGTTGCCAGACAGCTGTGAAGCTGTGCCCTGCAATCTGGCAGTGGATTTAAGAGTTCACTGACAGCCGCAGGAAGGCCCTCTGGTGATGTCACAGCTTCTCACAGCTGAGGGCTTCCCTGCAGCTGTCTGTGTCGTCCCAAAGCTGCAGTGAGTGGACACGTTTTCCATCACTGTAGCCTCTGAGATGTAGCAGAGCCAGGATCATCTAGGGACATTGTATGTCGAGCTACTTTGGACCTGAGGTGTTTTGGGGGTCAATAAATGGGTGAAAGTGTGACTGTGTAAGTGAGTTTTTATTTCAAATAAATAATTTTTTTCTATGTTTATTTCTTTTGATGTACAGGTTAGTGATGGAGGTCTTATGGACCCCTACACATCACTAACCTAGGGCTCAATAGCAGCTGTGAATTTTTTTTTTTGTTGAAATCACAGCTGTCATTAACTCCTTATTACCCCCATTTGCCACAACACCAGGGCAATGGGGAAGAGCCGGGTAAAGTACCCGTATTTGGTGTATGTAATAGATGCGCCAAATTCTGGGATATCTGCATGGCTGGAATGTTTTAGCCTGGGGAAGCCCCAAAAAGCATGAGGCCCTGCAGGCTGAGGATACAAGCCCACAGCTGTCGGCTTTATCTTAGCTGGGTGTGAAAATTGGGGACGGGACCCCATGGTGTTATTTGTAACTGAGTGGGGTCAATATACCAAGTCAATATAAAGCACACAGCTGTGGGCTGCAGCCTCCACATTGAAACGGCTACGGTATCAAGACCCATGAGGTTGGCGTCGTTCAGGACTTGTTGCACCCAATCATTGTAGGCCGGGACTTTTGCTTATTTTGGGATCTGTGGGGGCAGCGTTCAGGATTCGGGGGTTTGGAAAAGGGTCCTGTTAACCCAGAATAGGTAACACCACACCCAGAAACAGTTGAGTTGCTGTTCTATAGACTCCATTGTTAAGTGCTCTGGACCGTGCCAGATTTGTTTCTGTCCGGTTTGTCCGTTTTTTTCACTGGAGCCCAAAAACTGTGCAGTCTCCGATTTTGGTGCTGGGAAAAAAAACAGGACAGAAACGAATCCGGGACTGAATTCCCAAAACCAGATGGCCATTTATGACCAATCCGGCACCATATGGATGCATGGGAGGCTAAAAACGATTCTGTTCTGTCCTTTTCAAAACGGACAGAACAGGATACAAAAACCGTGATGTGAACGTAGCCTAAAGCCCCCGTCACATACAGCGATCTCACTAACAATATCGCTAAGTGTGACACTTAGCAGCGATCAGGCCCCTGATGCTGTGAGATCGCTGATCGTTACAAAGTGCTTTGGGTCATTTTTTGATAGTTGGTCTCCCGCTGGTCAGCATGCATCGCTGTGTGTGACAGCAAGAGACCAGCGATCTCACAGGCTGGTAACCATGGTAAACATCGGGTATCTAGGCAGAGCGCGCTGCCTAGTTACCCGGTGTTTATCATAGTTACCAGCGATGTGGAGGTGGCTCCCTGGTCCTGGGTTGCTGGGGACATCTGCCTGTTTGACAGCTCACCAGCGACCAGGTAACGACGCACCAATGATCCCTACAGGATTGTTATCGTTGTCAGGATCGCTGGGGCGTTGTTGTATGTGACAGGAGCTTTAGTCCTTCTTTTCTGGTCATCATAATGGGAGACCCAGACAATGGGGTTTAGGGCACTGCCCTCCGGAGGTCACACTAGGTACTACAAGTTTGTAGACACCGCCTCCTCCGCTTATAAACCCCTACCGCAGGGAACATCCTCAGTTTTAAACTTAGTGTGCTCGGAGGATCACGCTTTGCTTGCACTTCACTGCATTCTCACTACTTACGTGATGGCGTCTGAAGACAAGGTAATACGGTCCTATCGGGACCGGTGACAGCCTCCCCGCTCACCCTTAGTGGCACACGCTGGTGGAGGTACCGGAGGGCCTAGAGCCTGGACACTTCGTGTTCTCCCGGTACGCTGTTACGCTCCTCTCCATCCCTCTCTGGGGGGCTCTGGAGAGTGGGAGATGGGAGCCTTGCACAGCTCCGCTCCGTCCGAGGCCTCCCTAAATGGTGCTTACAGACCGGACTGGAGCCAGCCCAGTCCGAGGCCTCCCTAAATGGTGCTTACACTCCGGACTGGTGCTGAGCGGCCCAGTCTGAGGCCTCCCTAAATGGTGCTTACAGACCAGACTGGTGCTGCACCCCCGTCCGAGGCCTCCCTAAATGGTGCTTACAGACCGGACCGGCACTGAGGCACTCTGTGTCTCCTGTGTGCCTGGGGTAGTGTCTGGCACTTTATGTGTTTCATGACACTCAGACCGCGCGTTACCCTCGGGTCCGCGGTTCTGCGGGTGTACCCTGTGCTGGGGTCACCCTGGCTGACCGCCCTGTGTGTCACAGGGGCTGAGGCTGTAGGCTGCGGATGTTTGTCCCCTCATGCTGTGGATGGTGTACATGCAGTCTGTGTATAATGTTTTTACACTCTTTCCCGCGCTGCAGGCTCCGGCTCCCTCATGCTGTGGATGCTTGGAGGATGGGAAGCAGCCCGTGCGGTGACGTCATCGCTGGGCGTGTGTGTGTGTTTCCCGCGTGTCTTCGGCGCCGCCCACAGTTTCACTGTCGGCGGCCATCTTTACCCTCACTTCCCGGTTGGGATTATTATGCAGCGTGCGTCTGCACTCCAGAGGGGAGACCGGAAACCGTCGCGGAGGTCACACACACACCGCTTCCTCATACCGCTTTACTGCGGTCGGTAAGCCACCGGGATTCCCGGTTTTGTTGTCGGCAATTTGGCTTATTTTCCCCTACTGTGGCGATGTCCTCAGCTGGGAAGTGTGCTGCTAAGGCGGCAGTAACCACCATTACCTGTGCTACATGCAATGGTACACTGGTGGAGGGGTCCTGCAATAACTGCGGACGCCCAGAGGCCCGGGCTGACACTGCTGAGTCAGCAGCTCCGGTGCTGCACCCTGAGGTTCAGGTGATCTCAGGGCCATGGGAGACTCAGAATAAGATCAATGAATCTCTGCTGTCTCAGCTGTCCTCCATGTCGCAATCCCTGGAGGCACTTAATAGGAGACTGGATAGCCCAGCTACTCCATCCAGTTACCCCCGGGTGTCCCCCTCTTCTGCTGCGAGACCCCTTAAGCGGGCTCGTCGTGAGGATTCACCCGAGCTCCATACTCTCTCTGAGGAGGAGCGTTCCTCTGATGGTGAGGAAGATGATGGGGGTTCAACTTTCGGGTCAGTATCTATGTCTGAACCTCCAGACGGGGTGGAGGATCTGGTTTCCTCTATTAACGAGACCTTACGTCTCGTGACACCCCCTGAGGAGGTGGCTGTACACCCGAAGGAGGTCTATCAATGGCTGCGGCCGGAGGCTAGACCTAGTGGCTCCTTCTTGGACCACACCAACTTTGGAAGGGTGGTTAGGACACCCAGGTTGCATCCTGGGCGGCGTTATGTCCGAAAACCAAAGGACACTCGCTTCCCCTTCCCCCAGGAGGTGCTTCAGGAGTGGTCGCAGTCCCCGAAGGTGGACGCTTCCATGACCAGGATTGCTGCACGCTCCCTATTTTCTGCCTCTGATAGCTCCTCGTTGAAGGATGCGACTGATAGACAGGTCGAGCAACTCGCCAAGTCTTCCTATGAGGCTGTGGGGACTTCATTTGCCCCCAATTTTGCCGCGGTTTGGACCTTACAAGCAATAACTACCTGCTTGGATGGTATCGCGGAACTGGCTAGGTCCAGTCCAGAGGTCATGGCGCTTACCGAGAGAGCAAGAGCCTATGCGGACTACGCCAGGACGGCGTCTCTGGAAACTGCTACTCGCTCAGCTGTGGCCTCGGCCAATGCTATTGCGATTCGCAGGTTGTTGTGGCTGCGTCTCTGGGACTCAGATGCCACATCTAAGAAGATTTTGCAGAATCTTCCATTTGCTGGTGACAGGCTGTTTGGCACTGAGCTGGACAAGCTGATAAAGGATTCTGCTGAGTCTAAGATACCGCAGAATAAACCTAAGCCACGCTATACTGTGAAAAGGAACCCAAAGCAGTGGTCCTTTCGTTCCAGCTCGCAGTCATCAGCATCGTCCGCGCGTGCGGACCGAGGGGGCAAGCCTGCTTCGCAGTGGCGCACTAAGAATCGCCCCAAGAAGCCAGCGGGGGCTGCAGCTGCCACCCCCAAACCCGCCTCCACATGACTCGCTCTGCCTTCCTGCCTCCCCACAGGTGGGGGGCCGCTTGTCTCGCTTTCAAGACAAGTGGCTTCTTCACGTTCAAGATCAGTGGGTTCGAGACATGGTCTCGCGAGGTTACAGGATAGAACTGACGTCAAAACCTATACACCGATTCCATCGGTCGGTCCCATCACCAGACAAGGCTCAGGCTTTCCACCTGGTGTTGGAGGGTCTCCGCAGGGACGGAGTGGTGGTCCCGGTGCCTTCCGGGGAGAGGTTTCGGGGTTTTTACTCCAACCTCTTCATTGTCCCGAAGAAGGACGGATCCTTCCGCCCGGTTCTGGACCTGAAGTTGTTCAACCATCACGTATTGGTTCGGAAGTTCCGTATGGAATCACTGCGCTCCGTGATCGCAGCTGTGTCACAGGACTTCCTAGCGTCCATAGATATCCGAGACGCTTACCTTCACGTGCCCATTGCACCGGCTCATTAGCGCTGGTTGAGATTCGCAGTGGGGAAGAACACTTCCAATTTGTGGCGCTGCCGTTCGGGTTGGCCTCGGCACCGAGGGTGTTCACAAAAGTGATGGCCTCCATGATGGCTCTCCTGCACGTGCAGGGGCACGCCGTAATACCCTACCTGGACGACCTGCTGGTCAGGGCGCCATCGGAACACCTTTATCGGCAAAGCCTGGAGGTAACCATGAAGTCTTTGGAACAGTTCGGGTGGCTTCTCAATATCCAGAAGTCGACCCTGGTTCCGACCCAGTCACTGACATATCTGGGCATGGACTTCCACACGGACTCAGCCCTAGTGTCTCTGCCACGAGTCAAGCAGAGGGCGATCCAATCAGGAGTGCAAGCAGTCCTCCTGTCACCACAATCATCCCTTCGGGTGTTGATGAAGCTGGTGGGTCGCATGGTGACGGCGATAGAGGCGGTGTCTTTTGCACAATTTCGCCTCCGTCCTCTCCAGCTGGAGATTCTACGCAGGTGGGACAAGAGGACGATCTCGCTGAATCGGCTGGTGACGCTGTCACAACCGACCAGAGATTCCCTGCAGTGGTGGCTACAACCGCATCACTTGTCTCGGGGCCGGTCCTTCATAAAACCGTCTTGGTTAGTGGTGACCACCGACGCCAGTCTGAAGGGCTGGGGTGCGGTGTTCTTGCACCACAGGGCTCAAGGCCTCTGGACTCAGTCGGAGTCGGCGTTGCAGATCAACGTACTGGAGATCAAGGCGGTCTATCTGGCACTCCTGGTTTTTCAGAGATTCCTCTCAGGACAACCCATTCGGGTTCAGTCCGACAATGCGACGGTCGTCGCTTATATAAATCATCAAGGAGGAACCAGGAGTGCAGAGGCTCTGGCCGAAGTCCACCGCATCCTATACTGGACGGAGGACAACAACTGCCTGATTTCCGCAGTTCACATCCCAGGGGTCGAAAACTGGGAGGCCGACTATCTGAGCAGGCAGGGGATGGACGCCGGAGAGTGGTCTCTTCATCCAGACGTCTTCCAGGACATCTGCAGCAGATGGGGCACTCCGGACGTGGATCTGATGGCCTCACGGCTGAATCATCAGGTTCCGCAATACATGGCGAGGTCATGGGACCCCCAGTCTCTGGGAGCGGACGCCCTGATCTTGACTTGGTTCAGATTCCATCTACCATATGTGTTCCCTCCTCCGGCTCTGATTCCCAGGGTGCTGTGGAAAATCAGGTCGGAGTGCAGGGTAGCCATTCTAGTGGCTCCAGACTGGCCCAGGAGGTCCTGGTATCCGGACCTGTGGCAACTGTCAGGCGGAGACAGGTGGGCTCTTCCAGAACGCGCAGATCTTCTCGCGCAAGGCCCATTCTTCCATCTCAATTCCAGGGCCCTCAGATTGACTGCATGGCTCTTGAGGCCTGGCTGCTGACATCCAGGGGTTTCTCCCCTACAGTGGTTGCCACTATGAATCGGGCTAGAAAGCCAGTTTCCAGGAAGATGTACCACAGGACGTGGAAACTCTTTTTTACCTGGTGTGCCTCTGGGGGGCGGTCCCCGTGGCCCTTGTCCATCCCGACGTTGTTGTCCTTCCTACAGTCGGGTTTGGAGTTGGGATTATCCCATGGCTCTTTAAAAGGTCAAGTCTCGGCACTTTCTGTGCTGTTTGACAGGCGATTGGCGCTCCTCCCGAAGGTTCGTCAATTTCTGCAGGGGGTGTCGCGGATGGTTCCGCCCTACAAGAGACCTCTGGATCCGTGGGACCTTAACATGGTTCTGGCGGCATTGCAGAAACCGCCGTTTGAGCCTCTGAGGGATGTTTCTCTATCTCGTCTGTCCCAGAAAGTGGCTTTTCTGGTGGCGATTACATCTCTGAGGAGGGTCTCAGAATTGGCTGCACTATCGTGCAAGTCACCCTTCCTGGTGGTTCACCAAGACAAGGTGGTGTTGCGCCCACGGCCAGAATTCTTGCCGAAGGTGGTTTCAACTTTTCACCTGAACCAGGAGATTGTTCTCCCATCATTTTGCCCCGCTCCCGTTCATCAGGTTGAGCGCGACCTCCATACTCTGGATCTCGTGAGAGCTATACGCATTTATGTGTCCAGGACCGCCTCCTTTAGGAGTTCGGAGTCCTTATTTGTTCTTACGACAGGTCGCTGTAAGGGGTCCGCGGCTTCGAAGTCAACCTTAGCCAGGTGGATTAAGGCTTCCATTCAAGAGGCTTACCGGTCTTCTGGTTTGCCTCTCCCGGTGGGATTGAAGGCTCACTCTACCAGAGCCGTAGGTGCCTCATGGGCCTTGCGACATCGAGCATCTGCTCTACAGGTGTGTCAGGCGGCCACTTGGTCCAGCCTGCACACTTTCTCTAAGCACTATATGGTGCATGCCCATGCCTCTGCGGATGCAAGCTTGGGCAGGCGGGTTCTCCAGGCGGCGGTTGCCCACCTTTAAAGGGAACCATGTGTTATCCGTCTTGTTGAGGAACTCTTCCCGCCCTGGGGTATTGCTTTAGGACATCCCCATTGTCTGGGTCTCCCATTATGATGACCAGAAAAAAGAGAATTTTGTTTACGTACCGTAAATTCTTTTTTCTTTAATCATCAATGGGAGACCCAGCACCCACCCAGTTGTTCCTTTGCATGTGTTGCATTGGCTCTGTTCTCTGTTGAGACAGTGTTTGCCGGGTTGTTGAACCGTTTGTGCACGGCGTTCTTCCCGATGTTTCGGGTGTGGTTTATTTTTCCTCCTCGCAGCTTGTAGACCAAACTGAGGATGTTCCCTGCGGTAGGGGTTTATAAGCGGAGGAGGCAGTGTCTACAAACTTGTAGTACCTAGTGTGACCTCCGGAGGGCAGTGCCCTAAACCCCATTGTCTGGGTCTCCCATTGATGATTAAAGAAAAAAGAATTTACGGTACGTAAACAAAATTCTCTTTTTCCGTCTACGCTTGTTCATATTAGGCCACGGTCACACGATCAGTATTTGGTCAGTATTTCACATCAGTATTTGTAAGCCAAAATCATGAGTGGAACAGTCAGAGAAAACAAATAATAGAAACGTGCTGCACTTATGCATTTTTCAACCCTCTCCTGGTTTTGGCTTACAAATACTGATGTGAAATACTGACCAAATACTGATTGTGTGACCGTGGCCTTAGGCTGCGTTCACACATTGCGTATTTTGCTGCGCTTTTTTACGCGCGCTTTTCAAAATACGCAATGTGCCTTTTGTCTGCCAGCAAAGTGAATGTGAAATTCACTTTGCAGTGCAGACATTGCTCAAAAATACGCACTGCGTTTTCCGGGAGAAAGCGCAGCTCCGTAAACAATTGATATGTCAATTGTTTACGCAGCTGCTCCTGCGTATTCTCCCAGAGGGGAGGAAGAATCCTGCTTCCTCCTCCCCTCTGTGACAGCTGTGGCCGCCCATTAGATTTCACAGTGTATTAATATACACTGTGAAATCTAAATTAAGCAAAAGCAAGTGAATGAAAAATAAAAAAGAATGAATACTTCACCTGTCTGACGCCTTCTCCCGCTGTCTGGTCTCCGGTTCTAAGTGAGAGGTGTACTGACAGGACCTGTGGTGATGTCAGAGGGGCGTTCCCGGGCACTCGCGGTCATGTGATACATATCACATGACTGCGAACAGCCAATCAGCGCTGGGAACGCCCCGGGAACGCCCCCCCTCTGACGTCACCACAGGTCTTCTCAGTACACCTCTCACTTAGAACTGGAGACCGGATAGCAGGAGAAGGCACCGGACAGCGGGAGAAGGCGTCGGACAGGTGAAGTATTCATTCTTTTTTATTTTACATACATTTGCCTCTGTTTGTATTAATATACACTGTGAAATCTAAATTACTGTGAAATCTAATGGGGCTGTCACAGAGGGGAGGAGGCAGGATTTTTCCTCCCCTCTGTGACATCACTGCGCTTTCTGGAGTAAAGAAAGCGCAGTGTGTGTAAAGCCCCTGCGTATTTTGTTGCGCTTTTTTTGCGCGGCCGTAAAACGCGGCAAATAGCGCAGCAAAATACGCAAATGTGTGAATGCAGCCTTAGTGTTGTATCATCATCTGCTTATCATTTGTTACAACCTTTAATTTGATTTCATTGGCTTATTTTTAGGAGCCATCGCCCTATCTTTCCCATTCACAAATGCCCTGTTGTACAATCCCTGGAATGTTGAGCTTTTGTTTGACCAATTAATTTGTAAACCTATGTGATGATGGGGCCTTTGTGCTTTGAAAGCTTGAAAACATCATTTTTCTGGGTCGCCAATAAGGCTATGTTCACACGGTGCGTTTTTGATCCGTTTTATATGTGTATTTTTCTCTTTCAGCTGGAGATCTGGATCAGCTTTTTTTTTTAAACATCAAAAACTGATTATCCGTTTCTGATCTGCTTTTGATCCGTTTTTGCTCTGTTCTTTCTGGTGCCTTATTTTAGCCTATACAAAATGGCTTCATTGATAGAAGCGGGTTTGAAAAGCGCACCCATAATTGACATGCTCATTCTTTTTGTAGATCACTTTTCAAGGGAAAAAAACGCACCAGGTCATGAAAGCACAGATTGAACAGCAAAAGTTGAAAACCCACTGACTTTGCTGGGATTCCATTTAAGTGATGCGTTCACTGCATTTTCATTGCAAAAATGGATAAAAAAGACCAAAACCGCACAATGTGAACAAAGCGTAACGGTATCACTCCCAGAATACTTTTTCCGTTTTTGGAGCATAAGTAATTGCTTCGATTTTTATTTCATCTTTTTTTTTTTTTATATATATTTTTTTAATTTTTTTAAAGCTGACCTGGTACCACAATATAATTTTGTACTGTACTAGATGGCAGCCCGATTCTAAAGAATCGGGTAGTCTAGAATCCATGTATAGTTTATTTACTAATAGTTAGGGTAGTGCGGTGAAATTAATTGTGTGTATACAGGTGGCTCTGTGGGTAGCAGAGTATATGGTGGCTCACTGGCTAGCACTGCGCGCGGTGAGATTGGTCAGCGCAGCGGCGTGGGCAGAGTGGTCAGCGCAGCGGCGTGGGCAGAGTGGTCAGCGCAGCGGCGTGGGCAGAGTGGTCAGCGTAGCGGCGTGGGCAGAGTGGTCAGCGTAGCGGCGTGGGCAGAGTGGTCAGCGCAGCGGCGTGGGCAGAGTGGTCAGCGCAGCGGCGTGGGCAGAGTGGTCAGCGCAGCGGCGTGGGCAGAGTGGTCAGCGCAGCGGCGTGGGCAGAGTGGTCAGCGCAGCGGCGTGGGCAGAGTGGTCAGCGCAGCGGCGTGGGCAGAGTGGTCAGCACATACACACACATACACACACTCCGCTATACTTGCCACCGACCCTGCGTCTTCTCCGGCGCCTGAATCCTGAGTCAACATGTGGCCACCCCCGGACGACTGGAGAGGGCAGGGGACGGCTGGAGGCTGGAGGGGGCAGGGGACGGCTGGAGGCTGGAGGGGGCAGGGGACGGCTGGAGGCTGGAGGGGGCAGGGGACGGCTGGAGGCTGGAGGGGGCAGGGGACGGCTGGAGGGGGCAGGGGGCGGCTGGAGGCTGGAGGGGACGGCTGGAGGCTGGAGGGGCAGGGGACGGCTGGAGGGGGCAGGGGACGGCTGGAGGGGGCAGGGGACGGCTGGAGGGGGCAGGGGACGGCTGGAGGGCAGGAGGCGAGGCAGGGGACGGCTGGAGGCTGGAGGGGGCAGGGGACGGCTGGAGGCTGGAGGGGGCAGGGGACGGCTGGAGGCTGGAGGGGGCAGGGGACGCTGGAGGCTGGAGGGCAGGGACGGCTAGTGGAGGGGGCAGGGGACGGCTGGAGGGGGCAGGGGAGGCTGGGAGGGGGCAGGGGACGGCTGGGAGGCTGGAGGGGGCAGGGGACGGGGGGCGGGAGGCTGGAGGGGGCAGGGGACGGCTGGAGGGGGAGGGGCTGGAGGGGCGGGCAGGGGGGCTGGAGGGGAGGGGAGGGCGGCTGGAGGGGGCAGGGGACGGCTGGAGGGGGCAGGGGACGGCTGGAGGGGGCAGGGGACGGCTGGAGGGGGCAGGGGACGGCTGGAGGAGGGGGCAGGGGACGGCTGGAGGGGCAGGGGGCAGGGGGCGGCGGAGGGGGCAGGAGGGGCGGCTGGAGGGGACGGCTGGAGGCTGGAGGGGGCAGGGGACGGCTGGAGGGGCAGGGACGGCTGGAGGGCAGGGGACGGCTGGAGGGGGCAGGGGACGGCTGGAGGGGCAGGGGACGGCTGAGGGGCAGGGCGGCTGAGGGGAGGGGCAGGGGAGGCTGGAGGGGGCAGGGGGGCTGGAGGGCAGGAGGCTGGAGGGGGCAGGGTGGAGGCTGGGGGCTGGGGGGCGGGACGGTGGAGGGGGCAGGGACGCTGGTAGGGGGCAGGGGACGGGTGAGGGGCAGGGGCGGCTAGGGGGACGGCTGGAGGGGGCAGGGGAGTGGAGGCTGAGGGGCAGGGGAGGCTGGAGGCTGGAGGGGCAGGGGACGGCTGGAGTGGAGGGGGCAGGGGACGGCTGGAGGGGGCAGGGAGGCAGGGCTGGGAGGCTGGAGGGGCAGGGGACGGCTGGAGGGGCAGGGAGGCTGGAGGGCATGGGAGGGTGGCAGGGCGGGACGGCTGGAGGGGGCAGGGGACGGCTGGAGGGGGCAGGGACGGCTGGAGGGGCAGGGGACGCTGGAGGCTGGAGGGGGCAGGGGACGGCTGGAGGGGGCAGGGGACGGCTGGAGGGGGCAGGGGACGGCTGGGAGGGGGCAGGGGCGGTAGGCGGGGGGGCGGAGGCTGGAGGGGCAGGGGAGGTGGAGGGGAGGGGGCGGGGAGGGGGGGGGGGGCAGGGGAGGCTGGAGGGGGCAGGGGGTGGAGGGGGCAGGGGCGGCTGGAGGGGCAGGGGCGGCTGGAGGGCAGGGGAGGGGACGGCTGGAGGAGGGCTGGAGGGGGCAGGGGGCTGAGGCTGGAGGGGGCAGGGGACGGCTGGAGGGGAGGGGCGGAGGGGCGGGGAGGCTGGAGGGGGCAGGGGGACGGCTGGAGGGGAGGGGGGGGGGGCTGGAGGGGCAGGGACGGCTGGAGGGGGGGCAGGGGACGGCTGGAGGGGGGCAGGGGCGGCTGGAGGCTGGAGGGGGCAGGGCGGGGGACGGCTGGGGGGAGGAGGGGGGCTGGAGGGGGCAGGGGACGGCTGGAGGGGCAGGGGACGGCTGGAGGGGCAGGGGACGGCTGGAGGCTGGAGGGGGCAGGGGAGGCTGGAGGGGCAGGGACGGCAGGAGGGGGCAGGGACGGCTGGAGCGGGGGGCAGGGACGGCTGGAGGGGGCAGGGCGGTGGCAGGGGACGGCTGGAGGTGGAGGGGGCAGGGACGGCTGAGGTGGAGGGGGCAGGGGACGGCTGGAGGCTGGAGGGCGGGCGAGGCTGCAGGGACGGCTAGGGCAGGGGAGGCTGGAGGGGGCAGGGGACGGCTGGAGGGGGCAGGGGAGGCGAGGGCAGGGACGGCTGGAGGGGGCAGGGGACGGCTGAGGCTGGAGGGGGCAGGGGACGGCTGGAGGCTGGCAGGGAGGCGGACGCTGGAGGCTGGAGGGGGCAGGGGACGGCTGGTGAGGGGGCAGGGGACGGCTGGAGGCTGGAGGGGCGCGGCTGGAGGGGCAGGGGACGGCAGGGGCAGGTGGACGGCTGGAGGGGCAGGGGACGGCGTGGAGGGGCAGGGGGGGACAGGGGACGGCTGGAGGGGGCGAGGGGGCAGGGGACGGCTGGAGGGGGCAGGGGACGGCTGGAGGGGCAGGTGGACTGGAGGGGCAGGGGACGGCTGGAGGCAGGAGGGGGCAGGGGACGGCTGGGGCTGAGGGGTGGGGGCAGGGTGCGGCTGGAGGCTGGAGGGGCAGGGGACGGCTGGAGGCTGGAGGGGCGAGGGGACGGCTGGAGGGAGGGGCAGGGGACGGCTGGAGGGGGCAGGGGGAGCGGCTGGAGGGGGCAGGGGGCAGGGGAGGCTGGAGGGAGGGGCAGGGGACGGCTGGGGGAGGGGCAGGGGACGGCTGGTGGAGGGGGCAGGGGACGGCTGGAGGCTGGAGGGGGCAGGGGACGGCTGGAGGCGGAGGGACAGCTGGAGGCTGGGGGGCAGGGGACGGCTGGAGGCTGGAGGGGGCAGGGACGGCTAAGGCTGGAGGGGGCAGGGGGCGGCTGGAGGGGGCAGGGAGGCTGGAGGGGGCAGGGGGGGACGGCTGGAGGGGGCAGGGGACGGCTGGAGGCTGGAGGGGGCAGGGGCGGCTGGAGGGGGCAGGGGACGGCTGGAGGGGGCAGGGGACGGCTGGAGGGGGCAGGGGACGGCTGGAGGCTGGAGGGGCGAGAGGGGAGGCGGCTGGAGGCTGGAGGGGGCAGGGGACGGCTGGAGGGGCAGGGGACGGCTGGAGGGGGAGGGGGGAGGGGAGGGACGGCTGAGGCGGAGGGAGGGGAGGCTGGAGGGGCAGGGACGGCTGGAGGCTGGAGGGGCAGGGGACGGCTGGAGGGGGCAGGGGACGGCTGGAGGCTGGGGGCAGGGGACGGCTGAGGGGGCAGGGGACGGCTGGAGGCTGGAGGGGGCAGGGGACGGCTGGAGGGGGCAGGGACGGCTGGAGGGGGCAGGGACGGCTGGAGGGGGCAGGGGACGGCTGGAGGCTGGAGGGGGCACGGTGGGCACGGCTGGAGGCTGGAGGGGCAGGGGCTAGGCTGAGGCAGGGACGGCTGAGGGGGCAGGGGACGGCTGGAGGGGGCAGGGGCGGCTGTGGGAAGGCTGGAGGCTGGAGGAGGGTGGCAGGGGACGGCTGGAGGCTGGAGGGGCAGGGGGGAGGGACGCTGGAGGGGGCAGGGGACGGCTGGAGGCTGGAGGGGCAGGGGACGGCTGGAGGCTGGAGGGGGCAGGGACGGCTGGAGGGGGCAGGGGACGGCTGGAGGCTGGAGGGGGCAGGGGACGGCTGGAGGCTGGAGGGGGCAGGGGACGGCTGGAGGCTGGAGGGGCAGGGGACGGCTGGAGGCGAGGGCAGGGGACGGCTGGAGGCTGGAGGGGGCAGGGGACGGCTGGAGGGGCAGGGGGACGGCTGGAGGGGGCAGGGAGGCTGGAGGGGGCAGGGGACGGCTGGAGGCTGGAGGGGGCAGGGACGCTGGAGGCTGGAGGGGGCAGGGGACGGCTGGAGCTGGAGGGGGCAGGGGACGGCTGGGGCTGGAGGGGGCAGGGGACGGCTGGAGGCTGGGGGGCAGGGGACGGCTGGAGGGGCAGAGGGAGGCTGGAGGCGTGAGTCGGCAGAGGACGGATGGAGGCTGGAGTCGGCAGAGGACGGCTGGAGGGGGCAGAGGACGGATGGAGGCTGGAGTCGGCAGAGGACGGCTGGAGGGGGCAGAGGACGGCTGGAGGCTGGAGGGGGCAGAGGACGGCTGGAGGGGGCAGAGGACGGCTGGAGGGGGCAGAGGACGCTGAGGGGCAGAGGACGGCGAGGGGGCAGAGGACAGAGGGGGCACACAGGCTGGAGGACAGAGGGGGCACACAGGCTGGAGGGCAGAAGCAGCGTGTGGGGCTGCAGATTCACCGCGGGCCGGGCATCAGGTGTACTGTAGGAGGAGAGGAGGGGCGGGCAGAGCTGCAGGAGAGGAAGTCCCGCCCTCCCTCCTCTCTAGGCAGGGAGCACGGGTACCCCCATGGTGTGTGTGGCCCCCCGAGGTGGCGGGCAATGGGCCCCCCCCCCGGTATGTGCGCTAGTGTCTAAAGGGCAGAGGGTGGAGGGGAGTGGCTGGAGGGCACACGGAACTTCCGAGATCGGAACGTTCCTGTGGCGCTGCCTGTAGCCGGGCTGCGCGCGGCTACAGTGCACTGGATGACATCACCAGCCCTGGGCGAAGACCATCACGGAAGTGGGCGTTGCCTTTTCCGGAAGTGGCCTTCGGGTTTTATATATAAGATATCCCATAAGGATTTAGGAGATCCTTTTTTTACTTGTATGCTGTTTGGATGGGCATCTTTTGTAGATGCATGGCGCTAATTCTTGCTGCATTTACACATCATTGACATTGGGGAGGAGGACTGCTCATTCATTTCCATTAATAAAATATAGAGATTTAGTATTTTTAAGAATTTTCATACCATCTTTGGAATACTCACGCTTGACTGATGGGCTTTTATGTATGGAACCTTAAAAACTAGAAGAAAAGTAGAAAAGCGCACATAGGGTCTTATCCGGGTGTAGCCGGGGTGTTTTATTGTGTGCTGTTGCACTAACCTTATGTTGTTGTGAGAGTCACAACAACTATTGAAGCATAAGCCGGCTTGCAGCAAGGAAAACAGGTTAAAGCATTAGATGAAAGGTGGTAATTCGTGCGCTGCCGTCTGTCCGTTGGTTCCAGGAAATCCAAGGAATCACAAGATGTTAAAAGTAATACCTTTAATGTCTAATTCTTACGCGTTTCGTGGTACTTCAGACCACTTCATCAGAGATCCACAAGGTTTAACTTGTGGATCTCTGATGAAGTGGTCTGAAGTACCACGAAACGCGTAAGAATTAGACATTAAAGGTATTACTTTTAACATCTTGTGATTCCTTGGATTTCCTGGAACCAACGGACAGACGGCAGCGCACGAATTACCACCTTTCATCTAATGCTTTAACATGTATGGAACTTTGCAAGACGTATTCATCAATTTTCTGTTGTGCATTAGGCACTGATTACTGTGGTCACTCTGTGTCACCTTGTACCCTGCAGTCTGTCTTAGGCTACTTTCACACTTTTGTGTATTTTGTTGTGCTTTTTGCGCACGCTTTTTGCCGTGATTTTCGGCTGCGCAAAAAAGCGCAACGAAATACGCCGGGGCTTTAACACACTGCGCTTTCATTACCCCAGCGCAGGTGATGTCACAGAGGATGAGGTAGAATCCTGCTTCCTCCTCCCCTCTGTGACAGCTGTGACCGCCCATTAGATTTCGCAGTGTATTAATATACACTGAAAAATATAAATTAAACAAAGCCAAATGTATGTAGCTACTCAAAACCACATTAGGAAGATTATTAACCCTTAAGGCGCGTCATAGAAACTAAGCAACGTGGAAGGAAAAAAAATGACATTTTAATTTTTCCAACAAAAATGTTACATTAGCCTGAAATATTGCATTTTCACAAGGGCAACCAGAGAAAATGGACCCTAAAAATTGTGCAATTTCTCCTGAGTACACTGATTTGTGTTAAAAAAAAAAAAAAAAAATGACTGGGCACATGGTACGGATCGGAAGAAAATGAGCGCCATTTAACTTTTTGAATGGAAATATTAGCTGGAATTATTAGCTGACATGGATATGGAACTCTCTGCCACATGATGTTGTAATGAGTGAGTCACTACTAACATTTAAGAAGGGCCTGGATGCCTTTCTTGAAAACTATAATATTACCAGTTATACATACTAGATTCTTTGATAGGGCGTTGATCCAGGGAACTAGTCTGATTGCCGTACCTGGAGTCAGGAAGGAATTTTTTCCCCCAATGTGGAGCTTAGTGTTGCCACATGGTTTTTTTTGCCTTCCTCTGGATCAACATGTTAGGCTATGGGTTGAACTAGATGGACTTAAAGTCTTCCTTCAACCTTAAAAACTTTGTTACTATGTTACTATGTGACACTATGTCGCATTTGGAGAGCCCCTGATGTGCCTAAACAGTGAAAAAACACCACAAGGGACTCCATTTTGGAAACTACACTCCCCAAGGATGTATGGTGAGCACTTTCAACCCCGAGATGCATTCACAGAATTTTATAACGTTGAGCCGTGAAAATGAAGAAAAAAAATACCTTTCTTCCACAAACATGTTCATTTAGACTCAATTTTTCCATTGTCACGGGGACAACTAGTTAAAATTGATCACAAAACTTGTTGGGCAATTACTCCTGAGTACACAGTACCTCATGTGGTAGGTAAACCACTGTTTGGGCGTACGACAAGGCTCAGAAGGGAAGGAGCAACATTTAACTTTTTGAATGGAGTATTAGCTGGAATGCTGACGCAAAGTCCCATCTAGAGAGCCCCTGATGTGCTTAAAGAGGACCTGTCACTCCCCCTGGTGCTTTCAAAAGTGACAGCACCAATGAATGCTGCTTTCAGGGAAACTGTGTACTAAGGCTCTAGTCCCCCTGTACCTTGAAAAAAAAAGTTAAGAGGTCCCGTGGGCCGGGTCTGATTAAGAGGTCCTCGCTGCTGGCACAGTTCTCCTTGTGTTCTGCCCCCTGTGTCTGCGGCCGCATTTATCCTGTGCTCTATGCTGCGCACTTACATTCGGGTTTCCAGCTACATCTCCGAAATGATTCAGGTGAAACCCACACCGGATCATTTCATTAATGAGGCAGCAGAGTTACTCTAGACTCGGTTTAGCTTCTGTTCAGTAGTCTCCTTCATTTCAAATATGCACAAAACTGTGGTTGACCTCACTTTTGTTTATGCCTAAAAAGATGCGCAAAAAGGTGGACATCGCGGGATTACAGGTCCGATAAATTTGAGCTGGGCCATACTGCAATCTTTGGGAGGCAGAATAAAGTAATTAGCAGCAGTTGCAGAATTGGCTTTACTTCTATTTTTACGCCACTCACGCTGCTCGTAAGTGATTATGCGGCATTGTCAGGTCGATGCGATCACAGTGATACCAGATTTGTATAGTTTTCTTTGTTTGGCTAATATCACGCTAAAAATGTGTTTTTACAAAATAAAGGGTAAACTAAATCTGCTTTTGTAGTATAAAAATAAATAAATAAATAAATTACCTATAAAAATATACGGTTTTGCTATATTTTGGGTTTTCAGCACCAATAAAGTGGAGAGCTTACTCCTGCCACCCCAAGCTGCCTGGCTTTACCTTGGCTAATAATCAAAATACAGGAAAGCCCATTTTTTTTTTTTTAATTATATGAATAAATAATTTAAAATAAGGTGTGGGTTTCACCCTATTTTTGATTGCCAGCCAAGGTAAAACACAGGCAGCTTGGCTCTGGTATTCTCAGTATGGTGAGGTCCATAGTTGTTGGGCCTCCCTAGGCTAAAGAATAGCAGCCCGGAGCCACCCAAGAAATTGGCGCATTTATTAGTAGTGCCAATGCCAGACTTCCAGTTCCGGCGCCGATGTCATGGTGGCGGGGTGAAAATGCTCCTGGCACCATCTGCTGAAAAGCGACATTCAAAGACCAAACGGCAGCACTGATGGTGGCGGCAGACGCAGCAAGAGCACCGGAGGCGGGGTAGCGCATGGAAAGGTTGCTTAGGAGCTTGTGGACTGAGTGGCATGGGCCGGTTGGAAGCAACGCTACAGGCAAGATGGCGGCGGTACACGCTCATAGGAGGAGGGAGGCGGCGGATCTGAGCCACGACCTCCGCAGGGAGCCGCACACAGAGAACTTCAGAGACTGGGTGAGAAGAGGGGGGGAGCGGGAGAGCAGGAGTTGGAGGGGGAGGAACATCCGGAGGCAGCACAAATATCCCCTGAATACAGGGCCCGGGAGGTATCCAAGTACCTGGTTGCTGATATGAAAAAGGCATTGAGGGAGGCGATAAAAGAGTGACTTTAGTAGCTCCATGACTTCACAGCTCATCATGCCAGCAGACAAGACATCCTGGAACAAAGACTCTGACACTGTGGTCAGGCTGGTAGCTGTTGAACAAGAACTCACTGCACCCCACAAGCAATTGGTGTGGATGAAAAACAAACTAGAGGATATGTAGAACAGGTCGAGGAGAAGCAACCTTAGTATCGTAGGGCTACCAGAGTCAATCTCACATCAACAATTTAATGACATCCGTGAAATTGAACTCCCTCGGGCCCTGGGGTTAAAAAAGAAATGCAAAGTGGAGAGGGCTCACAGAGTAGGACCACTGAGCTGGAGTGAGGCAAAGCCAGGCGAGAACAACAGGGGAGGTGGACCTAATACCTCCCGCCCAAGACAGGTCATCACAAAATTTTTGAAATACAAAGACAAGGAGACTATGCTACGCCTCTTCAGGGGAAGGAGACAACTGCTACTATTAAAGGGCCACAAGGTGGTCCTCTTCGGGACTATTCGGCCGAGGTCATGAGATCGTGTAAAGCTTTCAGCGAGGTGTGCAGCTTGCTGTACTGTATAGGAGAAATGTCCCGTTCAAATTGTTGTACCCAATCGTCCTCAAGGTCAGGGGAGAGGATGGTGGCTTTCAATTCATGAGAGATCCAAAGTAGGCGATGCACCATTTTATGACTCAGCCTCAGAAGAAAACTCCTGGCAAGAACGTATCACAAAAAGATGGTGTCAATTCTCGCAGGCGCACACCGAGGACTTGATGTCAGTGAAGCCCAGCTGCTGTAGGAGCGCATGCGTGTGGCTGAACTGCCAGAGCACGCCCTGTTAAATGTTATGGTGTATGCAGGGCGGTCTCTGGTGCTTGCGTGCTCGGTATGCACCTGCGTGAATTGACACGCTTAGGCGCAGGCGCCGAAGAGGAGGGGAGACCACACAAGAGGAGGTGCAACACGCAGACACGGGGCCTGGGACTCCCGAACATCAAGGGATACAATTTGGCTTGCATTGCACGGACTGGTTTAGAAAATCTAGCAGATTTTCGGACTATGAGCTGGGGAGGGAACTCTGCAGCCCATGGGACCCGGTGGCAGTACTGCATTCCCCTGGTACAAAGGTGGCGTCTCAGATAAAAAAAACTTTTCAGGGACATGATGGGAACATGGAATGCCATAAAGAAGTAGTTATGCCTATCATGGAAAATATTGAAATGTTTAAGTCCCTGAGCACATCCGAATTTTCCGTTGGGAAGAGAAAATTTCCTATTTAGGCATTGGAGGGATAAGGGGATTCAGTCTCTGGGACATCTCATGGTATTGTCGGAAGACAGATGGATGGCAGGTACGGAGGTGCTGGACAAATCGCGCCTATCATTGTTCTACACAATTCAATATGAGCAGATACGATTCCATGTACTTTGTGACCTTCGGGATATTAGAAAGGAAGTGTGGGAGGAATAAATGGGATGACCTGGTTGTGTGTTCTAGGGCAGTGTTTCCCAACTCCAGTCCTCAAGGCACACCAACAGGTCATGTTTTCAGGATTTCCTTATCATTAGACAGATGATGGAATTATCCCCTGTGCAAGTGATTAAATTATCACTATGCAATCCTAAGGAAATCCTGAAAACATGACCTGTTGGTGTGCCTTGAGGACTGGAGTTGGGAAACACTGTTCTAGGGGTTATTATATATCCACTGTTTATGGCTCACTAGATCAGCTGGTCCCTCCAGGGTCCAGAAAATTATTTGGGTCATGGGGAACTTGGCTACAAGACACAGATATACACATAATCATTGAAAGATGGAGAGACTCGCATTATAGGGTAAAGCACAAGTCGATAAAGGAGTTCAATGCCCACATGTTTACTCAAAATCAGGACGGAATAAAGGCATACCCAAAGTGTCAAAAAGAAAAGACTGACATGTTTAACGGTTTATGGGAGTGCACAATTGTGGTGCGGTTCTGGGAATCAATACGGAGTTTGGTAGAAATGATTTGTGAAAGGAGAATAGATTTGGATCCAAGGGCGTGGATTTTACACTCAGTGGGCGACTAGGACATTAGAGGAGATAGTGAAGCTGTTGCACGTGACCGCATTGGTGACAAGATTATTGTGGAGGGTGAGGGAAGGGGGGTCCCTGTGTCGCCCCTGCCGTTTTAACCCCCTAAATGCTGCGATCGATCGTGGCACTTAAAAGATTGGGAAAGAGATTGCGCACTCCCTCCTCGCTGATAAAGCCCCTGCGATGTCATTGCAAGTGGAGTGGAGAAGATTCATTTTCACCCAATTAACTGGGGAAGAAATACAAACACTGATGACCCCTTTCCTTAACACGAGTTGGTACCTCTTGGAAGATCTCCATGGGGGACGTTGGGGATGGTGAAAGGGAACCTGTCACTTCATCTAGCCACCCTAACATATGAATACCTGTTTCTGCAGCCTCAAACTACTTTAGTAACCATCCCTGTCTGAGATTTTAGTGCTGTCTAAAAGTTCAATAAATTGTTTTATAAACTTACACTATTCATGTCGGATGGGCGTTCCTAAAGGCATCTAAGTCGGGTAGGCGGTGTCTCCAGGGCCGCGCTACCCCTGCCTCGCTGCTGAAATTACGCCCCGATGGGTGTAAAGATTTTTCCCTGAGCGCGGTCATGATTCTAATTCCCCACCTATTTCCGCATCTGTATGATGCTGGTCACGTGATGCCTGCATGCGTGTCATTTCCGGTCCTGCGCAATTTGATTGGTTTACTTGGCGCACAGGCCACCTTCATGACGCGCATGCTTGCATCACGTGACCCGCGTGAGTAAATAGTTAACAAACAGACACAGAGAAAAATCCTTTATTTGAAGTAAAACACAGACAACCCTTTTTCCTTTTTATTAACCCCAAACGTTCCCTCCAACGATAATCCACAGCAACAGTCACACAAAGCTCACTCACTTCTGCTACATCCAGAGGCTGCAGTCTCTGGAATTACACTGACTTCACTGTACTGTAACGATTGTTCATTACTGCACAGGGCAGCTAAGTTCACCTGACAGCTGAGGTCACTGAGTCAGTGAGTGATGTCACCGCTCCTTGCGGCAGTGAACTCAGGTGACCTTAGCTGTCACATGAACTTAGCTGCACTGTATATTAATGAACAATCATTGCAGCACAGTGCAGTTGCCATAGTTGAAACCCCATGGATCATGCTGCAGACAATCCATGGGGCTTGCAGGACCTGGCATCATGTGACCTGGAGTCGGTTGACTCCCTGGTCACCATGGCAGCGATCAAGCCCTTGCGATGACATCGCGGGGGCTTGATCAGCGGGGAGGGAGTGCTTAATTTCTCTCCCAATCTCCTAAGTGCCATGATCGATCGTGGCATTTAGGGGGTTTAAAACAGCAGGGGCGACACAGGGACCCCCCTTCCCTCACCCTCCACAGATGGCATGAGGCTGGGGGGAGTGGTCATTGCAGGTCACACCACCCCCTCTGAATACAGATTGGTGGATCGCCCGTCACAGCGCAATCTCTACAAGGATGGACGGGGTGACCCTACAGTCTATTAGCTGCAGCCTTTGATCAGAGCTTAGAGCCCGGACATTACCTGAATCAATGAGTACCAACCTATGAAATTGCATGTATAAATACAAAAAGGGGAGACAAGAGGCGCAATAGTGCCCTATCACTAGTGACACTGTCTGTGTAAGTTTATCAACAGGTGTACACTCACCTGATCCAGTGTGTGCCCCACAACTGGTTTGTAAGCATTTGGTTTTTAGCTGCTGCAGGACCTCCACCAACCACTCGTAAGTGGAAAGACGCTCAGATATCGGGAAGATTGTGTATCACGGTCCGCGCTGCTGCCCCAATGTGGAACCATGGTGGAATAAAGGAGATTGTTATTTTTGGAACCTTGCATTCCTCGTAACTTCTTGAAACCCTGCATTCCTCGTGATTCCATTGGGGCAGCAGCGCGGACCGTGATACTCCATCTTCCCAATATCTGAGCTATGAAATTGCCTGAATCATTGAAGTCTGTGTTATTGACTGTTATGAATTGAACAGCCAATCACGGTGATCGTAGTTGCAGGGTGGGGAATCCACCCCTCGTGCACTCAAGCTCCAATGTCCTGCTGTATGAATCAGCAGGCAGCTTCACCGGAGCTCCCTTCCCTGTGTGAAAAGTGATTGACCCCTAAACCTAATAACTGGATGGAAAAACTTGAGCAGCAACAACTGCAATCAAGCATTTGCAATAACTGATAATGAGTCTTTTGGAGGAATTTTGGCCTACTCTTCTTTTCAGAGTTATTGGAATGCAGCCACATTGGAGGATTTCCGAGCATAAACAGCCCTTTTAGGGGCATTTCAGAACATTTCAATTGAAATATGGTCAGGACATTGACTAGACCATCATAAAGTTTTAAATTTGATTTTCTTAAGCCATTCAGTGGTGGACGTGCTTGTGTGTTTTGGATCATTGTCCTTCTGCATAATTGAAGTGTGCTTCAGCTTGAGGTTATCATCAGATTGTCAGACATCCTCTTTCAGGATTTTTGGTAGAGAGCGGAATTTATGGTTCCATATACCATGGCAAGTCTTCCAGGTCCTGAAGCAACAACACAGCCCCAGACCATCACACTACCACCACCATATTTTACTGTTTGTGTGATCCTTTTCTGAAATGCTGTTACTTCTATGCCAGATGTAATGGGACACACACCTTCCAAAAAGATACACCTTTTGTCTTATTCGTCTACCACAGAGTATTCTCCCAAAAGTCTTAGGAATCATCAAGATGTTTTCAGCCAAAGCTGAGAGGAACCATTATGTTCTTCTCACGTGGCAGTAGATTTCGTATTGGAATTCTGTCGGCCATTTTTGCTCAGTCTCTTTCCTATGGTGGCGTCATGAACACTGACCTCAAGGGGGCCGTCACACGGAACGATATCTTGCCCGATATCGTTTAAGCGATCTCCTTTTTGATCGCTTAAGCGATATCGGGCAAGATATCGTTGCATGTAATCAAGCGATTTACGATGGTAAATCGCTTGATCGTGACATCGCTGATCTGAGGTTCGGTTCTCAGATCTAGCGATGAACGATGCAACGATCTGCATCATCGTGGTGTATAACACCACGATGATCCATCTCCCAGCGACCGCGCCTATGCTGGGAGATGGTAACTATGGTACACGTCGGGTAACTAAGCGACGCGCGGCCCTAGTTACCCGATGTGTACCATAGTAACGAGCGAGATCGCTGCTCCACATCGCTGGTGAGTCTGTCTGTGTGACATCTCACCAGCGATGTGAGCGATATTGTAAGCGATTGCGCGTGCACGTGATCGCTTACAATATCGCTAAGGATATCTCACCGTGTGACGGCCCCTAACTGAGATAAATAAGGCCTGCAGATCTTTGGATGTTTTTGCGGAGTCTTTTGTAACCTCTTGGATTAGTTGTCTCTGTGCTCTTGTGGTGATTGTGGTTGCCTGGCCACTCTTGGGAAGGTTCACCAGAGTTTCCATGTTTTCACTATTTCTGGATAATGGCTCCCACTATGGTTCGCTAGAGTACCAAACTTTAGACATGGCTTTATATTCTTTTTCCAGACCTGTTTGGGAATTTCTTTGGATCGTGGCATGATGTCTAGCTTTTGAGGATCTTTTTAGTCTTCCTCACTTTGTCAGACTGGTCCTATTTAGGTGATTTCTTGATTTGAGATTGTGTGTGGCATCAATTAAATTTGGGTGTGGCTGGGGAAATTGAATTGTGTTTCCCAAAGATGTGATATACCACAGTTAGTTTACAATTCACACTTTTTTTAAAACTTTAAATATCTGTAAAAAATTAACTGGTTAAGAAAAAAATTCAAAACTTTTAATTTGTAATTAACTAAAGTTGTACTTCAAATAGAAAAAAAATGTAAAAAATCTAAAGACGTCAGGTAAAAAAAAATATTCATATTTAGATCACTTGATATGGAATGACACATTGACGCTATTAATAGTAAAATATTTTAAAATATGATCCCATCGCGATCCCAACTTGAAATTTGGTACAGATGTGGCTAAGAGCACAGCAGACATATGGGCAGTTTTGGAAATATTTAAATGATGCCGATTTTTTGCAAATGCGTTTTAAAATTTTGCGTTTGCGATCGCATGGGTAAAATATTAACAAAGATACTCTTGTGACATATCTAGTGAAAGCCTGTACAATTATGAGTACAACGGTGTTTATTTTGTCTCTCTATCTTATTTCTAGCCTGAGATGTGATGGAAAATGTAAAGTCATACCAGGCCAAAATTCGCGCTTTTTTAAAACTTAAAAAATCTGTCAAAAATAAACTGATGAAGAAAAAAAATTCCAAACTTTTTTTTTGTAATTAACTAAAGTTGTACTTCATATAGAAATTTTTTTTAAAAAAATCTGAAGACGTCAGGGAAAAAAAATATTCATTTTTGGATCACTTGACATGGAATGACCCATACCTCCCCGCATGCAGGCACACTTTCACATGCATACCTCTATACATGCAGGCAATCTTTCACATGCATACCTCTACACATGAAATAAAGAGAGTGCAGTTTCTACTTATCATATATGTACACCATCTATGCAGAATATGCATATGATTCTCCTGTCTACGGGGAGAAGGAGCAAAGCTTTTTTCACAATACACAGTATCCAACAAAAAGGAAAAATGAAGCTGCACTCACCGGTAAGGTTTCTTCAAGTGTTTATTTGAATAAAGCGAACCTGTCACCCCCCCCCGGACATCAAAAGCTAAAATAGCCACCTTCTGCAGCACTAAGGCTGCATTCAGAGAAGGTGGCTATAGCCTTTTGATGCCCTTTATACTATGAAATATGCAGTTCGGTAAATGCTCACACTTCTGAAGACCAAAGACCGGGAGGCGGGGTTTCACGCTCCTCCGGCCCGCCCCCTCTTGTCAGACATGGTGCTCGCCTGCTGCTGCCTCGCCTGACTGTGTAAAATGAACGCTCGTCTTCGTTCGCCTGTATGGAGCCACGCATGCGCTGTGCGCGCTGCCCGACGACTTCCTGGACACCGGGCGCACAGCGCATGCGCGGCGCCGTGCAGGAGAATGGAGGCGCGCGTTCATTTTACACAGTCGGGAGGCAGCAGCAGGCGAGCACCATGACTGACAAGAGGGGGCGGGCCGGAGGAGCGCGAAACCCCGCCTCCCGGTCTTTGGTCTTCAGAAGTGTGAGCATTTACCTAACTGCAAATTTCATAGTATAAAGGGTATCAAAAGCCTATAGCCACCTTCTGTGAATGCAGCCTTAGTGCTGCAGAAGGTGGCTATTTTAGCTTTTGATGCCCGGGAGGGGGGGGGGGTGACAGGTTCGCTTTAAACTGTACAAACAAGAAAAAAAGAAACATGCAGGTGGGGAGGAGCATGCGAGCAGCAGTCAGGGACAACAGCTGTTTCTTACACGTATGTGCTTCGACAGGTATACCAACGGGGGGACTTGTTGAAGCACATTTGTGTGCTAAACAGCTGCCGTCTCTGACTGCAGCCTCCTTCCTCCCCACTTGCATGTTCCTTGATTTTATGTATTAAACAAATAAATGCTTGAAGACACCTTACCGGTGAGTTCAGTTTCATTGTTTCCTTCTTGCTGGATATCATACCTCTACACATGCAGGCATGCTTTTCACTTTTATACCTCTACACATGCAGGCATGCTTTCACACATATACCTCTACACATGCGGTCACGCTTTCACACATATACCTCTACACATGCGGGCATGCTTTCTCACGTGTACCTCTACACATGCGGGCACGCTTCACACATATACCTCTACACATGCGTCACGCTTTCACACATATACCTCTACACATGCGGGCACTCTTTCACATGTGTACCTCTACACATGCACTTTCTCATGTATGTCTTTATACATGAAGCACCCTTTCAGACATATAACTCAATACTTGCAGTACCCTTTCACACACATACCTCTACACATGCAATTACACATTCACACATATATCTCTATACATGCAGGCTTTCACACGTATACTTCTACACATGGAGTCACACTTTTACAGAACATTGTACCTGACAGATTTGGGCCATCGCACTGTATTTGTGTCTACATGTTCTAATTTTCTTAAAATCGCTGCAAAATGTGGTTCTGACAGGTCCTCCTCCAATGAATCATCTACCCGGGATGTTAGCCTTTCTATCCAAGCTGCTTGGAACAAGGGCAGCTTAAATAATTGGATGGGCCCCGCTTAAAGGAATTTAGGCCTCTGGAAAGAACAAATGCATCTACTATTCTCACAAAGAGGGAAGGAGAGATGTCAGCTTTATCTTGCCCCTGCTTCTGTACCTGCTGAGCTAAAAGGGGTCAGAATAATGGTGACATTTACTGGTGGAGTATCAGAAGAAAGATGTTTACCAGTGGAGCATTTATAAGAAAGGTGCAGTTTACCGACTCCAACTCAGACTCCGCCTCCACCAAAATGGGCACCGACTCCGACCCGATCTCCACGACTGCGACTCCACAGCCCTGGGAAGAAGGATGCCGTTTACTTGTGGAGCATCGGAAGAAGGGTGCAATTTACTAGTGGAGCATTGGTAGAATGGTACAGTTTACTAGTGGAGCATCGTAAAAAGGGTGCTGTTTAGTAGTGGATCATCAGAAGAAGGGTGCTATTTGCTTGTGGAGCATTGGATGAAGGGTGCCGTTTACTTGTGGAGCATAAGAAGGGTGCTGTTTATTTTTGTTGCATCAAGAAAACTTTTTAACTGGTTGGTTTAGTGGTCAATGGGGACTTCACTGATTCCCCTGGTAGGCGAGTTCGAGCCTGACAGTGACAAAGCTGTGCTGCCCTTTATTTTCAGGGTAGGCGAAGGTACCAGTCAGTAATTGGAGTGTGATTAACATTTTTTACCTAACCTTTTTCTATCACTTTTAAATCACTTGTAGTATGAGTTGGAAAAAGCAGTGGAAGCTTTGATCCTAGGAAACTGATCGGATTTGAGGATTCATGTTCTTTTTTAGATGTGTGAATGTAGCATGTGGTGTGTCATTCATGTAGGTTTTTTAATCACCAAAATAGGGAATATGTGCTCTGTTAATAATTAATGGAAACGATTCATAGTCTGGTTATATACGTCTAAGGTGTAGCAGCTGGACTGCATGAAATATGCAGATGGATTAAAGTCCATAATTTTAGCTGCTGTTTGTTAGTTACTTGTTTCATATCATGGCTGTAAATTATGGAAAAGAATGTTGGTGTCCAAAGTGTCTGGAGTATTTGGATTTTGCTCCTGCTTTGTTGCCCTGTATAAATTAAATGATTATATTTTACACTGTGCATGCTCATTGAAAACTTAGGCTTGGAAAGACACTAAGGCTGGTTTCACACGGCCGTTTATTTACATCTGTGTGTTTCTATCCTAAACTGAATGCATCCACATTCATTTTTGGACCCATTGACTTTCAATGGGGCTGCAGGAACTTGCGGGAGCAGTTTTTTCCCTGAGATCAAAAATTCAACATATTGTATTTTTGGTCTCCGTGTCAAAAACCGTGACCAACCGGATTTGGGGCAATGCAGGTAGAATTAAAATGGGGTACTATGTAACCCGAATCCCGCGAAATCCGGATCCCGCTGGATCCGGATGCCAGATCCAGGTTTTCGGTATGCGCATGCCCAGAACACAGTTCTAAATGATTCTTCCAGCTCAGTGGGATACAGTCTCTTGCAGCAATTTGAAGGAATTTCAATACAGAGTGTTTTATAGGAAGACTTCAAGACCCCGCAGTGATGTAAAAGGAACGGGCCGGTCCCAGCTCCTCAGTGGTGCCTGCAATTGTCTATATTAAATTAGGTATTCCCATCCAGAACAGCTGTAATTTATCACACTCCCAAAAAGTGTGTATGAGCATTCCCTCCGCTACGTTACATCTCCAGCATTTGGAGTCACATGAAGGGAAAATTGCATGTTATTTTGAAGGTTCTCTGTACCAGATGGTACAATAATTTATAGCTTGCTTCTTAGAATCTGGAGCTTACTGTGGTACCATGCGCGATCAAAAAGATATGCTCTCGTTGTTCCTCCATACACACCGTACTCAGGTCATTTTTCCAATGTAAAATAAACGGGAGGCTACAGATCTGGGCAGAGGGGAGTCTAAGAGTGCATAGATCCTAAAAGAGCTCCCAGGACACAGTACCTCGAAGACCGCGCTGCCACTTCAGAAAAGGAACAAAAGTAGCCAGTACAAGGGAATGTCTGGATCAACGATTCTTCTTTATTATCCTACGCGTTTCAGAGTTATTTCCCAACTCCTTCCCTGACATTCCCTGATGAAGGAGTTGGGAAATAACTCTGAAAGGCGTAGGATAATAAAGAAGAATCGTTGATCCAGACATTCCCTTGTACTGGCTTCTTTTGTTCCTTTTCTGAAGTGGCAGCGCGGACCTCGAGGTACTGTGTCCTGGGAGCTGATTAAACCACAGGGATCTGTGGAAAGTACGGTCCTGCAGCAGCTACTTGTATTTGAGCGATCATTACCAGTTGTGGGTTTTCACAACTACATCAGGTGAGCAGCCTCTTTGTATAAATATTTATTGCCTTTTCTAAAGAAGGTATCACCCTATGTGCGCATTCTTGAATTTATAGATAGATCCTAAAAGAGTATGTCTAGCTGTACCTTCTGTAGTACAGTATAGTACCAATTGTGTTTTGGACCGTGAGAACCTCGACTTGGGGGGTTATGTGGTTAGGAAGTGTTTTAATTGTGTGCACCTCCAGTATTCAAGTCAGATCGGGCTGACTCCAGAGATAAGATGCTCCATGGAGGGTCAATCTGAGACCCCCCACTAACCTAGCCGTGTAATCTATTCCAGCTTCAATATATTTTTGAAAGTATTGATTGATTTCGCTCGGTATGAAGTCTAGGTAGCCTATTATTGGAGAAAGAGTTGAGTATTATGTGGTTTTGAATGGGAGAGGATTTGCAATATTTGCATGTGGGTCCAATTGTTGAATGCTGCCTTAGTTGGATGTTAAACGAGTCTATAAGACAGGGAAGTTTATTTATTGGGAAGGGACAAAAACTCTGTTTTATTCTCACCCACGCCTTGTTCCATCCATTTTGGCATCAGTCTATGAGTAGCAAAATGGCCAGCCAAATGGCAATATCTAACATCTGTGAGGCCGGTCCCACCTTGTTGTTTCAGGTGGCAGAGAATTCTATGTTTGATTGTAGCAGGGTTTTAGCCCAAACAAATGCGTTTTGAATCGCTGAAATGGAATTGAAGAATGCCTCCTGGATTTTAATGGGTCGTGCTTGTAAAGGCGCCGTTACACCTTTCAAGATCATTCCCGACATCTTTCAAAAGTGACATCAGGAACAATGTTGAAATGACCTCGTTGTTGCGTGTAAATGCACGATTCAACAACGATAGTTGTTCAAGACAGTGTTGACAGGTTTTCCTGCATGCAGGAAAACCTGTCAACTTAAACAACCTGCGGCATTGTTCAGTGTGACACCGCAATAGCTATGTCACGGCCGACTTAGCCCATTCATAGCAGTGAGCAGGGATCGTTAGCGGTGTTTGCGAACGATCCCTGCTCACAACATCGTCAGTGAGTTGTCCATGATATCTGGATGTGTGACAGCTCACCATCGATATTGAACAGCTGTGTAAAAAATCAGCGCGCTCCCAAGATCACAAACAACATCGTTGTAAAGTAGTACCGTGTAACTGTACCGTTTAGAGAGATAATATTCTGGACAATATATTCATTTTGAAGATCTGGCACCTGTTGAGCCATGCAAAGTTGGTTTTGTGACCATCTATCACAGTCTTTACGGGTGGAGTCGAACAAAGTAGGAAAAATACACAGATATAGAGAACGTAGGTTTGCCGAAAGCCAGACTCCCAGATAGTTCAGTTGCTGGGTAGCCCTTTTAAAACTAAATGAGCTTTTCATTTCCTGAACCAAGTGTAAGTAAAACCCAGGTCTATATTTAAAGCCTCTGGCTTTCCAAAGTTAATTTTAAAGTTGGATAATGTGCAAATTGTCAATTCAGTGAGGAAGTAGAGGAACTCTAGTGCCACCTATTAAAGGTAACAATCCTAAAAGTCGCCATCGACTCTTTAACAAGCCTTTTAATATGATTTAGGATTTGTGCCAGATCAGAGCCCCAACCTGCAGATGCTGCGTTTGGGGGTGATTGCCCCTCATCAGTGCAGTGTATGGCATTCTAATTGGTCTGTATGAGAGCCAGATCAGAATCCCATACACTGCACTGATGAGGGGCATTTACCCCAAAATGCAGCGTCTGCAGTTTGGGGATCTGATCTGGCACAAATCCTAAGTCATATTAAAAGGTTTGTTAGAGAGTCAATTATGACTTATAGGATTGCAACCTTCAGTAGGTGGCACTAGAGTTAGTCTACTTCCTCACTGAAGTGACTATTTGCATAATTCCCAGAGGAACAGTGCAGCTATAAGTCTCATTACTGCTGGCAGGCAGAATGATCTCCATAAGGGTACAGTCACACCTGGTGACGTCGGCAGAGAGATCGCCAGCGACACTCGGGTGCGCGCACGTTTTTGGCGCCACACCAGCATCACCGTCGCGTGTTTACACGCGGCAATACCTCCGGCGATGCTAAAGGCGGCATCGCCACTGGGGCCTGTGGCTCCCATCACCTGTAACATCGCCGATCGGCACGTTACATGGGGCGATGTGCACACATCGCCCCAGAGTGCTCGTCTGGTTTCAGAGCACTGCTGAGAAACCAGGCGACCACTCAGAGGTGATATTTACCGCCGACATCGCCCCTTTACATTAGGCGACCCAGCGGCGCTATCGCCGTCAATAGGCCACGCCCCTGCGTCGCCTATGTAATCGGCGGCGATGTCACCAGGTGTGACAGTACTGTAAGGAGAATAGCTATTCCCCAAGTTTGATAATTGAAAGTCTGAAATTCTTTAATAAGATTTGGCAAAGAGGTTTTGGGTCTAGAGATTAGGAACATGAGGTCATCCGCATATGCTGCCATTTTGTAAGGGTTTATGTTTTTGCCCCATATATAAGGGTTAGTTCTTATCTGCCTGAGTAAGGTTTCCATAGTTAAAATGAATGTAAGATGGCAGAGAGAGCAACCCTGATGACTGCCTTTATATTTGTTAAATGGGTTTGACAAGATGCCGTTCATTCCAACCCTTGCAGAGGGCACAGAATATAAGGCTAAAATTCACTAGAGCATTATATTACTTTGGCCTAGATGTGTTAGCATTTCTTCTAGGAACGCCCAATTCACCCTGTCAAATGCCTCTTCGGCACGGGTTGACAACAGCATCATGAGTGTATTGTCCAGTTTGACCCTATATAATACAGTGATAATTTTAGTGGTCTTGTCGCTCACAAACCCCACTTGGTCTGAGTTAATGACATCTGTTATTATTGGTGAAATTCTGGTGGCTAAAATTTTGGTGAAGAGTTTGGTGTCTACGTTATGGATAGATATTGGGTTGTTACTAGAGCATTAGGAGGGGTCTTTGCCACTTTTAGGAATCACTGTAATGTGAGCTCTCAAAGAATCTAATGGTGGGGGGGTGGATTATTTGAGAGGGAATTGGAAGAGGTTAGAAAGCTTGGCACTAGTTTAACTTTAAGGTTTTGTTTTGTTTTTATAGTAAAGGAGAGAGAAGTCAGTGCCAGGGTCCTTTCCCGTTTTTGAGGACGAAATAGCAGCAATGACCTATTGTTCCGTGATTGGTTCATCAAGAATCAACTCATTGTTTGGATTCAGAGCGAGGAAGTCCAACTGTTTATGGACTCCCTGATTCATTCCCGTAATTTTTGTGAGAGGCAAGTAGGGTTTTTACTGTCTGCGCTGTACAAGGAGGCATAATCCTGAAAAAGGCATAGTCATGAAAGTCTGACTGCGCACAAATCACACACTCTCGTCTGCACCAGGGACCCAACATTTCGTGTCCCTGGTGCAGACGAGAGTGTGTGATTTGTGCGCAGGCATCCGCCTGCGTACAAATCACATATTGCAGTGAATGGGAGCGCACGGTCATGCGCAGTCAAGCGCAGCACCGTGCGCTCCCATTATAAACATAGGGGCTTGCACTGCCTGCGCTCAGCTTGCGGATCCCCTTCGCAGGACGCTGCAGAGGGGTCCGCCAGTGTGAAGCCAGCCTTAGATATTACTGTATTTTTATTATGTTACAGCTTAGAAGCAAGAGAAGACAGAGGGGAAAGCTTTGTTATTTCAGATGTAGAGATTGAATGCAGAGCAGATGACAGGCCAGCAGCTCTGTTAATCATGTTAAGTATCTGCCCACTGCAGAGTCAGGTAGTAAGGCTGGTTTCACACTGCAGTCAGATCAGGTCGGGTCAGGTCGGGTCGGGTCAGGTCAGGTCGGGTCGGGTCAAGTTGTGTGCCAAAACCAGGACTGACTCCAAAACCTAGAACAGGTGTCAATCTTTCAATTATACTTTTTCTCTGCAAGTTCCTCTCTTGGTTTTGAGACACAAAACCTGACCTGATCTGACCGCAGTGTGAAACCAGCCTAAGACAGAGCTTCAGAACTTTCATGTCCTGACATACCTGGACATGTTCACTCTTGAATAAACAATAGTCTTTGCAAAGTCATCAAGGCAGTCGGAGTACTACAATATTGGTGAGTGTGTTTAAAGATTGAGAAAATTCATATTAATAGTTTAAAGCGAACCTGTCACCCCCCCCCCCCCCCCCGGACATCAGAAGCTAAAATAGCCACCTTCTGCAGCACTAAGTCTGCATTCAGGGAAGGTGGCTATAGCCTTTTGATGCCCTATACATTGTTAAATATGCACTTATATAACTGCTTACACATAAGACGACCTAAGACCGGGAGGTGGGGTTTCGCGCTCTTCCGGCCCGCCCCCTCTTGTCTATCATGCTCGTCGCCTGCTGCTGCCTCTCCTCACACTGTAACATGAACGCGCGCCTCCGTTCTCCTCTATGGCGCCCCGCATGCGCTGTGCGCGCAGCCCGACTTCCTGGACACCCAGCGCACAGCGCATGCGCGGCACCATAGAGGAGAACGGAGGCGTGCGTTCATATTACAGTGTGAGGGGAGGCAGCAGCAGGCGACGAGCATGATTGACAAGAGGGGGCGGGCCGGAGGAGCGCGAAACCCCGCCTCCCGGTCTTAGGTCGTCTTAAGTGTCAGCAGTTATATAAGTGCATATTTAACAATGTATAGGGCATCAAAAGGCTATAGCCACCTTCCCTAAATGCAGCCTTAGTGCTGCAGAAGGTGGCTATTTTAGCTTTTGATGTCCGGGGAGGGGGGTGACAGGTTCGCTTTAATGCTTTTCTTATTAATGGCTAATAAACACAGAGTGCTATTCTGAGTGATCATCGTTCAGAAAAATGCCCCCCATTGTTTTCAATTACTATTTCAATTATAAATATTATAATTATAACTTATAATTATAATAGGATTAAAAAATATATTATGATATATTATAAGATATAATTATAAATATAAATTATAAATATTTAAATTGCTAATTACTACTGTTGATTTCAAGTACTATTCTTTTTAAACACTTCATAAATTAGTGATATAACAGAAATAAAATTTTCATGTATAAATAGGTGTTAAAAAGATGTTTTGTTTTTTTTTCTTAATCTTGTTCAATAACACTTGAGGATATGATCCCCTTTTTTCTTTTGGTTTGTTCAATGCATTCAGTTTGAAAATGCTGAGCAAGTTGTGTTATGATGAATAAGATGTATTTATCCTGGCACTTATGGGATTTGTTTTTTGTGTTTCTTTTTTGTTGCATAGAAATGTTGAATTCAGTAAACTGTGATTTGAAAAGAAAAAAGAAACTCAAAACATAAAATAAAAAAAATATATAAATTTGATAGGTCTCAAGTTAAATCCCTGTACAGATCGTGACGCTCGCCTCACTGTACCTCCCGAACACAGGAAAATAGCTTCTTTAGAGGATTTTTTTGAAGCAGTCTGAGGATTTCTCTGAGGGCATGCTGATCTTTTGGGGGGGACCTTAATATGGTATTGGACCCAATGCTGGATACCTCAGGGGACACATTGGCTTTCACTAATACAATACTACGCAAAATTAGGTTTCTCCTATATGATCACCAGATGGCAGATGCATGGAGGCTATTACACCCGGTGTATAAAGATTTTTCTTTTTATTCTTCAGTCAACGATTCGCACTCGAGACTGGATTACTTTTTTTTATTAAACAATGGAATCTCACTCACATATAACAATCATCCATAGAGTCTATAACCTTCTCTGATTATTATACCGAGGGCGATGATTACCATCTTGGTCTTCGGATGATTCCATATCAAGTGATCCAAATATGTATATTTGTTTTACCTGAAGTCTTTAGATTTTTTTTTATTGAAGTACAACTTTAGTTACGGTAACTACAAATTAAAAGTTTAGAATTTTTTTTTTAATCAGTTCACTTTTTACAGACTTTTAAAGTTTTAAAAAAGCGCAAATTTTGGCCTGTTATGGGATTTACATTTTTTATCATATCTTGGGCTAGAATTAAGATAAAGAGGTGGGAGAGGCATCATTTTTCTCAGAACGGTATCCGCTTTCATTTGATATGTCACGACTTATGTTTCTTTATATTTTGTTTTGGAGAAATCAAATTAAAAATGTTGATGTGCATTTGTGAAAAAAATTATTGTTTTAAAATTGAGAAAAAATGCCTGTGTGTTACTTGTGTTCTTGATTATATTTGTACAGCAATTTTTCCCTTGGCCAGCAACATTCTGCCCTCACCATCGGTATGGGTTTGCATCAGCTCCCATGGAAGCATTTTGGAAATTAGGAGTCTGGTTCCATGAGATTTTATGTCTAGTAAATAGCTGTGGTATGCAGTGGAATACCAATGATTGGATAGCTTAAGTGTCTTGTGAGTTGTTAGGTGGGTTTCCTGTATAAAGGCCACCTGTAGGTCGGCTTTCTTTAATAGGTTCATCAAGATCAATCTTTTTCCATTATTATGAACCTCTTTTTCATCTGAGACATAACCGTAAAGGTGAGAGCCAACTGCAGATAGTGTAAAACAAGGGTACAGGAGCCCAATGTGTGAAACCTGGTGGTCTAAGGGGTTAACGGTTGCATGCCAATTGGCCACTCACCCTGGGGGATGTGCAGTCGTGCACAACACCGGTGTATGCCTGGAAGCAGAAGAGCCCCCGCTCAGAAGCTGCACAAGATGCCTGTCCTGTAGTCCTGCCTCAGTCCATGTGATTCCAGGAGCTCACGTGATCCAAGTCAGATGTGACATCACCACAGGACCTTCAGCTGTTATTGTTGTTAAGGTGCTTCACAGGTCCTCAAGGAGGAGGAATTAAACAATGCCCTGGCCCAAAGCGGCTCCACCAGTGATCCCACAAAGGGATTATAACATGAAACAAAGAGAAAATTTAACTGGAGTTTGAGCGCTAAGGCAAAAAGCAAAGGGAACGTATTAGCAGATTTTCAAACTTTTTATTATTAGCTCCTTGTATGGGCCACAACACGTTTCAATAGCATGCAGGCTATCTTCATCAGGTGATACCTGATGATTATGTGAGTGAGATTCCTTTGTTTAATAAAAAAAAGTAGTCCAGTCTTGAGTGCGAATCGTAGACTGGGGTATAAAAAGAAAAATCTTTATACACCGGGTGTATTAGCCTCCATGAATCTACCATGTGGTGATCGTATAGGAGAAACCTAATTTTGCGTAGCACTGTATTGTGAAAGTCAATGTGCCCCCTGAGGTATCCAGCATTGGGTCCAATACCATATTAAGGTCCTCCCCAAAAGATCGCATGCCCTCAGAGAAATCCTCAGCCTGCTCCAAAAAATCCTCTAAACAAGCTATTTTCCTGTGTTTGGGAGGTACAGTGAGGCGAGCGTCACGATCTGTACAGCAATTTTCTCCTTGGCCAGCAACATTCTGCCCTCACCATCGGTATGGGTTTGCATCAGCTCCCATGGAAGCATTTTGAAATTAGGAGTCTGGTTCCATGAGATTTTATGTCTAGTAAATAGCTGTGGTATGCAGTAGAATACCAATGATTGGATAGCTTAAGTGTCTTGTGAGTTGTTAGGTGCGTTTCCTGTATAAAGGTCACCTTTAGGTGGGCTTTCTTTAATAGGTTCATCAAGATCAATCTTTTTCCAGGGTTATGAAGCCTCTTTACATCTGGTATATAACCGTAAAGGTGAGAGCCAACTGCAGATAGTGGGGTCGTGAAAGGAAGTGAGAGGAAAGAAAGAAAGCGAAAGAGAGAAAAGAAAGAGGGGAGAGGGAATATGGTATGAATAAAGAAGAGTGGAAGGGTTAGGTGTAACGGTAACGGGAATAAGTATTTATATGGGGGTGGGGGAAAGGATTGATTTTAATGGTAGCAAATCGACCTTAATTCCGATTCCAGCCATAATAGAACGTGCCCGAGCACTGGGGGGTGGGTGGGGGGGGGGGGGGGGGGGGACTGTGGCTAGCGTTGAAAACTATGGGGTGGAGCACTGCAAGGCACAAATATGCAAACAGATATACATGTCTTAACATGCTCAACTAAATCTCCTTACAGTATCATTCCTGTATCATGGAAGGGGGATGACATTTATTACTAAAGATAATAACAGCTTTCTGATTATTCATCTTGACCACGTGATCACATCAGATAGTTTCCACTTGGATTTTGAGTATCATTCCAAATCCAGACCTCCATGGGATATTAATTTTGATTTATATTAATCCCAATTTTTATGGTTTTATTGTTTAAAAACTACTAGAAAAAAGCAGCATCAAAAAACTTACCATCATTGCCAAAAGCAGAATCAAAATGCACTCTCAGGAAGCAGTCAGGCCCAATTGTAAAGCAAGCCCAGCTGCAGGCTAATAAACCACCTCTACCAGCTATGTGTGGGAGGCAGACTGCCATGCATACACTGGGCCCGCTTAAGGCACCATTCACACTGATACAAATGATGCAGAGTGTCTGAAAGCGACCCAACCGCTCCGCTGCTTAGCATTGGGCCACACAGTACGATACCTCTGCACCACTAGATGAATGGCGCCCCTAGGGCCCAACTGGGTTGCTTTCAGACACTCTGCATCATTTGTATCAGTGTGAATGGTGCCTTAAGCGGGCCCAGTGTATGCATGGCAGTCTGCCTCCCACACATAGCTGGTAGAGGTGGTTTATTAGCCTGCAGCTGGGCTTGCTTTACAATTGGGCTCTGACTGCATCCTGAGAGTGCATTTTGATTCTGCTTTTGGCAATGATGGTAAGTTTTTTGATGCTGCTTTTTTCTAGTAGTTTTTGTACATGTTTTTGTTAGGACTGATGAGCATGGGATCCCTTGTCGTGGGTCATCAGCTTAAATGTCTTGGCCATTGCATGAACCAAAATCCCATTTGTAAATGGTTTTATTGTTTTCAACGAATTCTACTATGTAATGAATTTGCAACTGGAATATTTAATTCCTTAAGATTTAGGACGTGGCATTTTACAGCTTCCTTAGCTAAAATTAGTTAATGCCTGTTTAAATAATCTACTATTCTGAATTTGTGAGAGATTCCTGGTTCCTGCATTTCCACCATGCGTTTCTTCAATGACTGGGGAAGATGCTGCAGCGTAATGATGGGTTGCATTTGCTAAAGTGAGGTCATGGCATTTAGAAAATGTTAGTGGATGAAGTCTAAGAAGTATAAGAAGTCTTGTGAAAGTATGATGCAGTTTTTCTATTTTTAGTTGTGATGATGCTGGCATAGAAAATGAGGTCTGTTCCCGTGTATTTGTTCTATGTCGAGCAGCCATGGAAACGCAATGTTTTTCATATAAACAGGCGGTTTCTCCTTGTGCTGATTGATTCTGTATAGTGGGACTAGTGTACGAGTTTACACTTCTATATTACAGAGTAGAATGAGCAGCTAGCCAGTGTGGTGCTAATCTGTCTGCAGAATCCAGGCTGCCATCATGCCCATCCTTGTTTATTACTGTATGACATTTCTATAGCATTGTAAATATTTCTAGACATCCCTTTGTGTTTGTGTAAAGTGTGGCAGAAACCTAACGGGTTAGCATGTTTGAAATCGTTACAATGCTACAGAAATGTTCTCCTCTCATGCTGTAGTATATCACTTCGAAAACAACAATTGTGTGACATGTCCTGATGATGGATTACGTTCTCTGCATAATCAAGTCCATCAAAAGCCTTCATGTAACAGTTTGTATTAGCATTCTAAGGGGTTTTCCAGCCATGTTGTTGTTAAGAGCCTCGCACAAGTTTAAAATGCGGAAAGACCTCACTCTCCCTCACCGATCGACCCTCGGGTCTGGTTCTGGCACTTACCTGGGGCTTTGCTTACTGGTCCCATCTACACCACACTACACCACAACACTCAGACTTGAACAGGCGAGTCCCTCGTTGGGCCCCTGTGCAGGACTGGGCCTCTGACCACTCGACATGAGCAGCAGTTGGCACCGATACAAAAAGCATCTCCAAATTTTTTTTTTTTTTTTTAACAACCTACCCAGTTTATCTAATATATAAAGCTGAATGTGTGTATGTGTGTATGTATGTGTGTATATCCGGGATTGGCATCTACACCGTCGCAACTATGGCCACAAAATTTTGCACAGTCACACGTCTCGACCCCGGGAGCGTCATAGGCTATGTTGTGAGGCGAAATTTTAACCCTGCGCGTTCCAGTTCACCAAACAATTTTGCCCCTATCTACATAATGGGGAAAAAGTGAATGGAAAAATATTGGAGGAAAATCGACAGCTGTCAGCTATAGAGACAAAATTTTGCAAAGTCGCACGTCTTGACCCCTGGAGCGTCATAGTCTATGTTGTGAGGCGAAATTTTAACCCTCGCGCGTTCCAGTTCACCAAACAATTTTGGCCCTATCTACATAATGGGGAAAAAGTGAATGGAAGGGAGTTGGAGGAAAATCGACAGATGTCAGCTATAGAGACAAAATCTTGCACATCCTACGTCTGGACCGGAGCGTCACAGGCTATGTTGTGAGGCGACATTTAACCCCGCGCATTCTAATTCACCAAACAATTTTGCCCCTATCTACATAATGGGGAAAAAGTGACAGTTACCAGTTGACAGTTGTGAATGAGAGGGGCTTAATGATGGCGCCAAAAGACTAACAGCACATACCAGCATATAGTCACTAAGGTGGGGCCCCAACATGAGATATTCATCACGCACGGGGACATGTATACACAACACACGCACACAAAGAGTAACAGCAAGTGTATAGTCGCTAAGGTGCAGCCCCAACATTGGATACTCACCACGCACCCGAACAAACACACACACACACACCACAAAGAGACACACACAACACAGGGACACACACACACTCCGACACATGCACTCACCCCACAGGGACACACACACACACCACAATGAGACACACATGACACAGACACACCACACAAACCCCCCCCACAGGGACACACACACATAGCCACCCTATAGGGACACATGCACTCACCCCACAGGGACACACACCACAAAGAGACACACACACCCCACACAGACACCCCCCCACACACAGGGAACACACACACACACCCTATAGGGACACATCCACTCACCCCACAGGGACACACACCACAAAGAGACACACACAACACAGATACACACACACACACACCACACAGACCCCCCCACAGGGACACACACACACACATACACACCCTATAGGGACACATGCACTCACCCCACAGGGACACACACACACCACAAAGACACACACAACAGAGACACACACCACACATACCCCCCCCACAGGGACACACACATACACACCCCAGGGACACACACCACACAGACAGACACAGATGTGCACAAATCACCTCACACAACTCGCCTCATACGTGTGCTATCTTTATTTTCCAAACATAAACATCTGATTAAAAACAGCCAATGTGCAACACATGTGCCATATAGGGAATTAAGGCAGATGTCAGTCACATGAGCTGTCTATTATGTGTATGTGTGAGGTAACATATACTGCCTGGCCAGGGGGTAGGTTTACTGTTGGCTGGATATTTATTAGGCTGCCTATAGCAATCAATCACAGCTCAGCTTCTATTTTCCTACAGGTCATTAATATGACATATTCAATTTCTATTTTGTTATAGCTAACAGCAGTTATTTATTAACCCGGGCGTAGCCGGGTACTACAGCTAGTTATTATATAAAACCATAGACAAATTTTGTGATTGAGGGTAATGAAATAAGTCCCAGTGGATAGATTTTTTCATACACTATTGGTGCAATGATTATGGTAAAACGGGCAACATCTTAAAGTGATCCTAAACCCAGAAACTGACCTCCCCCCCCCCCGTATCTTTAGACCTGTCCCTGCACCCCCTCTTATCATTTCTAGCCATCCCTTTTGCAGAAAAAAATCACTTTTGTAAAGTAAGAGAAAAAGTTATATTCACCTCGTCCTGTGTGAGTTCTCTCTTACTGAGGAAGCCGCAATGGGCGGGGCCTGTCTGCTGCTGCCTTGTAATTATGCACGCCCCTCTCTGCTTCTAAGAGCCTTGCCGCGTCATGAAAGGGGGGGGGCTCCGGCATGCCACTATTTAGCTCCGCCCCTTTCATGATGTGGCCAGGCTCTTAGAAGCAGAGAGGGGCGTGCATAATTACAAGGCAGCAGCACACAGGCCCCGCCCATTGCGGCTTGGTCAGAAACCGAGAACTCACACAGGACAAAGTAATATAACTTTTTCTCTTACTTTACAAAAGCGATTTTTTTTCTGCAAAAGGGATGGCTAGAAATGATAAGTGGGGGTGCAGGGACGGTCTAAAGATACGGGGGGGGTCAGTTTCTGGGTTTAGGATCACTTTAATGAACACATTGGGTAAGGCCACTTTACACACACAGATATCTGTGACCAACATCTATCTGATCAGATCTCTGGTTGCAGTGAAATCATAGAGACATTGTTTCCATTTGTACACAGTTACAAAATGGAGCAATGTGTCCATGATTTCACTGCAACCAGAGATCTGTTCAGAAGTTGGACACAGATATCCGTGTGTGTAAAGTGGCCTGTAGACATTCTTAGAGGAAAACAAACACTAGGGTTTGCAAAAAAACAAGTTTGTGATAGGAATATTATTTTAATTGAACCAGCTGAATACCCTTGAATCTGTGATGTTAGAATTTAAAGAAATTTAATTGAAGCACAAGCTCTTTAAGAAATGAGTAAATTAATTTGCAAATAAAATTTGAGTTATATATAATATAAAATATATTTTCCCATATCTATCTATTTATTTTATTTATTATAGTGCCATTTATTCTATGGTGTGTTGCATGTTTACATATGCCCCGTTTTCACAAGTACGATAGTCATGAAGAGTATAAGGCACAGAAAAGGTACAGAAGGAGGTAAGACCTTGCCCGCAAAGACTCAGTCTACAAGAGATGGGTGAGGATACACTAGTAGTGGAGCTGCTCGTACAGCAGTACAGCGGACTGAGCGTTACTGCAGGTGGTAGGCTTGTCATAACAGGTGGGAACAGGTTCGCTTTGAAGGTTTCTACAGTAGGTGAGAGTCTGTGGGTCATTCCATATCAAGTGGATCCAAATAGGAATATTTTTTTTACCTGACATCTTTAGATTTTTTTTTTAACTTCTTTTATGAAGTACAACTTTAGTTAATTACAAATTAAAAGTTTTGAATCTTTTTCTTCATCAGTTACCGTATATACTCGCGTATAAGCCGAGTTTTTCAGCCCAAAATTTGGGCTGAAAAGTCCCCCTCGGCTTATACGCGAGTATACACCGCCCGCCCGCCACCCGAATCAGTATACAGGCCCCCCCCCCCTTGCTCGGCAAACCTGTAAAGTAAAATCCTTATACTTATCACTGTCCTCTCACCGCCGTCCCGCCGCTGCCGACACCGCGATCCTCCATCTTCATTCAGCGTCTTCCGGCTTCCTGTGGTAGCATGCAATGACGTCATTGTCAGCGCCGACCGCAGGAAGCCGGAAGACGCTGAATGAAGATGGAGGATCGCGGTGTCTGCAGCGGCGGGACGGCGGCGAGAGGACAGTGATAAGTATAAGGATTTTACTTTACAGGTTTGCCGAGCAAGGGGGGGGTGTCCTCCTGTATACCCCTGGGGCTGGTGCTGTATATACCCCTGGGGCTGGTGCTGTATATACCCCTGGGGCTGGTGCTGTATATACCCCTGGGGCTGGTGCTGTATATACCCCTGGGGCTGTGCTGTAAACCCTGTGGGGGCTGTATTACCCTGGGGCTGGGCTGTATATACCCTGGGGCTGTGCTGTAACACTGTGGGGCCTGTATGTACCACTGGGAGGCGCTGTATACCACCTGCTGGGGGCTGTATACTACCACTGTAGAGGAGGCTTATCCACATGCTGGGGGCTGTAATACCTGGCTGGGGTCATCGGCTTATCACGAGTCAATAGGTTTTCCAGATTTTGGGGGCAAAATAGTGGTTACCGTCGCTTATACACGAGTGTATACGGTAATTTTTTACAGACTTAAGGAACCAACCACCCAAATGGACCCCCAGGACTATTAATATGGTTCCCTACACCAGCACATACATGTGCTGCAAGCTTTTTTGCTAATAAAAACGTTTTTTATAAGTTAAGATATAGCTTGAAGTTTATAACGAAGGACGATGGCGTTACTTAGCTCCTTCTAAAGCCGAGATTCTGCTGCCAGTCATCATCCTGTCCTGGTCACAGCAGTAACGGACAGCCCTTTTTTCAGCGTCCCAGGCTGGTGCACGGGATGTCATGCCCGTGCACACGTCATCAGCTACAGCCGGGTCGCGAGCACGCGCTCTGACTTCCTGCGCTCAGCTGTGGAAGTCAGAGCGTGTGCTCGCGACCCGGCTGTAGCTGATGACGTGTGCACGGGCATGACATCCCGTGCACCAGCCTGGGACGCTGAAAAAAGGGCTGGCCGTTACTGCTGTGACCAGGACAGGATGATGACTGGCAGCAGAATCTCGGCTTTAGAAGGAGCTAAGTAACGCCCATCCGTCCTTTCGTTATAAACTTTCAAAAGCTATATCTTAACTTATAAAAAACAGTTTTTTTAGCAAAAAAGCTTGCAGCACATGTATGTGCTGGGTGTAGGGAACCATATTAATAGTCCGGGGGGGTCATTTGGGGTGGTTTGTTCCCTTTAAGTTTTGAAAGCGTGAATTTTGGCCTGGTATGGGCTTTACATTTTTTATCCTATCTCGGGCTAGAATTAAGATAATGAGGCATCATTTTTCTCAGAACGGTACCGGCTTTCATTTGATATGTCACAAGACTATGTTTCTTTATATTTTGTTTTGGAGAAATCAAATTCAAAATTTTGATGAGCATTGTGGAAAAAAAACGTTTTAAAATTGTGAAAAAATTTCATGTGTGTTACTTGTGTTCTTGGTTATATTTATACAGGGATTCAACTTGGGACCTAATAAATTTTTTAATATTTTTTAAATCCACTGTGTTGGAAGTTACAGGTTCTTCAAAATGTTGTGCCTGCAGAGGATTTTTCTCTTTTGCAAGTTGCTTTCTACAACTATCACAAATGTTCATGCCTGCATTGAATGATGGATTTATATCAAACGTCCAATCTTGTACCGACCTAAGATTTTTTCTAGTTGTGTCAAGTCTTTTCAAAAGGATTGCAACAGCACATATTAAAAAATGCTGTTCCTTGAGAAGTAGCCGCCATTGCTGTGTGAGAAAAATACAGTCAATATTAAGTAAGGAAGATGGGTAATAAAAATAAAGATTTACAGTACACTTAAGATAGAACTGTGTTGCTATAAAGAGCGTATTTGCTGCATATTTTTACGTGCGTGCTGTTGCAGTTTTTGTAGCCAAAATCATCAGTGGAACAATCAGAGAAATAGTCTCATAGAAACAAGTGCTCCACTTCTGTATTTAATCACCCACTGCTGGTTTTAATCAGCCACTCCTGGTTTTGGCTGCAAAAACTGCAAGAGCACTCGTGTAAAAATACGCAGCAAATACGCAGTGTGTGAACGCACCCTTAGGGCTAGCGCACACACACTACGGTTAACGCTGTGGTTTTGGCAGCTTTCTTTTACCAAGTTTTCACTATCTGCGTTAGTTTTTTTTACTCACCTGTGAAAACGATGGCAGCTTTTTTTTTTTTAAAGGGATCCTGTCACCTCCAGAATGCCTCCTAAGCTAGCAAAACACGTCGCTGCAGCATCCTATCACTAATCTCACACTCATTGTGTCTCCTAAAATCATCCTGTGAAAGTGGAGAAAAACATTTAAATACTTACTCATTAGTGATTATAATTAGCAGGGGCTATATTCTTTAGTCACCAGGGCATGTTGTTTTGCAGGCTCCAGTATCCACGCTCTCTCGGTCTGGGTGCTCTGCTTGTGCAGGCTTTGCCCTCCCCCTCTCTATCACTCACAGAATGCAAATCATTAGTCCTGCCTCCAGCTGCACATCACAGCAGCACAGACAGAGAGAGGGTGGATCCTTGAGCTGCAAAACAATATGCCCTGGTGACTAGAGAATATAGCCCCTGCTAATTATAATCACTAATGAGTAAGTATTTAAATGTTTTTCTCCACTTTCACAGGATGCTTTTAGGAGACAAAAGGAGTGTGAGATTAGTGATGGGATGCTGCAGGGACATGTTTTGCTAGCTTAGGAGGTGTTTTGGAGGTGACAAGATCCCTTTAATACAATTAGTGATTAATTCTGCGTTTATTCGAGCAATCAAAAAGTAGTGCAAGTAGTGATTTACTCAGTCTGTTAGTGTTTAAAAAAACACTGCATGTGTTTAGCCCCATTCAAATCAATGGGTGGCGTTTTTCTGAACGATGATCACTCAGAATAATGTGTTGTGTGTTTTAGCCCTTAATAAGAAAAGCATTAAACTATTAATGGAAATTTACTTAAACTTTAAACACACTCCCCAATATTGTAGCACACCGACTCCCTTGATGCCTGTGTAGAGACTACTGTTTGTTCAAGCAGTGAACATGTCCAGGCATTTCAGGACATGAAAGCTCTGAAGCTCTGTCTTACTTCCTGACTCTGCGGTGGGCAGATACTTAATATGTATTAATTGTATTTTACAGGCTCAGTGCTAAATCTGTGTTCATGTTAATGACCTGAAGGAACTCTGCAACATTCTTTGGTACAACTTTTATTCGAGATATTTATTTAAAGTTAAAAATGAAACTAAAGATTGTGCTGGAAGAAGGTCTGAGGACCGAAACGTCCGGACATTACCTGAAGGCCAATAAAGGCAATAACATTGAAACCTGAGTGCTGCGGTCCATTTAATTTAGCTGGTTGACACATGCGGAATTAACTTGGCATTGTGACATTTGGACTGTAGATCAGCCTGGAAGTGGGAAATGCACTGCAGCCAAAAAGATGTTTTAATTTTTTTTTTTTTTTTTTTTTTTTTATCGTTAAAAGTTAGTTCAGAGGGTCTGCCGCACATCAGCGTAAACTGCTGATGTGAAAGGAGCCAAGAAGTGAAGTATTATAGTGGTGAAAGTGTAAAGAAACAGAAACATAGTTTACAGCAGGGGTCTCAAACTCGGCTGGGTTGGTGGGCCGCACATAGAAATTTTTTTTTATCGGGGGGCCGCATTGCTTGTAGGAATAAGTGACATTTTTAGTAATACCAGAATTTTTTGCTCAATGTAGTAATGTCCAAATCCTTATCCCCTTCTAGTAGTAATGTCCCCTACTCTGATCCCCTTTTGTAGTGATGTGCACATCCTGGCCCCTATAGTGTAGTAATGTCCACTACAAAAGGAGATCAGCATCGGGATGTCCACATCCTGGCCCCCATAGTGTAGTAATGTCCCCATGCTGGACCCCTTTTGTATTGATGTCCCCAACCTGGTCTGCTTTCTTTTACACACACACACACGCTCTGACACACACACATGCTATCAGACACACACACACACACACACACACACACGCTCTCTGATACTCACGCTCTGATACTCACACACACCCTGACACACACACGTCCCCTATTGCTGGCACACGTCCCTCTGTGCTGGCACACGTCCCTCTGTGCTGGCACACGTCCCTCTGTGCTGGCACACGTCCCTCTGTGCTGGCACACGTCCCTCTGTGCTGGCACACGTCCCTCTGTGCTGGCACACGTCCCTCTGTGCTGGCACACGTCCCTCTGTGCTGGCACACGTCCCTCTGTGCTGGCACACGTCCCCCGTGCTGGCACACGTCCCCTGGCTGGCACACGTCCCCGTGGCTGGCACACGTCCCCCGTGCTGGCACACGTCCCCGTGGCTGGCACACGTCCCCCGTGGCTGGCACACGTCCCCGTGGCTGGCACACGTCCCCGTGGCTGGCACACGTCCCCGTGGCTGGTACACGTTCCCCATGGCTTGCACACATCCCCTTTGAGGGTACACGTCCCCTGTGGCTGGCACACGTCCCCTGTGGCTGGCACACGTCCCCTGTGGCTGGCACACGTCCCCTGTGGCTGGCACACGTCCCTGTGGCTGGCACACGTCCCCTGTGGCTGGCACACGTCCCCTGTGGCTGGCACACGTCCCCTGTGGCTGGCACACGTCCCCTGTGGCTGGCACACGTCCCCTGTGGCTGGCACACGTCCCCTGTGGCTGGCACACGTTCCCCATGGCTTGCACACATCCCCTTTTGAGGGTACACGTCCCCTGTGGCTGGCACACCTCCCCTGTGGCTGGCACACCTCCCCTGTGGCTGGCACACCTCCCCTGTGGCTGGCACACCTCCTTTGTGGCTGGCACACGTCCCCTGTGGCTGGCACACGTCCCCTGTGGCTGGCACACGTCCCCCGTGGCTGGCACACGTCCCCTGTGGCTGGCACACGTCCCCCGTGGCTGGCACACGTCCCCTGTGGCTGGCACACGTCCCCTGTGGCTGGCACACCTCCCCTGTGGCTGGCACACCTCCTTTGTGGCTGGCACACGTCCCCTGTGGCTGGCACACGTCCCCTGTGGCTGGCACACGTCCCCTGTGGCTGGCACACATCCCCGTGGCTGGCACACGTCCCCTGTGGCTGGCACACGTCCCCCGTGGCTGGCACACCTCCCCTGTGGCTGGCACACGTCCCCTGTGGCTGGCACACCTCCCCTGTGGCTGGCACACCTCCTTTGTGGCTGGCACACCTCCTTTGTGGCTGGCACACGTCCCCGTGGCTGGCACACGTCCCCCGTGGCTGGCACACGTCTTCTATTACTGGCACACGTCTTCTATTACTGGCACACGTCTTCTATTACTGGCACACGTCTTCTATTACTGGCACACGTCTCTATTACTGGCACACGTCTTCTATTACTGGCACACGTCTTCTATTACTGGCACATCCCTGTGACTGCACACGTTCCCCATGGCTGGTACACGTTCCCCATGGCTTGCACACATCCCCTTTTGGGGTACACGTCCCCTGTGCTGCACACCTCCCCTGTGGCTGCACACCTCCCCTGTGGCTGGACACCTCCCTGTGGCTGGCACACCTCCCCTGTGGCTGGCACACCTCCCCTGTGGCTGGCACACCTCCTTTGTGGCTGGCACACGTCCCCTGTGGCTGGCACACGTCCCTGTGGCTGGCACACGTCCCCTGTGGCTGGCACACGTCCCCTGTGGCTGGCACACGTCCCCTGTGGCTGGCACACGTCCCCTGTGGCTGGCACACGTCTTCTGTGGCTGGCACATGTCCCCTGTGGCTGGCACACATCCCCCCTGCCCTGGCTATGGCCCCCATGCTCTTTCCTCACCCTCCAACAGCGCTGTCCTCCGGGTCTCTCTCCTGCCGCTGCACTCCTCCACTTGCTGCTTCTCAGTGCCGGTCATGTGATCAGCACAGCAGAGAGACATTATCTCCGCGTGCCCGATCACAGTGGCAGCAGGGAGAGGGGGGAGACAGCGGGAGATCAGCTCTGGAGGAAGGTGAGTAAAGCTTTTTTATTTTACTCGGAGCAGCAGCATGGGGGGCCATATGGAACACAGGGGGGGCATGTGCCATCACTGAGGGGGGCGTAGGCACATATAATATGCGCTGCTCCCCCAGCCCATCACCGCAGTGCGGTTTCAGCACCATATATGAGCGGCAGCAGAAGATCTCCCGCTGCCTCCTACAGCCTCCCCCAGCCCCCGGACAGGCTTCAGAGCAGAGCCCTATCACCTCCCCTGCAGTATAAACCAGTCTTCAGAATTTCTGGTATGCCGCCGGCATGATTCACTGTCCACGGTGTCGGGGGCTGCACTGAGAAGCCCCGGGGGCTGCGTGTTTGAGACCCCTGGTTTACAGTGACTATATTTCCAGTTACCTTCAGGTCCCTTCTGGTACAATGCTTGTATAATTCATTATAACATACTTAAATGGTGCACAAATTAAGATGATGTATTTAGCAGACTATTTATTTGCATACATTTCTTTGTATTTTTTATTTTTTTATTTGATCTTAACTCTCTTTTTTTTTTTTTTTTGGTTCTGTCAGGCAGAAGCAAGGCTGGCAGCAAAGAGAGCGGCACGTGCAGAAGCAAGAGATATCCGAATGCGTGAGCTGGAGCGACAACAGAAAGAGGTAAATTTACAGTTGGCTTTCTCGGCGAATCTGCTAAACCCCAATTTGCTTATTAGCTACTAGAGATGACAAATGAACACTGCTAGAATGTTACACAGGCAGGAGGCGGCACAGAGTGGCAGGGGGCAGGAGGACCCTGTGAACAGCGAGGATGAGAAATTAGTAAGTCCCTCCGGACTTCTTATCTTAAAACTTTCAAGAGTGTTTTTTAAAGGTTGCGGGGGAGGGAGGGGGCGTAAAAACATGGGAGACCCCTTCCTTGAATGCAGCATACACACTGCATTCAGTGGTGCTTTCATTTTGGAAAAGAAATAGAAAAGGCGCAATGAGAAGCACCTATGAGCTAATTACTGGGGCTTGTGGTGGTTTATTTAACCGCTCACCTTTCTGTGTTGTGTGCCTCCGCACAACACCAGTTAGCGTTCAAATCCTTGGGGCACCAGTCTGCTTCACCGCCGCCACTTCGGGGGTCTTTCCGGAAGCGACCGTCACGTGATCCGCAAAACCGGAACTTCGTCATCGTAGGTCTTTTTGCTGTTGATCCCAGTCGCCCGGCAACCACAGGTCCTTCAGCCTTCGGTGTATGTTTCCAGCATTACAATTACTCCTCTCCCCACAGCAACTCCTGCCGACTTCCCACAGAGGGGAACCACAATATAGAAAATACAGAAGCGGTCTATTTGGAGCGCTAAGGAAGGATGGAGTACTGAGAAGGAAATTAAAGCATCCAAACCTTTATTAGGGTTCCCTTATATACCACAACGCGTTTCGACAGACTGGCAGCTGTCTTCCTCAGGTGATATCACCTGAGGAAGACAGCTGCCAGTCTGTCAAAGCGTCGTGACATATAAGGGAACCCAAATAAAGGTTTGAATGCTTTCATTTCCTTCTCAGTACTCCATCCTTCCTTAGCGCTCCAGATAGACCGCTTCTGTATTTTCTATACTTTCATTTTGGAAAGCACCAGGGGGGTGACAGGTTCTCTATTACATAAATGAGAGGGTGAAAACCTGGGCACAAGCTCCAACCAGACAATCGTCTCCTATGTGAGGACTACAGCAGGTACACACCAGTGTTGCTCAGCCTAAGGATAAGTCTTTGAAATGTGCATAAAGAATACAGGCGGCACTCACCGGTTTCTTTGAAGTGTTGTTTTGATCCTTTACGTGGTTACATGTACAGGGAGGGAAGGGAGGTGCAGAGTCGCATACAGCGTGAAACAGCTGACTGTCGTCTGACTCTGCACCTCCCTTCCCTCTCTGCACATGTAAGCCCGTAAAGGATTTAAACAACACTTCAAAGAAACCGATGAGTGCCGCCTGTATTCTTTTATGCACGGTTCTCTTTATTATTCACAAGTCACTTAAACTGAATCTGTATCTCCGCTTCTGCCTCTAATGGTCAGTTAACTTTAGTGCCACTTATTCTTATTTGTTTGCTTGTACTGTTATCACGTTTAATGACCACCAAATATGGTATGCCTTTCTGCAATGATCATTTACAGGTCTCATTTTATTGAACTGTGAATAAGTATAAGACTGGCATCACCATACACGTAGGTGCTGGCAGAAAATATAATACTTACAAAAAAGGAGGATATCTGCCGCGACACTACTATAAATATAAGAAATGTAAATCAATGAGTGGCACTAGAGAAAAGAGGATCAAACTCTATTGTACAAATGTGTAATGCAGAAACAGCCCTGTGCTAAATATGAAAATCAGAGGTCTTAGTCTCGATAGTGGCCACTAAGGATTAAGCCTGACACCCACTTCAAGGAGCCTCCACTACCAGGTCCTGACACTATGCCCTAGTGAGATTGTCAAATGTGTATAGGCTTATATGTCCATGGATGTAATTAAAAACAGGAATCAGGTGTGTGTTAGGACCTCACAATGGTGTCCTAGTGTGGCTACCAGACTAATGGTGGGTTTACACGCCGCGATATCGGCGTCCAACTCCGACCCAACTCCGACAAAAAGTCACATGGGTCGCGAGTTGGACCCGATATCGTGTGCGCGTTGTACTGTTTTAGCATCCAACGCGATGCTGGAACGATGCCAAAACGATATCGGAGTTGAATAGCAAAGCTATTCAACTCCCCGATATCGCAAGGCCGTTGTACCAGCATCGCTGCGTGTGACAGCCCAACTCCGATCTGTATTCGCACCTCACCCATTAACTCCCATGTTAAATGGTCGTTACTGGGTTGGTGGGCGTACACATCGGAGGGACGTTGTTTCCCGATATCGCAGCGTGTAAACCGGCGATGCGATATCGGGAAAGGGGCTGAAAAAATGCGCGCTCCCGCGCCGTTGCCTCCGATATCGCAGCGATATCGTGACGTGTAACCCCACCATCAGGGAAGGAGAAAAGGGAAAATTATATATAATGGGAGCTCAGTCAAAGCAGTCAATATGTGAATAAGTATAAGACTGGCATCACCATACACATAGGTGCTGGCAGAAAATAATAATACTTACAAAAAAGGAGGATATCTGCCGCGACACTACTATAAATATAAGAAATGTAAATCAATGAGTGGCACTAGAGAAAAGAGGATCAAACTGTATTGTGTATATATGTAATGCAGAAACTGCCCTGTGCTAAATATGAAAATCAAGACCAAGACCTCTGATTTTCATATTTAGCACAGGGCAGTTTCTGCATTACATATATACACAATACAGTTTGATCCTCTTTTCTTTAGTGCCACTCATTGATTTACATTTCTTATATTTATAGTAGTGTCGCGGCAGATATCCTCCTTTTTTTTTTTTTTCATTTTATTGAACTGTCATGGCATCTGGAGAAGCTGTGGTTGCAGCCCCAGACTGACAGTAAGAGGCTCGGACATGTTCTCCTGCAGATCTCCTGCCTCTCTTTCAATTATAATATTAAGGCCTATTGCCCACGCTGTGTATATTGATGCGTTTTTTTTTACAAATCTGCATCAAAATCTGCATGCCTATACTGAAGCCAGCAAAGGCTTTGACATTTCACAAATGCTGTTCCAATATTGCATTTTTTCCTTGTGAATTTGGTGCAGAAAAAAATCTGCCGCATGTCAATTGTTGGTGCGTATCTCCCTGCTTTTTTCAGCCCTATCAGCCATTGACTTCATTATATAAAAAAACGCACAGCAGAAATACATTTTTCTGCTACAAGATGTAGGTTTGGTGCAGAAAATTTCATAGCCTAAGAGAGGAGACGCATAGACCTGCTGGTAGAGGGCTGAGTTTGTTTATGTGCCCACATTGTATATTTCAGGACAAAAAAAGTGTTGGCAGAAAAAAAGCTGTGTTGTGGTGCGTTTATTTTATTTTCTGATCATCATAATGGGAGACCCAGACAATGGGGTTTAGGGCGCTGCCCTCCGGAGGTCACACTAGGTACTACAAGTTTGTAGCACCGCCTCCTCCGCTTATAAACCCCCACCGTAGGAGACATCCTCAGTTTTAAACTTAGTGTGCTCGGAGGATCACGCTTTGCTTGCACTTCACTGCATTCTCACAGCTTACGTGATGGCGTATGAAGACAAGGTAAAATGGTCCCGCTCGGGACCCCCGACAGCCTCCCCGCTCACCCTCTGCGGAACACGCTGGTGGAGGTACCGGAGGGCTTTTAGCCTGGACACTTCTGTGTTCTCCCGGTACGCTGTCGCGCTCCTTCCTTTCCATCCCTCCATGGAGGCTCTGGTAAGGGGGAGCCTGGAGCCTTGCACAGCTCCGCTCCGTCCGAGGCCTCCCTAAATGGTGCTTACAGACCGGACGGAGCCAGCCCAGTCCGAGGCCTCCCTAAATGGTGCTTACACTCCGGACTGGTGCTGTACCCCCGTCCGAGGCCTCCCTAAAGGTGCTTACAGACCGGACCGGCACTGAGGCACCTGGTGTGTCTCCTGTGTGCCTGGGGGTAGTGTCTGTCACTGTGGTGTCATGACACTCAGACCGCGCGGTTACCCTCGGGTCCGCGGTTCTGGCGGTGACCCTGTGCTGGGGTCTCCCTGGCTGACCGCCCTGTGTGTCACAGGGGCTGAGGCTGCAGACTGCGAGTGTTTTGATGTGTACATGCAGTCTGAGAGTGTGTGTGGTGATATTCACACTCTTTTCCCGCGCTGCGGGCTCCGGCACCTCCATTGCTGAGGCAGTCTGGAGGAGGAGGAGGCAGCCCTTATGGTGACATCACCGCTGGGCGTGTTGTGTGTTCTTCCCGCGTGTTCCTGGCTCCGCCCACATCTTCACTGTCGGCGGCCATCTTCTCCCTCACTTCCCGGCTGGGATCTGGCTGCAGCGCGTGTCTGCACTTGCAAGGGAGACCGGAACTCGCGGAGGTCACACACACTCACCGCTTCCTCCTACCGCTTTACTGCGGTCGGTAAGCCACCGGGATTCCCGGGTTGTTTGTGAACTTTGGCTTATATTCCCCTCACTGTGGAGAGGTCCTCAGTTGGGAAGCATGCTGCTAAGGCGGCAGTGGTCACCGTTTCCTGCGCTACATGCAACGGGACACTGGTGGAGGGGTCCTGCAATAACTGCGGACGCCCAGAGGCCCGATCTGCTACTACTGAGTCTGCAAATCCGGGATTATACCCTGAGGTTCAGGTGATCCCAGGGCCATGGGAAACGCAGAATAAGATCAATGAATCTCTGCTGTCCCAGATGTCCTCCATGTCGCAAACCCTGGAGGCACTGCATAGGAGACTGGAGAACCCAGCTACTCCTCCTAGTTACCCCCGGGTGTCTCTTACTTCTGCTGTAAGACCCCCTAAGCGAGCCCGTGAGGCTTCTCCTGAGCTCCAGACTCTCTCTGAGGAGGAGCGTTCCTCTGATGGTGAGGAAGATGATGGGGGTTCTACTCTTGGGTCTATGTCTGAACCTCCAGATGGGGTGGAGGATCTGGTGTCCTCCATCAATGAGACATTGCGTCTGGTCACTCCTCCTGAGGAGGTGACTGTACACCCCAAGGAGATATACCAATGGCTGCGGCCAGAGGCTAGACCAAGTGGCTCCTTCATGGACCACACTAATTTCGGAAGGGTGATTAAAGCTCCCAGGTTGCATCCTGGGCGGCGTTATGTCCGTAAAACTAAGGACAATCGCTTTCCCTTTCCCCAGGAGGCGCTCCAGGAATGGTCGCAGTCTCCCAAGGTGGATGCTTCCATGACTAGGATTGCTGCGCGCTCCTTGTTTTCTGCCTCTGATAGCTCCTCATTGAAGGATGCTACTGATAGACAGGTCGAGCAACTCGCCAAGTCTTCATATGAGGCTGTGGGGTCCTCGTTTGCCCCTAATTTTGCCGCAGTCTGGACCCTACAAGCGATTACTATCTGTTTGGATGGTATCACTGATCTAGCTAGGTCCAGTCCAGAGGTCCTGGCTCTCACTGAGAGAGCAAGGGCCTATGCGGACTATGCCAGGACGGCATCTTTGGAAACTGCCACTCGCTCTGCTGTGGCCTCGGCCAATGCAATTGCGATCCGCAGGCTGTTGTGGCTGCGTCTTTGGGACTCAGATGCCACATCTAAGAAGATTTTACAAAATCTTCCGTTCGCTGGTGACAGGCTGTTTGGCACCGAACTGGACAAATTGATAAAGGATTCTGCTGAGTCTAAGATACCGCAGAATAAGCCTAAGCCACGGTACACCGTGAAAAGGAACCCTAAGCAGTGGTCCTTTCGCTCCGGTTCACAGTCATCAACGGCGTCCACTCGCTCAGACCGAGGGGGCAAGCCTGCTACTCAGTGGCGTTCCAAGAGTCGTCAGAAGAAGCCGGCGGGGGCAGCGGCTGCCACCCCCAAGCCCGCCTCGACATGACTCGCTCTCTCATCCTGCCTCCCCACAGGTGGGGGGCCGCCTGTCCCGTTTTCAGGACCAGTGGCTCCTTCACATTCAAGATCAGTGGGTTCGAGACGTAGTCTCAAGAGGTTACAGGATAGAGCTGACGTCACAACCAATACACCGATTCCATCGGTCGGTTCCATCCCCAGAAAAGGCTCAGGCTTTTCACCTGGTGTTGGAGGGACTCCGCAGAGACGGAGTGGTGGTCCCTGTGCCCACGGAAGAGAGGTTCAGGGGTTTTTACTCCAACCTCTTTATTGTCCCAAAGAAGGACGGCTCTTTTCGCCCGGTGTTGGACCTCAAGTTGTTCAACCGGCACGTGTTGGTTCGGAAGTTCCGCATGGAATCCCTGCGCTCAGTGATCGCAGCTGTGTCACAGGGAGACTTCCTAGCGTCCATCGATATCAGGGACGCTTACCTTCACGTACCCATTGCACCAGCTCATCAGCGCTGGTTGAGATTCGCAGTGGGGGAAGAGCACTTCCAATTTGTGGCACTGCCGTTCGGGCTAGCCTCAGCACCACGGGTGTTCACAAAGGTGATGGCCTCCATGATGGCTCTCCTGCATGCGCAGGGACACGCCGTCATACCCTATTTGGACGACCTGTTGGTCAGGGCGCCATCGGAAGACCTTTGTCGGGTGAGCCTGGAGGTGACCATGAAGTCCCTGGAACGGTTCGGGTGGCTTATCAACATTCAAAAGTCGACCCTGGTTCCGACCCAGTCATTGACATATCTGGGCATGGACTTCCACACGGACTCGGCCCTGGTGTCCCTACCTCACGCCAAGCAGCTTGCGATCCAATCAGGAGTGCAGAATGTCCTCCTGTCTCCACAGTCATCCCTACGGGTATTGATGAGACTGGTGGGTCGCATGGTAGCGGCGATAGAGGCGGTGCCGTTCGCACAATTTCGCCTCCGTCCTCTCCAGCTGGAGATTCTTCGCAGATGGGACAAGAGGACGATTTCTTTGAATCGGCTGGTGACGCTGTCACAACCAACCAGGGATTCCCTACAGTGGTGGCTACAGCCACATCATCTGGCACGGGGACGGTCCTTCCTAAAACCGTCATGGTTAGTGGTGACCACCGACGCCAGTCTGAAGGGCTGGGGAGCGGTGTTCTTGCACCACAGGGCTCAAGGCCTCTGGACTCAGTCGGAGTCGGCGTTGCAGATCAACGTGCTGGAGATCAAGGCGGTCTATCTGGCGCTCCTGGCGTTTCAGAAATTCCTGTCAGGACAACCCATTCGGGTACAGTCCGACAATGCGACGGCCGTCGCATACATAAATCATCAGGGAGGGACCAGAAGTGCTCAGGCCCTCACCGAAGTCCACCGCATTCTAGCTTGGGTGGAGGAAAACGGCTGCCTGATCTCCGCAGTTCACATTCCAGGGGTCGAGAACTGGGAGGCCGACTATCTGAGCCGACAGGGGATGGACGCCGGAGAGTGGTCTCTACATCCAGACGTCTTCCGGGACATCTGCGGCAGATGGGGCACTCCGGACGTGGATCTGATGGCCTCACGGCTAAATCATCAGGTGCCCCAATACGTGGCGAGATCATGGGATCCTCAGTCTCTGGGGGCGGATGCCCTGATCCTGAGTTGGTCCAGCTTCCAGCTGCCATATGTGTTCCCGCCTCTAGCTCTGATTCCCAGGGTCCTGTGGAAGATCAGGACGGAATGCAGAGTAGCCATTCTAGTGGCTCCAGATTGGCCCAGGAGGTCCTGGTACCCGGACCTGTGGCAACTGTCAGGCGGACACCGGTGGGCTCTTCCAGAGCGCGCAGATCTTCTCGCGCAAGGCCCATTCTTCCACCTCAATTCCAGGGCCCTCAGATTGACTGCATGGCTCTTGAGGCCTGGCTGCTGACATCCAGAGGTTTCTCTCCTACAGTGGTTGCCACTATGAATCGGGCAAGGAAACCCGTTTCCAGGAAGATATACCACAGAACGTGGAAAATCTTTTTTACCTGGTGTGCCTCTGGTGGTCACTCACCGTGGCCGTTGTCTATCCCGACATTGTTGGCCTTCCTACAGTCGGGTTTGGAGTTGGGATTATCCCTTGGCTCTCTGAAAGGTTAAGTATCAGCACTTTCCGTGCTATTTGACAGGCGCTTGGCGCTCCTCCCGAAGGTCCGCCAATTTCTGCAGGGGGTGTCTCGGGTGGTTCCGCCCTACAGGCGGCCCCTGGACCCTTGGGATCTCAACATGGTCCTGGCGGCTCTGCAGAAACCGCCGTTTGAGCCACTGAGAGACATCTCTCTCTCTCGTCTGTCCCAGAAGGTGGTCTTTCTGGTGGCGATTACGTCTCTGAGAAGGGTCTCAGAATTGGCTGCACTTTCGTGCAAGTCACCCTTTCTGGTGGTCCACCAGGACAAGGTGGTGTTGCGCCCACGGCCTGAATTTTTGCCGAAGGTGGTTTCAACATTCCACTTGAACCAGGAGATTGTTCTCCCATCATTTTGCCCCGCTCCCGTTCATCAGGTTGAGCGCGACCTCCATTCTCTGGATCTCGTGAGAGCTGTACGCATTTATGTGTCCAGGACCGCCTCCTTTAGGAGTTCGGATTCCTTATTTGTCCTCACGATGGGTCGCTGTAAGGGGTCCGCGGCTTCAAAGTCGACCTTGGCCAGATGGATCAAGGCTCCCATTCAGGAGGCTTACCGGTCTTCTGGTTTGCCTATCCCGGTGGGTTTGAAGGCGCACTCTACTAGAGCTGTAGGTGCCTCTTGGGCCTTGCGACATCGAGCTTCTGCTCTACAGGTGTGTCAAGCGGCCACTTGGTCCAGCCTGCACACTTTCTCTAAGCACTATATGGTGCATGCCCATGCCTCTGCGGATGCGAGTTTGGGCAGGCGGGTTCTCCAGGCGGCGGTTGCCCACCTTTAAAAGGGAACCATGTGTTATCCGTCTTGTTGAGGAACTCTTCCCGCCCTGGGGTATTGCTTTAGGACATCCCCATTGTCTGGGTCTCCCATTATGATGATCAGAAAAAAGAGAATTTTGTTTACGTACCGTAAATTCTTTTTTCTTGAATCATCAATGGGAGACCCAGCACCCACCCAGTTGTTCCGTTGCATGTTTGCATTTGATCTGTTCTCTGTTGAGACAGTGTTTGCCGGGTTGTTGAACCGTCTGTGCACGGCATTCTTCCCGATGTTTCGGGTGTGGTTTATTTCTCCTCGCAGCTTATGGACTAAACTGAGGATGTCTCCTACGGTGGGGGTTTATAAGCGGAGGAGGCGGTGCTACAAACTTGTAGTACCTAGTGTGACCTCCGGAGGGCAGCGCCCTAAACCCCATTGTCTGGGTCTCCCATTGATGATTCAAGAAAAAAGAATTTACGGTACGTAAACAAAATTCTCTTTATTCATTGTAAAACACTGCTAAATACTGAAGGCATTGATATACTGTGCATTTGAAACTGCTTCTAATCTGCAAAAGAAAACCAACATGTGCATGAACTTTCAGAAATCTTGTTCACTTTGCCAGTTCTGTAAAGCAATGTGTTTTTTTTTCTTCCGTTTTTGCTGCAAAAATGCAACGTATGAACATACTCTTAAAATAGTAGCTTGTATTAAATAGCTATGTTGAAAAAGTAAGCCAAATATCAAATATTTGTGCATTAGATTTATAGCTACGTAATGTTATATTACGTTTAATACCTTTCATTGTGATACATGTCAAATTTACAAAGTAATTAAACCTAGTAAACATATGATATAAGCAGAATACAGGATTTATTTGGTGCAGTCCAATCTAAAATAACGTTTAACTTAGACTTACATCAGATGGATTGCCCATGGAGCAGAGGCTAGATCTAGGTAGTGCAGTGCAATAAGAATAGGGTAGCAGACCAACAGTGTGCGTGCATCAAATTTACAGAGCAGAGCAAGCGGACATTATTTTGTGATGAAATTCAAGCAGCCGCTAAAATTACTTCAGATGTGGAAATTTTATGGAGTGGCATCGCAAGTGCTGCTTATGCATATACCGGTACATATACATATCAAATTTTGCTCTACACTGGGGGTATAAAGCTCAGCTGGGTACGTGGCTCGCACATAGAAAAATAATTGAATTTGATGGGGGCCACATTTTTAGCGTGTTTTTTTTTATTTTATCTTTCTTGTAATAATATCTCCATTCTGTTCCCTTTCTTGTAGAAATGTCCCCATCCGTCCCCTTCTTGTAGTAATGTCCCTATCCTGTCCCTTTCTTGTAGTAATGTCCTACTCTGGTCCCCTTCCTGTAATAATGTCCCTGTCCTGATCCATTTCTTGTAGTAATGTCCCCCATCCTGGTCCACTTCTTTTAGTAATGTCCCATGCTGGCCCCTTGTTGTAATAATGTCTCCATTCTGGCCCTCATCTTCTAGTAATGTCCCTTATCCTGTTCCCACTCTTCTAGTAATGTGCTCCATTCTGGTGCCCCTCTTGCAGTAACGTGCCCTATTGTACCTCTCTTTACATACAAATGAAAAAGATCCTTCTCACCTGTCCTCCGTTTCCTCCTGTTTTCTTCACAGCTGGGGTAACGCAAGGCAGTGACTTCATATGCTGCTACACCAGCAATCCAACATTCTCTACTGGCCTCCAGCCTGTGGCTATCATTTGTATTTTTTAGTGCAGAGAGCTGGTCTCTGTGTTGTGTACCTTTTCAATTGAATGTGCATTGGTGGCCCCGTAGACAGGGCCGCCGTCATCAAGGGGTCTATGGTGCCAGCGAGCCACATAAAGCAGCTTCAGGGGCTGAATGCAGGCCATGTGTTAGAGACCTCTACCTCTGCTCTATACTATATCATAAAAAAATATGGACGAGAAGTTACTGTTAATTGTGGTTCAGACAACTCAAGTAGTCTGTATCCTGTAATGCAAGGGTCTAGATAAGTGGTCTCAAACTCCAGGCCTTGAGGGCCTCACACAGTGCAGGCTTTCAGGATTTCCATAGCATTTGATACTTGGTAATCAAATTAAATAATTAATCTGAGTAATCAAAATGACAATTGGTAACAAAATTTGACAACCGTCAAATTCCAAGGAAATCCCGAAAAAGTGCACTGTGTGCGGCCCTCGAGGCCTGGAGTTTGAGACCCCTGGTCTAAATTCTCAAAATTGTCTGAGAAATACAAAAATATATAATTAGGGCTTGTGTTCATCATGTGTACTGTAAGAAAAAATGAATAAAAAATAGCTGTCCACCCTTGTGAAATAAAGTCCTAGCATATTCTACAGTGATTGTCCTAAAGAAGGCAAACCCGCCGTAGGAGATTGCACCATTCTGGGGCGTAAATTGTTCTTGACATAGTGTATGGTAACCTCTTTAGCAACAACCAATCTTCAGTAATGAATTGCACACCACTTGTGATGATCTAGATATACAGCACTGTTTTAACCCGGTAAAGGGACCTCTGTTATAGGGATGCTTTTAAATTAGTAGCACTGCGAATCCTGAAGATACACCGTATTTTTCATTTTTTTTAATGTTAAATGGGGTTCATCTTATAATGCCAGTGTCTGTCTTACAATCAGTATATATGTCCCTTATCCTGTTGCATGACCCCACCCATCATGGTATACATGCCCCCCCTCCAACCTGGGATCTAGCCTACCCATTCTGGATTTGGCCCCCTTATCTTGGAAACGGCCCCCCCCCCTGTGTGGCCTACACGTCCCCCTGTGCGGGTTAGACGTTCTTTTGTGTATGCACCCGCATGCTGCTGCCCACACTAAAATAACAAACACTTTCAGCTTACCTCTCTGGCGCTTGCCTCCATCTCTCCCTGCTTTTGCTGCACTTCCTGGGTCTCTTGGAAGCCGATCATGTGATCAGGGGGCGCACTGATGACATCGGTCTGCTGTGCCGATCACATGACCAGCTTCCACGGGACCCAGGAAGTGCGGCAAAAGCAGGGAGAGATGGAGGCAAGCGCCAGAGAGGTAAGTTGAAAGTGTTTAGTGTGGGCAGCAGCATGGGGGGCATGCACAGTGATGGGGGGCCATATCCAGGAGAGGGGGGACATGCACAGTCTTAAAGAGGACCTGTCACCAAAGCAGGCATGGTGATCTAATTACAGCACTGGATACAGCATGTCTGCAGCATGCAGGCAAGGGGGTCCATAAGCAGTTGAGCAGCCCTGTACCCCGAGATAATACAGTTAGAAAACTTACATGCTACAGCCATTAAGGAGGTGGCATGGGGCTGCAGCCAAGGGCAAATTCACACCCCCTGCATCTGGAATCTGTCCACCGCTGCCAATCATTCTCTCCCTGTCTGCAGCATTTAAACTGAGGTTTGTTTTTTCTCTCTCCCAGGAAGTCCGTTAGCCCCGCCCTCAGGAGGCGGGACTACACGGGAGAGAAAAAAAAACTCAGTTTAAATGCTGCAGACAGGGAGAGAATGATTGGCAGCGGTGGGCAGATTACACAGGCAGGGGGTGTGAATTTGACGTTGGCTGCAGCCCCATGCCACCTCCTTAGTGGCTGTAGCATGTAAGTTTTCTAACTGTATTATCTCTGGGTACAGGGCTGCTCAAGTGCTTATGGACCCCTTGCCTGCATGCTGCAGACATGCTGTATCCAGTGCTGTAATTAGATCACCATGCCTGGTTTGGTGACAGGTCCTCTGTAGCCTCCCTGGCGGTCTGTTTAGGTCTGGTTTTTGTTGCTAAAAGCGGGCTTACCCGCGTTCGCGGCAGATGCGGTAAAAAAAACCGCATCTGCCGCACTTGCCGCATAGCTGCCGCACTCGCGGCGCGGTTGCGGTAATCTGCATAGTAAAGGGAACCATGCAGTAGACATGAGATAATGATTGTATACACTTACATGAGGGCGTCTCCCTGTGTGTGCTGGCACTTGTGAGCTGTGTTCGTCATGCCTGCTCTCCCCCTCCCTTATGCCCGCCCTTTCTCAGCCTGCTATAGTGATGTGAGGCTGATCTCGTCATAAAGGGGCGGGGCTAAATCGCGCATCCCGGTAGCCCCGCCCCTTTATGACGAGATCAGCCTCACATCACTATAGCAGGCTGAGAGGGGGCGGGCATAAGGGAGGGGGAGAGCAGGCATGACGAACACAGCTCACAAGTGCCAGCACACACAGGGAGACGCCCTCATGTAAGTGTATACAATCATTATCTCATGTCTACTGCATGGTTCCCTTTACTATGCAGATTACCGCAACCGCGCCGCAACCGCGGCACAAGTGCGGCAGCTATGCGGCAAGTGCGGCAAGTGCGGCAGATGCGGTTTTTTTACCGCATCTGCCGCGAACGCGGGTAAGCCCGAGCCTGACTCGGGGTTAACGCTTCTGGTAGTGAATGTTAACCCCGAGTCAGGCTCGGGAATAACGCTAGGAAGGTTAAGTAACCAACATTTTTCATGTTAATATTCTTTATATAATATTATATATGTTTAATCTAATATATAAAGCTGAATGTGTGTGTGTATGTATGTGTGTATATGTATGTGTGTATATGTATGTATGTCCGGGATTGGCATCTACACCGTCGCAACTACAGCCACAAAATTTTGCACAGTCACACGTCTGGAATCCGGGAGTGTCATAGGCTATGTTGTGAGGCGAAATTTTAACCCCGCGCATTCCAATTCACCAAACAATTTTGCCCCTATATATATAATGGGGAAAAAGTGACAGTTACCAGTTGACAGTTGTGAATGAGAGGGGCTTAATGATAGCGCCAAAGACTAACCGCACATACCAGCATATAGTCACTAAGGTGGGGCCCCAACATGAGATATTCACCATGCACGGGGACATGTATACAAACACCACACGCACACAGAGTAACAGCAAGTGTATAGTCGCTAAGGTACAGCCCCAATATTGGATACTCACCACGCACCCGAACAAACACACACACCACAAAGAGACTCGCACAACACATAGACACACACCCCCACCCCCACGGGGACACTTGCACTCACCCCACATGGACACACACACCACACAGACCCCACCCACAGGGACACACACACATAGCCACCCTATAGGGACACATGCACTCACCCCACAGGGACACACACACCACAAAGAGACACACGCAACACATAGACACACATACCCCACACAGACACCCCCCCCCCCCACAGGGACACACACACACCCTATAGGGACACTTGCACTCACCCCACAGGGACACACACACACCACAAAGAGACACACACAACAGAAACAAACACCACACAGACCCCCCTCCCCCTCCACAGGGACATACACACCCTATAGAGACACATGCACTCACCCCACAGGGACACACACACACACCCCAGGGACACACACACCACACAGACAGGCACAGATGTGCACAAATCACCTCACACAACTCACCTCATACGTGTGCTATCTTTAATTTCCAAACATAAACATCTGATTAAAAACAGCCAATGTGCAACACATGTGCCATATAGGGAATTAAGGCAGATGTCAGTCACATAAGCTGTCTATTATGTGTATGTGTGAGGTAACATATACTGCCTGGCCAGGGGGAGGGTTTACTGTTGGCTGGAGATATATTAGGCTGCTGGGTTAATAAATAACTGATGTTGGCTATAACAAAATAGAATTTGAATATGTCATATTAATGACCTGTAATAAAATAGAAGCTGAGCTGTGATTGGTTGCTATAGGCAGCTATGTGGCTATATGGCACGTGTTGCACATTGGCTGTTTTTAATCAGATGTTTATGTTTGGAAATTAAAGATAGCACACGTATGAGGCGAGTTGTGTGAGGTGATTTGTGCACATCTGTGTCTGTCTGTGTGGTGTGTGTGTCCCTGGGGTATGTGTGTGTGTGTCACTGTGGGGTGAGTGCATGTGTCCCTATACGGTGTGTGTGTCCCTGTGGGGTTGGTCTGTGTGGTGTGTGTGTGTATCTGTGTGGTGTGTGTATCTGTGTGGTGTGTGTATCTGTGTGGTGTGTGTATCTCTGTGTGGTGTGTGTATCTCTGTGTGGTGTGTGTATCTCTGTGTGGTGTGTGTATCTCTGTGTGGTGTGTGTGTGTCCCTGTGGGGTGAGTGCATGTGTCCCTATAGGGTGTGTATGTGTGTGTGTCCATGTGGGGTGAGTGCATGTGTCGCTATAGGGTGGGTGTGTGTGTGTGTGTGTGTGTGTCTCTGTGTTGTGTGTGTCTCTTTGAGGTGTGTGTTTGTTCGGGTGCGTGGTGAGTATCCAATATTGGGGCTGCACCTTAGCGACTATACACTTGCTGTTACTCTTTGTGTGCGTGTGGTGTGTGTATACATGTCCCCGTGCATGGTGAATATCTCATGTTTGGGGCCCCACCTTAGTGACTATATGCTGGTATGTGCTGTTAGTCTTTGGAGCTATCATTAAGCCCCTCTCATTCACAACTGTCAACTGGTAACTGTCATTTTTTCCCCATTATATACATAGGGGCAAAATTGTTTGGTGAATTGGAATGCGCGGGGTTAAAATTTCGCCTCACAACATAGCCTATGACGCTCCCGGGTTCCAGACGTGTGACTGTGCAAAATTTTGTGGCTGTCGTTGCGACGGTGTAGATGCCAATCCCACAAATACACACACACACACACACACACACACACACACACACACATATACACACACACATATACACACACACACACACATACACACACACACACACATACATACATACATACATACATACATACATACATATACACACACATATACACACACATTCAGCTTTATATATATATACAGTTAGGGCCAGAAATATTTGGACAGTGACACAAGTTTTGTTATTTTAGCTGTTTACAAAAACTTGTTCAGAAATACAATTATATATATAATATGGGCTGAAAGTGCACACTCCCAGCTGCAATATGAGAGTTTCCACATCCAAATCGGAGAAAGGGTTTAGGAATCATAGCTCTGTAATGCATAGCCTCCTCTTTTTCTAAGGGACCAAAAGTAATTGGACAATGGACTCTAAGGGCTGCAATTAACTCTGAAGGCGTCTCCCTTGTTAACCTGTAATCAATTAAGTAGTTAAAAGGTCAGGGGTGGATTCCAGGTGTGTGGTTTTGCATTTGGAAGCTGTTGCTGTGACCAGACAACATGCGGTCAAAGGAACTCTCAATTGAGGTGAAGCAGAACATCCTGAGGCTGAAAAAATCCATCAGAGAGATAGCAGACATGCTTGGAGTAGCAAAATCAACAGTTGGGTACATTCTGAGAAAAAAGGAATTGACTGGTGAGCTTGGCAACTCTAAAAGGCCTGGGCGTCCACGGATGACAACAGTGGTGGATGATCGCTGCATACTTTATTTGGTGAAGAAGAACCCGTTCACAACATCAACTGAAGTCCAGAACACTCTCAGTGAAGTAGGTGTATCTGTTTCTAAGTCAACAGTAAAGAGAAGACTCCATGACAGTAAATACAAAGGGTTCACATCTAGATGCAAACCATTCATCAATTCCAAAAATAGACAGGCCAGAGTTAAATTTGCGGAAAAAGACCTCAAGAAGCCAGCTCAGTTCTGGAAAAGTATTCTATGGACAGATGAGACAAAGATCAACCTGTACCAGAATGATGGGAAGAAAAAAGTTTGGAGAAGAAAGGGAACGGCACATGATCCAAGGCACACCACATCCTCTGTAAAACATGGTGGAGGCAATGTGATGGCATGGGCATGCATGGCTTTCAATGGCACTGGGTCACTTGTGCTTATTGATGACATAACAGCAGACAAGAGTAGCCGGATGAATTCTGAAGTGTACCGGGATATACTTTCAGCTCAGATTCAGCCAAATGCTGCAAAGTTGATTGGACGGCGCTTCATAGTACAGATGGACAATGACCCCAAGCATACAGCCAAAGCTACCCAGGAGTTCATGAGTGCAAAAAAGTGGAACATTCTGCAATGGCCAAGTCAATCACCAGATCTTAACCCAATTGAGCATGCATTTCACTTGCTGAAATCCAGACTTAAGACGGAAAGAGCCACAAACAAGCAAGACCTGAAGGCTGCGGCTGTAAAGGCCTGGCAAAGCATTAAGAAGGAGGAAACCCAGCGTTTGGTGATGTCCATGGGTTCCAGACTTAAGGCAGTGATTGCCTCCAAAGGATTCGCAACAAAATATTGAAAATAAAAATATTTTGTTTGGGTTATGTTTATTTGTCCAATTACTTTTGACCTCCTAAAATGTGGAGTGTTTGTAAAGAAATGTGTACAATTCCTACATTTTCTATCAGATATTTTTGTTCAACCCTTCAAATTAAACGTTACAATCTGCACTTGAATTCTGTTGTAGAGGTTTCATTTCAAATCCAATGTGGTGGCATGCAGAGCCCAACTCGCGAAAATTGTGTCACTGTCCAAATATTTCTGGCCCTAACTATATATATATATATATATATATATATATATATATATATATATATATATATATATATATATATACATATACACACCGTATATACTCGCGTATGAGCCGACCCGTGTATAAGCCGACCCCCCTATTTTTGCCCCCAAAAACTGGGAAAACTTATTGACTCGCGTATAAGCCGAGCATGGACTCCAGCACAGGTATACAACCCCCAGCAGTGAGGTATACAGCAGCCTCCCCAGTGGTAGTATACAGCAGCAGCCCCAGTGGTATATACAGCAGCATCCCCAGTGGTAGTATACAGCAGCCCCAGAGGTATATGCAGCCCCCGAAGTATATACAGCCACATATGCAGCCCCAGGAGGTATATGCAGCCCCATATGCCCCAAGGTATTACAGCCATATGCAGCCCCAGAGGTATATACAGCCCCATATGCAGCCCCAGGAGGTATATGCAGCCCCAGGAGATATATGCAGCCCCCCCCCCATCTATATACAGGCATCCCCCCCGCCGCAATCCTGTAAAGGAAGAGATTAGTATACTTATCCCTCCGCTGTCCCGCCGCCCATCACGCTCCTCCATCTTCATCCAGCGTCTTCCGTCTTCTTTCAGCTTCCTCCTCTGTCGCGCCGGCAATGACGTCATTGCCTGCGACCATCGGAGGAACCCGGAAGAAGACGGGAAGACGTTGGATGAAGATGGAGGAGCGGCGGCGGGACAGCGGCAGCGGGACAGCGGAGGGATAAATATACTAATCTCTTCCTTTACAGGATTGCGGTGGGGGGGGGGCCTGTATATAGATCGGGGCACTGTATACTGTATACATTGTATACAGTATACAGTGACTCGCGTATAAGCCGAGGGGGTAACTTTTAAGCCCAATTTTTGGGCTGAAAAACTCGGCTTGTAACGCGAGTATATACGGTGTGTGTGTGATGTGTGTGTGTGTGTATGTATGTATGTTTTATATTTATATATGTGTTATTATGTTATATATATATATTTATCACTTTTAAATGAGTTTAACAATGCAGATGACACCAAGCCTTAGGTTTATTCTTTTGCCATGGTCTACAAAGCAATGTTAGGTTATATGTAGTTTTCAACAATATAATTTTAACATTTAAGAGGCGCCTCCGTGTTTAGGTGATCCTCATAGATCTGTATATCTGTATTTTTGAAAACTCTTTTCAATAAAAAAACAATTGTTCAAAAAAAAAGTATAACTTTATTCTTTAACCCCTTGACACTGTATAACAGATGTACAGTATATGTCATGATCGAGTCATGGTATTTTGAGTGGGGTCCATAGCGGAACCCACTGTACATAGGGCAGATGCCAACTGTTTACACAGATGATTTCTTCCTATTAAAGCATTTATCGTGCAGATAAAAAATAAAAAATACAGAAGATTGAATCTCCCTCCTTTTCCTCATTTAAAAATAACCAAATGTAAAAATTAAAATCATCCATATTTGATGCTTGTGAGTTTGTAGAAAATGTAGAAGTTTGTAGAAATGTTAATAAAATTATTAACACCTAGGGTAAATTGTGTAAAGAAAAACAAGTTGAAAAGCCAGAATTAATGTTTTTTTGTTTTTTTTGTCGCCACGTCTCCACCAGAAATGTGATGAAAATTGATCAAATCTTATTCATGGAATGGAAATGCTGGCATGCTATGTAAAAGATATGTTCACACAACTCCTTTGAGGGAAAAATACATTTATAAGGTTTGGAAAATCTCAAAACAAACTAGAATTTTAGTTTTACAAAGTTCAGAAAAAATACTAAAAAAACTATACAGTTTAATATTGTCGTAAACACACTGGTTCAAACACATCATGTTGCCAGATCATATTTTCATAAACCCTGTATAAATTGAAACCCAAAAAATCTAAAAGCGTAATTGTTGTTTTTTTTTATTTCTTTTTTCTACACCATTTTTCCGCAAACTTAATTTTTTTTACCATTTTCCATGATGAATAAGGCCTTTCAAAACCTCAACTTCTAAAAAAAGTTATTGCTCTTTAATACAAGTGAGGGACAAATAAAAATATGAAAATTGGCTGCATCCTTAAAAACGTTTTTACTACTGGGACAATCCCTTCTGAATCCACATGTCTCCACTAGCTAACATAAGAAAAGACTGCGCTCACCTCCCGTGCTGATACAGTTCCAGCAATGTGTTGGTGCTCAGGTTCCTGGGGCTCACTTGACATTGTGACCTCATGCGAGCCCACGTCAAACTCAGCCTCTCTGTTCCTGCCATTCTGACAAATGCGCTAATAAACAGGAAGTGAAAGTGCTGATGCCGCTCACTGTCTACTTAATGATCTTATGTCCGAAGGCAATGACTGGATGTGGGGCTCACGTGATGTCAGTGTCATTGCGCCCTGGGACCAACAATGCTGGAACCACATCAGCATTGGAGGGTGAGTACAGGCTTTTTTATTTTACCTGGGGGAAACATGTGGAAACAGAAGGGGTTGTACTAGTTGTGGACAACCCCTTTAAGAGGTTAATTCAAGTGCTTGAATTAATTTTTTTTTCACATTTAAATTCTTATTAAAGTTTGCAGTTTAAACCAAGCATACAGTATGACGCCAACAGCAGGCGTGTAAAACTTGGTAACATCATACAGTTTACAAAAATACACATTCAGTACAAATTTTTGGGACAAGGGGAGGTGGCGGGGAGGGAAACAGGGGAGGAAGCGTTAATTAATTTTTGGTCATATTCTAGTCTAAACTCATGTAATCAGAATAGTACATCTAGAGATGTACAAAAGTAAAACCTTTACTGTACAATAAAACACGAAGCATTGGTGGCACAGCACGTCACTGTGCTCCTGCAATGTGTTAGGCTCAGCGTGATAATGATGAAGCTTTTGTCACCTGTGTATGAATATGGATGCTTTTTTTATTTAGTGTCTAGTCACCACACTTAATGGGGTTATGACATCAAAGAATGGATAGAAATAATAATTGGTGGTGCCTCTGAGCAGAACATCTCTCTGCAGCTACTTGCTCTTTCTCCCACTCGGCGCTTCTATAGGCAGCACATAACCTGATCCCTCACTGAAATGAACATCATTTTAGTGTGTGTGTTAATAAAAATGTTGTCAGCATTTCAAAGTGAATAATGATTTTTAGAACGGGGGAAGACAAATTGCTGATAAGTATACAAAGGTACTTTTATCTTAAAATTATATTTTACAAACTTTATTCTACTTGTTTGTACTGATGACTTATAACCTTTGTTACTCAGTCTGCCTTTTTTTCTAGCTCAGCCATCGATATCATGATAGAAAATGGGGACAGATTCAGAAATGGATGGTAGGATGATGGTACCAGTTTGGCATGTTTCTTTGTGACATAACTGGTTGGATTGGAGTGAGTTACTAACAAATTGTTCCTTAGTATCTTGAATTCTGTTTAGATTATCACTTTGTAAAAATACCAATGTCAACTGCAGCTAATCAGATGAGTGATGTTGCTTGTTTGACCTCTGATTGGCTGAAAACCAGTGCATGACAAGTGTTAGCGCCCCCTCTCTGCTAGGAATTGCCAACACTTGTCTCCTATTAGCGTCTTTTTCTGCAGCACAGTATACATCAACAATTTATAACAGAAATCCTAGTATAGCAGTCAGCCCGTAGACCTGATTTAATCATTGAGTGTTAGGCAATGTTTATTTTGTTATGGGGAAATGAGTAGTGAGGGTGAGAAATAGTCATGTGTTAAAAACATACCAGTGACACTATAATGTCGTCTTCTGACTTAGTCCTTTTGATTTCCAACCTTCATTCCCAGTACAAAGCTAATGTCAAATAGGTCTGTGATAAAGGAGAAGGACACTGATTTGTGTGTAGCTAGGAGGCAACTTTCTACAGCAGCCCCTGTGCTCGGCTAAACACTAAATGGATTCCTAAAACAATTATGAAAAAACAGGTATATAACAATATTTACCTATCACTCTGGAAGGACTTTAGTAAATGCCAAACTAAAAGTCAATAGAGAAAAGGGTCACAACCCGCTGATTCTCCGTTTGCTTGGCCACAGTGTCTGATGAGGGTGATACTTAGGTGGGCATGGTATAGACTAGGGATCTCAAACTCCAGGCCTCAAGAGCTGCCAACACTGCATGTTTCCAGGATTTCCTTAGTATTGCATAGGTGATCATATAATCACCTGCACAGGTGATGATTCCAACTCCAGTGCAATACTAAGGAGCCTTCAGTGTTGGCGTCCCTTGAGGCCCAGAGTTTGAGATGTCTGTCACTGATGATGATACTGGCTCTTGTAAATCATGTTACATGTCCACAGGGGCCTGATAACATGCTAAAGTGGGCCAACAAGTCTGGAGAAACTAACTTCCCCTCGGCTCTGGGTTCATTTGCATCTCATAAATGAACTACAAAAATACTTTTTCTAAAGATCTGGTTATGTGACCAATTTCATAAAAGGACATATCCACATATTCGGTTATGCAGCATATATAAGAAGCACAGTGGTCAGGAGATGTCTACAAATGCTATCCTCTGCGCTTGTACTGTACCTGCAGCATCGAAAACGCTGCTAATCCTGATCGTGGGCCTTCGCCCGTAAAGTGAGAAGTGCTCTTGTAGCTGTGTTGTGAGAGTTTTCTGCCTTAGTTCCAAGGTTGTTTTAACACCATATGTCTCAAAATAGGTTAGCAATTCTGCAGAAAGCTTCGTGGAGGTTCACTTTTATTTATTACTAGCTGTACTACCTGGCTACACCCGGGTTAATAAAAAACTGCTGTTAGCTATACCAAAATAGAATTTGAATATGTCCTATTAATGGCCTGTAGGAAAATAGAAGCTGAGCTGTGATTGGTTGCTATAGGCAGCCTAATAATTCTCCAGCCAACAGTAAACCCTCCCACCGGCCGGGCAGTATATATTGCCTCACACATACACATAATCGACAGCTCATGTGACTGACATCTGCCTTAATTCCCTATATGGCACATGTGTTGCACATTGGCTGTTTTATAAGAGATGTTTATTTTGGAAATTAAAGATACCAGATGTATGAGGCGAGTTGTGCGAGGCGATTTGTGCACATCTGTGTCTGTCTGTGTGGTGTGTGCGTGTCCCTGGGGTATGTGTGTTCCCAGTGGTGTGCGTGTGTCCCTGTGGGGGTGTCCCTGTGGTGTGTGTCCTTGTGGGCGGAGGGGTGTCTCTGTGGCGTGTGTCCATCCCTATGGGGTCTGTGTGATCCTGTGGGGGTGTGTGTGTGTCTGTGTCCCTGTGGGGTGTGTATGTGTGTATGTCCCTGTGGTGTGTGTGTCCCTGTGGGGTGAGTACATATGTCCCTATAGGGTGTGTATGTGTGTGGTGTGTCCTGTGAGGGGGGGTGTCTGTGTTGTGTGTGTCTCTGTGTGGTGTGTGTCTCTTTGTGGTGTGTGTGTTTGGGTGCATGGTGAGTATCCAATGTTGGGGCTCCACTTTAGCTGTTACTCTGTGTGCATGTGGTGTGTATACATGACCCCGTGCGTGGTGAATATTCCATGTCTGTCCCCCACCTTAGTGACTATATGCTGTTAGTCTTTGGTGCTGTCATTAAGCCCCTCTCATTCACAACTGTCAACTGGTAACTGTCACTTTCTCTCCATTATGTAGATGGGGCCAAAATTGTTTGATGAATTGGAACGCGCAGGGTTAAAATTTCGCCTTGCAACATAGCCTATGACGCTCTCGGGGTCCAGACGTGTGACTGTGTAAAATTTTGTGGCTGTAGTTGCGACGGTGTAGATGCCAATCCCGGATATACATATATACATACATACATACATACATATACACACACACACACACACACACACACCTTTATATATTAGATTTGGTACATTTGTTTCTCTTGTAGTTTTGCTGCTTATTACTCAGATTTATTTTTTTGAAGGATAATACCAGAGTATTTTAGGACGATTATGCGGCGAGGTTAGTGTATGTGTGGTGAAATGTGTGCTGAGGGTGGTATGTGTTCAAGCACGTGGTAGTGTGTGGCGCATTTTGTGTGTGTGTTCATATCCTCGTGTGTGGTGAGTATCCTATGTCGGGGCCCCACCTTAGCAACTGTACGGTATATACTCTTTGGCGCCATCGCTCTCATTCTTTAAGTCCCCCTTGTTCACATCTGGCCGCTGTCAATTTGCCTCCAACACTTTTCCTTTCACTTTTCCCCCATTATGTAGTTAAAGGCAAAATTGTTTGGTGAACTGGAATGTGCAGGATTAAAATTTCGCCTCACAAAATAGCCTATGACGCTCTCTGGGTCCAGATGTGTGACTGTGCAAAATTTTGTGGCTGTAGTTGCGACGGTGTAGATGCCAATCCCGGACATACATACACACACATACACACATTCAGCTTTATATATTAAATTCTTTTACCTTTCCTTTTTCTTTTGATCTGTTATATAACTCATATTAAAAGACGCTACAGTAGAAATACTGCTTAAATACTGATTAATCTTATATTTAATACAACCAAAAAAAAAACTCAACCCTCCATCAGGCGCACCTATGACACTCCCAGGTAAAGGCACAGTGCGCCTGACAGGTTATAAAAGCATTTATAGTATGAAATTATCTGAATTCAGGGCTCTAAAAGTAACCAGTGACCTTCATATGGATGTATTAATCAGATGCCCCCAAAAAAATTTCATAACCAAAAATATATTAAAACAAAACTACCACATTTCTCAACTACCACTAAATAGCCTCCAATTTTCATGAGCTAATTATTACTAAACATTTAGGAATTATAAGAAAGAAAACTTAATGGCAATGCACTCAGATGCTAATTTCTATTCTCTCAGATTCAGAGATAACATATTCAGCTAATTAAACAATTATGATGAATAAAAAGAGAATACGAACTTTCAAATGTGAGCCGAGTTCAGGTGCAGTGAGCCTGACAAGCCACAAAGGCCAGACCTGCTTACCACAAGGTCAGCTGTAACATTGTGAGATCAGGTTTCCGATAGCATGTAAAGACTGTTAATATCTGGGAGGGTGGAGATTTTCTGATAATTTGGAGAGGCGAGAGAAACAAAACTAGTTGAGCTGTGCCTGTATATATTTCATATAAAACAACCAGGAGTCAGGCCACAATTGAAAAGCAAAGTGCACTTTATTAAAAATAGCAGCGCCTGCTGCATTTAAAAAGTGATGCAACACTGCACACACATATAGGTGACCACATGAATATATGTAATTAACAAGCCAAGTTCAGACATGACCTAACAGCCAATATAGTACAAGTGATTTGCCCCAAAGTGGGTGCACAGCAAATACATAGATCACAGAGTACACATAGACAACTCAATTCATGGGTCAAAGTATTACCTATTGGTGGCAGTGGCCCCCTGACGCGTTTCGCCAAGCTTGACCCCCCTCGGAAGAAGCTTGGCGAAACGCGTCAGGGGGCCACTGCCACCAATAGGTAATACTTTGACCCATGAATTGAGTTGTCTATGTGTACTCTGTGATCTATGTATTTGCTGTGCACCCACTTTGGGGCAAATCACTTGTACTATATTGGCTGTTAGGTCATGTCTGAACTTGGCTTGTTAATTACATATATTCATGTGGTCACCTATATGTGTGTGCAGTGTTGCATCACTTTTTAAATGCAGCAGGCGCTGCTATTTTTAATAAAGTGCACTTTGCTTTTCAATTGTGGCCTGACTCCTGGTTGTTTTATATGAAATATATGTTGGTTTTGGAGGGCCTTATACATTGTAAAGGGTTTTCTGAGTCTTTTGAGCTGTGCCTGTCAGATCAGCTGCACCCGATGTAGGGTTAAGCTAATAAAAGTATAGCCTTATATAAAAAGTGTTACAATAGTTTCTTTGTAAGTCACATTGATTATTTAGTCTACAGAACTCCATAGATGCTTTGATTTATAGGACTTCATAAAGAAATAAGCATGTGCAAGGCATCTTGCAGAAACGACAAACTTGTTGAAACGTGAGATTTAAGATTTATGCACTAGCTAAATACAAGTTACATGTGTAATGAGAACTACTGGGGATATTAACATGTAGAGAATCCTGCTCCGTTACATTCTTTACCTTATGGTTGAGTGCTGGGAATATACGGTAGGTTGTGTTCCTGCGATCAATACACTTTCTGAAACAATCACTGGTGACGGTAAGTAGAATTGAGTGTTAGCTTCAAGAGTTTTGTACAAAACATTTTTTAATTCTCTTAATGCATAAACATGAAAATTAAAGCAACTTTGCAATAAGTATTGATTTTTTTTTTTGATACATCGTTGCTGGCTTTCATATCCTATCCACCTATTGCAACTGTATAAATGAACGCTGTAGGAAGATCTATATTGTGAGAGCCTAGATAGATCCACAAAGGTCTTCTCCGCCGTTATCTTGACAGTATCAAGCCATCAAGTTGATGGTCTTCCTCTTTGCCTTGTTCCTTTTATTCTTCCGAACATTATGTGCTTCTCCGTAGACTTGTGACTCCATGATAAGACAACAAATTTTGTAGTCTGATCCTACAAGCATATTCTCGATCTGTCCCTCAACCTTTGTGAACCTATTAAAATAGCAGTACTGCACAAAAATTATAGGCAGGTGTGGAAAAATGCTGCAAAGTTGGAATGATTTCAGAAAGTACAAATATTAAGTTTAAATTATTCAGTTACACAGCTCAACTTCACTCATTTCTAGGTACTTCTTCAAAAGATTTTGTAACCCACACAGTTTTAAAGGGAACCTGTCAGCTTTTTTTTTTACCCACATTGCTATCACTACCTGTTCCTGCACCTTGCTAGCACACCCCTAATCATCCCTCTCTAAGTTAAAACTGCAATATAATGTTTGAGAAGTAACTATTTATTAACATACATTTTTCCTATGGTAATAAGACATCATGGCCACATCTCTAGACTGAAATGGGCGGTCTCTAGGTCTCCATTTCTCCATTCCCCCCCCCCCCCCACACTTTTATCAGGCCCCTCTGTGCGTCGTCATTCCTTCTCCTGCGCGCCCCCTATTTCAAAATTCCTGCCTCCTCCTCAGATGATGACGTGGAGCCTGAGATCATTTCCGATCCAGTGCATTGTGGGGGCTTATCAGGTACTCAACCCGGATTCAATATGCGCACTGCGCATGCACTGGAGCCGGGCTGCACATTCCATACACACGCACACAATGCGAAGGACTAGAAATGACGATCAGCTGCGTGTCAATGTATGAGGAGGATGCCAGAATTTTGAATAAGTAGGCGCGCAGGAGAAGGAATGATGACGCCCAGTGGGGCGTGATAACAGCAGGGAGGGGGGAAAATGGAGACCCAGAGACCGCCTATATCAGCTTATACACGTAGACTGGAGTCCTCATTACCACAGGAAAATATAAGTTAGGGCTGCCTTTCACATCAGCGTTTTACTGATCGCGGCAGTTACGGTGAAAAAAAAGCACGCACGACTACGATGGCCGCAGTTAAATGCAATATAATGCAAAGAAATGATAAGCTGCTTTCACATAGCGTTTACGCTGATCGCGGCAGTTGCGGTGAAAACCACTGTGCGATTACCGCAGCTGCACTGCGTTTATTGCGCAAGCCTACAATGTAGGGGGCTTGCGGCAGGTGCGGCAAGTGTGGTATTTGCACTTGCGGCAGGTGCGGCCGCGAAAAAAAACACGGCATACCGCGGTTTTTTTCGCGGCCGCACCTGCCACAAGTGCCGAAAACGCACTTGCGACTGCCGCACACTACCGCAAGCCCCTAGACCTTGTATGGGCTTGCCGCAACGTGACCGCAAGTGCAGTGCGGTAATCACAGCAGTTGCGGTTTTTTCACAGCAACTGCCGCGAATCAGCGAAAACGCTGATGTGAAAGCAGCCTTAATCATTTTCTAAGCATTATATGCATTTTAGCTCAGACAGGGATGTGGTGTTAGGGATGTGCTAGCAAGTTGCAGGGACAGGCAGTGATAGGTTAGATTGGCTAAAATGAACTGGCAGGTTCCCTTTAACACAGCTGTTGTATTTCAAACTACATTGTGGGCCGTTGATGTGGATACACATAAAATAGGAATGGTTGGTGATATCAACTTCCTGTTTGTGGCACATTAGTATATGGGAGTGGGAAAACTTTTTCAGATGGGTGGTGACCATGGTGGCCATTTTGAAGTCAGCCATTTTGGATCCAACTTTATTTTTTACAATGGGAAGAGGCTCATGTGACACATCAACCGTATTGAGAATTTCATAAGAAAAACAATGGTGTGCTTGGTTTTAACGTAACTTTATTCTTTCATGAGTTATTTGCATGTTTCTCTTTGTTTACAGCCATTGACATGTCGCAGAGGTTAACACGTGAGGAGCGGATATAAATTGTGTTGTCTGGTGAACGCAGTACCTGCGTGATTGCAGCAAATTTCAATGCAAGACATCCTACGAGACCACCCATCTCCCATGCTACAGTTAGGGTGCTTTCACATCTGCGTTTTTCGTAATTCGCGGCAGATGCGGTGAAAAAACCGCATCTGCCGCGTTACCGCATACCGTTCCACTTGCGGCGCGGTTGCTGTTTTTTCTATGCAAAGTATAGCATACTTGCGGCAGGTGCGGCAAGTGCGGTTTTGCACTTGCGGCAGGTGCGGCCGCGAAAAAACGCGGCTTACTGCGGTTTTTTCGCAGGCCGCACCTGCCGCAAGTAGCAAAACCGCACTTGCCGCACCTGCCGCAGTATGCCTATACTTTGCATAGAAAAAACCGCAACCGCAGCCGCAAGTGGAACGGTTATGCGGTAAACGCGGCAGATGCGGTTTTTCACCGCATCTGCCGCGAATTACGAAGAACGCAGATGTGAAAGCACCCTTAGCAAACTGCTGTTGGATTTGCCAAAATGTGGATGCAAGAAAACTGTCACTAATGAAGAAACATCAGTGGCTGTGCTAGCTTCATTCAGCAAGAGCCCACACTGTAGCACATCCCTTCGGCGGATATTCTTACAAATGGCACCCTTACAAAATTCAGCTGCTGCAGCATCTCAACGAGGATGACCCATATCAGCGCTCTGAATTTGCAGAATGGGCAAAACAAAAATTGGAACAGGACCCTCAGTTTACACAAATATTATGTTCAGTGATGAGGCAAAGTTTTTTGTGATTAACAAACAAAACCACCGCTATTGGTCTGACACTAACCCACAGCGGATAGATCCCTCCAAGACTGTTGGAATACATAAATTGATGGTATGGTGTGGTATATGGGGTATAAAGATAGTTGGGCCATTTTTCATCCATGGAAACCTCAATGCCACCGGATATCTGAAAATGCAACATGATGATGTGTTGCCCTCTTTATGCACTGAAGATGACACGTTCCCTTAGTTTTTCCAACAAGATGGAGCAAAACCACATTTTGGGTGTCAGGTCCGAGCGTTCCTATGTGATCAGTTTCATGGAAAGTGGATTGGTCATCGTGGGCCAGTTGAATGGCCACCAAGGTCTCCCAATCTGACCCCCTTAAACTTTTATCTTTGGGGTCATCTGAAGGCAATTGTCTATGCTGTGAAGATACGAGATGTGCAGAATCTGAAACAACACATACTGGAAACCTGTGCTAGCATTTCTTCTGTGGTGTTGCTATCAGTGTGTCAAGAGTGGGAGAAGAGGGTTGCATTGACAATCCAACACAATGGGCAGCACTTTGAACACATTCTATAAGTGGTCATAAACGTGTAAATAACTCATGAAAGAATAAAGTTACGTTAAAACCAAGCACACCATTGTTTTTCTTATGAAATTCGCAATACGTTTGATGTGTCACATGACCCTCTTCCCATTGAAAAAAATAAAGTTGGATCCATAATGGTCGACTTAAAAATGGCCACTATGGTCACCATCCATCTGGAAATTTTCCCCCCTCCCATGTACTAATGTGCCACAAATAGGAAGTTGATATCACCAACCATTCCCATTTTATTTAGGTGCATCCATATAACTGGCTCACCCTGTATTTGAAAATGCTGATCATTATCACCTGTTTGGTAGAATTAGACTCAGACACCTGAATATAATATTTCAAAATACCTGACTGCGTCCATGTGTACCTAGAAGAATTGAGGCTATTTTTGAGGTTGCACCAAATTGATTTTTATTTTTTATTCCATTCAGTGCTTTCTGTTTATTGATAAAATATCACTTCTGTTTTTAAATGCTTTACTGTTGAGCATTTTTTCCATGGCTGCTTAAAATGTTTGCACAGTACAATTGGTTGACGCAGGGGCCGTGCGCTGGCGACACTGTATAATTTTTCTCATAAGCCTATTTAAAAACAGATGTGTGAATGAGGCCTAAAACTGCCCATTCTCTTTAACTGGTTAAGGTTCTCATTCTTGTGTAGACTAATGTCGGCCAGACCCGCTGATATCAGTGTGCTCAACAGTCTAAGGCCCCTTCAACATCAGCATTTTTCGCTGATTGCGACAGATCCGGCAGATTTACCACATCTGCCACATAACGGCCGCACTTGCGGCACACTTGCGGCAAGCCCCATGCATTGTGTATGGGGCTCGTGGCAAATGCAGTATTGCCGCGATTCGGCAGTTGCGACCTTGGAAAAAAACACGGTTAGCTGCGGTTATTTTGTGCAGCTGCAACTGCTGCAAGTGTCGGATTGCGGCAATACTGCACTTGCCGCAAGCCCCATAGACAATGCATGGAGCTTGCTGCAAGTGTATCGTAAGTGCTGCCGTCATGCACCAGAAGCGGTAAATCTGCCGGATCTGCCGCAATCGGCAAAAAATACAGATCTGAAAGGGGCCTAATGCTACTTTCACACATCCATATGGGTGCCTTTACACGTCGCAACATTGCATGCAATTTCACTTGCAATTTACTGGTTGTGGTGAAATCATGGACACATTGTTACATTTTGTTGCTGTGTATAAATGTAACAATCTGTCCATGGTTTCACTGCAACCAGTAAGTTGCAAGTGAAATTGCATGCAATGTTGCGACGTGTAAAGGTACCCTATGAGTTTTACATTTCAAGAGAAACAGACTGATGTTTTTCTCACCTCTTTTGTTTTTCATTTATTGAAGATGTGCTCATTCCAAGCCAAATCAAAACCCTTGGAACTTAGGTTACATTTTTATTCAACTTTTATCACCAAGCAAGAGATCCGTAAGACACAGATGCAGAACAGAAGCCTTTCGATTTGCACCCATTTCTCATGGATCCCTACAGCCTTATTTTGTCCTAATCTAATCAGATCAGAATAAGGCTGCGTTCACACATTGCACATTTTTTAGCATTTTTTTTTTTGTGCGTGCTTTTCAAAAATGCGCAATGTGCCTTGTGTCTGCTGGCAAAGTGAATGGGAAATTCGCTTTGCCATACAGACACAGCGTAAAAATACGCAGCGCTTTTATAGGAGAAAGCGCTGTCATGAAAAGAATTGACATGTCCATTCTTTGCACAGCTTTCTCCCATATTGTGCCCATTATTCATGCTGGAATTACGCATCGCCGTTCAGACAATGCGTAATTTGAGCGGGAATACGCCGGCGCTGATGTCACAGAGGGGAGGAAGACTCCTGTTCCTCCTCCCCTCTGACACATCTGTCACAGCCCTATTTGATTTCACAGTGCATTATACACTGCAAAATCAAATGTAAAGAATGCCAAATGTATTAAAAATAATAAAGAATTTTATACTTACTCGTTGCCGCGTGTTCGGGAGCTGGGAGATCTTCAGCAGGCATCGACCTGCAAGGGCCTGTGAATTCTGATTGGCCTGCTCGCGGTCATGTGATATGTGACGTCCTATGACGTACATATCACATTACCGCGAGCGGCCAATCACAGCGCCCGATGACATCACGCAATGTCCTTGCAGGTCCATGCCTGCTGCTCCCGGCTGCGGAACACGAAGCGGAGGGCAAGTATAAAAATCTCTATTATTTTTAATACATTTGACATTTTTTTACATTTGATTATGCAGTGTATAATACACTGCGAAATCAAATGAGGCTGTGACAGAGGGGAGGAGGAACAGGATTCTTACTCCCCTCTGTGACATCACTAAAAACATGCGGAGTGTAAATGCACCACGTTTTTTTACGGGACTTTTTTGCGCCCGCGCAAAAAAAAGCACTATGTGTGAACATAGCCTAAAGGCCACGTCACACGTAACTATATCGTTGCCGATATCGTTCAAAAGTCACGTGTTCTGTGACGCTTGAACGATGTCGAAACGACATCGTTGCGTGTGACACTACAAACGAACGATCAGTCGGCTGATCGTTCATCGTTTGATTTGAAGACAGGACTTCAAATCTATCGTTGGTCGCCCGGTGGACACGCAGCATCGCTGCATGGGAAACCGGGAGACGACCGATAAGCCAGCTCCCAGCGCCTCTCTGCAAGCGCTGGGAGCTGGTATCCAAGGTAAACTGCGGGTAACTAGGCAGCGCGCGCTGCCTAGATACCCGATGTATACCTGGGTTACCAGCCTTCTCCGCTCACCGGCTGGTATCCAAGGTACCCAGCAGGTAACTAGGGACCCTAGTTACCCGCTGTGTACCTTGGATATCAGCCGGTGAGCAAAGAAGGCTGGTAACCCAGGTATACATCGGCTATCTAGGCAGCGCGCGCTGCCAAGTTACCCGCAGTTTACCTTGGAGACCAGCCTGCTCCCACTTACCGCAGCCTGGCAGCGGGAGCCAGACATCGTGGAAACGATATTTACGATTGTTTCCATGATGTCTCTGGTCCATTGATAGCTGGTGAGTCTGCCTGTGTGACCGCTCACCAGCGATCTGAACGATATTGTTAGCGATCGCGAGTGCATGTGATCGCTAACAATATTGTTCACTAAATTGATGCTTATGATGGCACCTAAAGACCTCCTCTGAGTCGCATAGATCTGTAATTTAGCATATATGCGAATACATCCATTTTACTCTTTGGGTCCAAGAAAAAAAAAAAAATAGAACATCTCACAGATATGTCAGATGTATGTATGAATGTAGCCTTAAGGCCAAGTCACACGTATCAACACGTTGTGCGCTGGATCGCTGGCGCCTTACCAAATGGAAAATCGTTTACGAGATCTGTGCTTGTGACACCGCACAAGCGATATCGCAAAATTGTTCTAACGATCTCAATCACATCACTTTGCAGGCGATATCGTGATCGATATTGAAGCATGTGATGTTTCCTTTAAGCTATGTTCCCACGATAAGGATTTGGTGAATTATGATGCTGCTGATTTTTTTCAACATCTGCAGCAATTAACCAAATTCGGTTTCTTGCTATTTTACATTTCATTCTTTAGTACTTTTTTTTTTTTTTTTCTTTTGTTTTTATCATGTTAATTCAGTTGCAGTTTTGTCTGTTTGGTATGTCAAGTATCAAATAAAACTTTACTGATTATGTTATGTGCAGATTACTTATTCTTTTATTGCAGAAATGCACTGCTAACACCTATGTGTTTGCGGATATTCTTCATCTCCTTCAAGTCTATTGTGTAATATATCAATTAAACACATTTATCACAAGAGAAATTTACAAGTAGATCTCCGTCGCACCGCTGCTCAGCTTGTGCAGTGTAAAAAGAAATAACAATGGGCCAGGAGTTTAATATACTGTAAATCCCATCCACACTTCTTGTTAATGAAAGTACAAAGTGGAAAAATCCACCCAATTCTCATCATGGGAACGTAGCTTAATGTGTATGCGTGTCCCTGACAGATGACTGTCAGGGGAGATTAGGATCTGGCATGTCAGATTTTGACTGCAGATGCTTTTATTTTGTAAAGAGTAATTTATACTGCAAGCTAATTATTAATGATTTGTTAAAAAAATGCTAATTTCATGATTATTTTGCTATATAAAAAAGTTGCCAATCACCTAATGAATGAGTAATATGCTCAGTTATCAGTTGAAATTATCTTTTGTGCAGCACAAAAGTTCATCGTCCTTTGCAACATCATTATGTGTTACCAGGACTGAGCAAGCTAGTATAGATCACACAGTATGTATCGATTGTTCTGGTCTGCTGTATAAACATCCAATTGCATGCCTATACTTTTGGTTTTCAACCAGGCAAAATTAGACAGCTGGGGGTAGGAGGCAGCCCATACCTACCTACTGTACCTGACTGGTATACAAAAATACTGTGAAGGCCACGTCTTTTTTTTTTTTTTTTATACACCGGTACATCAGGCCAGGTACTGGCTGCCACCCGGCTCCAGCTGCCTAGTTTTACCTGGCTGGTAATTAAAAATACATTTTCTTTTAATTATTTTTTTTTACATTAAAAAACAAAAACAATGTGGGGCTTTGCAAGCTGCCCCATACTTCCAGCTGCCTTGTTTTACCTGGCTGCAAACCGAAAATATAGGGAAGTTTTTTTTTTTTTTTTGTTTTTTTTTTTAATTATTTCATGAGATAATAAAAAAAAAAAGATACAAGACAGAGGAGGAGCGCTCCCATAGGGAGAACCTGATATACAGTTGTTTCAGGGACAATTATAGTTGGCAGGGTCGTCTCTCACCTTGCAAGGTTGTGCCGCCTCCGCACAACCTCAGTGTCAGCTTGTTTAATGGGCCTTCCGAGCTGCAGGAATCGTTGGACACAGTGTTCTGTCCAGTCACGTGGTGTTGGTGGTCATATGATCACTGACATCACCGCAGGTCCTCAACTCCTCAGTTACCACTCCAATACCTTTACTGTTGTGACCCGCAGCTCCAGTAATCCACACAAAGGTGGGATAGATTCAAGTACAAATTACAATTACTTTAAAGTAATTGTAATTTGTACTTGAATAAAAAAAAAAAGACTTTGGCATTGCTGTATTTTTGGTTTTCAGTGTGGTACAACTAGGCAGCTAATAAAAGAGTTAATGCCAGCTGGTTTTGCCAGCAGGCTCTAAGCCTGAGATTCCTTACGTTGGGCCAATGTTAGAGCCGACCATTAGGAACCTATAAGTAAATATTAAATCATACACAACACACAGAGTAAAATCATTTTATTAGAACAAAAAACACACCAACTGCAGCCAAAAACAAGTCCAACACAGCACTTATGCACGATGCAGTCAGACCCCAATAAATAAAGCAAACACAGTTGCACAAAACCGATGAAATCACCATCAACCAAGCACTGCACCATATGTATCAATGTAAATGCTGTTTTATGTATGCAAACCTTAACCTATGCATAGCAAAAAACCTCCCCCATGTCTTGGTTGGTTGATGGTGATTTCATCGGTTTTGTGCACCTGTGTTTGCCTTATTTATTGGGGTCTGACTGCATCCTGCGTACGTGATGTGTTGGATTTATTTTTGGCTGCAGTTGGTGAGTTTTACTGATGCTTCCATTTTTTGAGTAGTTGTTTGAACAAAAAACACAAACGCATATCTCAACTCCATCTTTACTACTCCCACATACACCTCCATAGTCCTCTGCAACGTCTTTTCATGGCGGTACCGGAAACTGTACTCAAGTGACTCCACTCACAGCGCAAACTGGAAATCATTCAAAGCTGTAGCTGAACTCAAATGATCTTTACTGCGTCACCCGGCTCACAGCGCAAGCTGAAAACTCAAATGTTTTGTCCTTCATTTACGATCCTGACATGGTACGCGGCGCCCTGTTGCCGGCTTCAAATCATGCGCGCACTGCACATTCTGAAGCTGGCAAGTACACCCAATAGTCGACCACGATGTGCAGGACCGGAAATAGATGCACTAGGGACGGGGATAGAGAATAAAACAGTGCTTGGAAATTAGATAATCATGCCAACCGGGGCATGATACCCATGGAAAAAAGGCAGGCATGGACACTGAAAGAATGCCCATTTTTAGACTAGTCTTTTAGTAATTTACATGCAACAATGTAGGTTTATAAAAGCTTTTTTTTATTTATAACATAACACTATGAGCTCAGACAGGTGCGTAGGAAAATACTATGAAGCTGCAGGTGCAGTGATAGCTTTGTGGGTGGGCATAAACGATCTGACAGATTGGTTTTCTTTAAGAAAAGCAAGCACATTGACTTCTTGGATTTCAGGAAAAAACTCCTACCGTGTTTCCCCGAAAATAAGACAGCGTCTTATATTAATTTTTGCTCCGAAAGATGCGCCATGTCTTATTTTCGGGAGGTGTCCCTGACCAAGAATTCACATTTATTGCTAAACAAAAAAAGGACCTTTTATCATTCCCTTGCAGCCCCCAATAAAGAAAACGCATCATCCCCAAATATGGTATCAGGGACACACACACAGGGCACACAAACACTCAGGGGCACACAAACACACAGGGGCACACACAAACACACAGGGGCACACACAAACACACAGGGGCACACCAAACACACAGGGGCACACACAAACACACAGGGGCACACACAAACACACAGGGGCACACACAAACACACAGGGGCACACACAAACACACAGGGGCACACACAAACACACAGGGGCACACACAAACACACAGGGGCACACACAAACACACAGGGGCACACACAAACACACAGGGCACCGCTGTCCTGGTGCTCACCGCTGCAAGGAGGACGGCACCACTCTCATTTCCTTGTAGCAGGTGCTGTAGGTGTACGGTGCTGCTGTCCCAACCAATCACAGGCCAGGAGCCGCCTGGGCAGCCAATCACAGGCCAGAAGCTGACGTCATGCAGCGACTGGCCTGTGATTGGCCGCTGGTCAGTTCCTGGCCTGTGATTGGCCGGTACAGTTGTGGGGGGCTTGAAAAATAGAGTGGTGCCGGTCTTCATGCATCTGCGGCACTGCTCACAGCGACGGGCATCGGGACACGAGGGGGAGGCGGGCTGGAGGAGTCGCAGCTGTGTGCCCAATCTTCAGATCGGTGGCATACTGATTATAATAAAATAGAGACATGCCTTATTTTCGGGGGGTGCCTTATATTTGCCGGCACATTAAACCCCCTGGTATGCCTTACTTTCAGTGGGCACCCTATTTTCGGGGAAACGCGGTAATACCCTGTTTGTGTATGAGTAGTTATGTATTGACCTTTTCATATTTAAACTCCATATACTTGTATATTGGTTTTCACTGAAGTGTAACTTTTCTTTGTACTTTGTTTTCTCCCAGGAGGATTCCGACCGGGCCAGGTACTCTCACCGGTCCAGTCAGCGTCCTAATCTGGTTTGTACTTGATCTGCTTTTTCTGTCTGAGAAATTTTCAAGATATTAGTGTTACATAAATTCATGACAAATCCACTGGTTTCTTATTTTTTTTTTTTTTACTTTTATGGACTTTTAAAGCCTTACTAAAACTGCAGATCTGCTAGAAATCAATAGAAGAATATTGTATAGAACATTTGCATGGTTATAACATTGTAAATGAATGGAGGCACTCTTGCTTCTTTCACAAATAATACCGCCATTGATTTGCATGATATTATTTACATTGTGTGCGCACATCTGAGGTTTGTAGCCTTTTTTGTAAGGGTCCCGTCACACGTTGGCGACTTTCCAGCGATCCCGACAACGATACGACCTGATGAGGATCGCTGAAACGTCGCTACATGGTCGCTGGTGAGATGTCAAACAGTCAGATCTACTGAACGAGCAACAACGATACGGCGACCCGTATAACGGCCTTGGCAGCCGTTGGGACCCTGTCACACAGCAGCCAGTCTGACAACTCAGACCTACGTGGCTGAGTTCTGAGTCACCAACGAGGTCGTTGTTAAGGCGTCAAACACACCAATGCATGCTGCCCACCGGGAACCCGACGATCAAAAAATGGTCCAGGCCATTCCGACACGATCGGTGGTGTCACAGCGGGGGCCCGGTCGCTGCTGTGTTTCAAACATATTGAAATCACTGGTGAGGTCACTGTTGCGTCACAAAACCTGTGATGAAATTGCAATCTCGCTATTTGTGACGGAGGCTTAACTTTCTGCCTGCTGTATGACATTTCTGCAGAGAACAATGAGTGTGATTCTGCACAGCATGCAGTCCAAAAGGAGCCCCTGTGTTCACACAATTCTGTAAATTCTCCTTCAGCTTTTCATATGTTTCATCAGAGTTGAAAAAGCTGACAAGACTTAACATGTCATGACAAACTTACTTACTGTCCCATAAAATCTTTCTCCATACACAAATATAAAGTGTTGTGAAGTATGTGCTATATCTGTTCATCGTACAGATTAGCATGCAAATTTGCGTTAGTGTTTAAAGGGAATTTGGCAACAGCTTTTTGCTATTTAATCTGAAAGTAGCATAATATAGGGCATGAGAGCCAGATTCTTAGGATGTCTCACTTATTAAATTGTTTTGTTAATACAATCAGTTTTTTTAAGCTGAAGATTATCACTACAAGACTACATCTCACCTGCACAGTAGTCGGGCTACTCTGTGTAACCCCGTTTCCACCACTAATTAGCAGCATGCTGACAATGCACGGTATATAGAGGAAGCTGCCAGTCAGGGGTGTGGGCACACTTCTGCACTGATCAGACGATCTGCTAAATGTAAATCAGACAAAACAGGTATTCTATGAAAAATAAATAAGCAATAAGTGATACAACACTGGAATCAGGCTTTCTTGTCCCTTGTTATACTACTCTCAGATTCCATACCAAAAACTTGCCAACAGATTCCCTTAACCTCTTCATGATTGGGATGCACTGGGACGTCCAAGATCTTTTTCCTACCTTTGATGCTTGCTCACACGCGAAGCATCTTTCCCTGCACATGTCGTTTGGTTCTGATCAACTGACATGTGCCTCTAAGGGTGCCGTCACACGCTTCAATTTCCTGAACGATATTGTTAGCGAGATCGCTAACAATATCGTTCACATCGTTGGTGAGCTGTCACACAGACAGACTCCCAACGATGTGGACCAGCGAGATCACTGGTAACCATGGTACATATCGGGTTACTAGGCGCCGAGCGGCGCTTAGTAACCCGAAGTTTACCATAGCTACTATCTCCCAGCATAGGCTCTGCCGCTGGGAGATGGATCATTGCGGTGTCACACACCACGATGAGGCAGATTGATCAAACACTATCGCTTGATTTGAGCTCCTGCTCTCAAATCTGCGATCAAACAATCAAGCGATTTTACATTGTAAAACCACTTGATTACACGCAGCGACGCACAAACGATATCACTTTAAGCGATCAAAAAAGCAGATCGCTTAAGCGATATCAGTCAGGAAATTGAAGCGTGTGACGGCACCCTAACACTGCCACTGTTAACTAGTTAAATCTAGCTGTCAGTCTGACTGAGGGCTTTAACACAGTTCAGGAGAGTCGCCATTCCCGCTCCCATCGCTGATGGTTGTCAGGACAGCCGGGGTTCAGCTGGTGACCCGTGTGTCTGTCATGATGTACTCCCTGTGAACGCTGGCCGAGAGCTGGCATTCATGGGAAGGCAGCATTCGTACAGTGGTGATAAACTTCAATCCCCTTAAGGGGACTAGTAAAAAGTGAGAAGAAAACATTTTTTTAAAACTATGAAAAAAATAATTAAAGAAAAGTTCAAATCGCCTCTCTTTTTTGCCCCATTGAAAATAAAAGAATAAAAAATAAAGAAAATATATGTTTGGTATCTCCTCATTCAGAAACATCCAATCTATCAAAATATAAACTACATTAATCTGATCAGTAAATAGCATAATGAAATAAAATAAGAAAAATGGAGTTAGAGCTCCTCCGCTGTTTTTTCTTTTTCATGGTTATGGTGCTGCTTATTGATGAAAGTTTAAATGAAAAGCCTAAGGGTGAGTGCCCACAGGACGTTTTTGGTGCGTTTTCTGCATGCAGTTTACCATTGGTTTTATGGTAATTTATGCTAATTTGTTCCTTCAGTTTTGATTCCCAGCAAAACCAATGTGTTTTACTGAAACACTGTGCACACACATTGGTTTTGCAAGTGTCAAGAACTGTTAAATCCCTGCGTTTTTGGTGCGGATGGGAAAGAATTGACATGTTAATTATTTTCCTGCATTTTTGTTAAAGTCAATGGAAAAAGCGCAGTAAAAACACGCAGAAAACGCAGACAAGATCATAGCTAATGTCCTGTCAAGGACTCTAGGATCCTCAGGTTTTGATGCGTTCAGGACTGCTTAAAAAACGTCCTGTGGGCACATGGCCTTAAGAGCAACTTGTTTGAGTCAAGTTCAATACCAGCCATCCTTATAGGAAATAGTGTATTATCTTTTTATTTAGTGAAGTCTGAATGACTTATGTAATTTTACCTTTACATAGAATTCATCTTTAGATGTGAGTGGTCTAAACAAAGGCAGAGAAAGCACTTCCAGGAGGAAAGATCTTGTGGTGTGTACCAATGTTGTGCCTAGTGTGATGTGTGATCTCTAACATATGACTTGGTGTGTATATGTACTTACCACATTTAAGCCCATTTTAACACATTCTGTATTCCAGAATCCATGATATTCTAATGCTAGTAATTTATACTTTATTCCCATTCAATGGATAAAAATCCATCTAGAATGAGAGCATGCTGCCAATGTTAACATCCTATTTTGTTTATTATTTGCACAGAAAAGACGTAGATTAGTTTTTTTAGTGTTACAAGTTTGAAAGCTTTAAATTGGTAGTCCAAAAGCAAACGTAAATTTAATTTTGCATCCCTATCTATTTGATGCCATAATCTAAGCTACTTTCTAAATATTGTATTAAAAATTCCCTACAGTTCCCTAACTACATTATCAAACTACTACTTTAATTTTTTCTTGTTCCTGTTTGATGACGATTCATTTGAGAACCCCAGTGCATGCTGGGATACTCAAACGAATTCTATCAGGAGAAGAATCTGTGGCAGTGACCACAGGCTAGGTTCCATGTAAGCAAAGCGTCCTCATGACGTCTATTTCAGGGGCTGCTTTGTCCCTGTGTGTCCCTCCCTGCTCTGTGCCTGCTGTCCCTCCCTGCTCTGTGCCTGCTGTCCCTCCTCCTGCTGCCCCGTGCTCTTGCCTGTGCCCTCCCTGCTCTGCCTGTTGCCTGCTGTCCCTCCCTGCTCTGTGCCTGCTGTCCCTCCCTGCTCTTTGCCTGCTGCTCCCTCCTGCTGCTGTTGGCCTGCTGTCCCTCCCTGCTCTGTGCCTGCTGTCCCTCCCTGCTCCTGTGCCCCTGCTTCTGTGCCCTCCCTGCTCTGTGCCTGATGTCCCTCCCTGCTCCTGTGCCTGATGTGTCCCTCCCTGCTCTGTGCCTGTGTCCCTCCCTGCTCTGTGCCGTGATGTTCCCTCCCTGCTCTGTGCCTGATGTTTCCCTCCCTGCTCTGTGCCTGATTGTCCCTCTCCCCCTGCTCTGTGCCTGATGTCCCTCCCTGCTCTGTGCCTGTGTCCCTCCCTGCTCTGTGCCTGATGTCCCTCCCCTCTGCCTCTGTTGCCTGACTTGTCCCTCCCTGCTCTGTGCCTGCTGTCTCCCTCCCTGCTCTGTCTGCTGCCCTCCCTGCTCTGTGCTGCTGTCTCCCTCCCTGCTCTGTGCCTGCTGTCTCCCTCCCTGCTCTGTGCCTGCTGTCTCCCTCCCTGCTTCTGTGCCTGCTGTCTCCTCCCTCCTGCTCTGTGCCTGCTGTCCTCCCTCTCCCTGCTTCTGTGCCTGCTGTCTCCCTCCCTGCTCTGTGCCTGCTGTCTCCCTCCCTGCTCTGTGCCTGCCTGCTCTCCGCTCTCTCCTGCTCTGTGCCTGCTGTCTCCCTCCCTGCTCTGTGCCTGCTGTCTCCCTCCCTGCTCTGTGCCTGCTGTCTGCTCTCCCTCCCTGCTCTGTGCCTGCTGTCTCCCTCCCTGCTCTGTGCCTGCTGTCCCCCCTCCCTGCTCTGTGCCTGCTGTCTCCCTCCCTGCTCTGTGCCTGCTGTCTCCTCCTCTCCTCTGCTCTGCTGCCTGTCTGTCTCCCTCCCTGCTCTGTGCCTGCTGTCTCCCTCCCTGCTCTGTGCCCTGCCTGCTCTCTCCTCCCCTGCTCTGTGCCTGCTGTCTCCCTCCCTGCTCTGGTGTTTGTGCCTGCTGTCTCCCTCCCTGCTCTGTGCCTGCTGTCTCCCTCCCTGCTCTGCTGCCCTGCCTGTCTCTCCCTCCCTGCTCTGTGCCTGCTGTCTCCCTCCCTGCTCTGTGCCTGCTGTCTCCCTCCCTGCTCTGTGCCTGCTGTCTCCCTCCCTGCTCTGTGCCTGTCTGTCCTCCTCTCCCTTGCTCTGTGCCTGCTGTCTCCCTCCCTGCTCTGTGCCTGCTGTCTCCCTCCCTGCTCTGTGCCCCTCCCTGCTGAGTGCCCTCTCCCTGCTGGTGCCCCTCCCTGCTGAGTGCCCCTCCCTGCTGTGTGCCCCTCCCTGCTGAGTGCCCCTCCCTGCTGAGTGCCCTCCCTGCTGAGTGCCCCTCCCTGCCTGTGCCCCTCCCTGCCCGAGTGCCCTCATGAACTCTTTGTTCGGATCATTTCAAATATAACGTGACATTCATGTAATTTAACCCATACAACATGAAAAAAGGTAGAAAACATATTTCCAGCTACTGATAATGGCAAAAAACATAATTTTCTCTCTTTACCTATTTAAAAAGACATATGATAATGTTAAAGGGAATCTGTTAGCAGGTTTTTGCCACCTCATCTGAGAGTAGCATAATATAGGACCAGACATTCTGATTCCAGCGATGTATCACTTACTGGGCTGCTCAGTGTAGTTTTGATAATCTCCAGATGATTAAACAGTGATTTTATCAGTAGAGGACTACTTGGCCTGCTGCAGCTAGTCCAGCATATTAATGAACTGCTAAATCTGCATTAGAGAAAACAGTAAATTCTCCTTTGCATCATTGGGGGACACAGGACCATGGGTGTATCCTTTTCTGCCACTAGGAGGTGACACTAAGTAGAGATAAAAAACTTAAGCCTTCCTTCATGCTGTATACACTGGTATTAGGCGTAGTCAGTCAGTTTTTTTGCTTAGTGTCGCAAGGAGGCACATGTGAGCTGTACCTCAGACCACATCTACCCTTAGTTAATTTATTTTTCTTATAACTTTCATTTTTGCCTTTTTCTTTACGCCAGGCGACGGCTCTCACCAAGAGCATGGGGGGGCCCCAAGGCAACGCAAACCACCGTGGAGAGGCGACGGATGCCTATAAAGGGCTCCGCTCTCCCTACTCCTCTTCAGACCCCGCAGGCAGCCGTCGGTGCATGCCCACAGCATCCCCCTGCAGAACAGGGGACACGAGGAGCACACGTGCAGCAACTCTCACCTCCTCCAACTAAGGAGCAGGTGATTGAGGCCACCGGCATGCTCAGCCGCAGCGCATCGATCCATCCCTAAGGGATCAGGTGGAGCAGCAGCAGCTCTGGCAGCTTCAGGGCACAATCCCCCTCCAGCGGCGTCTGCTCCATGCCGGAACATGCACTGCCGGTAAGTTCGGGGCGCATGTCCAGGGCATGGGGCCGAAGTACCCGCCAAAACTGCCGATGCCCACCGGTACCGCACGCACCTGGTGCCGCTCACGTGAGCCCGCGCTACATTAGGCCCCGGTCTGGGCTTGCGGTTTAGCGCCGCCCACCCCAGCCATAATTGGCCGCGCATCAAGTCACCGCCCTGCATCACAGGGGCGTGCACGATGATGGGGCCAAACATGGCCGGCCGCTGATTGCCTATTACGGCCATAGGACATGCCCCCGCAAGAGGCTGATACCACACACATGCCCCCCCAAGAGCCAGCCAAATCAATGCACACCCCCCAGAAAATAGTCGACACGCCCACAAACCACGCCCCCTGACTGGCGTGAAAATTAAAACAAAGATTGCATGTGCAGCACAGCTGCAGCCCCACGGAAAAACACAAGCCTACACTACCTTACCTGGTCCTCCTCTGACTTCCCCCTCCTCTTCCACCAAGGGGGGACTGCACAAAGCCCCCACACTACCACAGGGCACATCCACTCCACAGTCCTTTCTTTTGGTGCCTCTGAAGGGAAAATATCTCAGCTCAGCACCTCACCAGACTGCGTGAATAAGGGGACACCGGATCCTGGTAAGCTCCCATAGGAGAGCCATGTCCCTGCAGACTATCACCCCCTGTCCAGTGTCGACTCTTTCGCCTTCATAGCAAACTGCTTAGTACACTGCAGTACCGCTTTTAACTGTAATCTGGTACATTATGACAGACCCCAAGCTACCCAAAGATAAAAACAAGAACAGGGGGCAAGGCATCATGCACCACCTGCTAGACTGCGCTCCCACGCAGACACGCTTTGCAACTTTGCAATGATTGTGAACCCGAATGCCCCACTGAGACTATCACTGACCCAGCACCCAGTACATCTGACATCCCTCCATGGGGCCAGGCACTGTTGCAACAGGTACAATCATTAGTCCAAATGATGAATTCGCGTTCCAGCTTTCATACAGCCAGTGACTACAAACGTCACCGCTCCACTCCAGCAGGGAACATCCCCAGTCTATTTCCCCCTTGGCCACCAGAAGATGGACCCAGACAAGTCCGTCCCAAGAATGCTCTCCCACCATGTCACCTATAAGAAACACGTCTCGTTCCCCTTCACCCTATGACCAGCCTGAATTACTCTCCGAGGGGGAACTATCAGAGCCAGATGCGTCCCACGGAAGTGAGACCACTGACACCCAAGCAATGGTTAACAGCCTCATCGAGGCTGTTAACAAGACACTAAACATCAATGACGAATCCACCACCACGTCAGAGCGCAGAGTCTCTTTTACAATGGCAAAACGCTCTCGTCGAGTCTTCTCTAACCACAACAGTTTTAGAGATATAATCCCACGACATTGGGACCAGCCAGACAAGCGCTTCTCAGGTCGTAAGCCCATTGAGGCCAAATGCCCGTTCGTGTCAGACCATCATAAGGAATGGGCTAAGTTGCCAGCTGTTGACCCTCCAGTGTCGCGCCTGGCTTACAAAACCTTACTTACACTCTCTGACAGCTCATCTATCAAAGACTCCAATGGCTCAGAATTTGAAGCCTCAGGAACAGCCCTCTCACCCTCGTTTGCTACGGCGTGGGTCGCAAAAGTAGCGGTATACTGGATACTTTCCTTACGCGCAATATTGCAAGACCCCCGACTCCTCACAGGACCCAACTGACCTACTCAACCAACTTACAACAGCTAACTGTTCCGCGTTGGTAGCTGCAAATGCCATCTCCATACGCCGAATCCTCTCCCACAGAGGCTGGCACGCGGACTCCGCAACAAAAAGATCCCTCATAAACCTCCCCTACCAAGGAGGTTACCTATTCGGTGAAAAACTTGACCAACTCATCTCTGAAACCACAGGGGAAAAAAGCAAGTTTCTCCCCAACAAAGGTTCATGCGGCCTTTTCGACGCTCACAGTCACAATCACTATCTCGTGTCCCCCACGGGATATCAAGAAGGCCCACCTCAACCAATAACACAAGCGCAGTGTGGCCTACCTGCGGGGTCAACATACTCCGCTCTCATTTAAAACCAACCCCACCTCAAAAAGCCGCCCTAAACAAACCCACTTTAAAATTGCAAGACCCCAAAGTTTCAACGCATGACTCCCCCCAACCGCCCAACATCAACATAATAGCCGGATATCTCTAACTCTTCCGCCACTCATGGCTCGCTGTCGTGCATGACAATTGGGTCAGAGAACTGGTGTCGTCGGGCTGCAAAATAGAATTCTCATCCCGGCCCCCAAATCGTTATTTCCTCTCGCGACCCCCTAAAACAAGCACTCAACCATTTTTCAAGGCCATCAATTCACTACTCAAAACCGGGGTCATAACACTGGTACCAAAGACCAAACGGTTCAAGGGTTACTACTCAAACCTGTTCGTCATTCCGAAAAAAAATGGAACAGTACCCCCCATCCTAGACCTCAAACTTCTCAAGTTTGTAAAAGGTCCACCAATTCAGGATGCAATCCCTTCGTTCAGTAATCACGTCAATGGAAAAAGGAGAGTTCTTAGCAACCATCGACATACAAGGCGCATATTTCCATATTCCCATTTTCCCCCTCCACCAAAAAATACCTGCAGTTCGCCATTTAAAAATGCCACTTCCCATTCGTCGCCCTGCCATTTGGCTTGGCAACTGCACCCAGGGTCTTCACAAAAGTCATGGTGGCCGTCATGACCAATTTCAACTCATGGGCAGTGGTCGTCCTCCCTTAACTAGCGACCTGCTAACCAAACATGCCTCGAGAGCGTCCAAATAACAACGGACACACTCTCCTGCCTGGGTAGCTCATAAACCTAGAAAACTCATCCCCATTGCCGGCCCAGACCATAAACTTTCTAGGGATGACGCTAGACACTGCACGAGGGCTAGTCATACTCCTGCAAGACAAAGGCCAAAGGCCACTGCAATCCACAACAGAGTTCACACTCTTTGCAGCCGTCCATCCTAATCCATCCGTTTCGTCATGGGGGTCCTAGCAAAGATGATAGCGGCAATGGAGTCAGTTCCCTTCGCTCAGCTTCACTTCCGACCCCTACCTCTCTCTCTCCTCTCGGCTTGGGATATAAGCCCCTTCAGCCTCGACCGCAAGCACCACCTATCCACGAAAGTCAAAAAGGCACTCAAATGGTGGACACAATCATCATCACTCACGCAGGGAAAATCATTTCTTCCAGTCCAGTGGCTAGTGGTAACCACCGACGCCAGCCTACTTGGCTGGGGGGCCCTCTATCGTCAACACATGGCCCAAGGCCACTGGACGCCCCAGGAGTCACAACTCCCAATCAACATTCTGGAGTTGGGAGTGATCCGCTTAGCACTCCAACACTTTCACCACCTCCTAGCCGCTCGCCCCATCCGCATCCAATCAGACAATGCTACGGCGGTGGCGTACATCAATCAGCAGGGCGGCACACGCAGCAAACCTGCAATGCGTGAAGTCGAAATATCCTACACTGGATCAAAAATCCCAGTCAGTCATATCGGCAGCCCACATCCCGGGAGTGGACAACTGGGCAGCAGACTTCCTAAGCCGCCAGGGACTGGCCTCATGAGAATGGTCCCTACATCCGGAAGTCTTATACAAATCTGTTGGCGCTGGGGAACCCCCGACATATACCTCATGGCGTCAAGAATTAATGCAAAAGTCCTGGTCTTCGTAGCCAGGTCCTGGGACCCTCTGGCTCTAGGAGTGGACTCTCTGGTCCTTCCCTGGCACCAATTCCAACTCCCATACATTTTTCCGCCACTACCGCTGATCCCGTGAGTGATCAGAAAAATGAAAGCGGAAAGAGTTCAAGCAATACTTATCACCCCAGACTGGCCACGACGAGCATGGTACGCAGAGCTCGTACAGGTCCTCGCCGACGCACCCTGGCCACTCCCGAACTGACTGGACCTTCTATCCCAGGGCCCCATTTACTACCAGAACTTCGGAGCCCTGTCTTTTTCGGTGTGGCTAATGAATCCTGGATCCTGACCCAAGCAGGATTTACACCAGAGGTCATAACCCCCATGGTTAATGCCCGAAAACCAACGTCCTCGCGCATCTATCTCTGCACCTGGAAGACCTTTTTCCAGTGGTTCGAAGACCGCAACCCTAACCCACTCCTTTTTTTGCATCCTACAATCCTGGAGTTCCTTCAAACCGGCCATGACTCTGGCTTAGCACCCAGCTCCATCAAGGGCCAAATTTCAGTACTAAGCGTTCTATTCCAAAACTACCTGTTTTATCAAAATGACAGCAAGCAGTTCAGTATGTGACACTTTGCTGGAATCAGGGTCTCTGTCCCTACATTATGCTGCTCTCAGATTGGATAGCTAAAAGCTGGTGACAGATTCCCTTTAAAACCTTGCATAGTGCAGTCAGAAAACACTGTCAGCAACATCAAAAGAAAAGCCAGAGGGATGATCATAGGCTACTCTCATATAGGGGATAAAGTATGTGGATAAGCAATACTTCTTAAATGCCAGATGTTCAAAATACTAATGCAAAAGTAGTAAGGTAACTTCCCTCACACAGTCATATCAGACTTAATAATACATGACATCAAACATATAGACAATAAACAGTTAAGGGTTCCTTGCATGCGGTCAGTCTCACCTGAGGCGTATTTCAGATTTGGCCATTTTTAGGATATTGCTTGGTGTTACCTGACAACTTTGTTTTTTTCAGAATTATAATATAATTTTTTTATTAGATCAATAAAATCATGTTTTTGCTGTGAAGTTGTCTTGCACTTTTTTTTGCCTTACTTTAATCTTTGTAGTGATTAAAGCCTTTACTTTGTGGGCTTATTTAGATCGGAGTCCATATCTAACATGTTTGCACTTGGTGTGGTTTATATCTTACTGTATTCCCTTTATTCTAACCATCATATCTTCCTCCATTGTTATATGAAGGCTGATCTACTGAAAGACAGATCTTCGAAGTCAAGCAGATTCGGATCATCTGTATGTAAACCTCTAGTCAGACATGACGTATAATAAGTGTTGCACTAGTTATTACTTTGTTACAAACCTTACATCACTGTTATTTAACAGCAACTATTTAATGGAGCTTTCTTTAAGTGAACCATAACTTGTGTGTTTGGAGATGGCATTATTAACAATTCCACAGTATCTTCTGCCGAGTCACTTCTGCAGATGACCATCCATATTATATGGATATTGGCCAAATAATTGTTCTCTTGACTGCCATCTTTCCCAGTTCAGTTTCTCTGAGAGGGACCTTGCCCTTCTTAGAGCGTCTTCTCTTCCCACCAAATAACAATATTTGGTGATTGAATTCCAACTGACCTCATTTTTTTTGAGGGTGGAGAATTGTGAGTCCCCATAGATATTTAATATTTGGCCAATACTATCCAAAAGCGTTGAGTTTAGACTACTTTTATCTGTGCATTGTGGCCCAAAGAGTTACGGTTACATTTGTAACAAATAGTCTCTGTTCATGGCAATTTCTGTATTTTTAATTAACAGTAGATAAAACAGCACCAAAGCTCTAAGGTAATTAGCATAGTCATGTACATCATTACATTACCTATATCTTTTTCTTTGTGTTGACATATGTTTGCCAAGAGAGAACTAAGCATTGGCTTTGTAGCCACAAACACCCCAGGAAGATTGTTGCACTCTTTATGTTAAAGGGAACCAACCACCTCAGATCACCCTAATACACAGTTAGTACATGTCCCTGCACCCTAAGGATACGTTTCCAGCACTGTTGTGTAAAATCTTGCATTAGTATAACTCATATAAAGAGTTTATAAACTTACTAGCCTGGTGACTTCTGGGCGTATCCCTCCTTCTGTTATACTTCAGGGCTGTGCATTGCATGTCTGTACTCCCCCTCCCTCCGTGCCTGCTGCCCTGCCCTGATGGGCGTGATCGTTATCTCCTCTGCACAGAGGGAGGGGAAGCACAGCCATGCAATGAATGCACAGCCCTGAAGTATAACAGAAGGAGAGATACGCCCAGAAGTCTTCAGGCTAGTAACTTTATAAACTCTTTATATGAGTTATACTAATGCAAGATTTTACACAAAAACAGTGCTGGAAAGGTATCCTTAGGGTGCAGGGACATGTACTAACTGTGTATTAGGGTGATCTGAGGTGGTTGGTTCCCTTTAAAGTGTAGTGAATATGGAATATGTATCTACACTTTAGTCAAAAAACTCCATTGCCATTTGATACTGTTACTGTTTATAAAGATTGTACATTCTGATTGAAATTGTGCAAAACTCAGAAATTGAGTAATATCTTATTGACTAACGACCAAACTGGTTAAGTCATACAAGCAGCGTGTAAACTGTTAATAGACATACTTTCAGTTGTAAATGCAGCAAAGTAGTAATGGCCAGAGATGCCCAGAAGTGTATCCAAAAGCATTGATATGAATAACGAGGAAAATGACTCTCCTCACATCTGTATTCACTTCTGGGTTTGGCAGAATAATGTGTATGTCGCAGCTTGTGTGTTTCCGCCTTGTAGTCTTTGTGGAAATGTCTAAGTATACACTTCTGTACTGCATCTGTGCAGAAAAAAGGTCTTAAGAACTTGGAAATAGATGGAGCTGATGGGAAGCCTTGGAGGGGAGGTAACCCCCGCAATTACCACTATAATAGGAGCCTTTTCACTGACTCATGAGGCTGATAATGATCAGCTTTGTGCCAGTGCTTACTCATATCCATCTAGTTCTGGAGGATGACGGATAACAGGGTGTGTCCTGTCTCGGGCTTCCTGATCGGTTTCTAGCCGGTGTTGATCTGTGCCAGTGGTTTTCATGAGACAGATTTAGCTGTAGCTTGATTCACTATAAACTGGTTGAAGATGTCTTTATGTACGGTCGTGGTCAGAAGTGTTGGGACTTACACGCTTTGCTGCTACAGTTTTTTATGACTGATGAGATGAATTGCAAAAAATGACAGCCTCATTCCTTGCAATGAAAATGAAGTTAATGACTGAAATCACATTTCCCCTGAATTACAGCCCTGTTACAAAATGAGCTGCCTCACCCTTTCTGTTATGTTCTTTCCCCCCGTTTTATTTGATGAAATATTTTATCTATGTTTTATACAGTATTATAATAAAGATATATATTTTTAGCCATGGTGTGTTAGCTTTTCTGTAGGTATTTTTCTTGTTATAGGCTCCCTCTTGGCCTTTATCTTAGACTGGATAGTTATTTTTCCGACTAAGTGAAATGGCGATTAGAACAGTTAGAATACCAGCTTTATAGAATAGAGACCAACTTCCATTTCTGTATACAACCTTCTCACATAAGAAGTGATACCGCGCATGGGAGGTGACCCTAAAATGGCAACAGATTTTAACATTTCACTTCTGAGTAAATGAGTAAGCTAGAATTCAGCAGATGCCTCTGTCATACCTTATTCCAATCCTATTTCTATCATTGTTTCTTACTACTATTGTCTTTTCTCATTTGGATTTCAGTATGATTTGGCCAAGGATTCATCTAGGAGAAGCTCTCACTCTGTATGTAATGATATTATGTGCACGGTCTGACATCAGCCTTAACTTAACACTAAACATATTTTTCATTTTCTTTTATCACTAACTGTAGTTGTTAATTTTAGCCATTGTATCTACCACTAGTAATTTGGTATTCTTTCTTATAGGTGGGGACCTATTGGGTATCCTCTCTTTATAGCCTGACATGCCACTGTATGAAGCCTCGTAAGCCATGCAGTGTTTCTCTGGGAAATTAAAGGGAACCTGTCAGCTCATTATAGCCCCCTATCCTACCACTACCTGTCCCTGCGCCTTGCTAACACGCTAACCATCCCTCTCTGAGATAAAACTGCAATATAATGCTTGAGAAAAATGATTTATTAACTTATATTTTCCTATGGTAATGAGCCATCCAGGTTCCATTCCCCCAAACAGGCCCCCCCATTCCCCCACCCCCCGCTGCTCTCATCACGCCTCACTTGGCGTCATCATTCCTTCTCCTGTGCCCCTCCTATTTTGAAATTCCTGCTGCCTCCTCATGGTATGACGCAGAGCTGGACATCATTTCCGGTCTTATGCATTGTGGGGGCTTATCAGGTGTACAGCCCGCCTTCAATATGTGCACTGCGCATGCGCTGGGGCTGGCTTGTACAGCCCATACATCCTTGCACTGCGCAGGGCCGGAAATGACGTTCTGGCTGCGCGTCATACTATGAGGAGGTAGCAGCAATTTCAAAATAGGGGCGTGCAGGGGAAGGAATGAAGACACCCAGCGGGGCATAAGAGCAGCGAGGGGGTTGAATGGAGACCCGGAGAATGCCCATGTCAGTTTACGCAGTAGCTTGGATGCCTCACTGCTGTAAGTTAATAAATCATTATTCTCAACCATTATACTGCAGATTTAGCTCAGACAGGGATGGTTAGGGATGTGCTAGCAAGATGCAGGGACAGGTAGTGATAGGATAGGGGGTAAAAACGAGCTGACAGGTTTCCTTTTAAATATACAAATTGTTTCCTCAGACAGGAAGAAGGCTTGAAATCTAGTGCCACCTATATTGGAAGGAGCAATCCTAAAAGTTAATATCAACCCTTTAACAAGCCTTGCCATATGACTTAGGATAAAACCCAAACCAGACATTCTGTTTTCAGACACACATATGGTTCAAGGTGGTTGCCCTCTTATCAGTATTGACTGGATGAGAGGCCTCTGACACGGATCTAAGTTATGTGACAAAGGTAGATATTAGAATTGCTATAAGTGCATCTCAGTAAATTACAATATCATTAAAAAGTTAATTTTTTTCAGTAACTCAATACATAAAGTGAAACGCATACGGTATATTGTATAGTTACTTTTATGTTGGAACACTGGAGCTAACTTATGCGTGTTTAAAGCACAAATGTGTATTGCATGATTTGCAGCTAATAAGCCTAAGGGTATTACCGTGTATTGTTACCCATCATGGTTTTCATATGTTATGTATATACTTGTATGTACATTAAAAAGGCTCAGTGCTAAATCAATTATAGGTTGGTAATAATGAGGACTTTAATTAAGTTTGATACAACCCTTCTTTGGGATGTTTATTGAAGTAATAAATGCTTAAACATTTTTGTTTTAAATCAAGTATCAAAGATGTGAATGTGGATTCTTCACTCTTCTTAGATGATGTTCTTGCTTGGGGGTTAATCTGTAATCAGAAGAATTTGTTTAGGGTTTATCTGCTGCTATATTTGGCTTTTAGCCATTGTTATTCTTTCTGTGTTCTATTGATGGTTACCTTATTTCCCAAATACACCTTCCTCCTTCTCAAGATTTATGAGGAGCTAATCTTCTTACCTCTCTGACCTGAAATTTAAACACAATGATTTCACCTAATTGTTGTATAGTTCTACCTTTGGTACAGTTATTGATACACTTCAGGCAATATCTTTAATCTGATTGTTACCTTAATTATGCAGAATGCTGGTGTCTGGTTGTCATGTCTCTTAAGGGCCTGTCACACGTGTCAATGTCGCCCGCAATATCGCTCATGCGTCACATATTAATCGCCTGAGCGATGTGGAATTATCGCAGGTAAGATGTCACACGCGTCAATATGACCCATCGCCATCTTGCGAGCGATTTTATTTAGTCGCTTGTACGATGTCAAAATAGAAAATACGTCGCTGAGTTTAGTGTCACACGCAGCGATGCACAAGGTCTACTGAGCGATAAGCGACAGGTTTTACATCTGGCAGTGAAACCTGCGATCAGCGACATATTGCTGTTTGCATCGCTGGGTCACACGCTTCAATGTCGCTCCTGCTTCACTTTTATGTCGCTCGAGCGACTGAAAATCCGTGACGTACGAGCGACATTGACAAACGATATTGACGCGTGTGACATCCCCTTTATTTTCACTGACGATGTATCTTGTGACCTGTAAGGGATACTTCACACACTGCAACATCGCTAGCGATGGCACTGAAATGTCACAGGTTTTGTGACGTATCAGTAACCTCGCCAGCGATGTCAGTGTTTGACACGTAGCAGCAATCAGGCCCCTGCTGTGAAGTCGCTGATCGCTGCACATCGTTCAGGACCATTTTTTTGGTCCTTGGTCTCCCGCTGGTCAGCACACATCACTGTGTGTGACAGTGAGAGACCAACGATCAGCGACCTCACAGCCAGTGCCCAGCGCCACACATTAGACGCGGGCACTGGTAACCAGGGTAAACACCGGGTAACTAAACAGCACGCGCTGCTTAGTTACCTGGTATGTACCTTGGTTACCAGCGATGTCGCTGGTGACTGGTCGCTGATGAGTCTGCCTGTTTGACAGCTCACCAGCGACTGCAGAGAGACTTTCCAGTGATACCAGCCAGGTCGGATCGCTGGTGGGATCTTTAAAAAGTCTTTTGTGTAAAGGGGCTTTAACAGAGTTGATTGTGAAAACTGGTTCCTTGAGAAAGAAGGCCGCGCCTTCGAAACATGTCGGTGTAAGCTACAGGAGAGAACGCATGATCCCCCTCCATGGTCCGCCCATACCCATCACATGACCGCCGCATAACCAGTAACGTAGGATCAGGTGACCATCAAACGAGGAAGTGTGCGCCCGAGAGTAAGGCGCGCAACCTCGGAGTTCTGTGGCATCTTGATCACACTCCCAGAGCGAAAGCAGGCATTAGAGACACTGCGGACTGAACGGGTACATAGAGGCGATGGGGAGGAAGTAGGTGCTAGTAACATGTGTAATGGTGGGTTTACACACACCAATTTATCTGTTCAATATCTGAACAGATCTCTGGTTGCAGTGAAATCATGGACACATAGTTCCATTTTGTGGCTGTGTACAACATGGAGCAATGTGTCCATGATTTCACTGCAACCAGAGATCTGTTCAGATATTGAACAGATAAATTGGTGTGTGTAAACCCACCATAAGGTTTACTATAAGATTGGGTAACAATTAGGGCTGGGCGATTAATCGAATTAATTCGATTAATTCTCCCCCTGCTGTGGCCACGATTCTGATGTTATTCAAAATTGTATAATTCGATTTAAAATGGCGCCCCCCCACGGGTATACAGGGCGTCGGCGTCGGGGATAAGTATAATGACATAGTGACCCTGATGACGGCGCCTCCACACTTCCGCCTGGTAGATGCCGCATACAATGTGACTTTGGCGGGAGGCGGGGGACTTGTGGCGCCGCAGCCGGGAGCCGTGTGACCTGCGGCACACATGGAGCGTCTCCCCGGATCGGGGGCTCGCAGTGCAGCAGCCGTAATCCGGTGCACGGCTGGCGGATGGGACTGCAATGTCGGTGGAAACATGGCTGCTCAGTCCAGAGATGGGGGAGAGCGGAGCAGCCTGCAGCACTGTGCGGGAGTGATCGGCACCATCCCCGGCTCCAGCCTCCAGGTCAGTGTGTGCACCGCTGAGGCTCCATAGACAGTGCAGGGAGCAATCACTGCAGTCTGGGGCTGGTGCACTCACCAGTGTCCTCCATACACCACTGGAGCTGCTACTGTATACACCACTGGGGCTGCTACTGTATACACCACTGGGGCTGCTACTGTATACACCACTGGGGCTGCTACTGTATACACCACTGGGGCTGCTGCTGTATACACCACTGGGGCTGCTGCTGTGTACACCACTGGGGCTGCTACTGTGTACACCTCTGGGGCTGCTGCTGTGTACACCACTGGGGCTGCTGCTGTGTACACCACTGGGGCTGCTGCTGTATACACCGCTGGGGCTGCTGCTGTATACACGCTGAGGCTGCTGCTGTATACACGCTGGGGCTGCTGCTGTATACACCGCTGGGGCTGCTGCTGTATACACCGCTGGGGCTGCTGCTGTATACACCGCTGGGGCTGCTGCTGTATACACCGCTGGGGCTGCTGCTGTATACACCGCTGGGGCTGCTGCTGTATACACCGCTGGGGCTGCTGCTGTAACACTGCTGGGGCCTATATACCACACTGCTGGGGGCTGTATACCTGTGCTGGGGTCCACCCTCGGCTTATACACGAGTCAATAGGTTTTCCCAGGTTTTGGGGCAAAAGTAGGGGGGTCGGCTTATACACGGGTCGGCTTATACACGAGTATATACGGTACCTCTTAGTTTTTTCTCTTTATTCATCAAAGAAAAGCAAAAAAAAAAATAGAAAAAAAAAATCGAGATTTAAATCGAAAATCGTCCATAGTTTTAAATAAAATCGAGATTTTTATTTTTTCCAAAATCGCCCAGCCCTAGTAATATACATTCTAAAGAGGTAATACTTTGTAGGAAAACCAAGAACAACTCAAACAGTGGGAGCCACAACACAAAGGATAGAAACCAGCAAAAAGAACCACTACAGTAGGCGACAGTAGCTTACCTCCTAACCCATAGAGACTAAAAGACCAGTTTTCACAATCAACTCTGTTACAGGTCACAAGATACATCATCAGTGAATATAATGGGGATTTCACACGCGTCTATGTCGCCTGCGATCTCATCGCTGGAGACATTGAAGGCTGATCGCTGGTGAGCTGTCACACAGGCAGACTCACCAGCGATTAGTACCAGCGAGAACGCTGGTATCTATGTAAACAAGCGGGTAACTAAGTGCCACGCGGCACTTAGTTACCCGCTGGTTGCCGTGGATACCAGCTCCCAGCGCTTGCTGAGAGGCGCTGGGAGCTGGCTTCTCGCTCGTCTCTGTGTCACACACAGCTATGCTGCGTGTCCACCAGGCGACCATCGCCAGGTTTTAGAGCAAGTTCTAAAACCTGGCGACCATCAATCAGCGATTTATCGCTGGTTGATGCGCCCTGTCACACATGTCAATATCGCTGCAATGTCATGTGCAGAAGCAATATTGCACGCGATATTGACGACGTGTGACATCCCCATAAGAGACATGACAACCAGACGCCAGCATACTGCATAATTAAGGTAACAATCAGATTAAAGATATTGCCTAAAGTGTATCAATAATTGTACCAAAGGTAGAACTATACAACAATTAGGTGAAATCATTGTGTTGAAATTTCAGGTCAGTAAGAAGATTAGCTCCTCATAAATCTTGAGAAAGGAGGAAGGTGTATTTGGGAAATAAAGTACCGTAGCCAACAATAGAACTCAGAAGGAATAGCAATTGCTGAAAGCCAAATATAGCAGCAGATAAACCCTAAACATTCTTCTGATTACAGATTAACCCCCAAGCAAGAACAACATCTAAAGCTCCAGTCACACACAACGACGCAACAGCGATCCTGACCACGATAACGGTTTTTAGAGATCTCTGGTACGTCACTTTGGGGTCGCTGGTGAGATGTCAAACAGTCAGATCTCACCAGCTACTCAGCAACAATCCAGAATGATACAGAGGTCGCTGGGAATTGTCACTCTCAGGCGTAGTATTGAGATCGTTGGTCGTTGTCCCTTTCAAACACAGCGATGCAGCGTTCCCAGCGGGAGACCAACGACCTAAAAATGACCCAGAGCACTTTGTAACGATCAGCGATCTCACAGCAGGGGCCTGATGGCTGCTAAGTGTCACATATAATGAGATCGTTAGCGAGATGGCTGTTACGTCACAAAATCTGGGAGTTAACAATCTCGCTAACTATCTCGTTATGTGTGACGGGGGCTTAAGATTGAGGAATCCACATTTTTAAGCCTTTATTATTTCAATAAACATCCCAAAGAAGGGTTGCATCAAACTTAAAGTCCTCATTTTTGCCAACCTATAACTGATTTAGTGGTGATTCTTTTTAATATACATACAAGTATATACATAGCAGCATATATTATATAGTCACTACAAAAATGATCTTTTTCAAGTATTTATGTTAATGTTGATGATTATGGCTTACAGCCAATGAAAACACAAAATTCATTATCTCAGAAAATTAGAATACTTACCACAAAACACCTGCAAAGGCTTTACTAAGTGTTTAAAATGGTTCATTAGTCTGGTTCAGTAGGCTTACACAATCATGGGGAAACTTGACAGATGTCCAGAAGGCAGCCATTGATACACTCCAAAAGGAGGGTAAGCCACAAAAAGTCATTGCTAAAGAAGCTGCTTGTTTACAGAGTGCTGTGTCTAAGCATATTAATGGAAAGTTGAGTGGAAGGAAAATGTGTGGTAGAAAAAGGTGCCAAACAACTGGGATAATAGCAGCCTTTAAAGGATTAAGAAAAGGCCATTCAAAAATTTGGCCTAGATTCAGAAGTGAACTGCAGCTGTAGTCAGTGCTTCAAGAGCCACCACACACAGATGTATCCAGGACATAGGCTACAACTGTTGCATTCCTTGTGTCATGCCGCTCCTGACCCATAGACAATGCAAGAAGGTCTTACCTGAGCTTAGGAAAATAAGAACTGGACTGTTGCTCACTGGTCCAAGGTTTTGTTTTCAGATGAAAGTAAATGTTGCATTTAATTTGTAAATCAAGATCCCAAGTCTGGAGGAAGAGTGGAGGGCCACAATCCAGGCTGCTTGAGGTCTAGTGTGAAGTTTCCACAATCAGTGATGGTTTGGGGAGCCATGTCATCTGTTGGTGTGGGTTCACTGTTTTATGAAGAACAAAGTCAGCTCTGCCATCTACCAGGAAATTTTTAGAGCACTTCATGCTTCCCTCTGCTGACAAGCTTCTTGGAGATGGAGATTTAATTTTCCAGCAGGACTTGGCACCTGTCCACACTGCCAAAAGTACCAATACCTGGTTTAATAACCACAGCATCACTGTGCGTGATTGGACAGCAAACTTGCTTGACCTAAACCTAATAGAGAATCTAGGGGGATTTGTGAAGAGGAAGATGAGAGACAACAGACCTAATAATGCAGACGAGTTGAAGGCTGCTGTCAAAGCAACCTGGGCTTCCATAACACCTCAGCAATGCCACAGGCTGATCGCCTCTATGCCACGTCACATTGATGCTGTAATTCATGCAAAAGAAACCCTGACCAAGTGTTGAGTGCATTTACTGTACATACTTTTCATTAGGCCAACATTTATGAGTTAAAAAACATATTTTAGTTGGTCTTATATAATCTAATTTTCTGACATAATGACTTTTGGGTTTTCATTGGCTTTAAGCCACAATCATCAACATTAACAAAATAAATACTTGAAAAAGATCACTGTTTGTAATGACTCTATACAATCCATGTGTTTCACTTTATGCATTTGATTACTGAAATTAATTTTTTGATGATATTCTAATTTATTTAGATGCATTGTACTTACAATAGGTGGCACTGGAGGTCTATGCCTCCTTTTATCTGAAGAGGCAATTGGCATATTATATGTGTTATATATGTGGTTATTATCGTACTTCAGGTAGATCTGTGTATGTAATTCATTAACAAATTTCTTGTTAATGGAGAATACTTTATTTTTTGCGGCCTCCCTTCCTTTTACTATTTGAGCTAAAAGTGATCAATCTCTGTTTATAGTGCCTGTTCAGAACAAATCTGGTAGATGAGTGGTGGAGATTCTCCTTTTAGGGGTGGGATATTGTGTGTGATGTTCTCTTTTTAGTCTTTTCAGTGACAATATTACTCACTCTCCTTTTTATGTTGTTGTTGCTTTGATATTTAAGGAGTTTTATATAAGAAGGGTAAACACTTATTCTTGATTGCTAACTGCACTGCATGTTTGATATACTTCTTATTCATCTCCTAATTTTCAATAACACTTGTTTATTATTGAAGCCATACACTCATAATATGTTTAGTTATTTTTTTTTTTCACAGAACCATACTTACAACTCATATGGAAGCAAGAATATGCCCTCTATGTCCAGTAAAGACTTACTGGTTAGTACAGAGCATGCTAATAATGGTTACCAGCAGCCATTCCTGCTCCTTAGTCATTGTAGTGCTAAGATAACTATAATGACGCGTGTGCTCATCATTGAGGTTTACACAATTGCCATGACGCATGGTCCACTGCCATTACAATAGTAAGGATACATGGAATGTTGATACATTTTTTTATTTTTTTGTTTTTTTTTTGCCAGAATGAACAGAAAGCTTAGCCTCATTGGTTGAAAAAACTAACTGGGGAAAATTTCAGTTTACAAGTGAAAAATTGGCATAGAACGCTCAATAATTCGTTAGCAGATGCCCTGCATGTCACTTATTTTACACACCACTTTAGTACCATCATTACGTCTGGCTTAAAGAGGACCTGTCACCTACCTGGTGCTATACTAACAATGCAGCACTGAATGCAGCGTGTCTGCTGCATTCATGGAAGGGGTCCCCCAAGTTTCTAGCCCCCCTGTAAGCTGTTAAAAATACTTTATAAAGTGTACAGATAGGGAGACCGGAGGGACTTACTCGGTAATGTGTCATCACTGCTGCTGGTGTCCTCCCCGCCTCCAGCCCTCCCTGTGCTACCTCCAACCCTCAGCGACGACACATACAGGAGACTGAACAAGAGAAGGCTGGAGGTTGCACAGAGAGGGCTGGAGGCGGGGAGAACACCAGCAACAGCGATGACACGTACATGAGGCTGAACAAGAGACGGCTGGAGGCGGGGAGGACACCAGCAACAGCGATGACACGTACATGAGGCTGAACAAGAGACGGCTGGAGGCGGGGAGGACACCAGCAACAGTGATGACTCATTACTGAGTAAGTCCTTCCGGACTCCTTATCTGTACACTGTATAAAGTCTTTTTAACATCTTGCAGGGGGGTTAGAGAGATGGGGGACCCTTCCCTGAATGCAGCAGACTCTCTGCATTCAGTTAGCATAGCACCAGGGGGGGTGACAGGTCCTCTTTAATATTAGGTCACATAAGCATAAGTGCCAAATGTCTCAGTGGTGTACACTGCTTTATAGATCTAGCACCTCATGCTACACGTTTGACATTCTTCCTTACATCTCCTTTTGGTTGGCTGAATTTAGACCAAAGTTTTGCGCAACAAAACCTTTTCACTATTTTTCAGAACATTTTTAAATCTGGAAAGAAAAAACTAAGCTGCTTTACAAATTAAAAAAATGTATTCATCACTTCTATGCAAACCTGTATGTCTCTATTAATTAATACAGTAATTATTATTGTAGTCGAAGTCAGCAAATAATTTTATTGGGATGAGAGAAAGAATTGTAATCAGAAGTGCAGCTAGGTTTATTTTTATTACATTGATTCGATTTAGAGAGGAATAAAAAGTTTGTCATCTAGACGTTTCTAATTTTAATGGCAGATATATTTTTGTATGAAGATGCTATGAATTGCTTCTACTTGAAGGTCATATTCCTGAGCAGTGCCAGCATTGCTGGGCCGGGCAGCCACATACTGCTGTCACAACATCATGTACATTTTATATGACTTGTGTATAAGGCCAGTACTTTGTGCAATGTGTAATATAATGTGTTTTGTGCTTTTACAGAGTGGACTTTATCATGATCAGAGAAACTCTAGCAGCCTTAAATATAGCAAACCCCTCTCCAGCTACCACACACGGGTCGGTCATTCTGTCTGTTTGCATTCTGTGCACTTTGGAGTTAACGTCAGAGCTATTTTGCTGGCATGTTAGATAAAGCAGTGAAATGATAGGTAGTTGGTATTGCCATACAAGGCTGCAGATGTAATTGCAGATGTTACAGGAGGAAGCTTTTACAGCCAGATGACTGGAAACAGGAAACTCTGTGATTGCTGCTCCTTAAAGTGGGGCTGGTTTAAATAACTGATTGTTGCAAAACATGGTTGTTCCAGGAATGGCATGTATCCTAGAAAAGGAAAACTAGATACTTATGTGTTTTCATGTGTTTATTGTTTTCTGTTTTCTGTGCAGTGTGAAGGAGTTAAAAAGAACCAACCAGCAGGCTTTGGCCCTATAAACTAGAGGCAGTGCCATAATGGCGCTAAGCTTCCGATAGCTTTAGTTGAAAAATCCAAGGCTTGATTGCAGAATAATCCTTGTCCAAATCTTCAGAAATTACGTCCTTGGTGCAGTGGCAGGACCGTCGAGGCAGGACTTTGGGGTCTGGTCCTCTTAATCATTCCTCTTCCTGCCTTATTCTTTTATCTAAATGTCACACCACTGCCATCCTTGTTGGTGGCACATGCACATTGCTATTGTGACTCTGTCTTCAATAAAATGGTGCTGGTATCAGTACGTGTGCGTACCGCAAGCACAACCATCATTTTATTGAAAATACTGTGGAGACAAATATGAGTGTCAGTGGTGCATGCACAGATTGAATTTTTTTTTCTTTATCTGCGCACATAAGGAATGATTTGAGGGACCCAACCCACAAAATCCTGCCCCAATGTTCAAGCCATTGCATCAATGACGTAATTCTGAAGTTTTGAACCAGAATTATTTTGCAATCATGCCCCAAATTTTTCAACTAGTGGTATAATTTTAGTGGTAAATCTCATTTTATTGAAATTAAGAGAACAAAACATGCATATATGATCCTTCTTAATACAGAGTATTACATTTCAAGAAAGTATAGTATAAAAACAATTCTCGATATTAGGTTCAACTTTGAACAGTTTCAACTTATTCATCTATATCCTCCTCTGATGACACAAATACTAAAATATAAATTGCATATTCTAAACAAACCAGAGAATTATACTTTCCAAGGGTTATAATATGATCTAATCATGAGAAGGCTGAGCCTCACTAAAATTTCTGTAACCCTGTATCGCTACCATCGTATTGTCTTATTACTTAGGTTGTTACCACCTGTGGGTGGTATCATTTTAATCACTATCATGACGCTATTATGGCACTGCTCCTGATTTATAGGGTAAAACCTGCTAATTGGTTCCCTTTAATACAGAAACAACACATCTTTAAGGCCCTATTTATGTCCATGGGAATATAGTAGAGTTGACCTTTTGGCTTCCTTCTGGCACAGCTGTATAGTTTTTTTCCAGGACTGTGGAGTTGGAGTCTGATGTCCATTTTGGGTGGAGTCTGAGTCGGATTCAAGGAAATTGAGGAGTTGGAGTTAAGGTCAGCTTACACATGCCAACATCGTTAACTATGTCGCTGCAACTTGTGACGTTGCAGTGACCTCATAGCGATGTCGTTATGTGTGACATCCTGCAACGATCAGCTAGCTGATCATTGCGGAATGGCCAGGGCCGTTTTTCGATCATTGGTCTCCCGCTGGGCGGCCAGCATCGGTGTGTGTGACAGCGGGAGACCAACTATCAACGACCTCCCGGCTGATGCCCAGTGCCGCACAGTACATGCTGGGACATGGTAACCAGGGTAAACATTGGGTAACTAAGCCCAGCGCTATGCTTAGTTACCCGATGTCTACCCTGGTTACCAGCGTTCTTGCTGGTCACTGATCGCTGGTGAGTCTGCCTGTGTTACATCTCACCAGCGATCAGATAGCGATGTCCCAGCGATCCCGATCGTTGGTTGTGTCGCTGGGACATCACAGCGTGGAAACAGTCATCATCACATTACCTGATGAAGGCTGCTAGACCGCCGGTAACGCATAGTGATATATAACTAAAGATATTCCATAACTATCTCTCTCTGCTTCTGCTGCCCGGCGCCTACAAGACTGCCTCATCTCTTTATCTGGAATTTGAATGCCAAAACCACCTTCTTATAAATGGATGCCAAGTTATCAAATTTGTTAAGCCTACTTGAGCTTTTCAATTGGTTTGATGTCATATATGTTAAATGGATGCCTAATAAGTATCTATAATGGTATGGTTTTAAAAGCCTTCTTAATACCTATTGACAAGCTCATGATGCATACATACATAATGGATGACGGTGACAGATGTCATTATAACCTCTTGTGATGGATGGTGCTGTAAAGGTGGCCAGGCAGAAGGTGAATTGTCCTTCCATCGCCTTGTGCATTTTGCAGGATTTGGTGCAGGTATGCATTATTTTAGTGCATAGTGGCTTTCCAACTGGCCAAACATGTTCATTGGCATTGGGCAAAGAACAAATGATTGAGACTGTTCTGGTAATGCACATCCATAGATTGTGTGCTGACTAGCAACGTTGAACCTTCTTTCCAGGTGATGCTATCAGTGAGCATATTTTAAACTGTTTTAATAGAAATTGTTTTTATTAAGTTTAGTCTATGTTCTGCTTTAAATACAGGCTCCATCACAGCCTTTTGTTTAATGTGTAAGCTTGTTACTTTTCCTGCTGTAAACTCCAAATGTAAATCTGTGTTTGGCCTAATTGATTTGTATCACATCTACAAGTCACCAATGTAAATCATATTATATCATAGAGTGTGAAAGTATGGCGTGCTATGTTACTTTTGACATATTTTGATATATCCTTTAAATGTATTTTTCCATGTAGTCGTCCTCTCTGTACAGTGATCCTCTTGCCATGTCCAGGAGTTCTCGGGTTAGTATTTTATTGATTATGAAAACAGATTGCCATTAGAGACTGACATTTTCCAACTGACTGCAGAACCATAATTGCTGAAAAGTCAAGAAGGAGAATTTGGTCTGGGAGGCTGCCAAGTAGCCTGCAGCAACATTAACAGAGCTGCAGGAATTTCTTGCATGTACTAGCTCTGTTCTGTGAAAATCTTTAATATTTTTCATAGTTCTGACCTGTAGGGTAGGGTGGCATGATGGAAGCCTTTTCTTACAAACAAAAAGATTCCAGCCTGGCTTTGTTTTGCCAAAAGTATGTAGGAAAACTTGATATGGTCTAATGAGAATAAAGAAGAAGGCTGTACACTAGCAATGCCCTCAGTCTGACAGATTGGAAACACTACTACAAGCAAGAGTGGGCAAAGATTGCCAATTCTAGATGTGCCATGCTGTTATAAATTTAAAAGGTACTTGAACAAATTATTAATTTGTGTTCACATTTATACAACCACATTATTTTTAGGGCTTCACTATTAATTTGCACTCAAACAAATTTCAGCACTAACTGGCACCCAGCTCTTTACTGCTGCAATGCTCATCAGACTGTCAGTCCATTCTGTGGCGTTGGTAATGTTGCCGCTCACTATTCTCAGAGCGGTCCCTAATGCTGAGCTGGTCCACCTCTATGACTGAAAGCCTGCTACTGCCAGGAAGGAATGAAGTTCCTCTCAACAGCAGAATTCTCAGTGCGGGTGTTGGGCAACTTCAGAACACTGTTTACCTGCAGATTAACTTCAGATCTGCAGGTTAATAGCATCTTTTTCACGACAGGTTTTCTTTAAAGGACACTTTCTATTAAAGTTGGGAAATAACTGCAATGAAGGAACAGGCAAGGAACTGTGGAGAAACTGATAGCTTGCAATGTCTATTCCACATTCCCTGAGTTCTGAAAGGAGAGTAAGAGATTGAGGAAGGTGTACAGACAGAAGTGGGGTGCAGAGCAGTAAAACAGATAGTGGCTTCTTATTCTAGAAGAGAATTAGAGAGACTGGGGACTGCTTCCTTGACTTCTCAATCACTGATTACATTATAGAATGCAGCAGTTGTATATATTTTATCATAGGCTGCAGCAACCAAGGTTACATGATTAGCTTCATTACAGTGCATTATCTCTGTCACTGTCTTTGTAGAGCACAGCAACACATGTTAAACTCAATACAATGATTGAGACTACTTAGAAGCCCCTAACCATCTACTGTCTTCACTTTTACTGCTCCCCAAATCCTTACTCTTCTTGATGGGAGGAGGGAGGAGCTAGGGGCGTAAGATGGAGCTGTAGGCAGAGCTCCTCCCCCTCCTACTGTAGTCAAACCATTTCATCTGTAACAACTGCCATCTCCTATCTTGGTAATGGGAAAGTCTTCTCTGAATTCAGTGTTTACCTCAGAATTGAGAATTTTGATCCTTTGATACTTAGCTTGTTTATTGGTATAATCCACAACACGTTTCAACGGCAGAAGGCCGTCTAAGGGTGCTTTCACATCTGCGTTTTTCGTAATTCGCGGCAGATGCGGTGAAAAAACCGCATCTGCCGCGTTTACCGCATAACCGTTCCACTTGCGGCGCGGTTGCGGTTTTTTCTATGCAAAGTATAGGCATACTTGCGGCAGGTGCGGCAAGTGCGGTTTTGCACTTGCGGCAGGTGCGGCCGCGAAAAAAACCGCGGCTTACTGCGGTTTTTTTCGCGGCCGCACCTGCCGCAAGTGCAAAACCACACTTGCCGCACCTGCCGCAAGTATGCCTATACTTTGCATAGAAAAAAACGCAACCGCGCCGCAAGTGGAACGGTTATGCGGTAAACGCGGCAGATGCGGTTTTTTCACCGCATCTGCCGCGAATTACGAAAAACGCAGATGTGAAAGCACCCTAACAGGAAGACTGCAATCACCGTTGAAATGCGTTGTGGATTATACTAATAAACAAGCTAAGTATTATAATTCCCCTGCCTGTGGTCTCTGGCATAGCTCTCCTCTAACCACGTTCATTAATCCTTATCTGATCCTAAAATTTAAAGAAGCAGGACATCCCATTCCTAACAGTTCACTAGTTATAAGAGGGCGATACAAAGCAGCCAGTGGTGCTGATGCTCACCTATCCCATATCACCTATTTGTGCATATCCCATATAGAAGAGACTAAATCAGTAACACATAGGAATGGGGACCATTAGGGATCAGTAGGGACCTCTTTTCTAATTGATCTACCTTTATTGCTTTATGAAAAACAAGCCCATTTTTAAGCTGCATTTACGGTACATTAAAAGGTTATCATGAACATACATTCATAAAATTGCTCGTTTTACAATTATTTTTCAGTATAAACAGGCTGGCCATCACCCAATCAGCGATAAACTCGTTTATATGGTGAATCTCTTGCACTTCACCAGGGGTTATCATTCTTGGTGCATAGTCTTGTGTATACAGGTCTTGCTTTGTCAAGACCCATGGCAGATTATTGTAGTTTGCTCAGTGGGCATTGCTACATTGGTCTGCTTGTGTAAACTGCCACTTAAACGACCCCCAATCTGTAAAAGTTTACCCATCAGTTGATTTATTGTGCCGCTGGCTGGTCCATGTAAATTAAGGGAAGCAGTGGGGACAATTCATTGTCTCTCTACATGTGATTAAACAGTATAAAAACTACACTTCCAAGGATACAAATGACTTGAATAAGATGTAGTCTGATGTTCAGAGTTCTCCGGGCACACACTTTCTCCTGCCAAAGCTATGCTGAGGTTTCGGTCAGTATTTTTTGAACTAACACAGCATTAAATAACACTTTCAGCTGTACAATCACAGGGAGAGTGTCAGGCTCTTAATAAAATGTTTTGTTTGCAGACATCTCCAAAGTTGAGCACTAGTTTGGCTCGAAGTGCCAGTTCGGTTCGTATATGCAGTCTGCTTGGTCAGCCTTTGTGAAATACAATGAAATTTGGCTTGTGTTGGAATAAAATATTGGCTTTTTGGGAGATGAATGCAAAATGCTACTTGTCATGCTGCTACTATGCTTTTTATAATCTTCTCTATACTATTATATTAAACTAAATGATTAACAGTTCAATAATTAGGATTTACCCCATTAACTACCCAATCTAACAAATTGCTCATTAAACATTAGCTTGATTGTGTGGGAAACAGCAGTTTGACCTGCTTCACCGTGCGGCCATTACAAGCAACTGTTCCCTTGGAAAATCTAATACTTTAATTATAAGAGCTCCTGCAGATAACCTTACTTTGGTCTGAGTGCTATCCAACAAAACATCAGATCACACTAAAGGGGATGTCACACGCGTCGATATCGCTGTCAATGTTGCTCATGCGTCATGGATTTTCAGTCGCTCAAGCGACGTAAAAGTGACGTAGGAGCGACATTGAAGCGTGTGACCAAGCGATGCAACCAGCGATATGTCGCTGATCGCCGATTGCAGGTTTCACTGCCAGACGTGAAACCTGTCGCTCATCGCTCAGTAGACCTTGTGCATCGCTGCGTGACACTAAAATCAGCGACGTATTTTCTATTTTGACAATGTACAAGCAACTAAATAAAATCGCTCACAAGATGGCGATGGGTCATATTGACGCGTGTGACATCTTACCTGCGATAATTCCACATCGCTCAGGCGACTAATAATATATGTGACGCATGAGCGATATCGCGGGCGACATTGACACGTGTGACAGGCCCTTAAGACCAATGTTATTCAGTGAAGCAGTGCACTTGTCCAAGGAAAAAAATCTCAGTATGCATGATTTGCCTCTGAGCTTTTTATTGACTTAGTCATTCAAGTCTATGGGTCAGATTTTCATTATCCATCAGAATATAGAAACCTTTTTATCTTTTCTCCACATACTAGATAAATGGATCTCTATCTGATCAAACTCTGGTCAATCTCGGCTCAAAGTCTGATTAGCATAATCGGACTGATTTTTGCAGATTGAGAAAATATGGGGGTGTGAACCCATCTTAATACTGTAAAAAAGAACAAAAACAAAAAACCCAGCACTAGCTAATAACCACATTGTGACGGCAACCCGGCTGATCTGCTTGTCCTTACCATCAGACAACTGCTTGCTCAAGTAAGTGACAGCATGTCTTTGAGATGGCTATGGACATGGTTTGGGCAAATTACACAACAATAAAGATTAAATATGTGCTTTAATGAGTTCAGTGTTCTGATTGATTATTGGGAATGGACTGTGGATGATAGAAAATGTGCTTTATTTTCTAGCTAATCATCAATAAAAAGTCTAAGATTATAGTGGAATTCTTCCCCCTTTATCTCTCTCTTAGACATCTCTATATGAAGATGGCTTTACTAAGTCATATACTTCCAGAACAGTAAGTTACAGGTTTCTTTTAGCTTCTATTCTTCTTCTGATTTGAACAGTGTTCATCTATTAATTCTATTTTTTTTACCTATTATAATCACCAGCCATCGGAGTACAGCTACAGTTCTTCCAGAGCCAGCTCTACAAAAAGCAGTCCTGTGGTGAGAGCTCCTGCTGCATGAGCGTGTGCACAGTCTGATTCTTAAAGGGAACTTGTCAGGTCCTCCGTGCCCTCAGAAGCACCACCAGTAGTGGGCACATATCAAAAGTATGCACATAGCTTTGTTCCCCTCAGCATTGCGCTTCTCTGACACCAAGTGTACACGTCACGGCTTCAGAGAGGCGTAGTGCGCATGATCAGATATGCAAAGTGAGCCTTTCTAAAGCCATGACATGTACACTTGTCAGAGAAGCGCAATGCTAAGGGAACAAAGCCAAGTGTGCAACTTTGTAGAGCACTGGCAATGATACTGTGTTTTGTAAAGCATGTATCACGCCCACAGGGGAGGTGATAACATGCTAAGTGGGATGACTAGTCAGGGAACAAACGCCCCCTCAACTAGTCAAAGCCATATTTTGCATATCATAAACAGTCTTTAGAATTTTTTTTTTAAAGATCTGTTTATGTATGCAATTCCATGAAGGCAGGGACTAAGACTGTTAGGCAGGGATTATAGACATGTGTCCACAACCTCTGGTGGTTCTGGGGGCTTGGAAGACCTGACAAGTTCTCGTAAAGGGTTTTCCTGCACATATTAAATTAGAGTACTGTTCTTGTAATCCTCTCACAGCCTCCTCCTTATGTGTTCAATGCTGGTAGTCACACATGCTTAGTAGCACAAATGTCTTAAAAACTGGCAACAGAGAGGTTCCTGTAGTTTAATAGGCTCGAGAAAGAAGGCCCATCTAGATAGCCAAATTACATCCACATACAGCATCATGTTGTTGGAAGCACATTCCTCGTTTAAACAGGGTCATATGCTGCTGAAAACAATGTTTTTTATACTGGCATAAATAATCTGATCACTTAATAAACCAGAGAAATTCATTGGTGATCATTGGCCTATGTAAACATGATAATCAACTCTTTTAAATTTGCCTTAAGAATCCATGCCCCTGAAGCCTCTTACTCTCACTTGCAAAGAACATTTAATGTAGATAAAAGTTCTTGGAGGGCATAACACATACTATATTTAAATTATTTCAATTTACAGGGGCACTTTTTAGTTTTTTAGTGACTCTGTATGAACATTTGTATTAAAGGGTTGTTCAAGCAAGGAAAAATTGATTAGAAAACAACTTTGGTACAAAATAACTATTAATACATCAGTTATTCTTCACCGCTCTGGTTTTAGTGCATGAGTAGAGTTGGTGCAAATATATTTGCAATATCTGGTTTATTGGCTACATCAGTAATCTGCAGCCACTGGATGGGATTCCTGACATCTGTCTCTTACCGGACTGAATCCCTGGTTCCACTTTTGATTAGTAGGCATGGTACAACATCGGTTATGGTGTGATAGGTGACAACACACCAGACTGTCTAATCACAAGAAGAGCCACTGATGCCTTCATGTAAGAGAGGGCCACAGATTATGGACATGGCCGTTATCCGGATCCTGTGAATTGATTCACACCAAATGATTGCGTGTCTCCTGCTGCTCTCTGTGCTTCCTGCTGTAGTGAGGGCATCCCTACACAGACATGTAAATCTATCACACAATCTATCTCAGCTGGGAGCTGCCATGTACAAGGAGAGCAATACCAACTCCCTTATGTTCTATATGGTAATTTGCCAATTGCAGTAAAGAAAAACAAAACACCAATCTGTATAATGTGGACTATAAGGATCACTGCTGACAACTCCTATTGCTACTTAACCTCCAATTTTGATTAATAATAGTAGATATATCAGTTGCAGTTAAGACTAACATAAGTCTGCATAATATGCACTATAAGTATCACTGCTGCTGACATCTATTGCTCCTATTACTTATAAACACCCATAGTCAATTATATGTGAAGTATAAAAGAACAATTACCTTGGTATGTGTCACACAACGTGTGTCTACATGTGCCTGCGCCCAATATGCGTTTTGGTACTAGCCTTTGTCAGGGGGTCCCGGCTAGTACCGAAATGTGCATTGGGCATAGACACACCTTGGTATGTGTCACACAACCTAATTGTTCTTTTACACTTCCCATATAATTGACTATCGGTGTTTATAAGTAATGGGAGCAATAGATGGCTGCAGCAGTGATACAAAACCGCTGCGTTTTTGATGCATGACAGTGATGCGAGTGCAGTGCTAGTTTGGTGCGAGTGTAGTGCTAGTGTGGTCCGAGTGTGGTGCTAGTGTGGTCCGAGTGTGGTGCGTGTGGTGAGTGTGCCTGGCTGTATGTAAGTGTATGTGGTGCGAGTGTGAGTGCGTGTGTGCAGTTTTTTTTCTCTGCTGTCCATGGTCTTGATGGACCACGGAACAGCATTCCTGCTATCCCCATACAGTTACAATAATGTTTCATTGCTGTGACAGCAGCAGTGAAGCAGTATTGTATGTATAATTTATTGCAAAGTTACACTTTTCAGCTTGATTTTACATGTTTTTACCATGTCGGCTGTTCAGGACTTCATTCTGCACTGTGCTACCGAGGGGGTTTTAACTCTGTGAATAAGGGGTTAATCAGACGCTGGTGTCATGACACCATCTGTCCAGGGGTTGTCCTCACCCCCTGGATACATGGTGACATGACATCATGTGTCTGAATGGGTTAATTATTCTGTAAACCAAGTTTAAGTTTGTCGGGTTTAAAGATGTGACAGAAAGAGCCAGTGATTTATGAATGGAAGCTTCAGCACCATGGTCAGCTCCTCACAAATCACCGGCTTATTCTGTCTCATCTATACACCCGACATAAACTTAAACTTGGTTTACAGAATAATTAACCCATTCAGACACATGATGTCATGTCACCAGGTATCCAGGGGGTGAGGACAACCCCTGGACAGATGGTGTCATGACACCAGCGTCTGATTAACCCCTTAATCACCGGGTTAAAACCCCCTCCGGTAGCACAGTGCAGAATGAAGTCCTGAACAGCCGACATGGTAGAAACATGTAAAATCAAGCTGAAAAGTGTAACTTTGCAAAAAATAATAAATTATACATACAATACTGCTTCACTGCTGCTGTCACAACAATGAAACATTATTGTAACTGTATGGGGACTGCGGGGGGCCAGTGATTTTGACAACACACGGCTGCGTTTATCGCACCGTGTGCTGTATGGGTGCGAGCTAGACTCGCACCCATATACTTTTAATGGCCACTCGCGCGAGGGAATCGCGTGCAATCGCAGCATGCTGCGATTGCACTCGGATTGCTCTCGCAAAGCGAGTTTAATGCCAGAAACTCGCATTAATGTGACCTGTATCATTGAAAGACACAGGTCCGAGTTTAATGCGAGTTTTTCTCGCATTAAACTCGCGCGAGTTCAACGCCAGTGTGCCTCCACCCTATCATGCACTGTTAGTCTTAACTGCAACTGTTAACCTCCCATTGTAATGATTAATGGCATATATAAGTAGTAATAGGAGGTGTCAGCAGTGATACTTATAGTCCACATTATACAGATCAGTGTTTTGTTTTTCTTTACTGCAACTAGCAAACTACCATATAGAACAGGGGTCTCAAACTCGCAGTCGCCCGGGCCGCAAGCGGCCCGCCACGCTCCCCAGTGCGGCCCGCCACGCTCCCCAGTGCGGCCCGCCACGCTCCCCAGTGCGGCCCGGGGCACCATGAAAGAAAAATGCATGCTCCGGGCCATAATACATGGAGCCGCTGCGGTACCGCTTTACTGTGACGGGTACCGCCGGCTCAGCTCAAACAAGCGCCTTCGCGCCTGTACATTCACGCAAGCAGGCGGCTGGTGGACCAATCAGAAGCCTCCTGTGACGTCACAGGAGGCTTCTGATTGGTCCGCCGGCCGCCTGCTTTCATGAATGTACAGGCGCGAAGGCGCTTGTTTGAGCTGAGCCGGCGGTACCCGGAAGACACACTAAAGCGGTACCGCAGTGGCTCCATGTATAATGAGCCCGGGGCATCAGGTGTGTATGAGTGAGTGTTAGAGAGTGTGAGTATGTGTGAGTGTATATGTGAGTGTGTGTATGTGTATAATAGTGAGTGTATTTGTGTGTATATGTGAGTGAGTGTATTTGTGTGTATATGTGAGTGACTGTATACAGTTAGGGCCAGAAATATTTGGACAGTGACACAAGTTTTGTTATTTTAGCTGTTTACAAAAACATGTTCAGAAATACAATTATATATGGGCTGAAAGTGCACACTCCCAGCTGCAATATGAGAGTTTCCACATCCAAATCGGAGAAAGGGTTTAGGAATTATAGCTCTGTAATGCATAGCCTCCTCTTTTTCAAGGGAACAAAAGTAATTGGACAATGGACTCTAAGGGCTGCAATTAACTCTGAAGGCGTCTCCCTCGATAACCTGTAATCAATGAAGTCGTTAAAAGGTCAGGGGTGGATTCCAGGTGTGTGGTTTTGCATTTGGAAGCTGTTGCTGTGACCAGACAACATGCGGTCAAAGGAACTCTCAATTGAGGTGAAGCAGAACATCCTGAGGCTGAAAAAAAAAAGAAAAAATCCATCAGAGAGATAGCAGACATGCTTGGAGTAGCAAAATCAACAGTTGGGTACATTCTGAGAAAAAAGGAATTGACTGGTGAGCTTGGGAACTCTAAAAGGCCTGGGCGTTCACGGATGACAACAGTGGTGGATGATTTATTTGGTGAAGAAGAACCCGTTCACAACATCAACTGAAGTCCAGAACACTCTCAGTGAAGTAGGTGTATCTGTCTCCAAGTCAACAGTAAAGAGAATACTCCATGACAGTAAATACAAAGGGTTCACATCTAGATGCAAACCATTCATCAATTCCAAAAATAGACAGGCCAGAGTTAAATTTGCTGAAAAACACCTCAAGAAGCCAGCTCAGTTCTGGAAAAGTATTCTATGGACAGATGAGACAAAGATCAACCTGTACCAGAATGATGGGAAGAAAAAAGTTTGGAGAAGAAAGGGAACGGCACATGATCCAAGGCACACCACATCCTCTGTAAAACATGGTGGAGGCAACGTGATGGCATGGGCATGCATGGCTTTCAATGGCACTGGGTCACTTGTGTTTATTGATGACATAACAGCAGACAAGAGTAGCCGGATGAATTCTGAAGTGTACCGGGATATACTTTCAGCCCAGATTCAGCCAAATGCTGCAAAGTTGATTGGGCGGCGCTTCATAGTACAGATGGACAATGACCCCAAGCATACAGCCAAAGCTACCCAGGAGTTCATGAGTGCAAAAAAGTGGAACATTCTGCAATGGCCAAGTCAATCACCAGATCTTAACCCAATTGAGCATGCATTTCACTTGCTCAAATCCAGACTTAAGACGGAAAGACCCACAAACACGCAAGACCTGAAGGCTGCAGCTGTAAAGGCCTGGCAAAGCATTAAGAAGGAGGAAACCCAGCGTTTGGTGATGTCCATGGGTTCCAGACTTAAGGCAGTGATTGCCTCCAAAGGATTCGCAACAAAATATTGAAAATAAAAATATTTTGTTTGGGTTATGTTTATTTGTCCAATTACTTTTGACCTCCTAAAATGTGGAGTGTTTGTAAAGAAATGTGTACAATTCCTACATTTTCTATCAGATATTTTTGTTCAACCCTTCAAATTAAACGTTACAATCTGCACTTGAATTCTGTTGTAGAGGTTTCATTTCAAATCCAATGTGGTGGCATGCAGAGCCCAACTCGCGAAAATTGTGTCACTGTCCAAATATTTCTGGCCCTAACTATGTGTGAGTGTATATGTGTGTGCGTGTATATTTGTATGTGAGTGTGTATATGTGTGTGAGTGTATGTATATGTGTGAGGGTATTCCAGCGCCACCTGAGCGGCACATTGCCGGCGGCTGGTGCCACGTGCTGGCTGGTGCCGGCTGCCGGGTGCAGGCTGGTGCCACGTGCTGGCTGGTGCCGGCTGCCGGGTGCTAGCTGGAGCGTTTTCCTGTGCGCTCTGGATAAGCGCACACTATGCAGGCTGCTGTATGAACTGGTTACCACGATACACATCGGGTAACCAGGGACAGCATCTGCTGAAAGCGGCCGCATACACGCACCTGCACTTCTCTGTCAAAGTCTAAGTATTTAGCGCAGAAGCGCTAAATACTGAGAGCGCAGGTGTGTGGACAAGCCCTATGCGAGTGTGTGTGTGAGCGAGAGAACAAAAAGAACTGAGACCCAGGACATTACTACAAGATGACAAGGGAGGGAACATTACTAAAAGATTGGGACATTACTACAAAATGAGGACCAGGATGGGAGACATTAATATAGGATGGGGACCAGGATGGGGGCGCATTACTACAAGATGAGGACCAGGGCGGGACATTACTACAAGATGGAGACCAGGACGGGGACATTACTACAAGAGGAGGACCAGAATGGGAACATTACTACTAGTTGGAGACCAGGACGGGGACATTACTACAAGAGGAGGACCAGGATGGGAACATTACTACAAGAGGAGGACCAGGATGGGGACATTACTACAAGAAGAGGACCAGGATGGGGACATTACTACAAGAGGAGGACCAGGATGGGGACATTACTACAGTTGAGACCAGAGGACATATAACTGAACATTACACGAGATAGAGACCAGGGCGGGGACATTACTACAAGAGGAGGACCAGGACGGGACATTACTACAAGAGGAGGACAAGGATGGGGACATTCCTACAAGAAGATCATAATTTGTATTTTACTAGATTGAGCAAAAAATTCTGGTATTGCTAAAATGTCATTTAGGGTACCGTTACACATCGCAACATTGCATGCAATTTCACTGGCAATTTGCTGGTTGCAGTGAGATCATGGACACATTGTTACATTTGTACACAGCAAGAAAATAGAACAATGTGTCCATGATTTCACTGCAACCAGCAAATTGCCTGGGAAATTGCATGCAATTTTGCGACGTGTAACGGTACCCTTAGTCCTACAAGCAATGCGGCCCCCCGATATCAATTTTTTTCTACATGCGGCCCACCAACCCAACCGAGTTTGAGACCCCTGATATAGAACATAAGGGAGTTGGCATTGCTCTCCTTGTGCATGGCAGCTCCCAGCTGAGATAGATTGTGTGTATTGGGGATATATACTGGTTGCACTAGTTGGTGGTTGTTGACCACATGAGCAGAAAGTTTACACCAAATACTCGCTACACTGGCAGGTCCCCCACTTTTTGATATATGGTATTCTTTTCAACGGATGTTCTAACAATTAAATCTATATGTCCATTGCCGTGAAAAGTCTAAATATACTATCGTGTTGATTTTATTTTCAGGATCTGTGCCAACAATTTAGTGCTTTGAGATTTTATAACCAATCCCGCTGTTTACCTATGTATCGCACATCTTTAATAAAAGCTTATTTGCACTTTTGACATAACTGGACTGTATATCACTTTTTCTTGTTTTGGGCTACTTTAAAGTATTTTTACGATTGGTTCTATGATACATTTGTCCTGTGTTTGCCCTAGATAGTGAATTAATTATTTAATTATTGATGATGGATACATGGTGGGACTCAATACTGTGGTATTTGCTAATCTTGACCTAAATGGTGTCAGGACCTCTTTATTTTTCAGAACTGTTCCACTAATATATATTTTAATTGTGCTGCAATTTTTTCCTAAATAAATGAAAAGTATCTTCCTCCTACCATAATTTTATTTAGGCTTTATCTTTAATAAATCCTGGATCACATATTCCTGTAGTTGTCTTGTCTTCTCCATGATATTCTGTGTTCACTGTGTGTTTTTCCCTCTAGTACATCTATCTAAAGTTGAAACCAGACGTTTACATGCACTATATAAAAAGACACATATACATGTTTATCTCACTATCTGATATGGAATCAGAATTATGTTTTCAAAGTTAGGTCAGTTAGGATTACCGTAATTACTTATATTTGTCAAATGCCAGAATAATGAGTGTGTGAATGTTTTAAGGCATTTTTATTTACTTTCTACAATGTCAAAAGTTTACCTACATTTATTTCATCAGTATTTGTTACCTTAAACTATATGACTTGGTTCAAACATTTTAGCTAATATACTTCAACAGCTTCTCACAATAGTGGTTGGAATTTAGTCCCATCCTCCTGATAGAACTGGTGTATCTATCTGAGCCATGTTTGTAGGTTGCCTAAAGGTACCGTTACACGCTTCAATTGTTAAAACGATCTCGCTAACTATCTCGGGGGCGCGCAGTCATTAGGACATTGTTTTAACATCGTTGGTGAGATGTCACACACCTTGATATCGTGCACGATGCACCAATAATCCAGCCAGCAGGTATCGTTCGCACAACCCAGCGAACGATACTTGTTCACTGATGTGAATGAGCGAAGTCGTGAATGACATAGTTATCGCGGTGTCACACAGAACGATGCAGCAGGTTGGCTGATCGTGGATCGTCTGATTTGAGAACATGTTCACAAACCTGCGATCAACGATCCAATGATTTATTGTAGTCATATCGTGGTGTTACACGCAACGAAGTACAAACTGTCGTTTGTACGACTCCATACCCGTGACGTTTAAGCGATATCGTTCACAATATCTTATCGTGTAACGGTACCTTAACTCGCACCTGCCTTTTCAGCTTTGACCTTACTTTTTCAATAGGATTGAGATCAGGCCTTTGTGATGGCCACTCCAAAACATTGATTTTGTTATCCTTAAGTCAGTTTGTAACCAGATTGGCAGTATGCTTCGGGTCATTGTCCAAGCTTTAACTTCCTCACTGATGTCTTGAGATGTTGCTTTAATATTGCCACACAATCTTGTTTTCTCATGATGCCATATATTTTCTGAAGTACACCAGTCCCTCCTGTAGCAAAACAACCCCACAATATGTTGCTGCCACCCAGGGGTTTCACAGTTGTAATGGAGTTCTTCGGCTTCCAACCTTCTCCCTTTTTCGTCCTAATGTAATGATGGTCATTATAGCCGAACAGTTCAGTTTCAGTTTAGTCAGTCCACAGGACATGTCTCCGAAAATGTAGGTCTTTGTTCCTGTGTGCATTTGCAAAAATTGATATGTGTTTTTATGTTTCATTTGGAGTAATGGCATCTTCCTGTCAAAATGGCCCATGTTGATACAGTACTCGTTTCACTGTGGATAATGACAGAATCTTACCAGCTTCCGCCATCATCTTCACAAGATCTTTTGCTTTTTTTCTTGGGTTGATATGCATATGTTGGACCAAAGCACATTCATCTCTGGGACACAGAACCAGGCTCCTTCCTGAGAGGTATGATGGCTGGATATTCCCATCTGGCTTGTACCTGCGTATAATAGTTTAGACCAGGGGTCTCAAACTCGGCTGGGTTGGTGGGCCGCACATAGAAAAACATTTATAGCGGGGGGCCGCATCCCTTGTAGGACTAAAGGTACCGTTACACACAGAGATATATTACTTGCAATTCACTGGTTGCAGTGAAATCATGGGCACATTGTTGTATTTGTACACAGTAACAAAATGTAACAATGTGTCCATGATTTCACTTCAACCAGTGAATTGCAAGCAATATATCTCTGTGTGTAACGGTACCTTTAGTGATATTTTTAGTAATACCAGAATTTTTTGCTCATTGTAGTAAAGTACAAATCCTGATCCCCTTCTTGCACTAATGTCCCCCATCCTGATCCCCTTTTCTAGTGATGTCCCCCATCCTGATCCCCTTTTCTAGTGATGTCCCCCATCCTGATGCCCTTTTCTAGTGATGTCCCCCATCCTGATGCCCTTTTCTAGTGATGTCCCCCATCCTGATGCCCTTTTTCTAGTGATGACCCCCATCCTGATCCCTTTTTCTAGTAATGTCCCCCATCCTGATCCCCTTTTGTATTGATGTCCCCATCCTAATCCCCTTTTGTAGTCATGTCCCCTTCCTGATCTCCTTGTCTAGTGATGTCCCCTATCCTGATCTCCTTTTCTAGTGATATCCCCCATCCCGATCCCCTTTTCTAGTAATGTCCCCCATCAGATCCCCTTGAGTAGTGATGTCCCCCATCTCGATCCCCCTTAGTAGTGATGTCCCCCATCCCGATCCCTTTTAGTAGTGATGTCCCCCATCCTGGACCCCTTTTGTAGTGAGATCCCGCATCCTGGTCCCCTATTGTACTGATGTCCCGCATCCTGATCCCCTTTTCTAGGTATGTCCCCCATCCTGATCTACTATTATAGTGATGCCCCCAATCCTGTTTCACCTTCTTTTTACACACTGACACACACCCTTGCACATAAACACACACACACACACTGAAACTCATACTTCTTATACACAAATACTCACACCCTCACAAAATCACCCTCACACACACTCTTATCTCACTTTAATGATGCATCGCTCCAGTGCAGGGGGCCGCCGCGGTCCCCGCTGTGCTGACTTCTGGCCTCCGCTGTGCCATGACTTCCTCCAGCCGCCACTCAGACAAGCTCTGTTGCTCAGCAAGATCAATGCAGTCTTCCAGCCAGAGGCCCTCATGTGACGTCATATATTGCCATCAGCTGTGGTCCTCTCATTGGCTGGCAGCTTGCATTGATCTTGCTGAGTGGCAGAGCTTCTTAGTGCCGCGGATGAAAGTCATCACACAGCGGGGACTGAAGTGGCCCCCTGCACTGGGGCGATGCATCATTAAGTTGTCCAAGGTGCCGCGGCCGCATAGTGAAGCCCCAGGGGCCGCATGTGGCCCTCGGGCCGCATGTTTGAGACCCTTGGTTTAGACAGATGAATGAGGCACCTTCAGTTAGAAATTGCACATAAGAATGTACCATACTTGTGCAAGTCCACAATTCTCTTCCTGATATGTTGGCTGACTTCTTTAGATATTCCCATGATGCTACACAAAGAAGCAGTGTGTGTCAGGTGTGCTTTAAAATACATCCAAAGGTATGTCTAAAATTAACTCAAATGTTGCTAATAAACCTTCAGAAGCTTCTAAGAACATGACCTCAACATGTGAGCTGTCCCAAATTGTTTAAAGGCTTTCTAATCTTCGTGTATGTAAATTTGTGACTTTGCAGAAATTCTCTCTCTGGAATTTGACAAATATTAATAATTATGGTAATCCCAATTGACCTAAAATGAGAAGTTTATTCTGATTTCATGTCAGATAGTGAGAAAATATGTGTCTTTTTATATAGTGTATGTAAACTTCTCGTTTCATCTGTATGTGCTCAATCACAGATCTGCTTTTAAGTATATATTTATGTAGGGTATTCTAAGCTTTTGCATACTCTTTATATTTTTGATTAATAAGTTAATAGTAAAATTCCAGTTTCCTATTAACATATGAATGTTTAATGGGGTAAAAGGGTGGTTGTTAGATTGTTTTGGGTCCTACAGTGTACACCCAAACTGAGCAGCAGAATAGAAGACTTTTTTCCCCACTTTCTTCCCTGACTTCAAAACTGAGGTCACAAAGTGTAGAATGGAGTGGCCTGTTGTGCTTGCACCCTGCATCTTCATTCTACATCTGTAACATTGATGATAATAGTTAGGTGCAGCATTAAAGTGATCCTAAACCCAGAAACTGACCCCCCCCCGCATCTTTAGACTGTCCCTGCACCCCCTCTTATCATTTCTAGCCATCCCTTTTGCAGAAAAAATCGCTTTTGTAAAGTAAGAGAAAAAGTTATATTACTTTGTCCTGTGTGAGTTCTCTGTTTCTGAGGAAGCCGCAAATAGGCGGGGCCTGTCTGCTGCTCCCTTGTAATTATGCACGCCCCTCTCTGCTTGTAAGAGCCTGGCCGTGTCATGAAAGGGGGCGGGGCTCCGGCATGACGCGATTTAGCCCCTTCCCTTTCATGACGCGGCCAGGCTCTTAGAAGCAGAGAGGGGCGTGCATAATTACAAAGCGGCAGCACACAGGCCCCGCCCATTGCAGCTTACTCAGAAACGGAGAACTCACACAGGACAAAGTAATATAACTTTTTCTCTTACTTTACAAAAGCGATTTTTTTCTGCAAAAGGGATGGCTAGGAATGATAAGAGGGGGTGCAGGGACAGGTCTGAAGATAATGGGGGGTCAGTTTCTTGGTTTAGGATCACTTTAAAGCGCTCGACTATTATCAGAATTCCCAAAGATCAATAAATGGAGTAGCAAGGGATATATGGACAAGGCAGTAAGTTTTATCAACAATTTGATGAATAAGTGGTAATTTCTAATTCAATACCCCTTTAACATTATTTGATGCACCGCCGTTTGCAACAATGTGTTGATCTGCATTCATGTACCTTCTATGTAGTGTACAGATGATGAGGGTTCTGTGTCCTATAGTGCGGGCCGAGGACGAAGAGATAGTGTGGTGAGCTTTAGTTGCATGTGTGTTTTGTGTTTTTCTTACCCTAATTGAATTTAATATTTTTTCATGTATATCTGTGTGCTTTTAAATGTAGCCAGTTTGTTAATGTATATTTACCCTTTCCATGAAAGTCAAGGATGTTTGAGTCCTTTTCTTCAAGATATTTGCGATTCTTATAAATAATACTTTTGCATTGTTCTCAACAACAAATATAGCTTCCTTGACAACAATGAATTTCTCATATGAGATTGTATTTTTGTTCTTTGAATTGTCGTCTTTGGTTTAATACACCACTGCAGCATTTTTTTTTTTTTTTTTTAAAGTTTACCGTTACTTTAAATATAAGTCCCCTGTTAAATTTAAATCTAAATATTAAATATAAAGCGTCACTTTTCAGTCAGCGCTAAAAAACCTCTGGAGTGGTGCTTAAGGGTATGTGCACATTGGACGGTTCTGCATCATTGCAGACCGTCAGAAAACCGGTGTGCAATTTCAGGAGATGAAATTCCTGACCTCAGCAGTGTCCATCGTTTTTTTAACGTTTTGTGTGCGGTTTATACAGCGTTTTCTCGGTGGTTTTCTTGGCGGTTTTAAGACTGTTTTTTGTACACTTGTAAGCTAGACACGCTGGAAAAAACGCTCAAAAGAAGTCACAAGCTCTATCTTTGAAAACCGGTGAGAACCGGTGAAGAAAGTGGGAAGGAGAAAAAAAAACAAACGTTCTAATGTAAACAGCGTTTTCTGAAATCCATAGACTAGCATGTTAATCCAACCGCTGGTTAGGATTAACATAAATTTACATAAAACTCAGCTGAAAACGCCGGCGGAAAACGCTAAAAAACAGCTCACAAAACTTCCAATGTGCACATACCCTAAAAGAAAAAAACAGTGGTTAGCAGTTTTGTCTATGCAGTCAAATATTGTTATTGTGGTAATGACAGCTAGCAGTACAAAGACCATCAGCATTATCATTTCAACTTTATTTTTTCTGTTTTTTTAATGGAAGCAGTGAAAAAAAACTGCAAGAAATGAATTTGCCTGATGGGACTCCACTGTTTGCATTCTATTTTGGTGTCCATCATTTCAATGGAAAATAAGCGCAGCAGTGTGTATACAGTGCCTTGTGAAAGAATTCACCCTCCTCGTCATTTTTCTTGTTTTGCTACTTTACAACCCAAAACTTCAGGTTTTTAGTGCTTGCATCAGTTCATGTAAAGAACATGCCTACAACTGTGAGCATTTGTTGTTCTTTTTATTGTGAAAATAACTGAAAACATCAGTGTGCATGACTATTCACCCTGTAAAGTCAGTACTTTGTAGAGCCTCCTTTTGTGGCAATCACAGCAGCCAGATGCTTTGGATAAGATGAGTTTCCACAACTTGCCACTAGAAGTTTTGGTCATTGCTCAAGTCAAAACTGCTCCAGCTTATTCAAGTTAGATTGTTTCCACTGGTGAACAGCACTCAAGTGTGACCAGTTTCTCAGTTGGACTAGGGTCTGGGCTTTGACTAAGCCACTCCAATACATTTATACGTTTCCCTTTAAACCACTCCAGTGTTGCTTTAGCAGTGTCCCCACAGCTTGGATAATTTTCCCCGCTCCTGCAACTTTAAAACATCCCTACAGCATGATGCTGCCTCAACCATGTTTCACTGTGGGGATGTGTTCTTGGGGTGATGAGCTGTGTTATTTTGATGCCAGAATCTAGTGGCCAAGAAGTTCAAGTTTGGTCTCATCTGACCACAGCTTCTTCCTCCATAAATTTTGTGAGTCTCTCACAAGTTTAGCAAACTCATTACAAGCCTGCCAATTTCTGTTCACTTTTCCTTAAAGGCCAGCTCTGTGGAGTGTACGGCTTATTGTAGTTGTAAGGACATATACTTGAGTCTCTACTTGGGAACTCTGCAGCTCCTTCAGGGTTACCTTTGATGTTTGTGATACTTCTCTAATTAATTCCCTTTTTGCCCAAGATAAGAGTTTGAGTGAGCAGCCCTCCCTGGGCAGGTTTGTTTGATTGGGATATTGTGTTAGAGCCCAACCCTGACTTACTTATCAGCAATGTTGTCTCTGACTTGTTTGGAGATCTCTGGTCTTCATGGTGTTGTTTGGTTAGTGGTGCCACTTGCTTAATGTTGTTGCTGTGTGCACCACTTAGGCTGGAAATACACTATCCGACTCACGTGCGAGTCTCTCGGACGAGACTTGGATCAGTTACCCTGAACGGCTTCCCCCCTGTCAGGACGGGAGTGTGATGCTGCACAAAAACACAAGCAGCTGACACTCCCGTCCAGAGAGGGGGAGGTCGTTCAGGGTGACTGATCTGAGTCTCGTCCGAGAGACTTGCATGTGAGTCAGATAGTGTGTTTCCAGCCTTAGAAAAGGTGTGTGTGTATATACTGACGAACCACATGACACTTTCACTCTACGCAGGTGGACTTCCTTTCATTAAGCATTGGACTTATGATGGTAATTGCTTGCACCAGAAATTTGTATCCGCATCATAACAAAAGGGGTGAATGCATATGCACATGGCAATTTAATTTTATTTCATGTCATAAATTGAATTTTTCACTTCCCCAACGTAGACTATTAAGCGCTGATGTAGCACAAATCGGATTACAAAAATATTTAAAGACAGGTTGTAATGTACCAAAATAGGTGAAGCGCAAAGGGGGCGAGTTCTTTCGCAGAGCACTGTCTAAACAGATTACCAGTATATGTCTACAGCGTCAGAATAGTAATAATAAATATTTTATTTATATAGTGCCAACATATTCTGCAGCACTTTACAGTTCAGAGGGGATACAATACTATATAATAATACAATACATTACAGACAATATGAGACAATGCAAGAAAACAACATATTCAGATACTGTGGGGAGTGATGTCCCTGCTTGTAAGCTTACAGTCTATGGGGAAGTAGGGGAGTCACAAAAGGTAAATGGTAAAAAGTGCCATCATATATGGTCCTGCCATCAATATAATAATGGATTCACATAGTGTTGCATGAACTGGTCCCCAGATAGGATCTGTATAAGTACAGATAAAGTGCTATATAGTGCATGGGAAGTGTAGAAAGATGACACTAGAGGCCAGATTTGGAAAAAGGACAGAATGGCAATAGTTACATAAATGAGATGAGGTGGTAGGCTAGTCAAAGAGATGTGTTTTTAACACTTGGTTAAAACCATGCATACTTGGAATTAATTGAATTGTTCTTGGTAATCCGTTCTAGAGAATTGGTGCCGCTCGGGACAAGTCTTAGAGATGGCAGTGGAAGGTTCGGATCGTAGATGTCAGCCTTAGTTCACTTGCGGAATGGAGGGCAATGACTGAGGAGAAGCTGGGCAATGGGAATGATAATTTGATATTGTACTCTGTAGCGAATGGGCAGCAAGTGCAATGACTGGCGCAGGATAGAAACATCGGTGAAGCTGTTCCTCAGGGTTCAGTTTTAGGTCCCCTTCTCTCTATACACTGCCTTTATTGGACAAACCATCAGTAGATTTGGTTTTCAGTCCGCTCTCTATGCTGATGACGCCCAATTATACATTTAAATTTATACAATTATATTGTCTCCTGACATCACCCCCACATTACTACAAAATACCAGTGATTGTCTGCTGTCTCTAACATCATGTTCTCGCTCTACCTTAGGCTGTTTCACACTTGTGTTTTTTTTCATGCGTTTTTGGAGACCTGCGTTTCAAAAACGCATTTAAAACCGCACCCATAGGCCCCCATGTTAAATAACGCATGCCCTAATAGCAAAAATGCATGTCTTAATAGCAAAAACGCATGTGTGACAGTACCATGCGGTTTTGTGTGCGTTTTTGCAATTATGTGATTAGCTGCATCACAATTCAAACAAAAACGCATGCGTTTTTCCATAGGGGCCCATGTTAAACGCATGCGTTTTCTAAAAAACGCATGCGTTTTTAAAACCGCACCAAAAAATAGTGCATGCACTATTTTTAGGTGCTGATTTAAAAACGCATGCAAAAACGCAGGGTGCCATCAGACACCTTAAAAAACGCATGCTGAAATGAAAAAACGCATGAGTTTTTTAAGTCACTAAAAAAACTCATGCCAAGTGTGACCCCAGCTTTAAACTGAATTTGTCAAAAACTGAACTTCTCGTGTTTCTTCTATCTACTGATCTTCCAAAACCTAATATTGCCATTTTTGTATGTGGTTCTATCATTGCTCTTCAGCAGCACGCCCACTGTCTTGGGGTTATATTTGACTCAGATCCCTCCTTCACTCCACACATTCAATGTTGATACAGAATTAGAAATTAGTGCTGTGCTAATGTATGACCATGAAGAGACGCCATTTGCTTCCCCATAAAGTGCTCTGCCACCTACCTTGAAGTTTTCTTTCTTGCTCTCTTTCTGCCCCACTGTGCGTTCTCTGCTTCTCTTGTGCTGTTCCTGCCTCACTGATTATTCTCTGGCCCCTTGTGCTTTGTTTCTGCCACACTGTGCATTCTCTGGCCCCCCTCTCTCTGTTGCACCTCTTGCTTGCTTTATGCCCCACTGTGCTTTTTCTGGCTGTCCTCCACCCTCCCCCTTCCCCCCGTGCTCTTTCTGCCCCCACTGTGCTCCCTCTGGCCCCCCTCTCTCTGCCCCCCTTGCTCTCTTTCTGCCCCTTGTCTCTGCCCCCCATGATCTTTCTGCTCCCTGTCTCTGCCCCTGTGCTCTCTTTTCTGCCCCCGAGTGCTCTTTCTGCTCCCTGTCTGCCCCCCGTGCTCTTTTCTGTCCCTTGTCCCTGCCCCAGTGCTCTTTTTTCAGGCCCCCCTCTCTCTGCACCCCCTTTGCTGTCTTTCTGCCCCTTGTCTCTGCCCCGTGCTCTTTCTGCTCCCTGTCTCTGCCTCCATGTTCTCTTTTCTGCCCCCCAGTGCTCTTTCTGCCCCTTGTCTCTGCCCCTGTGCGCTTTCTGCTCCCTGTCTGCCCCCCGTGCTCTCTTTTCTGTCTCCCAGTGCTCTTTCTGCCCCTTGCATCTGCCCCGTGCTCTTTTCTGGTCCCCCCTCTGCCCCATTCTCTCTTTCTTCCACTTGTCTCTGTCCCATGGTCTCTTTCTGCCTTCTGTCTCTGCCCCGTGTGCCCTTTTCTGCTCCCTGTTTCTGCCTCCGTGCTCTCTTTTTTGCCCCAGTGGTCTCTTTCTGCCCCTTGTCTCTGCACCCTGTGCCCTTTTCTGCTTCCTGTCTCTGCCTCCGTGCTCTCTTTTTTGCCCCCAGTGGTCTCTTTCTGCCCCCCATACTCTCTTTCTGCTCCATGTCACTGCCCCCTGTGCTTTTATTTCTGCCCCCTGTGGTCTTTCTGCCCCTTGTCTCCACCCCCATATGCTCTCTTTCTGCTCCCTGTGCTCTCTTTTGTGCCCCCCCATGCATATTCTGGCTCCCTTCTGCCCCCCCCCCCCCATCTGTGACTGTCTTACTGCTCCTGCCTCTGCACCTTGTCTGGCTGCAGTGAATTACCTTAATATCGGAGCTGTGGGGATGTGACTGATCACACGACTGTGACATCCCCAGGTCCTGCAGCCTCTGGTGAGTTCCAGGGTATCGGTGGAGTGACGGCTGGCGGGGGGGGGGATTGCGGGGAGGTGAGCCTCTTGTTGAGGGTGCCGCCGCCAAATGGCACCATATTAGCATATCGATCACTTGGGTGTGCTAATATGGCGCTGCTTCCGGTCAGCGTGGTAGATTGTGGAATAGCATTACTACTGGACGGAAGCAGAAGCCACAAGTCTATTATGTAGATAGGTTCTTAGACAGTGCAAACTAAATGTACTGTCACACGTGGCAATTTTGCTAGCAATTTCACTGGCAATTTGCTGGTTGCAGTGAAATCATGGACACATTGTTCTATTTTGTTGCTCTGTACAAATGGAACAATGTGTCCATGATTTCACTGCAACCAGCAAATTGCCAGTGAAATTGCTAGCAATATTGCCACGTGTGACGGTACCTTTAGAGTAGACAGTCTTCAAATGCGTCAGCCTCATCGTAGCGGTTCATGCTGTTTCATAAGTCTGTTAATGGTAAAACTGCCTAGTCTTAAGTGTACATTACCTTGTTAGCTTACTTTGTAACACAGGCAAACGCCAAATACAGTGCAAGTCATGAAGTCTGGCTCAGTTAGCATTTTGCAGAATGCTATGTTATTTGTGCTAGCAACTGCAAAACCTCTCAGGTCAGACAGAGATAGAGGCATGAAGTTTTATTTTCTTATTGAATCTATGATACTCTGCAGCCAGGAATGCAACAGTGCTGGAGAAGTCAGTCGGGGTCAGGGCCCAACTAGTGTCTCCAACCATGGTCCCTGGTCAGATCTTCCAAGTATGTTTTCTTTGAAATGCTGCAGTTGTGTAGCCAGCCTATTTTAGAATATTATAATAAGCAATGGTGTGTTTGTTATCCCTCTATTGATATATTAACTACTATTGATTTACCTTTACATTTTATATTTCACTTTCAATAATGACGTCCATTGGGTTCTTTCCCTGGGCTGTAGTTCTCCATTAATTAACCGTAACGATAAAAGCTGTTTAGAATTAAAACTTACTGATCAAACGTTACCCAGCTCCAGTACAGACTAGTTTATAATGAGTATTTGTAATCTATGTGTATATATCTCTTGTGAGTGAGTTTTTATTTTTCATGCGTGTTTTCAAGTTATCAGACTTTTCTGACCAGAGTGAATCTGCAGCGGATTATTTTAGTCGCTCCAATCGTCGGGGCAGTATTGTGTCTGATGATATCAGCATCCCTGATCTCAACAATGTGAGTTACAATGCATGCAGAAACTGGTGTGTGCATCACATGGTATTGCCCCATAATAATGTTGGATTTCTTTTATTTTAACTATTCTGTGGTGCGAAATATTTGTGGATATTTGACTTTTTGGCATGAGTTTAAAGTATCACCTAAAAGAATACTAATCAAGAACACTGATGTTTGGTGAAGTCTTTTGCTCGTACTATGACAACTGTAAAATGTGAATAGCAATAATACAATTATCACTCAACATCAGGGGTAAAGGCTTGGACACGTATTTGTGTGGTTAGGTCTGTACTAATCATCTTAATAACTGTTGAACAGGTATGAGCATGATCACATCTAATATATGCATTTTACCAATTAGCCTGCATAGGAGCGTTCTTAGAATTCTTGCTAGGACAATTATATCTTGGAAGTATCGGTGGTAAGTTCTTGCCCTCAGGGTTTGTTCTCCTTTAAAATGGATGAGTTTAGGCAAAATCAGTGTCTTCATATGATCATATTTGAGGGATTGTCTGAGAGGTTATAAATTAGGCTAGCTGCAAGATAACAGACCTCACCTATTACAGAGGATGTCCATGATGTAATCTTTAAAAGGCATAGACTACTTATCAAAAAAGAAAAGTCCTACTCATACACTGCTCCCCTGCCTACCTGGTCCACTCTGACCATTGCTATTAGATCACATGACGAAACACTGAAAATGCCCACTCAATCAGTCATTGGCTAAGACATTTCACCTTAGCCAAACTGACATTTCTCTCCATTTCTGGCTTGTTTAGACAGGACTAGACTTAGAGACCAGCTGGAACTGGGAATGTGCAGAAACTGGAGCTGATGAGGATTGCAAGCATGAGGATTACTTTTATTTATTTTTTTATACTTTCCAAGCACTTGAAAATTATTTTTTTATTCCCTAGAAAACCCTCTTTCAATCTTCTTCCTTCAGTACCTACAGTATGCCCATTTTCTCTATTTTCTGATGAGTCTTATGCAGTACATGTGCATAGCCTCTGGAGGCAATCCCTTTCTTCAGCAGAGATTTTTCAGTTTATGGCATGTGACCACTAAAGCAGCATCTTGGTTGCATCGGTCCGTGCTGATACAACACGTCAGAGCATCTGAGCTTGAGCAGTTTGGGATACAATGAGTGAGTAATGTAGGGGCTTTTTTTTTCTTTCAATTTTCTGGAGACAAGTTACTATTTCAAGCTCTCAAAAAAGCCGCTTAATGTTGAATAATGTTTTCTGTAATATCATTAACTGCATTTTCCTTCTTAGAATTTTGAGTTAATGTAATAATTTTAGGATTTTACAGATTAAAGATTATTTTGGTTTTGGAAAATCCCTGTCCTCTGGATGAAGTTTGTTGTGCAAAAACAAATTGTACTTTACTGATCTTCCCTGTGCTATGCACGGAGTCTCCACTGATGTTTCCAGTGTCTTTTATGGTCTGCAGTGCTGACTTCACATGAACAGCGCTGCAGCCAATAACTGAACTAAGCAGGTCGTACGGTCAGCGCAGGGGCGGACATATCATTAGTACAGCCTGTGCAGCCGCCCGAGAAGTAATGGGCCCATTTCCACCTCCAAATCAGCTCTGTCATAGACAGAACTATTGTACTGCAAAGGACCCATGTACTGGTCATACACTGGGGCCCTTTTCTGTGTGTCCGCCACTGGGTCAACGGGACAGAACTGCCGAGCTCAGTTGTTGGCTGCAGCCCTGCATACATTGGAAGGCCCGACGCTGGACCTGGGAAAGGTAAGTAAAGCTTAGTTTGTATATTTAAAATATAATGCATCATGCAAACTGTTTTTATCCAAAACCTTTGGAGACACAGTATTTAATCTTGAAAGATGATGAGACAGCCTTAATTTCTGTTACATCCACTAATGTTAGGTCCATTTAATACTTGTGCTGTATTCTATATATGAACTATTGGTTTATTTTATCTTTTCTCTATTTTTAAAGCTAGACGAGAAGAGCGACAAGCAGTATACTGAAGGTTATTCCAGGGTAAGTACAATATATATGACTCGTGTTTCAAATTCCTCCTCTGTAAGTCTTTTAATAACCCCTTAGGTGTTGGGGAAGATTTATGTACTGAGTGCTATTCCAGTGATATTTCCCATGTAACAATGTTAGCAATTCTTGGTAATAGAAATCTCCAATTATCGCAAAACAGGTCAATGTGGATTTATTGGGGTTATGCCCCGTCCTCATTGTTCACTGAAGTATGTTGATTTCACTGTAAAGGTGTTCTCCATAAATGTAAAAAATATTGAAAATGTCATAAATTGCAGTCATGTTTTTATACAGACAGAAATCTGTCCTAGGATTTTAATAGTAGAAGTGCCTATGAGCATTTGTAAGCTCCACTTTCTCCTTCATATCTACTATATAATTGCCTAATCGTGTCTGTCTAAGGCCGAAATCACGCGCCAGTGCTCATGAGCGCAGTGTGTTTCAAAGAGCCGCGCTACATCCATGATTGGTCGCAGCGGAATTCATATTTGCCGCCAAGCCGCGCTGCTTCACTGATTGGTCGCTGACGACCAATCAGGGACATTGCGTGGCTTGGCGGGGGATTTGAATCTCCGAGCAGGATTCAAATCCCCCGCCAAGCCGCACTACGTCCCTGATTGGCTGCCACGGCCGGCGGTGACCAATCAGTGAAGCGGCGCGTATTTGAAAACTGCGAACCATGCAAATTGCACGCCAAGTCGCGCGCCGCTTCCCTGGTCGCCCCCAGCCACGACGACCAATGAGAGACTTGGTGCACGGTTTGAATGCCACTTCGCTTTAGTCGCCGCGGCTGTAATATTGGTGCGGAATTTGAACTGCAAGTCATAGTGTGACGCAGTTCACTCCCGTTTACAAGGCTGTCGGTCAGTGTGACAAACTTCAATCCTGTATACAAGGCTCTCAGTGTGACGCACTTCACTTCTGTCTACAAGGCTGTCAGTCAGTGTCACAAATTCTACTCCTGTCTACAAGGCCGTCAGTCAGTGTGACACAGTTCACTTCTGTCTGTAAGGCTGTCAGTCAGTGTGACACCCTTCACTCCTGTGTATAAGGCTGTCAGTCAGTGTGACGCATTTCACTCCTGTCTGCAAGGTTCTCAGTCAGTGTGACGCACTTCACTCCTGTCTACAAGGCTGTCAGTCAGTGTGACGCACTTCAGTCATAGTTCACACATTGTGTCAGTGACAGTCTGAACTACTTCAGTCATGTTTATGCAATGTTTTTAACTGGTCGTAAGCGCTAATACGCCAGTGACTGACAGAAAAGCTGCAAAAGTAGCAAGGGAACGACAACGTCGACACCAAGAGACACCACAACAAACTGCTGTGAGACAAGCCCAGGATGTGCAATCTCACAGACGTCATCGGCAACAGGAGACACCACAGCAAACTGCTGCCAGACAAGCGAAAGATGCCGAATGTCATAGACAATGTCGCCTGAATGACTCTCCAGAAGATAGGGCAAACAGACAACAACATGTAAGCATTTATACAACAGGAATGCTCTACCAACTAAGGCAAGCCCAGGAGAATATTCAACAACTTGCATCTTGCGTCACAAATGATGAAACGACAATTATTCAACACTACTGTGGGAATATGAATTTAGTTTGCTCTACATGCAACTCTCTAAATTTTATTGATGAAAAACCATCTGACAATAAGTTTACTTAATGCTGCCAAAAAGGCAAAGTTATGCTACTGAGACCTCAGTACTCAGATTTGTTTGAGCAATTGATGACAGGAACACATCAACACAATAGAAATTTTATGGACAATATCAGAAGCATCAACAGTTCTCATGCGTTTGCTTCGTTTGGTGCCAACATTGCACCGCCCCCTGGATTTGGACCGTATTGATTTAAAATTCATGGCCAGATCTACCACCGCATTGGAACACTTTACCTAGAAATAGGAGAACCACTAAAATTCGCACAATTATACATCCTTGATGCAAATGAGGCTACAGAACAAAGGATGAATCTGAAAGAAAACAAAAAGTGTAATGCTTAAGGCTGCTTTCACATAACGATTTTCGGTCATCCAATTGTATCCGTTTCAAAACGGACACAATCGGATCCGAAATCGGATCCCATGTTCCCCTACGGGAATCGGATGGGATCGGATATGCCACTATTGGCATCCGATTTTGGCACCATCCGATCCCATCCGATTTAATCACGGGCACAAAATGGTAGCCTGCTACGATTTTGTGTCCGTGACTCACATCGGACAGCATCGGATCACTGCTGATCCGAGGCTGATCCGAGAGCCCACAGCATGGGAGCTTATGGACCTCGGATCCGATGTGCGCTCCGTATTCCCTGTCTTTCCCTGCTCCTGCCTCCTCCATCTTGTTCCCTCTCCTATTCCACTCTGTCTCCCCGCTATTCTATTCTCTCTCCCCGCTATTCTTTGCTGTGCCCCCGCTCCTCTATCCTCATCTATCCCTATCCTGTCCCTCTTCTCTTCCCTTTGTGTAAAAAAATTTTAAAAAAAACTCCTCCCGGAGGATACATCACCTGTCACAGGCTCTCACGCTGCTGCACCATCAGGGCAGAAGAGCCTGTGATGATGTAAGAGAGCCGGTCAGCTGACGAGTCATGTGACCGGCTCTGTGACATCATCACAGGTCCTTCAGTCCTGATGGAAGCGTGGGAGCCTGTGACAGGTGAAGTATACTCCGGGAGGAGGTTTTTTTTATTTTTTTACACACAGGGAAGAGAAGAGGAACAGGATAGGGATTAGATGAGGATAGAGGACCTGGGGGACAGAATAGAATAGCGGGGGGGGGGGGGGGATGTAGAATAGCATAGGAGAGGGAAGAAGATGGAGGAGCAGAAGCGGGGAAAGACAGGGGACCGCAGGATCCACACGGATCCTGCACAGAATCGGATTGGATGGCTATTTGCCATCCGATTGCAGGGATCCGTGGGATCCTCCTTCAAAGTCGGATCCCTCGGACAGGCACAAAAACGTGGTGTGAAAACACCCTTACTGATGAATTTCATTGATCTACATTTACAACAAATCAGCCCATTTGCTGCTGCGTATTGCATGCTAAAAGACGTTGAAGCTGAGGAGCAACAGAGGGCTATACAAAATGGGACTGAAATGCCTTCTATTGTCATGGCAATTAAATAAGAACGTACACAAGATCCTCAACGTTATAACAAACCACGTGTAAGTGGTGCTAGGTGAGTGAATTCATACCCACCACATACATTAGTGTCACTAGTGATAGGGCACTATTGCGCCTCTTGTTCCCCCCCTATTTTTTACTTTGATACACGTGTAAGTGAGGTGTAGTTGTTTTTCAAAACAATGATGGCGAGCCTCCTTTTCAAAGGGATATATTAGTCCATCTTAAGCCAGACCTTAACAACCCTTTGCTTCCTAAGACACAGCGCATTGACTTCCGGTTCCGGCGCCGCCATGACCAGCCGCGTTTAGCAGGGCTCCGGGACTCGCTGCAGCAATCCGGCCTCATCCTAGCGCCTTCGGGACTCCCGACTCTCCCACTAACAGCCGGCAGAAGGCGTTGCAACGGTGCACCTTTCCGACCTCGCAATGGACCGCTTCGTGACGCGGAAAGGAGGTGAGGACGGATCCCCCTCCCAGCGCGAGGCCGCGGCTAATGGCGCTCAGAGCACGAGCGCAAGCTGCACTGAGGAGCGGGACACTGGCATCGGCCGGGAGGTATGCGATCTACCCGGGCAGTTGACTGAGGGACTGGGGAGTACCGGGAAACGGCAGCAAGGAGCGCGGGACGGCGGTAGCCAGGGGAGGAAACCTAACCAGGATGGGGAGCATCTGCTGGGCCTTGTGGAAGTCAGTCCACAGGATCAGGATCAGGCTGACATAAGGCTGGGAGAAAGAGCACAAAGATTATATGAAACGCACACTAATAGACAGCAGGAGATGCCAGTCATAGATTACAAGCTACTGGCCAAAGAGCTGGCCACACATATGGCTAAGGAGTTCAAGGCAGTTATTGCTGATATGGTGGCTGCATCCACGGCAGAGCTTCAGAGAAAAACAGAGACCCATGGTCAAAGATTAACAGAGGCAGAATCTAGAATAGGCTCGGCCGACGACAGAATTCGGGAGCTGGAAGATCAGGTAGAGGCACTACAAAAATGCTCTGAATATGCTCTATCAAAACTGGACGACCTGGAAAACAGGTCGAGACGGAGCAATCTCAAATTAGTGGGCCTGCCTGAAGCTATCCCAGCAGACCAGCTAATAGAAATCTTCGAAGTGGACCTACCTAAAGCCCTGGGCCTACAACACAGGTGCAAAACAGAGCGCACCCATAGACTTGGGCCACCTAGAGACAATGCGACCACCACAGCGGCTACCCCAAAAAATCCTTCCCTCCCTGACAAACATACCGACAAACCGAGGCACTCCATTGCAAAATATCTGAATCACAGGGACAAAGAAGAAATCCTCAGGGCTTATAAGGCCCGAAAACTCCCCCTGTCCTTACATGGCCAAAGAGTGTTAGTGTTTGCGGATTACTCGCCAGAAGTCTCCCGCCGCAGAAGAGCCTTTAGTGAAGCTTGCTCCATACTGTACAAGAGAAACGTCCGTTTCCAGCTGAATTTCCCAGCCATCCTGAGATTCAGGTCTCGAGACGGGACACTTTTGACGTTCACAGACCCAGACGATGCTATGGCTGCAATTTCAGATAACACTCGATCGCCAAGAGCTGTGACACCCCCAAATGCTGCCGCAGAGAAAACACCATTAATACGAAACTCAGTAAGAGAGACAGAGGAAGAAGGTGAATCGGTGAGATCATACAGGCTACGTTCCAATGCCATGAACGAGGGTTCAGCATCCAGAAGTGGAACTCCCAGACAGCAGCGACAGATGGGATCTCGCTGGCAAAAAAAGAAATACTGAAAAAATCTGCTGGACAATGTGGACTTATCGATTACAGCTGCTGCTGACATAGTATGGGAAGGAAAAGTCTTTACAGTTGGTTGGACACAACACATTACGAACACTTGGACGTAAACAGCGATGCCCTCCCCGATGCTGCCACTGACTCAGATGTCTTTCGGGTCCTTCGGTCCTAGTCCTCGCCCTCTTCGCTGAAGAGTCTCAAGCGGCTCTCCTTATCATCATTTCTGATTTATACATCTGTTGCGGATGTCCCTTCCCCCAACCCCCCCCAACCCCCCCGACATAGCCTGTCTGCCTCTCTCTCCCCCGCCCTCTTCCCCCCCCCCTTTTTTTTTTTTTTTCTCCTCTCCCCCTCTTTCTCATTCTCTACCTACAGGTCTCGCGCAACAAGAAATTGGAGAGAGAGAAGCGAGAGGGGAGATAATCAAGCTACCACCTACAGACAGGACAAACAAGACTCGACCCACGTTAGGTTCTTCCCTGAGATAAACTATGTGAACTATGACAATAACTATGGGTTGCTTACGGGGAGGGAGACATGGGAAATGTGGTCATCATTACTGGCAACACAGCGACAGATGGTTATTTGAGAGTTCGCTGTGATTGCCTTATATATAACCTCACGGTTCGAGGATTGTGATGTGAGTTCCGGGGGGTGGGGGGGATGGTGTTGGGGTTGGGAGGGAAGTGAAAGTTGAAATGTGAAACCTATGATGCCTGTTACCGGAGGGGGAGGAGGAGGCTGAGGGGGGAGCAAACTAGGACACATGCCGGGACTAATGGTTAAAGCTAATAATATGCCGGTTGCTGCGGCGAGGTATGATGTAGAGGTATGGGCTGCATTGGAGGGAAGAAGAGAAGTCTTGCATTAGGACGGACAAGGAGAGGAGAGGAAAACAAGTTTATGGGGACAAAGAAAGGGTGGGAAAGGATACCTAGCAGCATTCTCAACAGAGCTAATTATTATCAGTGTGCTTCATGGAATTTAACGATCTTCTCTTGGTTACGGCTAGGGGGACAGTTATATAGATGGTTTATGGAACATCATCTATCAGACAATCCACAAGCGGGGGGTCGAGATGGTTAGGTGGGTCTCCTGGAACGTAAAGGGTATGCGCTCCCCAGCAAAGCGCATGATGATCCTACGCCATCTTCAAAGACTTCGTACGGATGTTGCTTTGTTGCAGGAGACCCACCTGACGTCAGAAGACTTTTTTCGACTCAAGAAGTTATGGGTGGGGGAGGTGTATGGCTCCGGAGCGGTGGAGAGAAAAGCGGGGGTACTTATCCTGATTCATAGATCTTTATCACATAAGGTTCTATCTACACAAATAGATGAAGCAGGTAGGATGATCCAAATGAATATTCAAATCCAGAAAGATGTTTTTCTGTGTATAACATCTATGCCCCAAATACGAATCAAAAAACTTTCTGCCGGGAATTACAGGCCAGACTCTTGACAGACAATGGCCACAACAGAATAGTAGGGGGCGACTTTAATATGGTACTAAACGAGGAGGAGGATAGGAGACATTCAATGCCCCGGAGACGTGAACCCCACTCATCAACAAAAGCGCAAGCTGACGACTTCCTAGACACTCTCTTCACGGCTGTAAATATGACAGACGCATGGAGGACGATACACCCTCTCGACAGAGAATTTACCCATTTTTCCCACCCCCACGGGTCCTGGTCTAGAATAGACATGTTCTTCATTTCTCTTAATGTACTACAGAGAACGACGGATGTCAAAATTGAGGACATGGTGATATCTGACCATAGCCCGTTGGTGTTGGAATACAAAGACACTTACGAAAAAGGTACAGACTTTTTGTGGAGGTTTCCGGACACTTACACAAAAGATGAAAATTTTGTTTCCTTACTCAGAGAATGGTGGTCAACTTATTCGAGAGATAACGAAGCCCATCGCTCCGAACCGGGTCTGTTCTGGGAGACTGCGAAAGCGGTGTTGAGAGGTCAGATAATGGCTTACAGCGTGGGGATAAAGAAGAAAGCGAAGGAGCAATTTATAGCGGCTAGCCGTGAGGTGAGAAATGCTTATTCTCATTACAAAACCACTATGACTGACCCAGATAAGGAAAGATGGCAACAGGCAAAAAGTAGATTTGATATGTGGGCGAGTCGTAGGGAAGACATATATAAAAACAGAATGGAACTTAGTCTCCATAAATTTGGAGACAAAGCAGGCCGCTTGCTTGCGAGACTATCGCGTGGTAAGCAATTATCCCCTCCAATACAAACTATAATTGATAAACGGGGTAACGTCTGGTCCAATCCTAGAGACATCAGTCAGGCCCTGGGAAAATTTTATGCATCTCTGTACTCTGAAACGGACTCTGCCGCACCCGAACAGCCTGACTTGCTACGCTTGATACAGCTACCGAGGGTGACGGAGGAGGACAAACAATTTATGAATGGGCCTATCACGGCAGATGAGATAGAGATTGCCATACGAAACATAGCCCCGGGCAAAGCTCCTGGACCGGATGGCTATAATGGTGCATTTTTTAAGGCCCTCAAAGAACAGATTTCCCCGATTCTGACTGACTTCTTTAATACGATACTCCAGGGAACTCCCATTCCGGAGAGAACAAATTTGGCCCACATAAAACTCATTCCTAAAATCGGAAAAGTACCAACGGACCCTGCAAGTTTTAGACCGATCTCCCTGATAAATCAGGACCTAAAACTTCTCTCTAAAATAATGGCAGACAGACTGGCGATAATCATGCCTAGACTGATACCCCCCCCATCAAGCAGGATTTATTAAGGGAAGATCAACCACGACCAACATTAGAAGAACAATGTTACTGATTGATCTCATGGGAAAGAGAATAGACTCGGAAGGAGGGGACCCAGCCGTGATCACCTTAGACGCTGAAAAAGCTTTTGATAATCTAAGGTGGTCATGGCTGGAAGAGTCTAGACATGGAATATGGTCCATCAGACATATCTTCAATCTCTATATAGCAATCCAAAGGCATGCGTCAGTACCCCAGGGTATTTGTCAGACTCTTTTACTCTGCAGAAGGGTACGAGACAGGGATGTCCTCTTTCACCACTATTATTCAATTTGGCCATAGAACCCCTTGCTCTTTACCTGGAGCAGAGTTCCCTTTATGAAGGTTTTAGGGTGGGAACCAAAGAGGCCAAACTGTCACTTTTTGCTGATGATATTGTCCTATATATGCGAAATCCGGAAAGAGATCTTCCCCATGTTCTTGAAAGCATTGACACTCTAGGTAAACAATCAGGTTTCCGACTAAATAAAGAGAAATGTGAGATAATGTTCCTTATTTCAAAAAGTCAACTATCACGGCACTCGCAATTTTGTAACATCCCAGTCACTAAAGACAGTATTAAGTACTTGGGTATCCATTTGGCCAGAAATCCCACTCAGACCTACAAACTGAATTTTATACCAATTCTCCTGAAAATCGAAAAGGAACTTGCAGGGTGGGCCAATTTGCCACTTTCCTTGATGGGTAGGTGTCATCTACTAAAAATGATTAGTTTCGCTAGACTATTGTACCCGCTCCAAAATATCCCCATGCTGTTAAAGCATACAGATTTAAATAGATTGAACAAAGCTTTCTCGAACTTCTTATGGAAAGGGAAGAGACCTAGACTGACTTTCAATGTGCTGATACGATCAAAACGAGAGGGAGGTCTGCAGCTCCCAGATATCCGTGGCTACAACCTGGCATGTATCCTACGCAATGTCCTTGACTGGGTCAGGGGCACTGGCAGACACTCAGACACAGACCTGGAGGGAGAGTATACTAGACCCTGGGAACTATCAGCTTTACTACATACGCCATTGCCTCAATTACCCAAAACCATCAAGAACTCCATAATATTTCGAGACACGATAGCAACATGGAAGGGGGTAAGGAAAAAACTTAATTTGTCCTGGAAGATTTCTCAATCGCTCAGTCCTTGGAAATGCCCGGCATTTCCGTTAGGCCGTGAGAATCGGTTGTTTTTGGCGTGGAGAGAGAAAGGAATCAAAACGCTAAAAGACCTCATGATCCCAGGAGAAAAAAGATGGATGACTGAAAATGAGGTCCTTCATACTTACAACCTTCCTGGATATCAGGCCATGCCAGATTCATCATTACCTCCTCTCACAATTGAAGGATATAACGAGAGAGGTCAGCGATAATCTGTGGTCCAAATTGCTGGCTATGGATATAGAAGATATCTCTATAACCTCTCTCTACGCTAACTTACAGTTGGTTTTGCGTCCAGCAAGGAAAGTAACCCTTTTCACAAAATGGAAAAAACATATAGAAGAACCTGACCTTGCACAGAAAATTTTAGAAGGTTGGGAGACCTGTAGACGTTTTGTACAGAATGAGCGATGGAGGGACTCCCAATTTAGGATTATTCATGGGACAATTTTGGCATTTAACATACCCTCGACACCGGGAAGGCAGGAGAAGTGGGTTCACTGCCCTAAATGCAACGCACACATGACAGATCTAGAACACGGCCTTTGGTCCTGTCCGGCTTCTCAAATACTATGGAAAGCAGTGGATAAGTGGGCGAGAGGAATATGTGCAGGACTAGACAAGATGAACCCAATGCTTTGGCTTTTCCACTACCAGAACGACTTGATAGGGAAAAAACAACCACATGCACTATTTCATTATATTGCAATAACTGCAAAGAGATTGCTGCTACAGTTCTGGTTGAACGATAGACCCCCTGACCTGTTACAGATTAAGAATTCACTGCGACAAACACTTGCAATAGAATCTTTAGATGCCGCACGTAACCCTAGCACACTGACAAAGAAATTTTTTGCTAAATGGAGAAATTTTGTTGAACAGGAATTCACTGATGAAGAAATAAGGTCTCTCATGGTGTTTCATAAATCTTCAGCATGGTACGCCAATGAGGACTTGGGAGATACTTTGGGCAGGCTTAAATATGTCTGCCAGGTATAACACTGCAAAACGAAATTTACAGTAGAATCAACTATGTACCAGACCTGTTGAGATGCATGCTAGCAAGGGAAGTGGGTGGGTTCGGGAGTTACTAGTTTCTATGTTATGGAGTATTACTATAAAACAGTTGGTGACGACAGTGTATTATGTCATACAGTGTTGTATCATTTCATTACTGTCATTTGATACCAATGTGAATCTTACGTCAAGTTTGTAATTGTACGTTTATTTACAATGCAAAATAAAAAAAAGATGGTTCAAAAAAAAAAAAGACACAGCGCATTAGCATTTTGCACAGCAACCTTGATGCTCTTTTGTATCCGCTATTCTTTCCAAGAGGTAATCAAGGGTGGCATGAAAACTTACACCAGCAAGGCACTGTAAGACTAATTACACAACTGCAGTACTACAGTCTCCTTTTGTTTGTACGCAATGACTTTATTCCTATTTTAAATGGTGGCAAGCTGACTCAACAGTACTTATTGACGCATATGTTAAAATTGAAGCTAATAAGCAGACCAGACTTCAAGTATAGGCACCTACTCTTTGCTTTATAACATGAGGTCCAGAAGTAGGAGAACGTCCCCAGCCCCGGCTGGTCCATCTACCACTCAGGGGGACAGAGGCATCCAAAGATTTTTCAGTGACAACACAAGGGCGTACATCGGCTCCACCGTGCTTACACCCTCCTCCAACCCAATCTCTAGGAGATCCACCTACAGGGGTATTAGACAAACCAGCTTTGGCACCTGGGAATCTACACCACCGAGACCCCGGCCCACTATCTTCGCCTTCCCAGACAGACACAATGTAGGGCGAGCTGAAAGATCTACAAAACCGAATGGCGGCAATTCCTACCAAAGAGGATATGGAGGGATACATTTCTTGCCTCGAGTCCCTCTGCAGGGCCGAGATTCAAGGCTTGCAAGTTTCGGTTTCTCAGGTAGCGGAGAGAGTTAACAATGTGGAAAGCTTTCGTGTCCTCTCAGTCCGACCGACTGTCACACCAACAAAGAACCTTGGATCTACAGTCCGAGCAAATTGCATTCATCTTTAATCACCTAGAAGACTCCGAGAATCGCCACCGGCGCAACAACATCCGGGTACGGGGTCTCCCGGAGGCCATGGGTCCGCTTGAGCTCAACCCCACCTTACAAGGCATATTCAATACCATCCTTGAAAGACTGGCCAATTCTGCAATCGCCTTTGATAGAGTACATAGGGCTCTGCGTCCACGATCGGCTGATCCAAACAACCCGAGGGATGTCATCTGTCGCCTCCATCTATACAGCCTCAAAGCTGAAATTATGAGACGTGCGTGGACCAAGGGCCCCATAGACTTTGACAGTGCAGAAATTAATTTACTAGCTGACTTGTCTAGGGTCACCTTGACAAAACGAAGAGCCTTGAGACCGGTCCTAGACACTCTCCGTGACAAAGGCCTAACTTATTCTTGGGGCTTCCAGCTCCAAGTTAGACATCAGAATGGACTGGTCGTCTTCAGGGACCCCCGAGACCTTTCATCATTTACAGACAGCCTGGGCCTACCTGAGGTCGACATCCTAGACTGGCCATCTAATCCATTGGCGTATTCTCAAGGTGGAGAAGAGAGGACGTCGGCCGCTACCTCGGAGACCCAGCCGTCGTGAATTCCTTTGTCTTTATCCAGAGTCATGAGCAGTGATTTGACATCCTAATCTATATGCATCTCTCTTCCCCCCCCCCCCCATCAAGCCCCCACCCCACCCCCCTTCCCAACCTATTTTTCATTTGCAAGACTTGACTTGAGCTTCCTCTAATGTCATTATAATGTGATATATGCTGAACACAGAACTCAATTTTGTACTTGCTTTCTTGCTGGATGCAATTTCCCTCGTACCTCCCCCCTTCCCTCCCATTGTCCCCCCCTTCCCCCCTCGCATTCTTCCTCCTCTCACCTAGCCCTACTCTTCCCTTTCATCCTACCCCCACCAAACAACCTTCCCTATGATACTAGGTACGCTCTGGAAGAGTATATGCCTTGGATTATAGCATTTAGACGTACTGCACTAGGATCAGTGCAGCTGATGACATACTAAAGATTTATAGTATGTTACGAGGTGTAGAGACTGTTATGTTCCACCGAATATGGGCCGATGCTACTTTTTTCTTTCAGCACTTGTACCTGCCTGGATTTACGATTGCAAAAGAGTGTTTAAAGACTTTACCAGCTACTTTACTCCTATTCTCTCTTAGGTTTGGGGTTGCTCGTTCTATTATTATTTCTTACTTACACCAGCATAATATAGTGTTGGGGTCGGGCTGACCCTGGGATACCGTTTATCCTGTCATCGTTCGGTTTCTTCTCCCATTAGGATACTTGTACTGCAGGTCCTGACTTGACAGTTCTTGTCCTATTAGACTGTCAGAGTCTTATCTGTCCTCGACCTAGGCTCGTGGACCTAGCCCTCCTATTAGAGGGCTTTTTTCTTCTCTCCTTTCTTCTTTTTCTCTCTACTTACATCTTTCTACCCCCCTTTTTTTGCTTATACTGTCTACCTTCTCTCCCTCCCCCCATCCAATAACCCCCCTACAGCCCGCCTTCCAGCGGCGTGATCCACAAACTCCCTGGGGAATTCCCCCTCTCTCTGTAAGGCTGAGAGTCATGCCGCCTCTTAAAATAGCCTCACTAAATGTCCGGGGATTTAATATCCCGCAGAAAAGAACACGGCTCCTCCACAGATTCCATAAGATGGGTGTACATCTCTTGTTATTACAAGAAACTCACTTTAAAGCAGGAAACTTTCCAGATGTGACAAATCGATATTATACCTCCTGGCACCACTCTCCAAACCCTGAAGCGCAATCAAAGGGTGTAAGCATAGCCATACACAAATCTTTGGCGCACACAGTTTTAGGGGAGGAAACAGATACTGAGGGTAGATTTCAGAAGTTGACTCTTAGGATCTTTGAATACACTTATACCATTGCTAACCTGTATTTACCTAACAGGGGACAAGCTGAGACCTCTACAAAATATCTGAAGAAGGTGGAGAAAATTGCTCAAGGCTCCATAATTGCGGGTGGAGACTTTAATCTCATTATGGATAAACATCTAGACTCCTCTTCTGGTAAATCTGTAATCTCTACCGCACAGACTCGTGCAATACAAGGTGCTATGTACGGTCTCAGACTGGTCGACTGTTGGCGCTTACTGCACCCAGGAGAAAGGGATTATACTCGACTTAGTCGGATTGACTACCTCCTTGTGAGTCACAGATTATAGATTTCTGACCCTACTGCCTCGATCGGGCCTATGGTGTGGTCTCACCACGCTCCGATCTTCCTGACGCTCAATCTCCCCGACATTCCTTCTCACCCCTGGCATTGGACTCTGAATCCTGACCTCCTCACGGATGAAGAGACTACCAGATCGGTGACTTCCACGATCTCCGAGTTTCTAAACAATCACGCAGGGGACCTCACGCCTCTCCCTCTTCAGTGGGAAGCATTAAAATGTGTGCTGAGGGAAGTCCTTATCTGGGAGGGGTCTAGATTGAAGAAGCTTAAAGCAAGTAATATTGAAAACCTAATCTCTCAAGTTCATCTTGTTGAGCAGGCCCATAAGGCTTCCCCTACACAGGATATCCTCCTTCAAATAAACAAACTTCGAGACGACCTTCGGAACTCTCTGGATCGGGCCTACTCGAGATTTAGGGAATGAGCACATCACTTTTTCTACGAGTTCGCGGACAAATGTGGAGGGCCGTTAGCCAGATACTTAAGACCCAAAATTGCAAGCTCTTTTATTCCACTAATACGCTCTCAGTGAAAAAAGGAGTATCACCCCAACAATATCGCTGAAACGTTTCGACAATACTACTACGACCTATACAATATCCGCGATACTCAAATAACTACTTCTACGGGGGTTCCAGCGTTTCGCTGGAGGACTACATGGTTGACACTGCCTTGCCGAGGTTGCAGGAGGGGACAGCTGAAGTGCTGGACGAGCCATTTACAGAAGAAGAGCTATCTCGCATCATCGAATCCACTCCATCAAACCGGAGCCCCGGCCCAGATGGCTTCACGGTTAAATTCTACCGGAAGTTCCTGGCTCCTCTGATACCCTTCATGACGAAGGTCTTCAATGCAATCTCATCCGACAGCCCGTTTCCTAGACAATCTCTAGAGGCCATAATCACCGTTATCCCGAAACCCGGAAAAAATCCGGAATTATGCGCCAGCAACCATCCTATTTCACTTATCAATGTGGACGTGAAATTTTTTGCTAAGTTACTGGCTGTCAGAATTGGCCCCTTCCTGCCTCAGCTGATAGATGATGATCAGGTAGGCTTTGTCCCGGGTAGAGAGGCAAGAGACAATACTATTAAGGCCTTGCTTCTAATCTCCCATGCCAAGAGCTCCAAGAAACCATCTTGTATTCTATCGGTCGACGCAGAGAAGGCTTTTGATAGTGGATTGGAAATTTGTTGAGAAGGTTTTGGAGGGTGTTGGACTTGGACCCTTATTTCGTGATAGAGTAATGTCACTATACTCCGAGCCCTCTGCTAAAGTCAGATGTAACTGGGTCATGTCGGAACCTTTTCGCATACGAAACGGTACAAGACGGGTGCCCTCTCTCTCCCCTCCTGTATGCCTTGGTAATGGAGCACCTTGAAAATGCGTTGCGCCTCAATCCTGACATACATGGGATCGAGGTTCAAGAGCATACATACAAGTTCGCCCTGTATGCCGATGACCTCTTGTTGTATGTTACGGATCCAGAGATATCGATTCCTAACGTTCTTAGAGAGTTTGAGGTATACGATAGGCTTAGTAATTTCCGTGTCAACCTTACGAAGTCCGAACTCATGAACGTTAACCTGCCGGAGAAGAAAGTTCAACAATTGAAGGGTAACTTTCCTTTCAGATGGTGTGCCCCTTCTCTGTCTTAGGCTACTTTCACATAACGATTTATGAGGGAGCCGATGCTATCCGATAAATTTGGACAGCATCGGCTCCCTTCTGATGCCTGGAATCGGATGCAAATAGGCATCCGATTCCGGCATTAAATCGTAGCCTCCGGGCTGAAAAAAAGAAAAAAAAAAAAGTTTATGCTCACCTCCCCCCGAGCCCCCGCCGTCTCCTGCCGTCTTCCTGCAGGCTCCCGGTGGCTCCCGCAGGCTCCCGGTTTCTGCAGAGGTCTTCTTCTGCTGTATAGGACCTGCGGTGATGTCAGTCACGTGACAGCTGGTTCCACCATGGTAACCCGTGGTCACATGACTGTGACATCACCACAGGTTCTATACAGCAGAAGAAGACCTCTGCAGACACTGGGAGCCTGCGGGAGCCTGCAGGGAGACGGCGGGGTCTCGGTGGGAGGTGAGCATAAACTTTTTTTTTTTTAACCCTTGCGCTCCCAGTTTGGAGCATTTTTACTGTACTGAGCATGCTCAGTACAGTAAAATCGGGTCCGAGGAGACATCAGACGTTTCCTCGGACCCTTCTCCATAGGGCCCCATGTTAAATTGATCGGGTCGGATCGGATGTGCACTAAATGCCAACCGATTCGGTCCGATCCGATTCTGTCAGATTTTATTTTCGGTGCAAAAATCGGAGCAGTCTCCGATTTTTGCACCGATAAAAAAATCGGACAGAATCGGATCGGACCAAACCGGATGGTATTTAGTGCACATCCGATTCGGTCCGATGCCCATAGGGCTGCATGGGGCCCAAAATCGGTCCAATGCTGTCCGATTTTTATCGGACAGCATCGGATTTTAAAAATCCGTAGTGTGAAGGCAGCCTTAGGCTGCTTTCACATTACGGAATTTTAAAATCCGATGCTGTCCGATAAAAATCGGACAGCATCGGACCGATTTTGGGCCCCATGCAGCCCTATGGGCATCGGACCGAATCGGATGTGCACTAAATACCATCCGGTTTGGTCCGATCCGATTCTGTCCGATTTTTTATCGGTGCAAAAATCGGAGACTGCTCCGATTTTTGCACCGAAAATAAAATCTGACAGAATCGGATCGGACCGAATCGGTTGGCATTTAGTGCACATCCGATCCGACCCGATCAATTTAACATGGGGCCCTATGGAGAAGGGTCCGAGGAAACGTCTGATGTCTCCTCGGACCCGATTTTACTGTACTGAGCATGCTCAGTACAGTAAAAATGCTCCAAACTGGGAGCGCAAGGGTTAAAAAAAAAAAGTTTATGCTCACCTCCCCCCGAGCCCCCGCCGTCTTCCCGCAGGCACCCGGTGTCTGCAGAGGTCTTCTTCTGCTGTACAGGACCTGCGGTGATGTCACAGTCATGTGACCACGGGTTACCATGGTGGAACCTGCTGTCACGTGACTGTGACATCACCGCAGGTCCTGTACACATGAAGAAGACCTCTGCAGACATCGGGAGCCACCAGGAGCCTGCAGGAAGACGGCAGGAGACGGCGGGGGCTCGGGGATAGGTGAGCATAAACTTTTTTTTTTTTTTTTTTTTTTTTTTTTTTTTTTTAGCCCGGAGGCTACGATTAAATGCCGGAATCGGATGCCTATTTGGCATCCGATTCCAGGCATCAGAGGGGAGCCGATGCTGTCCGATTTATATCGGACGGCATCGGCTCCCTAAAAATCGTAATGTGAAAGTAGCCTTACCTGGGTATACATCTCACAGGGGACGCTTCCCTTTTGTTTGACTTGAATTATAAGCCTTTGTTACTCAAGATCACTACCGACTTAAATTCATTCGATTGCCGCTCTCTATTTTGGTTTGGGCGTATTAACATCCTTAAAATGGACGTACTCCCCAAACTTCTGTACCTATTCCAGATGGTTCCGATGGCTCTCCCCCAATCCTTTTTTTGTACATAAAATTTATCTGGAGACGCACTAGACCGAGATTGTCATACAAAATTCTGATCAGACCTAAGAGGTATGGAGGGATGGGGCTCCCCGATTTTCAACTCTTATCATGCTGCGGCCCTCCTCACGAGATTGGCAGATTGGTTTCATAGACACAGTGTGAAACAGTGGGTCCGCCTGGAGGGTGCTATGGTGGGGTGGACCCTTACCTCTTTGCCGTGGATAAAATGCTCTGATCGCCCACAATCCCTCTTGCTTCCTCCCTTGACCAGGGACTTGCTTGGGACCTGGGATGTACTGAACTGCCGGCTCTCCATCTCGGCCTCATGGGGACCCGTGACGCCAATCTTCGATAACCCAGCCTTTCCACCGGGGATTCACGCTGAACATTTCTTTGTCTGGAGTGCAGTAGACAGACCACGTCCATCTCACGCTTTAATGGGCTCTGACATGATACCCCCACTCGCTTCTTTTTCCTCAGTAGACTCCGGAAGACCCGTGCACTGGTTTGAGTATTTCCAGGTCAGGTCCTTTGTCTCTTCTCTGGGGGCCCATCTGCTCTTGCGGTTGCTTGCTCCCCTTATGAATCACTGCTTCTATCAGACTCGGCCCCCTCCCATGTAATCTCCAGGGTGTATGCGTATCTTACTACGACTGAGATGACGAGATCATTGTGGTACATCTTGGAATGGGAGCGAGACTTTGGTATTGAGGCAGAGGACCTAGACTGGAACAAGTCTTTCTTCTGTACACACAAACTATCCTTAGCTTGTAAGGCCCAGGAGACGATCTTCAAATTGGTGACCAGATGGTACAGGTGCCCTCAAGAGATCAAGAAAATATTTCCAGACAAATCAGATCTATGCTGGAGATGCGAGAGAGAGGTGGGGTCCATTCTGCACATCTGGTGGTACTGCACTCCTATTCTAGCTCTGTGGCATAAGGTATTCGACCTTTACAATCTCATCACGGCAGAGGGAGTGCCCTGCCTACCACAGGTTGAGCTATTGTCTATGATTCCGGGTTCTTTCAAAAAACTTAAAACAGGACAATTGCGGCATTGCCTCACAGCTAACAGATCAATAATCCCGAGAAAGTGGCGTTCACCTGTTTATCCCTCCATTCTGGACTGGGTAAAGGAGATGGACTTCATTTGCAGAATGGAGAGACTTTCTGCCCAATCTGACTCTCAGATGGATAAGTACTTTCAGACCTGGCAAATCTGGCTATTGTATCGGGAGTCCCCCGAGTTTGTGGAGATCCCGGGACCATGAGTTTAACAGGACTTGATTTAATCCTCTCTGGGTCAAATGTTGAACCAGAGGCGGTCTGGATGCTCTTTCTCACTCCTTACCCTGCCGCTCTCCCCACTTTTCACTTTCCTTTTCCTTCTGTTTCTGTCTTTTGCTTTACCCCTCTTTTGCTTCATCTTAAATATACGTTTGATAACTTTACTTAGTATTTTCTAAGATAATTTACATTGCCTCATTTGTTTGTGTAATCTCATTGTTTTCTTCAACATCTGCATAACTTATCCAAGCTACATGGGAGAATAGTTTTATTTCCAATAAGGTACTGTTGGACTATGTGCATTCTTCTCCTAAGTATTTACAACCTAAAGAAGCGCCTGGCTTTCAATATACTGCGTTGACAAGGACTCAATACTTTCACAAGCTTGGCATTTATACTGCTATATATGTATGTTGGATTTTTTTTCTTGAAGTTAATAAAGATTTTTGAAGAAAAAAATTGAAGCTAATCGTCTAAATTTTATACGCATGTACCAAAAACAATTTAAAGTTGAAGACTACGGTGTTCTTCAAGAACATTTGCTAAACCAATCCATTCTCCCGTCATCGTTTGAAGGTAGCCTCTGCAACATGCAACAACGTTATCAAGATGCAATTGCAATAGTCACAAAGTATGGAAGACCTATCTAAAGGTAATACATACCGTATTTACTCGTGTATAAGACGACCCCCCTACTTTTGCCCCCAAAACCTGGGAAAACCTATTTACTCATGTATAAGCCGAGGGTGGACCCCAGCACAGGTATACAGCCCCCAGCAGTGTGGTATACAGGCCTCCCCAGTGGTAGTATACGGCAGCCTCCCCAGTGGTAGTATACAGCAGCCTCCCCAGTGGTATATACAGCAGCCTCCCCAGTGGTATATACAGCAGCCTCCCCAGTGGTATATACAGCAGCCTCCCCAGTGGTATATACAGCAGCCTCCCCAGTGGTATATACAGCAGCCTCCCCAGAGGTATATACAGCAGCCTCCCCAGAGCTGTATACAGCAGCCTCCCCAGAGCTGTATACAGCAGCCTCCCCAGAGCTGTATACAGCAGCCTCCCCAGAGCTGTATACAGCAGCCTCCCCAGAGCTGTATACAGCAGCCCCAGAGCTGTATACAGCAGCCCCAGAGCTGTATACAGCAGCCCCAGAGGGGTATACAGTAGCCCCAGAGGGGTATACAGCAGCCCCAGAGGGGTATACAGCAGCCCCAGAGGTATATACAGGCCCCAGCAGTGATATGTGCCCCCAAATGCTGGCACTCGCCCCCCTCCTTGTAAGGCCTCCCCCGGCTGCTTAAGTTACCATCCTTGCTCTTCTGATCCGCGCCGGTCTTCCACGGTCCCGTCCTCTGCTCCATCCTTGCTCTTCTGATCCGCGCCGGTCTTCCACGGTCCCGTCCTCTGCTGCATCCGGGGTTCCCGGCCAGTAGCAATGACGTCATGCGACCGGCCGGTCACATGACCCCGGATGCTGCCGAGGACGGGACCGTGGAAGACCGGCGCGGATCAGAAGAGCAAGGATGGTAACTTAAGCAGCCGGGTGGGGGCCTTACAAGGAGGGGGGCGAGTGCCAGCATTTGGGGGCCATATATGAACTGCTTCCCCCTGCCGCTGATTGACAGGGGAAGCAGTGCATATATAATGAGCGGCCCCACGTGATGGGGCCGCTCATACAGCAGCCCCCCCGCCTTCTCCAGCCTGAGTTACCGTATTGACCCGTGTATAAGCCGAGGGGGGGACTTTTCAGCCCAATTTTTGGGCTGAAAAACTCGGCTTATACACGAGTATATACGGTATATAACTTTTATTTGTTAATTTAAGATAGGGAGATATACCCTTTATATTTAACGGTATGATGCTTTTTTTCTCTAAAAAGGGGGGAAAGAGGGGAAGGTCACCCTGTTCTATCTCTGGTACTTTCCCTGCCTGACAACGGAGTTTTCAACACCTAATGAAAACCCCTGGTTGGTGTCCCCGTTCCTCGACGGCTGACCCTTCTGGTCCTAACTTTTAGTGGGGTGAGAGTGTATCCGTGCAAGACCTCCCCTTCTTATATTATACCCGGGTGTCCTGCTCTACTGTTAGCAGCCCCGGGAGTCCGGGTCAATCCCCTTAGACTTGGTGGTAAGAAAAGTGTTACACCACCTTTTGGGGTCAGTAATGATCAAAAATAAGGTGGTGCTTCTCTATAATTCAATCACGTGTTGGCGGGATGCGAGCTAAATCTTTATGCGAGTGAAAGGTGCTGTCACTATAGATAATGTACATGCAACACACTTCTCCCCTCACATACAGCCCTGAATTCTAGGTCCAGCAGCCCCAATCCTGCGAGTGCACACACCATAAACTGAATTATAGAGAAGCACCACCTTATTTTTGATCATTACTGACCCCAAAAGGTGGTGTAACACTTTTCTTACCACCGAGTCTAAGGGGATTGACCCGGACTCCCGGGGCTGCTAACAGTAGAGAAGGACACCCGGGTATAATATAAGAAGGGGACACGGGTATAATATAAAAAGGGGAGGTCTTGCACGGATACACTCTCACCCCACTAAGAATTAGGACCAGAAGGGTCAGCCGTCGAGGAACGGGGACACCAACCAGGGGTTTTCATTAGGTGTTGAAAACTCCGTTGTCAGGCAGGGAAAGTACCAGGGATAGAACAGGGTGACCTTCGCCTCTTTACCCCCCTTTTTAGAGAAAAAAAGCATCATACCGTTAGATATAAAGGGTTTATCTCCCTATCTAAAATTAACAAATAAAAGTTATATTTTAATAAGTATTACCTTTAGATAGTTGTTCAAATTTAGGTTTACTAATATAATTCTATGGTGTATATAAAGTATGGAAGACCTGACATTTTTGTGACAGACCTGTAATCCTTAATGGACCGAAATTACTGAAAATCTAGAACCCTGGCAACAAGTGGAACACAGGCCGGACTTAGTTGCACGCATATTTCGACTCAAACTCACCAGCCTTTTGAAAGATATCAAAAGTGGCTTTTTTGGGACAGTTGTAGCAATGGTACACGTCATTGAGTTTCAGAAACTAGATCTCCCACATGCGCATATACTTATCATTTTAGATACGGATTCTAAGTTTCGCACAGAGGAAGACATCGACAACATAGTGTGGGCTGAAATTCCTAACCAAGACAAATATCCTGAACTGTATGATATTGTCATCTCTCATATGATTCATGGTCCATGTGGTGAGGCAAATCCAAAAAGTCCATGCATGGAAACGGCAAGTGTACTAAAGGCTTTCCAAAGCAGTTAAAACAGCACACTGTGAAAGACTTGGATGGCTACCCTTAGTACCGGCGAGCACACATTGAGAACATTGTTCACAAAAAAATTATAATCAACTCATGGATAGTCCCATACAACCTGTACTTATCAAAACGCTACAACTGTCACATCAACGTTGAAATCTGTGCGTCAATAAAAAGTGTCAAATATCTTTTCAAGTATATCTGCAAGGGGCCATGACAAAGCTAATGTTGAAATACAACAGACAACATTCAATCATGATGAATCATCAACTTTTCTTGACTCAAGATATGTGAGTGCTCCAGAAGCTGCTTGGAGGATATTTGCATTTCCAATGCATGCACAGTCCCATGCTATTATACGTTTAGTTGTCCATTTACTGAATCAACATCAGGTTTATTTCCATGAAAATTGTCCAGTTGAAGATGTCTCAAAAACATTAAGCACGGCGTCAACATTAATGGAATGGTTTTTGCTGAACCAACGTGACAACAACGCAAGGCAGCATTTGTATCATGAGATTCCAGAGCATTACGTTTGGAATAAAGCTTGGAAACCAAGACAACGAGGAGTTAGCAAAATCATTGGACGCATGTATAAGGTTAGTGTCAAGGATCAAGAAAGATAATGCCTTCGGCTGTTACTGCTGCATGTCAAAGGAGCTACAAGTTAAAACCGTTAGCGGAGTATTGCACGATACATTTAGAGCTGCAGCTTTAGCTTTGACTTTTATTGGATGATACTGTTTGGACACTAAATTTAGAAGACACAGTTACCCTAAATATGCCTAACTAACTTCGCCAATTGTTTGCCTACATCTGCGTATTTGGACCACCTACAATTCCTGCTCAACTTTGGACAAATTTCAAGGAACATCTAATTGAGGATTACTGCTTACGTCTTCACAACAAAAGTGGAGATTGTGAAAATTGCCAATCTTATGCCATGCGAGATGTCCAAAATGTGTTAGTACTGCATGGAAAAACATTTTCAGACTTTAATTTGCGACAGCCTGCTACTCACGTTCCACAACTTCCAGAATATCATGAAGCTAACGAATTATTCTTGGCAAAACAGAAAATAAACTCTTTAAATGAACAACAATGTATTCATATGATACTATTGTCAGCGCTATAGATAACCAAGTAGATGTAAGGCCAAAATGTTTCTTCATTGACGGTCCAGAAGGGAGCTGTAAAACATACCTATATGAAGTTTTAATGCATCACATTAGAGGGTTGGGAAAAGTCGTATTGCCATCGGCTACAACAGGTATTGCAGCAAATCTGTTACGAGTAGGTCGCACTATGCATTCACTGTTTGGGATACTAGTTCCTGTCAACGAAATATCCGTTTCCAGAATAAAACAAGACACATTTGCTCGAAAGCAGTTACACATCTGTTGATACTTGATGAGTGCACCATGACACTCAAATATGCTTCGACCGTAATTGACAGACTTCTGCGTGAGGTCATGACCACAAATGTTGCTGAAAAGAATGAAATTCCATTTGGAGGTAAAGTTTTTGTCATTGGTGGAGATTTTAGGCAATGTCTTCCAGTTATACCAAATGGAACAAGAACAGATGTTATTAAGTCCAGCTTAAAAATGGCTGATCTTTGGCAACAGTTTACTCAACTCCAACTCATTAAAAACATGCGATCTTCAGACCCAGAGTACAGCAATTGGCTTCTTAAACTTGGTAACGGTGAATTTAGCAACGAATACAATCTTGGAGAAGATATTATTGAAATACCAGAAGACATGTTGTGTACTGGCTGCATTGTAACTGATGTTTTTGGACAACGCATTGAAATTGATGTGAACGACCAAACCAGTGTTGAGAGGGACTCTTCCCATGCAATTTTGTGTCCCAATAACGATGACGTGGCTCTGCTAAACTCCCATGTGATGGATAGAATGCCTGGAGAGTATAAGCTGTACACAAGTGATGATTCAGTGGATGTAGATAATGAAGATGAACGAGAGCATTATCCAGTTGAATTTTTAAATAGTCTTACACCATCAGGAATGCCATCCTACAGACTACAACTAAAAGTTGGAACAATTATAATGTTGCTTCGGAATCTAAATACAAAAAATGGTCTATGTAATGGAACTCGCCTTATTGTTACTGGACTCCATTCCCACCTAATTCAAGCAAGAGTCATCAGTGGATCAGCAAAAAAAGATGAAGTGTTCATTCCACGCATTGATTTATGTCCTTCAGACACAGGCCTTTCATTTAGGCTTCGGCGTCTGCAGTTTCCAATAAAACCAGCTTTTGCCATGACTATAAACAAGTCACAAGGTCAAACTCTACACTGTGTTGGCATATATCTACCGGAGCCAGTTTTTGGTCATGGACAACTGTATGTTGCATTTTCTAGAGTTAAAATGAGATCCAACATCAAGGTGCAAGTTCTTGATACCCCTTTACAAGGACATTTGCTTAGAGATAGTCCAAAGATTTTCACAAGAAATGTGGTGTACAAAAATATTTTAGATTGATTACATTTAATGATAATGTATATATATTGTACCAGGAAAAAGCTGTATATTCATTGCATTATTAGTCTGTTACATAGATATTTAATGTATACACATAGATAGATAAATACATAGATATAAAATTCCCAAAAAATAAATAGCTGGACAGATGCACAAATAAATAGATCTAAAATACATAGATAATACATAGTGAGATAACAGATATGACACAGGAATACATAAATACATAGGTGTGATAAATGTATAGATATTTTATATAGTAAGGTGATCACACATTAGGTATAAGAGGGGAGATATGTATCATCCAAATTGTTAAATTTGGTGATATGAACCCAGATGTAATGTTCCAGTATCATAGATGCTGAGAACCTTAATTTATCTTTAACAGGGCTGGATTTTTGTGAACAGCTTAAGAGATGGGGGGACAGCTGTCCACCCACATCTCCATCTCAAGGTGTGGTCTATACACATAGATACGTAGATAGATACATAGATAAAACATGCATAGAGAGATGATAAATAAATATACCATACATAGACGATAGACACATAGGTAGATGATAGATAGATATCGTGTATTCATTGCATTATTCTTAAAGCTTCATAAACAAACTACATACCGTATTTTTCGCTTTATAAGACGCACCGGATTATAAGACGCACCCCCACATTTGATGAAGGAAAAGAGGAAAAAATAATTTTTAATGTTAAATGGGGTTCACCTCATAATGCCAGTGTCCGTCTTTATATATATAACCTGGTATATAGATCCCCCACATAGCCTTCATTTTGGCACACTGTCCCCATGTAAGGCTGACACACTGTCCCCCACGTAAGGCTGGCACACTGTCCCCCATGTAGGGCTGGCACACTATCCCCCCATGTAGGGCTGGCACACTATCCCCCCCATGTAGGGCTGGCACACTATCCCCCCCATGTAGGGCTGGCACACTGTCCCCCATGTAGGGCTGGCACACTCCACCCCCCCTCCCCATGTAAGGCTGGCACACTCCTCCCTTCCCCCCCCCCATGTAGGGCTGGCACACTGTCCCCCATGTAGGGCTGGCACACTGTCCCCCATGCAGGCTGGCACACTGTCCCCCATGCAGGGCTGGCACACTGTCCCCCATGCAGGGCTGGCACACTGTCCCCCATGCAGGGCTGGCACACTGTCCCCCATGCAGGGCTGGCACACTGTCCCCCATGCAGGGCTGGCACACTGTCCCCCATGCAGGGCTGGCACACTGTCCCCATGCAGGGCTGGCACACTGTCCCCCATGCAGGGCTGGCACACTGTCCCCCATGCAGGGCTGGCACACTGTCCCCCATGCAGGGCTGGCACACGTTTAAAATAATAAACCATATCATACTCACCCCTCTCCTCGCTCCTTCGCCGTCCGCGCTATCCCCGCTCTCTGTGCTGTGGCGGCATCCGGGTACTGTGAGCAGCGCGCAGGTGATTTTCTGGAGTAATTTGCATCTTATTTAGTGGCTTCAGTATTTGAGCCTTATTCTCTGTACGTTTTGCAAACGTTTTAAGTTTTGTATCTTTTTTAAATCTTAATTTCTTTTTCTTCTACAACTTTCCTTACTCAGATGTTTTAGACAGATTTACCAAATGCAACTATTACCAAATTTCACCTTTTTCGTTCCGTTTTCTTGTCCTCTTAGGCTAGTTTCACACTAGTGTTTGTGTCTGCATGTCCCTGGTATGCAGACATAAACGCAGTGCAAACGCTGCCATTCTGATGTGAACGCAGCGGAGATTCTCTGCATGCATTCACATAGTATGGTGCCCGGCCACCCAATCAGTGGTCTTGCAAAAGTCAGCAAATATCACAGGCTAAAAAAAAAATGTGATTTATAATGAATATCAAAATTGGCCCAATGAGTCACAGCTGATTATGGAGGCTCTAGCTAGCGAACAATATGATATTAATAGCTTTGCTTCAGTACGTATTCAGTATCTGATTATCAGACAATACAATTTAAGGACATGTGAATCGTTTCTAAACTTCAGTCTAACTAATGGGATACTATGTCACAGGTAAATGATATAAAGCACCACTCCAGCAGGTTTTTTTAAATTCCACTGCTGGATTGGTGCTTGAAATTTAAAGTCCCCTGCACCCTTTCTTATACTTACCCTCCGACGGCTTCATCTTTTATCAAGCTGCTATGGTTGGTCTCCTGTTGCCAGCTCCTTTGTTTCATGGAGCGCGCCAGGGGTCACATCTCAATACATCTCTGTGAGAGTCTCGTTCCAGCCTCATTGGAAGCATGTGATGTAACTTATGGCTTTCGGCTAGTCAGAAGTTATGGGCCTAAGATGGTGCTGTGGGAACGGGAGCAACATCAATAACAGGTGAATCCGCCAGAAGGTGAGTGGGTGAAGGACGCAGAGGGCTTAGATTTAAAGCACCTCTCCAGTACTGAAAAAAACACAAATAAAACTCTTCAGTTGTGCTTTAACCAGCTCATGACTATGCCATTTTGTCCCTATTTTTGAATAGGCACAATTTTAGCTTTTATGACAATACGTTTTTAAAGGGACACAGTCAGGTCATTTTTCAGTATGATGCTACTATTACCCTTGAATAGGGCCTGGGCAGACCTTTTAAAAACATGTAAAATCATTATTGTACCGTTTGTAGTTTCCATGTTATCACCATTGTCAGACCCTGCAGAGAGCTGCTGCATTAGTCCTGTCTCATTATAAGCAGAGACGATTAGTCCTGTGTTGTATAAACTGTCATGTAATTATGCATGTCTTCTCTTTAAATAAAGCGGAGACGGCACTCACCCGTGTGTTGTTCGGTATTTATTCAGGGAACTTTAACATTCGGTGTAGGGAGGGAGGAAAGAGGCCGAGATGACGTCATCTCGGCCTCTTTCCTCCCTCCCTGCACCGAATGTTAAAGTTCCCTGAATAAATACCGAACAACACACGGGTGAGTGCCGTCTCCGCTTTATTTAAAGATTGGATGTATGTTTGCCTTTGAGACAGGCACCTCCTGTAAGTTCTGATCGCTCCACAAACTTTATCCGCCCATGAAGCGGCTTGCTTTGGTGCCCTATCCTCCTGCTGCACCTGTTTATTAATTATGCATGTCTTCTCAGCAGCTCTCTCCTCCCTCCTCCTCCCTCTACTAATAGTGCAGTGTCAGGTTTCACTTACAGATCTGCTCAGTTGATATCACCAAGGAGGGAGAGCTACTGCAGGTCTGCCTGATGTAGACTCCATGTGTTTCTGTTAAGCAGATACCCTGCTGTGCTGTGACAGTTTCTGTGTTGTAGTTCACCTCTTGTGATGATGCACACAGAGAGCAGAGAGGAGAATACAGCCCCCACCCACTGATCTCCTGTGAAGTGATGTGACATGCATAATTCAGAGAACTAAGTGGATCATTCACTGTGAGTGACAGATTAAATGAATCTCTTTATATGAAGTTTACAGAAGATATGAGGGGAATAATAAATAAAATAAATAAATAGAGAGAGTTTAGAGGGAGGAATTAGAAAATGATATAAGTTACATGTGGATTTTTGACCTGACAGTTTTCCTTTAATGGCGGATATAAAAATATTTTTCTTTTTTCTTTTGCTATACAAGGATCTTCATTTTTATGTACCCTTTTTTGTTCTTTGTGTGAGTGTGAAGTATAAAGGAAAAAGGAAATATAATATGCTTTCATTTTTTACTTTTTAAAGTGTGTTCCACTTTTTGTATACATTTTTATATATTTGACATACCGTATATACTCGCGTATAAGCCGAGTTTTTCAGCCCAAAAATTGGGCTGAAAAGTCCCCCCCTCGGCTTATACGCGAGTCAATACGGTCCCCCTCAAAGTTTGGCGCCCCCACCTCACTTGCTGGGCCCCCCCGCATGCAGCGCTGCGCATATACATTACCTGTCTAGCAGCTGTCACCCTCCGGTGGCGGATCGCGGCTCCTGGGCTCCGGGCTCCATCTTCCTCTCTGTCTTCCTGCTTGTCAGGTGACCGGCCGGCGTCGCGATGACGTCATCGCGATGAGCCCCGGTCACAAAGCAGGAAGACAGAGAGGAAGATGAAGCCCGGATTTCAGGAGCCGCGATCCGCCACCGGAGGGTGACAGCTGCTAGACAGGTAATGTATATGCGCAGCGCTGCATGCGGGGGGGCCCAGCAAGTGAGGTGGGGGCGCCAAATTATGAGGGGGGCCCTGTATACTACCACTGGGGCTGTATATACCACTGGGGCTGCTGGATACTACCACTGGGGCTGAATATACCACTGGGGCTGCTGTATACTACCACTGGGGCTGTATACTACCACTGGGGCTACTGTATACTACCACTGGGGCTGCTGTATACTACCACTGGGGCTGAATATACCACTGGGGCTGCTGTATACTACCACTGGGGCTGTATACTACCACTGGGGCTGTATACTACCACTGGGGCTGTATACTACTACTGGGGCGGTATGTATACTACCACTGGGGCTGTATATAGCACTGGGGCTGCTGTATACTACCACTGGGGCTGTATACTACCACTGGGGCTGTATGTATACTACCACTGGGGCTGTATATACCACTGGGGCTGCTGTATACTACCACTGGGGCTGTATATACCTCTGGGGCTGCTGTATATACCTCTGGGGCTGCGTGTATATTACCACTGGGGCTGTATATACTACTGGGGCTGCGTGTATACTACCACTGGGGCTGTATATACTACTGGGGCTGCGTGTATACTACCACGGGGCTGCTGCTGTATACTACCACTGGGGCTGCTGTATATACCTCTGGGGCTGCTGTATACTACCACTGGGGCTGCTGCTGTAACACTGCTTGGGCCTGTATATACCACTGGGGAGGCTGCTGTATACCACACTGCTGGGGGCTGTATACCTGTGCTGGGGTCCACCCTCGGCTTATACACGAGTCAATAGATTTTCCCAGGTTTTGGGGGCAAAAGTAGGGGGTCGGCTTATACACGGGTCGGCTTATACACGAGTATATACGGTACTTTCTTTTCAATAAGGATAGCAGAGCTGGAATTTCGACTGAAGTTTTTTATACCATGCTTTTTATTCAAGTTGTCTTGTATTTTTTCAAACTGTGCTTGCCATAAATTCTTATATGACCTTTGGGGACATTTGAATAATTTAACACACTTGTTTTATTGTTGATTTCCAATGTAACTGGGTCTGGTATATGAGCCCCAGTTACAGGAGAGTACTATTTTATATGCATAGCAGAGCTGTCTTGGTTTCCTAGGATCAATCCTATTCTCTCTGTACACTCAGAGATCACATTATCAGGAAGTGGAAGCATAAAACCTTCCTAATATGTTGTTAATCTAATTACACAGCGCTTGTTCATCGCTCTGTATTACAGTGTTTTAGTAGTTAGACATGATGCTAAATCTGCAGAGTCTAGCTGTTCCCTCTCTGCCTTCACAGCTGCACAATGACATGCAACAGCTGTGTCATTCAGTGACATTTTAGACCAAGAGTCTCAAACTTGACTGGGTGTATGGGCCATGCTTCGAAAAAAAATTGAATTTAGGGGGCCTTATTCCTTGTAGGACAAAGTGACATTTTTAGCATACCATTTTTTTTCTATACATCTTTTGATAACTTTAACATTTATTTTTGCTTGATTAGTTTATTACCGTATTTAAAAAGGTATTCATTGCATATGTTATAGTACAGTTTTATAGTTTGGACAGTTATGGATGTGGCAATAACAAACGTGCACTTTTTTGTTTATTTTAGTTTAAATACAAAGCATTCTCTTAATTTCTTTTTATTTCAGATATATTTTTTTACATTTCATCCCTTTCTTATAAGTAATACATAGCACCATATTATAAATTTGCCCAACATTAGGACGTAATATCCCCATCCTGATCCCCCTTCTTGTAGTAAAGCCCCCCATCCTGGTCCCATTCTTGTAGTAATGTCCTTATGTCCTCATCCTGTAGTGGTGTCCCATCCTGGTCCCCATCTTGTAGTACCGTAGTGCCCCATCCTGGTCCCCATCTTGTAGTAGTGCCCCATCCTGTTAGATTGTAAGCTCCTATGAGCAGGGTTGCCATTTTTTGCTCTAATTATTGTATTATGTTATGCTTTGTAATGTATTGTTTTTGGCATTGTATTGTATTTTCTAATTGTTTGTTATGATTGTTTAAATGTGAACTTTGTATTGTGAAGCGCTGCAGAATATGTTGGCGCTATATAAATAAAATTTATTATTATTATTATTATCCTGGTCCCCATTCTGTAGTAATGTCCCTATCCTGGCTCCCCTCTTGTAGTAATGTCCTTATCCTGGACACCTTCTTTTCATAATGTCTACTTCTTTTAGTAATGCCCCATCTTGGTCCCTATCTTGTAGTAATATCCATAACCTGGTCCTCTTCTTGTAGTAATGCCCCATCCTGATCCCCATCCTGTAGTAATGTCCCCAAAACCTGGTCCCCTTCTTGTAGTAATGTCCCCATCCTTAACCCTTTTTGGAGTAATGTCCCCCATCCTGGTCCCCTTTGTGTAAAATCCCAATTTTTAACCCCTTATTGTAGTAATGACCCCTTCATGTAGTAATGTCCCCATCCTGTCCCCTTCTTGTAGTAATATCCTCATTCCAATCCTGTCAAAATGTCCTAATCCTCAACCCCTTCTTGAAGTAATGCCCCCATCCGGGTTCCCATCCTGTAGTAATGTCCCCATCCTAATTTCATTCTTGTAGTAATGCCCCAATCCTGGTCTCCATCTTGTAGTAATTCCCCATCCTGTTCTTCATCTTGTAGTAATGCCTCTATCCTGGTTCATTTCTTGTAGTAATATTCCACATCCTGGTTCCCTTCTTATAGCAATGTCTCCAATCCTGGCCCCTTTTTTTTAGTAATGCCCCATAGTAATGTCCCCATCTTGGTCCCCATCTTGTAGTAATGTCCTAATCCTGGGCCCCCTCTTTTGGTAATGTTCCCTTCTTGTAGTAATGTCTCCCATCCTGGTCCCCATCATGTAGTAATGTCCCCCATCTTGGTCCCCATCTTGTAGTAATGTCCTAATCCTGGGCCCCCTCTTTTGGTAATGTTCCCTTTTTGTAGTAATGTTACCATCCTTATCTGCTTCTTTTAAAAATGTCCCCATCTTGATCCTTTTCTTGTAGTAATGCCCTCATCCTGGTCCCCATCGTTTCTTGTAGTAATATTCCCCATTCTGCTCCCCTCTTTGTAGTAATGTCCTTATCCTTGTCCCCCTCTTTTGGTAATGTTCCCTTGTTGTAGCAATGTGTCCCATCCTGTTCCCTTTTTATAGTAATGTCCCCAACCTGGTCCCATTCTTGTAGTAATGTCCCCATCCTGGTCCCCTTCTTGTAGTAATGTCCCCATCACCTGCTTCTTTTAAAAATGTCCCCATCCTGATCTTTTTCTTGTAATGCCTCATCCTGGTCCCCATCCTGTAACAATGTCCCCAAGCTGGTCCCCACCTTGTAGTAATGTCCTCCATCTGGTCCCCGTCTTGTAGTAATGTCTCCATCCTCATCCCCTTCTTGTAAAAATGTCCTATTCCTCATCCCTTCTTTTAGTAATATCCCTATCCCGGTCCCCTTCATATAGTAATGCCCCCATTCTGGTCGCCATCCTGTAACAATGTCCCCATCCTAATCCCCTTCTTGTAGTAATATCCACAACCTGGTCCCCACCTTGTAGTAATGTCCCATCCTAGTCCCCACCTTGTAGTAATGTCCCCATCCTGGTCCCCATCTTGTAGTAATGTCTCCATACTCATACCCTTCTTGTAAAAATGTCCTATTCCTCATCCCCTTTTAGTAATATCCCTATCCCGGTCCCCTTCATGTAGTAATGCGCCCATCCTGGTCGCAATCTGTAGTAATGTTCCCATCCTAAGCCCATTCTTGTAGCAATGTCTCCATCGTGGTCCCCTTTCCTGTAGTAATGTCCCTATCTTGCAGTAGTGTACCCCATCTTGGTCTCCATCTTGTAGTAATGTCCCCAACCTGGTCCCCTTCTTTTAGTAATGCCCTGTCTTGGTCCCCATCCTGTAGTAATGCCCCCATCCTAATCCCATTCTTGTAGTAATGCCCCAATCCTGTTCTTCATCTTGTAGTAATGTCTTTATCCTGGTTCGTTTCTTGTAGTAATATTCCCCATTCTGGTCCCCTCTTCGTATTAATGTCCTAATCCTTGTCCCCCTCTTTTGGTAATGTTCTCTTCTTGTAGCAATGTCCCCCATCCTGTTCCCTTTTTATAGTAATGTCCCCAACCTGGTCCCCTTCTTGTAGTAATGTACCCATCCTGGTCCCCTTCTTCTGGTAATGTCCCCATCGTCATCCGCTTCTTTTAAAAATGTCCCCATCCTGATCTTTTTCTTGTAGTAATGCCTCATCCTGGTCCCCATCCTGTAACAATGTTCCCCATCCTTATCCCTTCTTATAGTAATGTTCCCCTTCCTGTCCCCTTTTTGTAGTAATGTCAACATCCTGGTTCCTTTCTTGTAGTAATGTCTCCGACCTTATCTCCTTCTTGTAGTAATGTCCCCATCCTGGTCCCATCATGTAGGAATGTCCCCATCCTGGTCCCCGTCTTGTTGTAATGCCCCATACTCATCTGCTTCTTCTAGAAATATCCCCATCCTGATCCCTTTCTTGTAGTAATTCACCCCATTCTGGTCTCTATCCTGTAATAATATCCCCAACCTAATCCCCTTCTTGTAATGTCCCCATCCTGGTCCCCTTCTTGTAGTAATGTCCCCATCCTGATCCCTTTCTTATAGAAATGCGTCATCCTGATCGTCATCTTGTAGTAATGCCCCTATCCTGATTCCCATCCTGTAGTAATGCCCCGCCTTGGTCTTCATCTTGTAGTAATTCCCTTATCCTGGTTCCCTTCTTGTGTAGTAATATTCCCCATCCTGGTCCACCTCTTGTAGTATTGCCCTTATCCTGATCCCTTTCTTGTAGTATTGCCTTATCCTGATCCCTTTCTTGTAGTAATGCCTCATCTGGTCCCCATCCTGTAACAATGTCCCCATCCTTATCCCCTTCTTATAGTAATGTCCCCATCCTTAATTCCTTCTTATAGTAATGTCCCCCTTCCTGTCCCCTTTTTGTAGTAATGTCAACATCCTGGTTCCTTTCTTGTAGTAATGTCTCCGTCCTTATCTCCTTCTTGTAGTAATGTCCCCATCCTGGTCCCATCATGTAGGAATGTCCCCATCCTGGTCCCCGTCTTGTTGTAATGCCCCCATACTCATCTGCTTCTTCTAGAAATATCCCCATCCTGATCCCTTTCTTGTAGTAATTCACCCCATTCTGGTCTCTATCCTGTAATAATATCCCCAACCTAATCCCCGTCTTGTAATGTCCCCATCCTGGTCCCCTTCTTGTAGTAATGTCCCCATCCTGATCCCTTTCTTATAGAAATGCGTCATCCTGATCGTCATCTTGTAGTAATGCCCCTATCCTGATTCCCATCCTGTAGTAATGCCCCGCCTTGGTCTTCATCTTGTAGTAATTCCCCTATCCTGGTTCCCTTCTTGTGTAGTAATATTCCCCATCCTGGTCCACCTCTTGTAGTATTGCCCTTATCCTGATCCCTTTCTTGTAGTAATGTTCCCATCATGGTCTTCTTTTTGTAGTAATGTAACCATCCTGGTCCTCATCTTGTAGTAATGTCCTCATTGTGGTATCCTCCTTGTAGTAATATTCCCGTCCCCATCTTGTAGTAATATCCTAATCTTGATTCTCTCCTTGTAGTGATGTGCCCCATCCTGATCCCTTTCTTGCTATAATGTCACCATCCTTATCCCCTTTTAGCAACGTTTTCAGGACATTTTTTTTTTTGTTTGTAATATTCCCTATTGTGCCATTACACACACACACACACACACACACACACACACAAACACACTCTTCTCAAATGTCCTACGTTCCATCTGCGTCCTCTTTTCTCCCACATGCGACCCGCAGGTACCGTAGACTCCTTGATGATTGCGGCCCAGTCCAGTGTTCGCCGCAGTTTGTGCTTGATATATTTTGCAAGCGCCCTGCAGAGACAAACTATCTCAGCTACACCAATGTCAGCCGCCGGCCAATCAGAGGGCAGCAGCTGACGTCATATGCTTGCATTAGCTCCTGGCCTCTGATTCTCCTCTGGCTGCCATTGATATGTGATCAAGTTTGTCCCTGGCAGCTAAGGCAATGCATTTCATGCGGGGGCAGTGGTGGCCTATTGAACAGAGTCAAAGCGTCTACGGTGCCTCCGGGCCACACCAATCAGTCTCATGGGCCGCGTGTTGGAGACTCCTGTTTCAGACCATCATTGCAGAATAGAATGAGGATCCTCAGGAGATTTAAAGTCCTATAGCTGGTCCTGAAGTAAATAAAGCACATTTAGCCATAATTTAATTATTAATTGTAAAACATAATTCCAGATTCCATAATAACAGGGTCTGTACCACAGGACTGGCGTATAGCAAATGTGGTGCCAATATTCAAAACGGGAACGAAAACTGAACTTGGAAATTATAGGCCAGTAAGCTTAACCTCTACTGTGGGTACAATCCTAGAGGGTTTTCTATTAGATGCTATACTGGAGTATATGAAGAAAAATAACCTCATGACCCAATATCAACATGGTTTTACGAGGGACCATTCCTGTCAAACTAATCTGATAAGCTTCTATGAAGAAGTAAGTTCTGGACTGGACCAAAGAAATGCAGTGGATGTGGTGTATATGGACTTTTCAAAAGCTTTTGATACGGTGCCACACAAAAGGTTGATACATAAAATGAGAGCAATGGGGATAGGGGAAAATATGTCTAAGTGGGTTAAAAACTGGCTTAGCGATAGGAAACAAAGGGTGGTCATTAATGGAACATACTCAGAATGGGTCACAGTTAATAGTGGGGTACCACAGGGGTCAGTGTTGGGCCCGCTTCTTTTTAATATATTTATTAATGACCTTGTAGGGGGCATACAGAGTAGAATCTCAATATTTGCAGATGACCCTAAACTCTGCAGGGTAATAAATACAGAGGAGGACAATTTTATATTACAGGAGGATTTATGTAAACTAGAAGCTTGGGCTGATAAATGGCAAATGAGCTTTAATGGGGATAAATGTAAGGTCATGCACTTGGGCAGAGGAAATAAAATGTATAATTATGTGCTTAATTGTAAAACACTGGGCAAAACTGTCACTGAAAAAGACCTGGGTGTATGGGTAGATGACAAACTCACATTTAGTGGCCAGTGTCAGGCAGCTGCTGCAAAGGCAAATAAAATAATGGGATGCATTAAAAGAGGCATAGATGCTCATGAGGAGAACATAATTTTACCTCTATACAAGTCACTAGTGCGACCACACTTACAATACTGTGTACAATTCTGGTCTCCGGTGTATAAGAAAGACATAGCTGAACTACAGCGGGTCCAGAGAAGAGCGACCAAAGTCATTAGAGGACTGAGGGGTCTGCAATACCAAGACAGGTTATTAAACTTGGGGTTATTTAGCTTGGAAAAACGAAGGCTTAGGGGTGATCTTATAATAATGTATAAATATATGAGGGGACAGTACAGAGACCTTTCTAATGATCTCTTTACTCTTAGGCCTGAGACTGGGACAAGGGGGCATCCTCTATGTCTGGAGGAAAAAAGGTTTAATCATAATTACAGACGTGGATTCTTTACTGTAAGAGCAATGAGACTGTGGAACTCTCTGCCACATGATGTTGTAATGAGTGACTCACTACTAACATTTAAGAAGGGCCTGGATGCCTTTCTTGAAAACTATAATATTACCAGTTATATATACTAGATTCTTGATAGGGCGTTGATCCAGGAATTAGTCTGATTGCCTTATGTGGAGTCAGGAAGGAATTTTTTCCTCCAATGTGGAGCTTAGTGTTGCCACATGGGGTTTTTTTTTGCCTTCCTCTGGATCAACATGTTAGGCTATGGGTTGAACTAGATGGACTTAAAGTCTTCCTTCAACCTTAAAAAAAAAACTGTTACTATATTTAACCCCAAATAATTATTGTTAAACACCATGAAGACTACATAAATGTTATTAAGGACATCTATATTCCGTGCAGTTTGCTTTCACATATTTGTCATATACTTTTATGTACTGTTTGTTGTGTGTGACACACTTATTCTGAGAATTTCATGATTGTCTGTGTTTTTCATTTAATCCTATGTATCTCTTCCTTCTATTTGTGAAGCCATCGTCTCGGAATGCAACTTCTGCGCTTCCTGGAACCTTTACTCCACTGAGTGGATCATCATCTCGCAGAGGCAGTGGAGATGCAAGTAGTTTACTAGATCCAGATGCTTCTCTAAGTGAATTACGGGTAAGACATATGGTAAACATGCACCTTTGTGATAAATTAACTGTACTTCTTGGAATAACATTTCTGTGGTTGCATAATTCTGAACACAACATGTATAAGCCATTTAATGTTCACTAGCATTTATGTTTTAATAGTATTGTTTCTGAAACCTAAGCCTTAACTTTATTCCAGTGACAATCCAAGCTGTACCCCTAAAGCAATTGTAATCTAATGAAACACGTAGCCCAAAATTAATGAAGATTGGGTGTGTTTTGCATGCCAGCCTTGATGAAATGTGCATTGAGTAAACTGTATCAAACTCATTAAAAGTTACATACCTCCTAATCAATTTGGGCATCTTTTAGCTGCTATGCACCTCCACAAGAAATGTATGCAAGTCCGGGGCTGGCACCAAATTTGTGGTTTACTCTGCCTTGCCACGTCTTGGCCAAGCGATACCAGTTTTTAAAAACTTTTGGGAACTAGCCGAGACTGGCATAAAACCACCAAGTGTTGCAAGATATTTTGTACGTGTCAATCAGTTTTACCCCAAAGTACTGGCATGAATAACTGCTTGATCAACCAGCCCTTTCTGTTTCTGTATTTGGTGTACAGTCATGTTCATTCTTTAGTCTCGTTCTTTTCAGATTTGTACATATTTGTCACTTTAATTCTTTCTTGCTTCCACAGCCATTTTATTTTTTTTAAAGATTTTACAATTTGATAGTATAGTTCATTGACTGTCTTCTGCAGGATATCTATGATCTTAAGGACCAGATTCAAGATGTAGAAGGGAGATACATGCAGGGACTAAAAGACCTAAAGGTATCAGGGTCCATTCACAAAAGCATGCTTCTTGGACTGCAAAAATGGAGCACATTTCTTTCTGCTCCTTAACGGACTTGTCAGGGCTTAACTAATAACTTGTTATGAAGTGAAATGTCAAAGCATGTGCCATATGTAACTTGCCACTTATGTAGAATGTGCTTTGCACATTTTTTTTAATATTTTTATTATTTAAACTAATGAAGGTGCTGTAGTGGCCACTGTTCTGCCTAACGGCCGATTTGCGGTCCATTTGTGGCAAGTCCCCATGAATTGTCTATGGGGATAGTGGCAATTGCAGTTTTGCCGCGATCCGGAAAATCCTGCAGTTGTAGCCGCGAAAAAAAACGCAGTTAGCAGCGGTTTTGTTTTCGATGCTGAATCTGCCGCGCCCTGCAGAATTGCACTTGACGCACTTGACAGAAAGCCCCATAGACAATGCATGGGGACTTGCTACAAGTGCCACCGTTAGGTGGCAGATACGGTAAATGTGCTGGATCTGCCGCAAATTAAGAATAACGCTGATGTGAAATTTAACCTACAGATTAACCCCATATTTGCAGGTTAGACTCTTCAAGACCTTTGATGTAATGGTACGTCAAAGGTAGTGTCTCTGTATTGGATGCATGTTTCCTTGCACAGAATTTCTGAATAAATCAGCCACTATGTGCCATTAACAGCTGAGCCGCAAACAGAGATACGCCCGTGGCTGTCAACCTGTTAAATCCCTGTGTGAATCCGGCAGGGGGGTAAGTCATTCCCTGCTGTCATCGACTTCGCCATGATGTGATCGTTGGACGAGGATGGGTTGTCATGACATTTTGTTTGTCATAACAATCCTCCTGTGAACACCAGTTCGCAGCGGAGGAGTTCATGATTTCAGCTATACAGGGCTAATGTTACTGCCCGGTATAGCACAAGCGCTCAGACAATAGCAGCTTCAAGTCTCCTTAGGAGACAAGTTCAGAAATGACCGTACAAATAAGCAGGGTGTGTGTGTGTTTATATGTAAAATTAACCTTAAAACTCATCCTGCATGACAATATATGCAAATCTAATGAAAATGTAGAGTCCCTGTGGGTGGAGATAAGGGGAGAGGGGGGGGGGAATTAATAAATTAATAAATAGGGGTTTGTTATAAGTCTCCAACAATAATGGAAGTGGAGGAGAATACCCTCATAAAGCAAATAGATGAAGCAGCGACTCAGGGAGAAGTCATTATTATGGAGGACTTCAAGTACCCTGAAATACATTGGGGAACAGAAACCTGCAGTTCCAGCAAAGGTAATAGGTTTTTGACAACTATGAGAGACAATTATCTTTCATAACTGGTTCAGGACCCAACAAGAAGGGGGGGGCACTGCTGGACCTAATATTAACCAACAGGCCGGACTGCATTTCACATTTACAGGTTGGAGATCACTTGGGTAATAGTGATCACAAAATAATAAGTTTTTAAGTATCCTTTAATGAGATGTGTAGTAGAGGGGCTACAAGGACACTAAACTTCAGGAAGGCAAATTTCCAACGGTTGAGAGATGTTCTTACTGCAATAAACTGGGATGATGTCCTGAGACATAAAGGTACACAAAGCAAATGGGAGACATGTATTAGCATCCTGCATAGGACCTGTGCACAATATATACCCTATGGCAGTGATGGCGAACCTTTCAGAGGCCGAGTGCCCAAACTGCAACTCAAAACCTAATTCTTTATTGCGAAGTGCCAATAGGGCAATTTAACCTAAATTACAGGAGTGGACGTCACAAGCGCTGCACAGGGGAGAAGCCGCAGACGCAACTCTCTCCCCAGTACAGTGCTGGCTGTCCTTACACCCTGATGATTATTTATATTATTTTAACAATTAATTGCTTTTAAACTTACCTTTGCAGTCTTCTCTTCTCTTCAGCAGTGGTCATTCAGCTCATGTGTGCAGTCAGGCGCTCCCACTGCCCTTTCCAGACACAGCAGGCGGATTGATCTGAATGGAAAAAAAATGCAGAACATTAGATAGATAGAGAGATTTTAACATGGAATGAAAGCAGATTCCACACTCAAACACTGGTCCCTGTCATGTAGCTATGTGCTCCATCCTGTCCCTGTCCTTGAAGTTATGTACTCCATCCTGACCCTCTCCTTGTAGTTATGCACTCCATGCTGTGCCTTTCCTTGAGGTTATGTGCTCCGTGCTGACCCTCTCCTTGTAGTTATGCACTCCATCCTGTCCCTTTCCTTGAGGTTATATGCTCCATCCTGTCTTTTTCCTTGAGGTTATGTGCTCTGTCCTGTCCTTTTCCTTGAGGTTCTGTGCTCCATCCTGGCCCTCTCCTTGTAGTTATGTACTCCATCCTGGCCCTTTCCTTGAGGTTATGTACTCCATCCTGTCCTTTTCCTTGAGGTTATGTGCTCCATCCTGGCCCTCTCCTTGTAGTTATGTGCTCCATCCTGTCCCTTTCCTTGAGGTTATGCGCTCCATCTTGTCCTTTTCCTTGAGGTTATGTGCTCCATCCTGACCCTCTCCTTGTAGTTATGTGCTCCATCCTGACCAACTCTCCTTGTAGTTATGCGCTCCTTCCTGGCCCTCTCCTTGTAGTTATGTGCTCCATCCTGACCCTCTCCTTGTAGTTATGCGCTCCATCCTGTCCCTTTCCTTGAGGTTATGCGCTCCATCCTGTCTTTTTCCTTGTAGTTATGTGCTCCATCCTGACCCTCTCCTTGTAGTTATGTGCTCCATCCTGACCCTCTCCTTGTAGTTATGCGCTCCATCCTGGCCCTCTCCTTGTAGTTATGTGCTCCATCCTGACCCTCTCCTTGTAGTTATGCGCTCCATCCTGTCCCTTTCCTTGAGGTTATGCGCTCCATCCTGTCTTTTTCCTTGAGGTTATGTGCTCCATCCTGGCCCTCTCCTTGTAGTTATGTGCTCCATCCTGACCCTCTCCTTGTAGTTATGTGCTCCATCCTGACACTCTCCTTGTAGTTATGCGCTCCATCCTGTCCTTTTCCTTGAGGTTATGTCTCCATCCTGAACCTCTCCTTGAGGTTATGTGCTCTGTCCTGACCCTCTCCTTGTAGTTAAGTCCCCATCTAGGCCCCCTTCTTGTAGTAATGTGCCTCATCCTTGTCACCTTGCAGTAGTGCCCAGTCTTGCAGTAATGTTCCCATCCTGCCATCTTGTAGTAAAGCCCCATCCTTGTCCCCTTGTACTAATGCCTTATCCTGCCCCTTCCTAGCAGTTATGTTATGTCTGTCCACTCCTTGTAGTAATGCCCCTTCCTGCCCCCTCCTTACAGAAATACCCCTTCATGTCCACATCTTTCAGTAATGCCCCATCATGGCCTCTCCATGTAGTAATGCCCCATCATGCCCCCTCCTGGTAGTGTTGTTCCATCATGCCCTCTCCTGGTACTATTGCCCCATCATGTCCCCACCTGGTACTATTGCCCCATCATGCCCCCTCCTGGTACTATTGCCCCATCATGCCCCCTCCTGGTACTATTGCCCCATCATGCCCCCTCCTGGTACATATATGCCCCCATCATAGCCCCCTCCTGGTACTATTGCCCCTCATGCCCCCTTCTGGTACTATTGCCCTATCATGCCTCCTCCAGGTAGTATTGCCCCCATCATGCCCCCTCCAGGTAGTATTGCCCCCATCATGCCCCCTCCAGGTAGTATTGCCCCCATCATGCCCCCTCCAGGTAGTATTGCCCCCATCATGCCCCCTCCAGGTAGTATTGCCCCCATTATACCCCCTCCTGTAGTATTGCCCCCTCCTGTAGTATTGTTCCCATCATAGCCCCTCCTGTAGTATTGCCCCCCATCATGCCCCCCCTGTAGTATTGCCCCCTCCTGTAGTATGTCCCCATCATGCCCCCTCCTGTAGTATGGCCCCCTCCTGTAGTATTGCCCCTTCCTGTAGTATGTCCCCATCATGCCCCCTCCTGTAATATGGCCCCCTCCTGTAGTATTGCCCCATACTGGAAGTGACCCTACCTACTGTAGAGCTCCCGCTTCCACCGCTGCTCTCTCCTCTCTTGCGGTTATATGACGCCGATCGCGTCACATGACCGCGATCGCGCATCGCATGACCGCGATCGCGTCACCGCGGTCACGTTATGCTGGGCAGGCAGGTGGGGCTAGAAAAGATGTCGGAGGGAGGAGGAAATGTCTCCTCCACTCCGACACAACATCTTTGAACTGCGGTGCCATAGTGGCGGCAGTTCAATGCATCAGTGCAGAGGCGAGGCCGCGTGCCAGCGGAGACGGCTCTGCGTGCCCTCCATGGCACGCGTGCCATAGGTTTGCCATCACTGCCCTATGGGAATAAACATGCTAGTAATAGGAGGAAACCATTATGGCTAAATAAAGCTGCAAGGGGTGCAAATAGGAACAAAAAGAAAGCATTTAGGGAATAAAAGTAGGTAGGTAGTGATGAGGCATTAAATAAATAGAGAAACTTAAATGACATCTGTAAAAAGCAAATCAAGGCAGCAAGGATTGAGACAAAGAGACTCGTTGCAAGAGAAAGAAAAAAAAAATCCCAAAATATTCTTTAACTACATAAATAGTAAGAAACTAAAAAATTATTGTGTTGGCCCCCTTAAAAATAATTTGGGTGAGATGGTGGATGAGGAAAAAGCCGATAAGAATAAATGACTTTTTTCAACAGTATTTACACAAGAAAATCCCATGATAGATAACATGATCAGTGATAACAAAAAACTCTCCATTAAATGTCACCTGCTTAACCCAGCAGGAAGTGCGGCACCGTCTCAAAATCAATAAAGTTGACAAATCCCCAGGCCCTGATGGGATACACCCCAGACTACTGCAGGAATTAAGTACTGTCATTGATAGACCATTATTTTTAATCTTTAAAGATTCCATAATAACAGAGTCTGTACCACAGGACTGGCGTATAGCAAATGTGGTGCCAATATTCAAAAAGGGGACAAAAACTGAACTTGGAAATTATAGGCCAGTAAACTTAACATCTACTGAGGGTAAAATCCTAGAGGGTTTTATAAGAGCTGCTATACTGGAGTATATGAAGAAAAATAACCTCATGACCCAATATCAACATGGGTTTATAAGGGATCGTTCCTGTCAAACTAATCTGATAAGCTTCTATGAAGAGGTAAGTTCTGGACTGGACCAAAGAAATGCAGTTAACGTGGTGTATATGGGTGTTTCAAAACCTTTTGATACGGTGCCACACAAAAGGTTGATGCGTAAAATGAGAGCAATGGGGATAGGGGAAAATGCTGGTCACGGCAGCTGAAAACCCCCCTGCTGGTGACGTCAGCGCCAGATCCCGCCTTGCTCCAGATTATACTGTATTTATACAGCAGGGCGGCATCTGGAGCTGACGTCACCGGCAGGAGGGATTTCAGCTGTCGTGACCAGCTCCAAAACATTGCTCGCTCTGCGCCTGTGTCAATTAAGATGATGTGGCGCATGAGCGGGGAGGAGGGCAAACACATAAGAGGCTGAACAAGAGAGGGCTGGAGGAGGCACAGAGAGGGTTGGAGGCGGGGAGGACACCATACAGCAGCGATGACTCATTTCTGAGTAAGCCCCTCCGGACTTCTTAAAAAGACTTTATAAGGTTTATAGTTGACAGCTTACAGGGGGGCTAGAGACATGAGGAACCCCTTCCCTGAATGCAGCAGACACGTTGCATTCAGTGCTGCATTCAGTTAGCATAGTATGGGGGGGACGAGAGGTGACAGGTCCTCTTTAAACCTCTTGAATGATCTATAGAGGTGTAAAGTGACATGACATGAAATGATGCCAGTATCCCTTCACCACTTACTGATATGTCTTGCAGTTTGCATAAAAAATCATTAGTATCTTTAATGTACCAGTCTGCTTGGCCTAGCCAGCAATGTGAGCGGTCGCAGCTCAGAGTTCTCCCACCTGAGACACTGTGTATAGACTGCGACTGACACACAGCTTGGCACCAAAGCCGAAACTATTGGCACCGGAGGATCCCTGGACCTAGAGTGAGGCTTGGGAGAGCATAGGACCGTAGCGATGACCCGCAGGAGGCAGCGGAATGCCAGCACCTGCACAGGATCCAAGGTGACTCCGAGGCAGTGAAGGAGAACGCTGCTTGCGCTCGGAGGATGGCGGCAGCGGCCCGCCTAAAAAGGTTTGCCAGGCTGGAGGAGGAAAATGAGCAAGGGCCAGGACATAGGGATTCTGGGACTGAAGACACGGAAGAGGAGTGGGAATAGATCGAGAAGGAGCAGGAGGAGGGAGCCAGCAAAGCGACAGTAATACCCCAGAAGGAAGATGGGGCAGGAAATACAGGGTCACAGGTTGACTCTGCTAGCACTGAGCCCACACTAAAGGACATATTTGCAGCTGTGAATTTTTGCAAAGAGGCCCTGACTGCTCTTACCCAGGAAGTCCATGGCATACAGGCAAAGTTTGGAAACATGAAATCTGCTATGCAGAAGGCTGATGCCAGGACAGGTGAGGTGGAAGACAGGGTTAACACAGTGGAAGTTGTTAAGTTGCAGAAAGGTCACACACAATATGCCAAGCAACTGGAGGAAGTTATTGCATAAAATGATGACTTGGAGAACCGTTCGCGGCAAAATAATATTAAAATCGTGGGGGTACCTGAAAAGGCAGAGGGGGCCAACCCCACTGAGTTTATTGAGAACTGGTTACTGCAAAAAATTGGTGCAGATGCCCTGTTCAAGGTTTTTGTGGTAGAAAAAGCCCACAGAGTCCCGATGAGACCCGTCCTCCCTGGTGCAGCCCCCCCAAGCTATGTTGGCAAAAATCCTAAACTACAGGGACAGAGCCGTGATCCTGAGGAAAGCAAAGAACGCCAAAGACATGACTATTAATGGACAAAATACATCCATTTATTCGGATTACTCACCAGCAGTGCAGAGACTTAGAATGAGGTTTGGAGAAGTAAAGAGGGGATAGCGTGGATATGGGATTCACTATTCCATGATGTACCTAGCTAAGTTGAAGGTGGTGGCCCTTGACAAAATACTTTTTTTCCAATCTCCTGAGGAGGTTTCTGATTGGATGGATTGCAACAGCAAAAAGTTAAGGGAGCAAGGAGCTGATTTAGCACACAGGTGCTGGACAGTGTGTACAACATGGGCAAGACACTCTCTCTTCTTTGTTAGGGGAGCAAAACTGTTATGTATGTTCATTCTTCTTCGAATTTTCTCGTGGTTTTATATATTATGGTATAATACTGGAAAGGCTACCAGTGTTAAATGTTGTTTTAGGGAAAACAGGGTCAAACTGGGATTGTTGGCGGGAATAATGGAGGAGCCAAGTGAAGCGGCAGGTTGCTATAGTCTATAAAGAACATAGATATGTTAATTGTTCACTAAAGGTGGGAGGACGAGGTAGGTATAGAGGTGGTATTAGGAGGTCAAGCTTGTGTGAGACCATAGTGAGGGTGTATGGAGATGGGTCTAGCATATTTACCCACTCTCATACAGGGAGAAGCTAAATGATGTTGGAGTTTGGGGGTTCGAGGGTAGGGACAGGGATGGGAAAGGGGATGGAGGGAGTGTTGGGAAGGGGGAGGGATGGACAGATGGGAACAGAAACAGACGGCGGGGAGAGGAGGTGATGCGGGAAGTGTTCTGTACTGTTATAGATTCTGATGTACTATGGCGAAACATATCAAAGTTATAAATTGGAATATATGGGGTCTGGCGGATAAGAGTAAAAGAGCTTTAGTGATGAGACAGTTTTTTATTAAAATGTAAAACATTGGATTACTGTTACAAGATGTAAGATGTAAATTATTATCTTATCTAATAAAAAATATCTTATTAAAAAATAAAGTACTAGTCTGCTTCACTTGCTAAAGGGTTAAGAACCCTATCCAAAAATATTCCTATATTTGAAAACATAGTATTAGTTCCCGAGACAATAGGGGAACCAGGAGGATCAACTAGAGACTTATGGATCTTGGGTATTATTTACAGTACTGGTGTATTAGGATGTTGTATAGTCATGAAGTCGAAAAGGTCCTGTTAATCAATTGTTTATTCAAAGCCAACCTCAGGATGGATTCAATCTTCCTTGCAATATCAAATTTTGGATCCCTCATCAGTCTCTGGTATACCTCCAGGTCGTCCAACTGTCTCTTTACTTCCTTTATATAATTGACCTTGTCCATGATGACAACAGCTCCACCCTTATCAGCTTTCTTAATTATAATGCTGTCGTCATGGGCAAGGTCATGAGGAGCCTCAATTTCTTTCACCTTCATATTAGGTTTTTTAAACATTTTTTAGTTCTGTAACCCTCTTTAGCTACTCAATATTTCTATTAACAGCAGACATAAATGATTCAATTACAGGAGAACTTGAAGGGGGGACAAAGTTACTGTTCTATTTTTAATCCCAGGGTACCCATATCAAACTCACTGGTTACAATTCTAATACCCTCTTTCTTGGTGCTAAACCATTCCTTTAGCTTTAGTGACCTATAAAAATACTGCAGATCCAATGACAATTGAAAAAAAATCACTATGCATATTAGGTCGGCTTCACATTGTGTTTTTGGGCTGTCTGTGGGGGTCTGTGTGTTGTCAGGACACCCACGGACAGCCACAGATCCACACGGATCCCTGCAATCGGATGGCAAATAGCCATCCAATCCGATTCCCTGCCTGTCCCTGTATCTTCTCTATCTGTCCTTGTCACTCCCTGTCTCTTTTTGTCTGTCCATCCTCTAACTCTGCTCTCCCTCTCCTCTATCCTCCCCTCTCCCCCGTCCTCCCACCTGTCCTCTCCCCCTCCATTATGTAAAAAATGAAAAAAATCCTCCCAGAGGATACTTTACCTTCCGCCGGCTCCATGCGACAGTCTCCTTCTGGTGGCTGCAAGGACCTCTCGTGATGTCACAGAGCTGGTCACATCATCCCCGCAGCCAGCAGAAGGTAAAGTATCCTCTGGGAGGATTTTTTCTTTCACATACCGGAGGGGAAGAGGTCAGGGGGGAGGGGGAGGATAGAGGAGAGGGCGGGCAGAGATAGAGGTGGGACAGGCAGGGTTATGTACTGAGCACTGCCTCTGGGCATGCTCAGTACATAATCAAGGAGCTGACATCGGATCCGATTTAGAATCGGATCCGATGTCCATAGGCTACCATTGTGTAGCCCTAGGAACTATAACGGATCCATCACGGATCCGTGGTGTCTGATTTTAGTCACGGACATCAAAATCGCAGCAGGCTGTGATTATGAATCCGTGACTAAATCGGAAGGCTACGGATTGTCCATAAATTGGATGGCAAAAGGGACACATCCGAGCACAATCCGAGCCCATAGGGATACATGGGAAGCCAAATCGCATCCGAGTCTATCCGATTTAACACAGATAGACTCAGATGCATCAAAAACGCAGTGTGAAGCCGGCTTTAGGCCCAAAACCTAATCCCTCGTTTAGAACAGATAATTACATCTCAGTTAGTATCTTACTTGACAAATTAACAACCAAGTTCTCTCCTAATTCTTCGAAGATTTCTTTGGTTGTTTCCCTTGCTTGTCTTTTTTGTTGCCAGTGGTGTCTCCTTCCTCCTCTTCTTTTTCTTCGTTCTTCTTTGGATCTATACCTAGAAAAAATGTTAGTAACTGGGAGAATAGTACCACATTTACCAAATCATGTCCGTCCAATGACGATCTTCATTCCTCCACTTACCAGCTCCATATTTCTGCCAGTTATAGATATTACCATAGTCCTCTGAGCCTCTTAACCATTTTCGTTTTTTTGCCATCCTCAAAATCAGCACGCAATTTATTAAGCCGAGTAGCAACCAGTTCCTTCAACTTTACAAAATCTTCCTCTTTCATTAACTCCTGTAGCTTAATTTCCACATTTGAAAATTCCAATTGTTTTCTCTTTAAATCATGCTGAATAAGTTAAATATTGAACAGAATTATATCCAGTCCATACTTAATCGAGACCTTGCAAAACTGAGCAAAAGAATGAATCCCCGTACATCAAATTTGGTTGTATGTTGGACCAAAAACCCCTAGGGATTATTTTAGCTTTAAAATACTCTGATAGCATAGATAAATGCAGCTGTAGTGTCAGAGTTTTTTAGATAGATTTTCAAACTTCGGTTTTAACTCTACTATAGATGAAGTGCTTAAAAAAAACTGCATTTACATCTATCCCTTTAAAAATTCGATCTTTGTCATCTGCAGTATAACTAAATGTCCCTGGTTCAAAAGTTTAACTATAATCCACTTCAAAAATTTAACTAAACAAAAATAGTGCAAAATCTCTGTGGATTAAAAATACAAAAAACAGCACACAATTTCTGTGCAAAGCCCTCCTACCACAATCCAAGGTTTCAGATACGGGACAAAAAATGGACGGCAGCACTTCCTTTACAAAATTAATTGTGGATATTTTCACCCCTGTACCACAACGTTCCGGCTGTAAGCCTTTCTCAAGCAGTGACAGTCAACAACTGGGGTACAGATTTATATAGGACCCATACAATGGGCTTTCAATCATACATTTAGTGCCAAAACGTTTACAATATTTCCCATAATTACTCCACAGTATACAAATATATACAATGTAATATATAAATATAGTGCATAAGAGTTTCACAAGTTATTCACATTTGCAAAATATACTTCTGAAACATTAAATATCCTAAATTAATTAAATAGTGCACGTGTTACATATTGATCCATCACCCCTTCCCTGCACCGATGTACAGGATAACTGCACAATAAATTGAACTATACTGACCGGTGAGTTGCAGCTCATTTTTCTTGCTTTTTTATTATAGTTTATTAAATGCAGCCTACAGCTTTGAGCAAGTGCCCTGGTATGGCGTCAGCCTCCAGCTGTCAGTAGTGTTCATGTGCAGTGTGACGCCCCTGAAGGTTGTAACGAAGTGCTCGGTCTATTTATGCTGTATATATCTGTGAACTAGGCAAGATTTACCAGCAAATTTACTTAAAATTGCGGACACTTGTAAATGTACATTGTCCGCACAGTTTTATAGATGTTTTAAAGGAGTTTTCCACTACTTGAACAACCTCTTCTCAAACACTGTTTTCCCCAAGTAAAAAAACACCTTTATTTATTTCCTGTGCGGTTGTCATTCCAGTGATGTTGGTAGCTGCATGCCTTTGTTGTGTGATCCATGCGGCCAATCAGCTTCCACTTCCCTTTGCCCTCCTTCAGACAAATCAGACATACAGAAGTGAGAAAGAAGCCGCAGCTCTCACTTTTTCTGGAATGTCAATTATGTATAAAGAAGGGCAGTGAGGCAGCCGCTGATTGGCCCCAAGGATTACGTAACAATGTCACACAAGCCCTGGGAGAGTCAGTGCTGACTCTGCTGGAATAATGCCAGCACCTGATGTGAGTATAGGTGTTATTTTACTGGGGAAACAAAGTGATTGAGAAGGGGTTGTTCAGGTCGAAAGAATGGCTAATAATGATAGAAAAAGAATCCATTAAAATACTTGTTTCAGAGTGTAAAAAATGTCTTGTAATAGGGAGGAAATTTTCATTTTGTTCAAAGAGGGTATTAGTCATGAAAAGAAAATAAGATTTCCTAATTCAAACTGTTATAAGCACCTCACCCCACTACTATATTTCTTTGTACTGATGTGTTTGGGGAGGATTTTTTGCCTTAATTGACTTCATTGAATTGAACACAGAAAAAATCGAGTTTAAAATATTTTTTTGTTCGTGTAAATTTATTTAAAAAAAAAGGAAAACGCTAAGATTTAGTTTACAAACTTCATTCATTTTCAATTCGCCTTAAATGCAGTTTTCAGTATTTTCAAAGCCTCATATCTTTTTCCTGTTACAGTGTCTTTCCTAGTACTATATGGGCACTAGATTGCATTTTTAATATTTTGTAGTCCACTTGGCTAGATAAAGGACTCGTAATTCACAGCAGCAAACTGGTAGTCACTTTTTGAGTACTATTAAGAAAGTTGTTCTTTCTATTTAGGAAGCAAATGAATAATAAAAAAAATCTGCCTTTAAAGAAGCACTCCCATCAAAGTTTGTATCTTAATATATTGCAATCATCATATTTTATCACTGTGTACTTAAAATTGCTCATTCCTCTGTTGATCTGACATCACTTGATTACAAACTCGCCTGAATCCTTCTAAGCGCTGTATAGTAATTGGAAGTTTATTTTGTCAGCATGCAAAAGTCTTTGGCGGGGAGGGGGAGGAGGGAGCATTTGCATCAGGAATTGAAGAGGGAAATGATTCATGCATGGACAAAAACTTCTTTTTTATAAATAGAGCAAAGAAAAGAGAACAGTTTACTGGGGTAGAAAGGCAAAATGAGCAATTTTAAGTACATTATGCTTTGTAATATGAAAACTTAAAAATATTAAGAGGATAAAGTCTTTGATATGAGTGCTTCTATAGACAGAGCTAAAAGTAATAATACAGTTGTGACTGCTTGAAGCTTCCACTTGGAGAGGTCACTATATGGATCCCCATAATACATTTGCAGTAATGGTGGCTACAGGCAGTCAGTTTCTGATTAACACTGGATATATTTAGGATAGGCCCTTCACTGTGTGGTGAGTAGAGGTTTGACTTTGAGAACTCCCTCCCATCAACCATAAAAAAAAGTGTCCACTAAGTTGCTCACAGGGGGGGCTATCAACGATAATAACCGCATGTCTGAGTGAAGGGAGTTGGGAAACTTTTAAGCTCTTTAGTAACCAAGACCCAATCAGTAAAAACAGATTTTTCAACAACTAAGCAGAGCTGTGGAGTCTGAGTCGGTGACCATTTTGGTGGAGTCGGTATAAAATGGGCTGACTTAGACTCCTGAAATATATTATAAATTGGGTACAGTAGTTCAATGCAGTATGTGCTGAATATTGTTATTATGAATCATTATGTTCTAGCTAAATATCTTGATTATATTCTGTCCTAATAATCATTAAAAGCCTGATGTTCACACTTTACTACAATATATTTATGATTAAAATATGAGCTATGTATGAGGGAGTTGGAGTCAGGGAAATTTCGGAGTCAGTGGTTTGGTTTACCGACTCCACAGCCCTGGAATTAAGTATATACTCATCCGTCAGTGATTAACATAAAAGAATCCTCATCTAAACGCGTAAAAATCACATGTTCATTTTTAGTACTGTAGTAGTTTCATCCATGGTCATATTTCTACACAGTAATAAAAAAGAAATCGGAGGCGCAATGAGTATACCTGTATGAATATTTTTGCACAACCCAGGTGTTCACGTTGGTGGTGGGGAGCTTTACTCCTTACAGGCTATGATGGCCGCCGGCTTCCTTATTCCCAGCGTGGCACCGCTCTTCCTCGGCTCCAGCCACGATCACGTGACTGGCCCAGCCGGAATTACGTCACCACAGGTCCTGTTCAGTTTGTATCCCCCAAGCTGCTCCTGCCGCTAAACCTCACAAGAGGTCTTTAAATGGAACGCTGATAGAGGGGGAGGGATAGTTTTTATGGATAAGACATGGTATATCGAGGAAGGTAGAAGGATTTTGGGAGATGAAGCTTTCTATGAAAAATTAATAGAGGATCCCAACATTGAGATTTTCCTGAAGTATAACTTTTTGATCAAAGAAGCTTATGGGAAGGAAATTATTAATAAGAAAGAACGTAATTTTCTTTACATTGCACAATATAGAGTACCTTTCCTTTATTTCCTACCCAAAATACACAAGAACCCCATAAACACCCCCAGGGAGACCCATAATTTCGGGGATTGGGTTCATAACAAGTAAACTATCTCATTTTGTGGATTTATTTTTACAGAAGTATGTGAAATAGTTGAAATCCTACCTCCGTGATTCATCACAACTCATTGGTGAATTGAGGAGATTACCCCCTATGAAGGGGTGCATACTTTTAACACTGGATGTAACAGCCCTCTATAACAATATATCACACGAATTAGGTTTGAAGGCAATTGAGGAATTTTTGAAGGGGGATGCAACAATGCCCATTGAACAAAGGGAATTTTTATTGAGATCGATAGCCTTCATCCTGAATAATAATGTTCTCTTTTGAAGGGGATCTTAACAGACACATAAAGGGCTGTGCGATTGGAACGAGATTCGCACCAAGTTACGCCAATCTCTTCATGGGAGCGGTGGAATCCGTCCTCATCGCACAGCTAGACCCTGAAAGACAGGGGGTAGACTTCTACCGTAGGTTTATAGATGATTTTTTTTATCCTTTGGAGGGGTTCGATTGAAGAGGCAAAAATGTTCGCCAATGGAGTATTTGGACCTGTGGGTGCATCTTGACGGCCTGGGGATGGTGTCCACTGCAACTCACTTCAAACCAGTTATGTGAACAGCTATTTGGGGTTTGACAGTGGGCACCTCCCCGGGTGGTTAAAAAATTTGCCCTACGGCCAATATTGGAGAATAAGAGAGAACGGCACCTCTGACCAGGAATTTTTATTTGAGGCCAGGATACTTAAAAAGAGATTTATGGATAAGGGATATCCAAAAATTCTGTTGAAAGATGCTTTTAAGAAAACTGTAAATCTCACACAGGATTTCTGCATAGAAAAAATGGCAGAAAAGAAATCAACACAAGCTGGAAAATTTGAGAACAACAAATGGAGTCTGGTCACTACATATTGTCAGCCCAGGTCCGTCATAACAAAATTGCTCGAACAACATTGGTTTATCTTGAAAGGTGACCCTTTGTTGTCTTCAGTAATTCCTGACAGACCCAAGATAATATTCCGGAGAAACAGAAGTTTAAAAAATTTGGTGGCACCCAGTAGGTTGGGGCGAAAAAAAACAACTTCAGAGGTTAATGATACTGGTATGTGGGGGTGCTATGCTCGTAAGGTACCAAAATGCAAGTGCTGTGAGGTAATCCAAAATGGAGAAAAAAAATTTAATTCAAATACCACCAATGAAATCTTCCAGATTAAACATGGGGTTACGTGTCAGTCCACATATATAATTTACATTTTGTAATGCCCTTGCGGGCTCCAATATGTGGGAAGAACGATACAAACGGCACATGTGCAACTAAACAAACATCGACAAAACATCCGTTCAGGCTACCAACTTCATAGTGTGTCCCGACATTATGCGGGGAGTCACAGTAAAGATCCAGGAAAGATGAGAATGACCATTATTGATCATATCAGAGAGTCAGGGGAAGATAGATTGAGAAATTTGATCAGAAGAGAAAGTTACTGCATGTTTAAGGGCCCTTTCACATCAGCGTTTTTTTCAAATCGCATACCGGCTGCACTTGCGGCGCAGTTCCGGTAAACGCCATACAATGTATAGGCGGACTTGCGGCAAGTGCGGTTTTGGCACTTGCGGCAGGTGCGGCCGCGAAAAAAAATGCTGTCAGCCGCGTTTTTTTTCGCGGCCGCAAGTGCCAAAACCGCACTTGCCGCACCTGCCGCAAGTCTGCCTATACCTTGTATGGCGTTTACCGCAACCGTGCCGCAAGTGCAGCCGGTATGCGGTAATCGTGGCAGATGCGGTTTTTTCACCGCATCTGCCGCGATTTGAAAAAACGCTGATGTGAAAGGACCGTAAGATGAGTACGTTATATCCTGAAGCACTGAATCGAACTATAGAAAAAGTCTCCAGATAAGAATAGGATTTCTGCAGGAATCAGATTTTTTTAAGTATTTTTATAGAAAGAGATTTTCTACATTTTTAAAAATTATTTAGGGTTTTATTAACGTATATATTTTACATATTTTTTATGAATCCATAATTCAAGTTTTATAATTGTAACTGTACGGTATTTTAGGTAATTAATTCAGTGTAATAATGTAGGGATTGATTATCTGTCTGGATAGGAACATTTTATATCAGGGTTGAAATGGTTAATTGTGGATCTAGGTAGGAAGGGGAAAAAAATGGGGGTGGGGGAGGTTTGAGGGTTGATCTAATCATGGCCACTATGTTCCTATATAAACTTAGTTAATAATTCATCCTCTATCCACCTGAGGAAGACGGATTACTGTGGAAACGCGTTGTGGGATACGGAGGACGAATAAAGTTAAGTTATATCTATTATATAATTGCTGTAGCTGACTTCCGTCGGAGCGGCGCAACTTCCGGTGGCTTGGTTAGTGAGTCCTGGGTGCTTCTTCTGGACTCTGTCCGTGGCCGCATAGCGGCCACGGCGACTCGCGAAGCAATGCCCGCAAAGCGGGCATTGCGAGTCGTTGACACCCACCGCTAACAAAGCCACAGAAGCGCATAGGACTGTAGTGTACACCGCTATAGTATACTACAGTCCCATACCCATACGCCTGTCCGCCCCTAAACCTAAGCACCAACGACTCGCAATGTCCGCTGGCGCTTAAGGGCCGACACGCGTATGCCCATGGGACTGTAGTATACCATCGCGCTGTACACTACAGCGCCATGCTCTAAACCACCCCCTAATGCTCTAAACCACCCCCTAAGTGCGCCGCACCTAAGCCCCTACCTCATAAGCCCCGCCGCACCTAAGCCCCTACCCCCTAAGCCCCGCTGCACCTAAGCCCCTACCTTCTAAGCCCGCCGCACCTAAGCCCTTACCCCCTAAGCCCCGCTGCACCTAAGCCCCTACCCTCTAAGCCCCGCCGCACCTAAGCCCCTACCCCCTAAGCCCCGCCGCACCTAAGCCCCTACCTACCCCCTAAGCCCCGCTGCACCTAAGCCCCTACCCTCTAAGCCCCGCCGCACCTAAGCCCCTACCCCCTAAGCCTCGCCGCACCTAAGCCCCTACCCCCTAAGCCCCGTTGCACCTAAGCCCCTACCCCCTAAGCCCCGCCGCACCTAAGCCCCTACCCCCTACCCTCTAAGCCCCGCCGCACCTAAGCCCCTACCCCTTAAGCCCCGCCGCACATAAGACCCTTTCCCGTAAGTCCCGACGCACCTAAGACCCTACCGTCCGCCGCCGCACCTAAGCCTTTACCCCCTAAGTCCGCCGCACCCCTACACCCTAAGTCCAGACCCGCCGCACCTAAGCCCCTACCCCTTAAGCCCCGCCGCACATAAGACCCTTTCCCGTAAGTCCCGACGCACCTAAGACCCTACCGTCCGCCGCCGCACCTAAGCCTTTACCCCCTAAGTCCGCCGCACCCCTACACCCTAAGTCCAGACCCGCCGCACCTAAGCCCCTACCCCCTAAGCCCCGCCGCACCTAAGACCCTACCGTCCGCCGCCGCACCTAAGCCCCTACCCCCTAAGTCCGCAGCACCCCTACACCCTAAGCCCAGACCTGCCGCACCTAAGCCTCTACCCCCTAAGCCCCGCCGCACCTAAGCCCCTACCCCCTAAGCCCCGCCGCACCTAAGCCCCTAAGCCCCGCCGCACCTAAGCCCCTACCCTCTAAGCCCCGCCGCACCTAAGCCCCTACCCCCTAAGCCCCGCCGCACCTAAGCCCCTACCCCCTAAGCCCCGCCGCACCTAAGCCCCTACCTACCCCCTAAGCCCCGCTGCACCTAAGCCCCTACCTACCCCCTAAGCCCCGCTGCACCCAAGCCCCTACCCTCTAAGCCCCGCCGCACCTAAGCCCCTACCCCCTAAGCCCCACCGCACCTACGCCCCGCTGCACCTAAGCCCCTACCCTCTAAGCCCCGCCGCACCTAAGCCCCTACCCCTAAGCCCCGCCGCACCTAAGCCCCGCCGCACCTAAGCCCCTACCCCCTAAGCCCCGCCGCACCTAAGCCCCTACCCCCTACCCTCTAAGCCCCGCCGCACCTAAGCCCCTACCCCCTAAGTCCCGACGCACCTAAGACCCTACCGTCCGCCGCCGCACCTAAGCCCCTACCCCCTAAGTCCGCCGCACCCCTACACCCTAAGTCCAGACCCGCCGCACCTAAGCCCCTACCCCTAAGCCCCACCGCACCTAAGACCCTACCGTCCGCCGCCGCACCTAAGCCCCTACCCCCTAAGTCCGCCGCACCCCTACACCCTAAGCCCAGACCTGCCGCACCTAAGCCCCTACCCCCTAAGCCCCGCCGCACCTAAGCCTCTACCCCCTAAGCCCCGCCGCACCTAAGCCCCTACCTACCCCCTAAGACCCGCCGCACCTAAGCCCCTACCTCCTAAGCCCCGCTGCACCTAAGCCCCTACCTACCCCCTAAGCCCCGCTGCACCTAAGCCCCTACCCTCTAAGCCCCTAAGCCCCTACCCCCTAAGCCCCGCTGCATTTAAGCCCCTACCCTCTAAGCCCCGCCGCACCTAAGCCCCTACCCCCTAAGCCCCGCCTCACCTAAGCCCCTACCTCCTAAGCCCCGCTGCACCTAAGCCCCTACCTACCCCCTAAGCCCGCTGCACCTAAGCCCCTACCCTCTAAGCCCCGCCGCACCTAAGCCCCTACCCCCTAAGCCCCGCTGCACCTAAGCCCCTACCCCCTAAGCCCCGCTGCACCTAAGCCCCTACCCCCTAAGCCCCGCCGCACCTAAGCCCCTACCTACCCCCTAAGCCCCGCCGCACCTAAGCCCCTACCCTCCGCCGCCCCGCCGCACCTAAGCCCCTACCTACCCCCTAAGCCCCGCCGCACCTAAGCCCCTACCCTCCGCCGCACCTAAGCCCCTACCCCCTAAGCCCCGCCGCACCTAAGCCCCTACCCTCTAAGCCCCGCCGCACCTAAGCCCCTACACCCTAAGCCCCGCCGCACCTAAGCCCCTACCCCCTAGAACCCGCCGCACCTAACCCCCTACCCCCTAAGCCCCGTCGCACCTAAGCCCCTACCCTGTAAGCCCCGCCGCACCTAAGCCCCTACCCCCCATACCCCCTAAGCCCCGCCCCACCTAAGCCCCTACCCTATAAGCCACGCCGCATCTAAGCCCCTACCCCCTAAGTCCGCCGCACCTAAGCCCCTACACCCTAAGCCCAGCCGCACCTAAGCCCCTACCCTCTAAGCCCCGCCGCACCTAAGCCCCTACCCCTTAAGCCCCGCCGCACCTAAGCCCCTACACCCTAAGCCCCTACACCCTAAGCCCCGCCGCACCTAAGCCCCTACCCTCTAAGCCCCGCCGCACCTAAGCCCCTACCCCCTAAGCCCCGCCGCACCTAAGCCCCTACCCCCTAAGCCCCGCCGCACCTAAGCCCCTATCCCCTAAGCCCCGCCGCCCTCCTAAGCTCCCGCCGCTTTCCCCTGCCGCTGTCGCTAACACCTAAGGCCCTACACCCGAAGCCCCCGCCGTCCCCTAACCTAACGCCCCCGTCGATCACTTACATGCCTTCTTAGTCATCTGATCGTCCGTCCGATCCACAAGTCCTCCGTCCGGCCAGGCGTCCTCTTCCTCCGGCCCCGCCGGTCTTCTCTCTTCTTTCCGCCATCTCCGGCTCTTCGTCCGGCCCCGGGGGTCTTCTGTCTTCTTTACGCCAACTTCCAGCTCCGACGTCCTCTTCACTTCTCATTCAGATAGAGTGGACGATAAATCCGCCATTCTATCTCTATGAGATGTGAGGCGCTCTTCTGATTGGTCGCTGTCTACTGCCCTCAGCCAATCAGAAGAGCGCATCATTTCACATTGACATACATTAGCGGTGTGTCGGCGATTTAACGGCCGGGCCCCTGGTTCTATTTTGCGGACACCAAATCCCCGACACACCGCTAATGTATGTCTATGCGATTTTTAAAAATGCCGCCGCCATTCTGATTGGACGGCGCCTTCCCATAGAGATACATTGAGAAATGAGGTGCTATTCTGATTGGTCGGCGTCACCAGACAGCGACCAATCAGAAGAGCGCCTCACTTCCCATTCACATACATTAGCGGTGTGTCGCCGATTTTATGGCCGGCCACCTGGTTCTATTTGTCGGCCCTAAAATCGCGGACACACCGCTAATGCATGTGTATGGGCAGTCAGGCCGATTTCTGATTGGTCGCTCTCTGCTGACGCTGACCAATCAGAATTCGACCTCACTGCCCATAGACATACATTAGCGGTGTGTCCGCCATTTTGGGGCCGACAAATACAACCAGGTGCCCGGCCATAAAATCGCCGACACACCGCTAATGTATGTCAATGGGAAATGACATCACAAACATAACAAATAATAAATAAATTTAATAATAAAAAAAATAATAAAAAAATAATAAAAAAATAAATAAAAAATAATAAAAAAATAAATAAAAAATAATAAATAATAAAATAAAAAATAATAATAAAAAAAAAAAAACATGCTAATAATATGAGCCCTTTGAGCAGACCTGAAGGAGAACTGTGTCTCAGGCTCACTTAAAATAACAAATCTAATAATAAAAAAAATAATAACAAAATAAAAAATAATAAATAATAAAATAAAAAATAATAATAAATAAATAAAAAAATGCTAATAATATGAGCCCTTTGAGCGGACCTGAAGGAGTACTGTGTCTCAGGCTCAGGCTCACTTAAAATAACAAATACATTTAATAATAAAAAAAATAATAAAAAAATAATTAAAAAATAATAAAAAAATAAATAAAAAATAATAAATAATAAAATAAAAAATAATAATAAAAAAAAAAAAACATGCTAATAATATGAGCCCTTTGAGCGGACCTGAAGGAGAACTGTGTCTCAGGCTCAGGCTCACTTAAAATAACAAATAAATTTAATAATAAAAAAAATAATTAAAAAATAATTAAAAAATAAATAAAAAATAATAAATAATAAAATAAAAAATAATAATAAATTTTAAAAAAATGCTAATAATATGAGCCCTTTGAGCGGACCTGAAGGAGAACTGTGTCTCAGGCTCAGGCTCACTTAAAATAACAAATAAATTTAATAATAAAAAAAATAATTTAAAAAATAATTAAAAAATAAATAAAAAATAATAAATAATAAAATAAAAAATAATAATAAAAAAACAAATAAATGCTAATAATATGAGCCCTTTGAGCGGACCTGAAGGAGAACTGTGTCTCAGGCTCACTTAAAATAACTAATAATAAATAAATTTAATAATAAAAAAAATAATAAAAAAAAAATAAAAAATAATAAATAATAACATAAAAAATAATAATTAAAAAAAAATATATCCTAATAATAATAATGATATTACTGCTAATAATAATGCTATTAATGCTAATAATTATGCTATTACTGCTAATAATAATGCTATTAATGCTAATAATTATGCTATTCATGCTAATAATAATGCTAATAATGCTAATAATAAATAATGCTAATAATAATCATTAACGCGATTAATAATGCTATTAAGGCTAATAATCATGCTATTTATGCTATTCAAAATGCTATTCATGCTAATAATATTGCTATTCATGCTCTTTATGCTAATAGTAATGCTATTAATGCGATTATTTCTGCTATTAATTCTATTATTTATGCTATTAATAATGCTATTAATAATGCTATTAATTAATGCTATTAATAAATACTATTCAGCTATTAATGCTAATATTAATGCTATTAATTGTATTATTAATGCTATTAATGCTATTTATAATGCTATTAATGCTAATAATAATGCTATTACTGCTAATAATAATGCTATTAATGCTAATAATTATGCTATTAATGCGAATATTAATGCTAATAATGCTAATAATCATATTAACGCGATTAATAATGCTATTAAGGCTATAAATCATGCTATTTTTGCTATTCAAAATGCTATTCATGCTAATAATATTGCTATTAATGCTCTTTATGCTAATAGTAATGCTATTAATGCGATTATTTATGCTATTAATTCTATTATTTATGCTATTAATGCTATTAATAATGCTATTAATGTTATTAATAATGCTATTAATGCTATTCATGCTAATATTAATGCTATTAATGCTATTAAGGCTAATAATCATGCTATTAATCCTATTAATAATGCTATTAATGCTATTTTTAATTCTATTAATGCTATTAATAATTTTATTAATCCTAATAATGCTATTACTCCTCATAATAATGCTATTAACGCTATTATTAATGCTATTTATGGTAATAATGCTATTCATACTAATAACAATACTATTATTAGTACTATTATTGCTATTAATAATGCTATTAATGCTAATAATAATGCTGGTAATGCTAATAATTATGCTATTAATGGTAATAATAATGCTATTAATGCAAATATTATTGCCATGTTCTAGAATCCCGATGCATTTGCATCGGGCTCACAGCTAGTATCCTAATAAGATTCCTGGTCCTCCTTTAGCGCTCCTACAGACCGCTTTCTTGTGCTGCTTTCCATATTTCTACACAGGGCATTTTCAATAGGAGATAAAAAACAGCATGTCTGTTATGTGCAGTGATTCTTTCATTAACAGTTGGAGTGTCACTTTAATGTGTCTTCAGATGTGTACTCTTACTATTATTTGTAGAGCTTTTACTTTACGACGTGGAAGATTGATCAATTAAAGAGGTTATTACATTTTACACATTTATGGCATAACCACGCTATATGTCTAACAAGTACAGCTCCCAGCACTAAGGCTTGTGTCTCTAGAATGGGTTCCCATCTTGCCCACAGGAATTGAGGCATTGGTACTCTCCATTCACTTGCAAGAGAGTCCCAAATATTGCTAAGTATGCTTGTTCAGGTGTGCCATAATTGTCTGGAACAGGATTACCCCTTTGAAGGGAAGCTGTCGCTTTGTACATGTTGTCCAACCGGAAGAAAGCAGGCTGTAGAGAAGGAGAAGCTGGGGCAATGATATATAAGCTGGTGGGGAAAGAGATTCAGGACAAGTTGTATATTATTGAAATCTCTTGGCAGACAAGTCCAGTGGGTGATCCTAATACTCTATTGACTACTGCAAATCACACGGACAGGTGTCAATCATTAAGTAGAACCGCTCACTGGACTCATGTTAATGGCAGAGATTTCCCACAATATATATCCATCTGACATTTCTGTGCTCTATAACACCCGGCTTGCAGATCAGATACCATTTCCCTCATGACGAGTTCTATTTAAAGTCTTAGGTAAAAAGTGTTCTAGAAATGAATGGTGTTTTATTGAATTCTTTCACATATTAAAACCTTCTTTTGCATGATTTTGTTAATAAGGGTTAGTGCAGCAAGGCGCACCATGTGACTGTACAGTAACTAAAATATTAACCTCCTTGTAATGTTCAATACATTTCAGATTTTTACAACACTATTAACAGTTTTCCTTGAACAAAATAACTAATAATAAACAGTTGGATCTCGCTATTTCTAATAATCATTGCATGCTTCTTTGTTTAACCCAGTGTATGCCAACATTTCCTGTTTTTGGATGGATACTGCACAGAAAGTATTAAGGCTTCAAGCTTTACCCCAAGCTTCATGTTTCCTTGTTAACAATGTTTATTTGTGCAGGACTCTTTAGCAGAAGTGGAGGAGAAGTATAAGAAAGCTATGGTATCAAACGCTCAACTCGATAATGAAAAAAGCAATCTTGTCTATCATGTGGACACATTGAAAGACGTCATTGAAGAAATGGAGGAACAGATGGCAGAGTATCATAGGAAAATGAAGACAAGTCGAGGGTAACTGTTTATTTGTGTATATTCCTATATAATACAGTATATTTGACTGATTATATACCACATTCCAAATAACACTGTGTTACGAAGGTTTTATCCCTGGACAATTTTGAGTGTTCCTGATAGATTTTTTTCATGCTGATTTCAGAAATGACTTTAGGTTTTGTCTATCACGTAAGGTTTATGAGAAATGATACGAAACATTATAATAATCTGTTATTAATTCTAAAAATCATATATGAACTTTTTCATAAACCGTATATTCTGAATTTTCCACTGAAATAATATAAATTGCTGATCTACACATCTGCAAGCACTTATTATGTGTAGTATTTTGAAAGACGACCACATGCACATGTATGTAGTGTCTCGGACATCATAATATACAGGGTGGGTCATTTTTATGGATACACCTAAATAAAATGGGAATGGTTGGTGATATCAACTTTCTGTTTGTGGCACATTAGTATATGGGAGGGGGAAAGCTTTTCCAGATGGGTGGTGACCATGGTGGCCATTTTTAAGTTGGCCATTTTGTATCCAACTTTATTTTTTTCAATGGGAAGAGGGTCATGTGACACATCAAACGTATTGAGAATTTCATAAGAAAAACAATGGTGTGCTTGATTTTAATGTAACTTTATTCTTTCAAGTGTTATTTTCAAGTTCCTTTTTGTTTACAGCCATTGACATGTCACAGATTAACATGCAAGGAGCAGATAGAAATTGTGTTGATGTCTGGTGAACGCAGTACCCAGGTCATTGCAGAAAGAAAACTGTCACTAATGAAGAAACATCAGTGGCTGTCCTAGCTTCATTCAGTAAGAGCCCACAGCGTAGATCTCGCAGCATGTCACTGGAGAGGGACTTCATTTGAACATTCCTTTGGCGGATATTAGCTACTCACAAATGGCGCCCTTAAAAAATCCAGCTGCTGCAGCATCTCAACCAGGATGACCTAGATCGGCTCGCTGAATTTGCAGAATGGGCAAAATAAAAATTTGAAAAGGACCCTCAGTTTACGCAGAACATTATGTTCAGTGAGGAGGCAAAGTTTTTTGTGAATGGTGAAGTTAACCAACAAAACCACTGCTATTGGTCTGACACTAACCCACAGTGGATAGGTCCCTTCAAGACTGTTGGAACACAAAAATTGATGGTATGGTGTGGTATATGGGGTACAAAGATAAGTGGGGTCATTCTTCATCAATGGAAACCTCAATGCCACCATATATCTGAAATTGCTACATGATGATGTGTTGCCCTCTTTATGCACTGAAGATGACAAGTTCCCTGAGTTTTTCCAACAAGATGGAGCACCACCATATTATGGTTGTCAGGTCCAAGCATTCCTACATGAACAGTTTCCTGTAAAGGAGATTGGTCGTCACGGGCCAGTTGAATGTCCACTAAGGTCTCCCAATCTGACCCCCTTAGATTTTTATCTTTGAGGTCATCTGAAGGCAATTGTCTACATTGTGAAGATACGAGATGTGCAGCATCTGAAACAACGGATACTGGAAGCCTGTGCTAGCATTTCTTCTGCGGTGTTGCTATCAGTGTGTCAAAAGTGGAGAAGAGGATTGCATTAACAATCCAGCACAATGGGCAGCACTTTGAACACATTTTATAAGTGGTTATAAACTTGAAAATCACTCATGAAAGAATAAAGCTGCGTTAAACCAAGCACACCATTGTTTTTCTTATGAAATTCTCAATAGGTTTTATGTGTCACATGACCCTCTTCCCATTGAAATAAAATAAAGTTGGATCCAAAATGTCCGACTTCAAAATGTCTGCCATGGTCACCACCCATCTGGAAAAGTTTTCCCCCTCCCATATACTAATGTGCCACAAGCAGGAAGTTGATATCGCCAACCAATTCCCATTTTATTTAGCTGTATCCATATAAATAAACTGTTGTTTCTTAAAAACCTTATGTGATACAGACTGTTGGAGCACATATTCGTGTTCAGCATATCAAAATCTATCAGATACAGCAACATTTTCTCAGGGGACAAGAACTTCCCTAAAATTTATTGTGCAGTGTTAATGCAAATGCTATTTTCTCTGATTTCCCAAATGGTCAATGCAAATTAGTCAGTATAATGGTAAATCATTAACTGTTGACTTATGAATCATATTTTATTGGATAGACCTCCCAATGATAACAGTATTTTTTTATTTTTTTTTTAAAAGATAAAACAAAACCCTCAAACATTTGATAGGTTATAATGAACTGAAAACAGACATTTGTTGAATTTGCAGCATTTAAGGCTGCCTTCACACTTGCAGATGCATCTGCAGCGTTTTGCAGATGCATCTGCAAGTATCAGCATGCAGACCGCGGCCCCTATGTTTATAATAGGGCGCACCGCGGTCTGAAAGCTCTCATTCATTCCTGTATGTGAACGTCCGCAGGCGGATGCCTGCTGACAGATCACACTCTCCCGCCCGCACCATGGACGCAACATCTCGCGTCCATGGTGCGGGCGGGAGAGTGTGATCTGTCAGCAGGCATCCGCCTGCGGACGCTTCACATACAGGAATGAATGAGAGCTTTCAGACCGCGGCCGCGGTCTGCATGCTGATACTTGCAGATGCATGCAAACGCTGCAGATGCATCTGCAAGTGTGAAGCCAGCCTAAGAGGTCACATTTACTGAAATTCAACGCTTTTCCAATCCACAAACATCTTAACAGGCCAAGTTACATGTTAACATAGGAACCCTTCTTTGATATCATCGTCAGTTCTTGCATTCTTTGAACTTGGTAGTTTCCGGATGGTTTCAACTTGATTTTCTTTTCAGGATGTCAGAATAGCCTCACAGAGATGTTGTTTTGATGTGAATTGCCTCCCACCTTTATAGATCTTTTGCTTGAGGATACTCCAAAGCTTTCGAATAGGATTGAAGGGGAGACTGGTGGCCACAATGAGTTTCTCTCCTTTATGTGCCCATAGTAGCTAATTACTCAGAGCTTTTGTTTGCAGCATGAGAATGGACATTGTCTTGCACAAGGGTGATTTTGCTACATTTGGCAGAGTTCTTCTGTTTGTTACTTGGAAGAAAGATATAGTTTATTGATGTGACTGCAAGCCTCTGGAGGATCCTACACCTTGAGGTTCACGGGATTCCAGAGGTACCAGCAGCTTCATATACTGTTAGCTGCTTTGTAGTGGTATAATAGTAGCTGTTTTCTTAATCCAATAAATTTGGCAGAAATCTTCCTCATTATGCCTTTATCTGCAATGTACCCATCCGTGCTGTGTATCAACTTCAAATGTCTTCACAGTATAATGATGACGCTTAACTTTTTTTTTTTTGATCAGATTGTTTTTATTTTAAAAGTCATACAAAACTGAATAATATACATGAATCAAATGTACATACATGTACAAAAGGATAAAGCATAATAACAAGGCACGTATAATAAACTCTCTTCCCCTACCCAACTCCCCCCCACCTCCCCCACAGGTCTGATAGATAGAACCAAATAATTACAGTTGAGCAACATTTAAACAAGTAAATAGGTCGTCTCGAGCCGTCTCAAAACTGTATACACATTAGATTCTGTCACTCAGCTCTTCCGTTGGTAAATCAAACAGTACAAGCCAACCCCCCCATAGCCTTTCAAACAACCCGGGCCTGCCTCTTTTCATATAAATATACTTTTCTCTAAACAAAATATGGTTTAATCTGTTAATATATTCTTGTCTAGTAGGTGCTTTTTCTGATATCCAAGTGGACGCAATCAGTTTCCTAGCAGCGAATAGCATTCTAGCAACCGTAATTTGAAGACATTCGTCCCCCCGGACATCATCTACATAACCCAGGACACATACCACAGGGTCCCGAGGTATCTCCTGCCCTGTAGTCTATGGATAAGATTGAGGACTATAATCCAAAATGCCTGCAGGCAGGGGCATGTCCACAACATATGTAAGATATCTGCCCCCTCCATTGAACACTTGGGGCAGCACGAATCTTGTCTCAATCCCACGTCACATAACCACTTAGGCGTTCTGTACACCCTATACAACACGTATATCTGCGATAATCTACTGGGTTCACTAAGAGACAGCCTAGGAACCATCTGAAGGATATGCTCCCACTGCTCCCCTGAAATCGACCCCAGTTGCCGCTCCCACTTCTGCTGCGCTCCCATTGGATGTTTTGATAAAACCATGCTGGACAGGCCATTGTATATAAATGATATAAGACCTCTAGTTGATGAGACACCAAGTATATTAACTACGCAATCCTGCTGAATAACAATAGGGGAATTTCTATTCTGGATAGTATAGGCGTGTCGTAGCTGTAGATATTGGTAAAACATGCAGTGCTGCAAAGGGTACTCCTGCCGCAGTTCTTCAAAGGACTTGAAAGATTCTTTCCCCAATAGTTGCGACAGCCACCATATACCAATCCTTCTCCATTGTGCGAACCCTTTCAATGACCTCATTGCCGGCAGATTGCTATTGTCCCAAATAGGAGAGTATTTTGTGAAAGCCGTGATATTTCGAATCTGTTTGATCTTGTCCCAGACCCTCAACATAAGGCTACAGTCGGGAATCTGGAAGCTAGAGGGCGAAGCTTACCTGCCTCCAAGCTAGTCAGCAACGAACCCTGCCCCAGTAAGTATCTAAGGACAGGTCTCCCACCTCCCTCCATTCTACCCTTGTTGTTTTCCATCCCCCCCGCCAAGTGCTGACATTGGGATGACAAAAAGTATATCCATGGATTAGGGAGCGCCAATCCCCCTTCGTCTTTAGGCTTCTGTAAGTGCTCCAATTTAATCCTGGCGCCACCTTTAACCATATCAATTCCCTGAATATAGCGTTAATTTTATGGAATCTACCCAAAGGCAGCCAAATAGGGGAGTTGTGGAGGACATATAGAAGCTGCGGCATAATCACCATTTTTAATAGATTCACTCTTCCCACCACTGACAAATGCAACTTGGCCCAGGCTCTAATTTTCTGTTTGATCCTTGCCACCAGCGGGGTCAGGTTCAAATTCTCATAGTCCTCCAAATCGGTGGATATTGTCAATCCCAAGTATTTAAATTTAGTCACTTCTGGAATTTGTACAGGTATGTCCACACCTGGATCCAGCGCGAGCACAGCGGACTTATCCCAGTTAATGACCAGCCCCGATACCTTCCCAAAGCCATCAAGAAGAGTCATAGTATTTTTCAAGGAGCTATCAGGGTCAGCCAAAAACAAAAGCAAATCGTCCGCGTACAACGCTACTTTCTCCTCAGATGGTCCATATCGAAAGCCCACAATACCCAGATGTCGTCGTATAGCCGCTGCCAGAGGTTCAATTGCCACGGCAAACAGGAGCTGGGACAAAGGGCAGCCCTGCCTCGTGCCTCTGTACAGTTGGAAGGGATCAGACATTGAGCCATTAGCTCGTATTCTGGCTTGTGGGCCTGAATATAGAAGTCTAATCCAGCCTATAAAGCCCGGACCAAAGCCCATACACTCAAGTACAGCCCACAAATAATTCCATTCGACATTGTCGAAGGCCTTAGCGGCATCCAGAGACAGGACCACCCTTCGCCCCGCGTTATTCGCCCGTACCTGCATATTTAGATACAGACGCCTGATATTGAGGGCCGTCGATTTCTTGGGCATAAAGCCTGTCTGATCAGGATGTATCAAGGATTCGATTACCTTTGATAAGCGATTGGCCAAAACCTTGGCCAGTAATTTAGTATCCACCGTGAGAAGGGCCTATATGACGCTGGCAGCGTTGGATCCTTATCTTTCTTCAATATTAATACTATAGTTGCTTCTCGCATGGATGGTGGGAGGACGCCGGAGGACAGACTCTCATTATACATGTCCAGCAATGTCGGAAGCAACAGCTTCTTATATTTCTTATATATTTCAACCGGCATCCCATCAACACCCGGTGCTTTGCCATTAGGCATGGAGCTAAGAGCCTCATCCAACTCCTCCAGGCCTATGGGTCTGTCAAGGCTACGCCCAGTGGAGTTAGTCAATTTTGGAAGGTCAGCAGATTCTAGAAATCTAATTATATCCTCCGCTGTGGCCGTAGTGTGTGACAAATACAGGTCTTTATAAAAAAATTTCAGGACATTCAATATTTCGGGTGTATCCCCTACCAACCTACCCTCAGAGTTTTGGAGCTGAGCTATAAAAGAGGACCCCCTTTGAGCCAAAGCAATAACAGAAAGCAGATGCCCCACACTCTCCGCCTCCTGGTATGACTGTACTGATTTAAATAATCTCTTTTGAGCCGCCTCCTGCATAGTAATTTCTGTCATTAACTTTTGGGCTCGTTTCAATCGCTTCCTGGCGGGAAGAGTGAAATCCAGTGCAGCAGCCTTTTCCGCCTCCCCAAGCTCCCCCATGACCCGCTCAGTGTCCTCGTCTTTGCCTTTGAAATTTCCCGAATACACATGCCTCTCAGGTAAGCCTTTAATGTATCCCACACCACCAGACCAGAAGCAGTGCCCTGGTTGAATTTAAGATATTCTTTTAGTTCTAGAACAAAATGGTCATCTTTATCAACTATTTGCAACCAAAATGGATTTAGCCTCTACTGAGGTCTTACACCCTCCCCCGGCAGGTTTGCCTCTTATTTCAACAGACATGGGTGAGTGATCTGAAACCGTACGCGGCACATATTCAGCATTCAGAATTTTATCTTGCATGGACCAATCCCCCAGGGCCATATCTATACGTGACAAAGACAAATAGCTAGATGAAAAACACGAGTATTGGTAAGTGTTCGGGTTGAGGCTTCTCCAAACATCCACCAAGGCTACTTCCTTGAGCAATATACCGAATGATGCATCATTCCCTCCCAATTTGAGTGGCTCACGATTTCCCTTATCCCAGTGAGAATCCTGTATGTTATTAAAATCTCCCACCAACAAATATGGAGTGTTTGGAAAGTCCTTTAACAGGTGGAGTATCTGTTGCATAGGTCTACTGCTGAATGGCGGGGGAATGTATACGGAGACAATCACAAATTGTATGTTATGAATACTACAGTGTAGGAAAACAAACCGTCCCTCAGGATCTGTAATTGCTTTATGACACGTAAATTGAATCCCCGAGTATACCAAAATACTCACTCCTCTAGCATATTCAGAGTATGTAGAATGGTATCCTTCCTGTACCCATCTCTTCTCCAGTAAATTAATAGTGTCGGCAGTGAGGTGAGTCTCCTGCAGACATATTAATGCCGGTTTCTGAGCCATAAGGAAGGCAAAAATTGCCTGTCTCTTTACTGGAGTTTTTAAGCCCCTAATGTTCCAACTGATTACCTTAATAGACCCCATTACTCCGGTATATTGCCGTCAGAGCTCGAGACCGACCCTTCTTATCACATCTGCAACCTATGATCATAGAAACACCAGCGCCTCCACCAGACCTGAATCCCTTTCCCCCACCCCTCCCCCCACAACATTCCCCGAAAAACAATTTGAACCATTAACTGTAAGAACAATATCATTGCCCTTTTTCTCTCAGGTTGTAAAATGAGCGCTTCAATGCCCTTATGCTTCCCTTTCCTTTTAGGATAGCACCCCGCAGCACGGCATGAACATTCAACTCTATCCCACCCATTACTCGCATGAAACTAAAGCGAATCATTGCGCTCTTTTTTCGTAGTGCACTCAATAGAAAAATACCAAACGGAGGGAAAGTTATCAGCTTGAAACTCAATATCCCAAATATCTTGTGATCTACACAAGAACATGGAAAGTCTCCAAGAAACCGGATATGACGATCGGATCTCCCTCATCCATGTTCCTGCTCCTCTAGTTCTTTCCTCAGGTGCCTTTCTTTCCCATCGATCCAGTTCATCGCATCTGTTGAGTCCAGGAAAAAATGAGTTTTGCCTCCAGCCTCAATCCTCAATTTTGCCGGAAAGATCATAGAGTATTTAATTGCAAGTGACCTCAGCCTCTTCTTGACCTCACTGAATTTGGCACGTTGTCTCTGGACTAGCAAGGAATAGTCTGGGTAAAACGAGACTCTGGAGCCATCTGCAGAGAGATCTGGATGATCCTTAGAAAAACGGGAGTATGTTGTCTCTGTCTCTGTAGTGCAGCATCTTTACTAACACCGTGCGTGGCTGGTTCCCCGGGGGAGGGTGGCGAGCAGGGACTCTATGTGCACGCTCCACAGCATATAAGTGTGTTAAGTTGTCCGCCCCTATCTTGTCCTTGATCCATGCCTCAAAGAACTCGGTGGGGTTTCTCCCTTCATATCTTTCGGGGACTCCCACTATGCGCACGTTATTTCGGCGTGACCTGTTTTCCAGATCGTTAGTTTTGGCCCATAAAGCAGAGCTGTCTCTTTTTAGCATCTGTCTGAAATCTCACTGCAGTGGTCAGGGTACTTTCAGCAGCAGTGACTCTTTTCTCCAAGTCCCCCGTGCGGTCTTTAACCCTGTGTAGGTCATGCTTCACTGTTTGTAATGATTCTTGCATGTGACCGAGCTGGGTCAGTGCATTAGATATAGCTGAGCCACACTGCATAACAGCCAATAACACGTCTTTTATAGTGGGGTCTGCTGCCATTTGCATCTGTAATTGTTGCATCTGCTTGCAATTCTGATCCACCAGCTCTCCCCAGCTTGCCCCAGCCTCCTGCTGCCTCGTGTTTACAGTCTCTTCCTCCCCCTCCTCTCCAGCCTCTTGAGCACCATTTGTACCTTCACTTCTGTCCTCCGCGTCCGTCTCCTGAGCCGCTTCTCTCTCCACTTCCTCCACTCTGGCATATTGCTGCAGCCGGGCTGCCACTGCTCTATTTCTGGCCGCGCTCTCCTCTGCAGCCTCAGCTGTGGAGCGCGCCTCAGCTCCGGCGCCATCTTGGGCAAGTCTCCCGGCCTCTCCAGTGACTCGGCGGCGGCCGCCTTTTACCATGGCCTCGGTCCTGTAAGCGCGTCTGTGCGTTCCAGGCAGTTCCCACCACCTTCTCCTCTATACTCGGACGATTCTCAGCCGTGCTGCGGGGACTAGACTGCTTCTAAATCGGAGTATGTGCGGGAGCTCAGCGGTCCTGCTGCCTCTCTCACATGCCGCTAGGCCACGCCCCATGACGCTTAACATTAGATTATTTTTCATACCTTTTTCAAGGATTTTCTTTCCCATATTGCTTGAAAGCTGTGTGGCCTGCTTAATAATGTGGAATGTTCTTCCTAAGTAGTTATCCTTTAATTCGCTCACCTAGCTAACTAATTCACAGGTGTTTGAGTTTACTATCGGTGATCAAAGAGACCTGAGACATACTACCATGCAGGAGTTTATAAAAAAAAAAAAAAAGAATTTGCATGGCAATTAATTAAATCCAATTTATTAAATAATTTGGAAGCCGAAAATGGTCCATAAAATGTGCCCTGTGAAATCACATGCTACGAATAATACAGGTGAGTATCCCCTGGCTAGTGTTTGCTTAGTTTATCGGCAACTATCCTAACTGTTACTGAGGGGAAAAAAAAACTAGTCCAAAAAATGTAAATTACTTCTGTAATTGTTGTTTAATCATCTTAGGAGAAACTATGCTCCTAGAGAATGACTGTTTCTTTAAGGGTACCGTGACACCTGGTGACGTCGGCGGAGATATCGCCGGCGATGCTCGGTGGCGCGCATGTTTTTGGCACCCCGTCAGCGTTGCCGTCGCGTGTTTACACGCAGCGATACCTCCGGTGACGCACCGGCGATGCTACAGGCGGCATTGCCACTGGGGTGTCCCCAAACCCCAGTGGTGATGCTGTAACATGGAAGACTATGGCTCCCATCACCTGTAACATTGCCGATGGGCATGTTACATGGGGTGATGTGCACACATCCCCCCAGAGTGCTCGCCTGGTTTCAGAGCCCTGCTGAGAAACCAGGTGACCACTCAGAGACGATATTTACCGCCGACATCTCCCCTTTACATTAGGCAACGCAGCGGCGCTGTCGCTGCCAATAGGCCACGCCCCTGCGTCACCTATGTAATCGGCGGCGATGTCAACAGGTGTGACGGTTCCCTAAGAGAACCTGAAAGCCCTACTTTCTACATTATAGAAGAGCTAGTCTGATAACTAAAGTGGCAGCATCAGGCTTCGGTGTGAATATGTTTACTTTGGGGGCTTTTCCCAGAGTATATGCTAAACTTAGATTCAGCTTTATTGCTGTTTTCACTTGACTTATATTTGTGTGTGCCCTATAGGAATTGGAAAGACAGAAACATGCCTGCAGCATTCTCCAGCACAAGTTGGATGAACTGAAAGAAGGTATTCGGCAAAGAGATGAGCTTATTGAGGTATGGATGACATAGACTGTGCACTTGTGCCTCAAGCCTTGCATTTAGAAGTACACTGCACTTGTTTCCTTCTAGCCATAGTGTTGCTATTGCTAACATTCACCTTTTGTCTTTTAAAGATCTTTTGTTTCTATTTCTCTTTTCCATTTGTTTCTTTCTCTTTTTCTCCTTTTAATTAAACTTTAGGAAAACCAACGTCAACAGCAGAAAGTAGACTCTTTAACCAGAGAAGTGTATGATCTGCAGGAAACAGTTAACTGGAAAGATAAAAAGATTGCGGTAGGAAAAGCATATAGCCATAGTAAATAGGAAGGCATTGCATGACGTGTCAGGAGGAGACCAACACTAGCATGCCAAGATAAAATAAAGCAACTAATTTCACTACATAACCATTTGTTTCTGAAAGTGTACCTTTCAGCATTTATCAAAAACTCTGCAGTCTGATTTAATTTATTCATGTATGTGTATGTGTGTGTTATATATATATATATATATATATATATATATATATATATATATATATATATATACCGTATTTTTTATTTTATAAGATGCATCCCAAATTTAGAGAAAGCGTTGCAAACATGTAAAATAAGATAAATAGCTGAGGCGCAATGTGTGAAATCCTTTCAACGAGATGGTGTTTAATCTATGTGCTCTTTGCACTCACCTTTGCAAGTTGTGCAAACCCAGCACAACCCTGGTGACAGCGCTGGTAGTGGGGCACAGGCCGGTCTCTGGTCCACCAAGGATGGCGTTGCCACCTGGAGATCTCCTAAACCGCCTCTGGGCTCCGGGCTGTGTAACTCTGCTCCTCCGGCTTCTCCCCACACTTTCTCCGCTGGTCATGTGGTCGGATGAACCAGAAGTACGTCACGCAAGGTCCTGTAACCTCTGACCATTGCCTCAGCAGGTCCTATCGTGTTTGTAATACAAGCTGCTCCTACTGCTGCCGCTCCAAGGAGGAATGAATTCAATTACAAAACCAGCGGTCTGATATGGAGCACTAAGTTATCACAAAACACAGAATTATTAAGTCACAGACCTTTATTGAACCTCCACTGCCCACCACACGTTTCAACGGTGGCAAACAGTCTTCCTCAGGTCTTTTCAATAATTCTGTGTTTTGAAATACTTAGCGCTCCATATCAGACCGCTGGTTTTGTAATAAAATTTAGAGAAAGAAAATGTATAATAAAAATGTTTTATGTGAAAATGAGGTCCGTTCTATTATCCATTTGTAGCTTTCACAAGAGGTAGGGTCACTGTTGCAGCAATTTGCCAGCAGTGGCAGGAGTTGGGCGATGATACGGGACCTGGGCTCACATCTGGTATTGTCTCGGCAATACTGCATGCAGTGCAAGACAGGAGCCATCTCGGTGGTTATGTTCTTGGTCCGCCATTGATTTCTCAGTAAAACGATTCCTGGAGATGGTGCATGCTCAAATTGAGATCTCTGCTCATCATTGAGACAGGATCTAGATCTGTGCACATGCCGTATCTGATGCCATTTCCCTGAAGCCCGCACCATCGACAATAACCTGCCTCATGGCCACAGCATCACCTGCCACCACTGGCGCCTTCAATGCAGCAGCAGCCCTGCCTCCTGTGACCCCTACTCCACCACGCACCCCCTTCAGTAAGTTACAACCAGAATATAAAATGCACCCCCAATTTGTTGTTTTATAATCTGCAAAATACGGTGTGTGTTTATGCATGTATGTAGGTTTTTGTGTATGTGTGTATGTGTGTGTATATATATATAAGTATATATGATGTGTGTGTGTGTGTGTGTGTGTGTGTGTTATTGATGTTATTTGTATATATATATATATATATATATATAATATAATATATATATAATAATATATATATGCACAAAAGAATGGACAGCACTCCAATTAGCAATACGTGTGACTTTTTATTGGCCCATACCGACCGAACATTTCGGTACACTCAGAACCTTCCTCCAGCAGTGTACAACATACAAAATGTGCCAAGTTTACAGTGTTACAACAATTGAAGCTCATAATCAATATACATAAAAGTGATTACTGAGTGATATCCATACAGTTCATGTACAATACACTGACTTGTATCATACCCACATGTGATTATAAAGTGACCTGTGCTGCATAACAAATAGTTATAAAGTTCATTTAGTTAGTTATAAAGTTCTTTTAGTTCATAATCATATTTGTTTATAAAGTATTATGTGACATTATTCAATTCATAAGCAGCTTGTTAGCAGACTCACCCATCTCATGGTGACCATGAACAACAAACTGGAGACTGGCGTCTTCCGGGTACACTGAGCATGCTCGTGATCCACCAATCAGCTCCTGGCTCTAGTGGTCACATGGTCTATTCACTGACGTCGGTGCTTGTATTCTATGGTGGCGCTTCCCTGTGACCTCATTTTTTGTTAGTGAGCATGCTCAGTGTACCCGGAAGACTCCAGTCTCCGGTTTGTTGTTCATGGTCACCATGAGATGGGTGAGTCTGCTAACAAGCTGCACATGAATTGATTAATGTCACATGATAATACTTTATAAACAAATATGATTATGAACTAAAAGAACTTTATAACTATTTGTGATGCAGCACAGGTCACTTTATAATCACATTTGGGTATGATACAAGTCAGTGTATTGTACATGAACTGTATGGATATCACTCTGTAATCACTTTTATGTATATTGATTATTATGAGCTTCAATTGTTGTAACACTATGTAAACTTGGCACATTTTGTATGTTGTACACTGCTGGAGGAAGGTTCTGAGTGTACCGAAATGTTCGGTCGGTATGGGCCAATAAATAGTCACACGTATTGCTAATTGGAGTGCTGTCCATTCTTTTGGGTAAATATTTGCAATTGAACATTGCTTGGACTTTGCACCAGAATTGATTATTGTTCCTATATATATATCTATCATGACTGAAAGTGTTGGTGGCACCCTTGAAATTGTTCCAGAAAACAAGAAATTTCTCCTGAAAAATGAATGCAGTTACACTTGTTATGTTATTTGCATATTTATTTTCTTTGTGTGCATTGGAATAACACAAAAAAATAAAGAGGAAAAAAAAAGGCAAATTGAACAATAATGGTCTGGACAATATTGTTGGCACCCGCCACTTAATGATTTGTTGCACACCATTTGGAATAAGTAACCAAAATCAATCGCTTTCTATAATCGTCACAAACATCCCGCCGGAGCGGGTGCGCCCACCTCCGGCCCCCTCTTGCCCGCCGCTGCCACCCGCCGTTCCATTCCAGCCACCTGCTGCTGCATTCCCTCCCCCCCTCGCTCCATCCATTTCCTTCCCCCCCTGCTCCATTGCCCTCCCCCCCCCCCGCTCCATTGCCCTCCCCCCCCACTCCTTTGCCCTCCCCCCCACTCCATTGCCCTCCCCTGCTCCATTGCCCCCCCATCCCCAGCTCCATTACCCCTCCCCGTCTTACCCGCGCTCCGTCTCACCCGCACGGTGTTAACAGCACCACTACAGCAGGTAATGAGCGGTCATTTGACAGGCTCTTCAGCCCGCCTATCACCGCTCATTACTTGCTGTAGCAGTGCTGTAAACACCGGGTGCGGGTGAGACCGAGTGGATGGAGTGGGATGACAGGGAATGCCATCGCGTGACCACTGGCCTCCATCCTGCGCTGACCACTGGCCCTCCATCCTGCGCTGACCACTGGCCTCCTTTCCCTGCGCTGACCACTGGCCTCCATCCTGCGCTGACCACGGCCTCCATCTCGTGCGCTGACCACCGGGCCTCCATCCTGCGCTGACCACCGGGCCTCCATCCTGCGCTGACCACCGCCTCCATCCTGCGCTGACCACCGGGCCTCCATCCTGCGCTGACCACCGGGCCTCCATCCTGCTGACCCTTCTGCGCACCACCGGGCCTCCATCCTGCGCTGACCACCGGGCCTCCATCCTGCGCTGACCACCGGCCTCCATCCTGCGCTGACCACCGGGCCTCCATCCTGCGCTGACCACCGGGCCTCCATCCTGCGCTGACCACCGGGCCTCCATCCTGCGCTGACCACCGGGCCTCCATCCTGCGCTGACCACCGGGCTCGTCATCTGCCGACCACCGAGGCTCCATACATGCCGACCACCGAGGCTCCGATCATGCCGACCACCGAGGCTCCGTATACCGTGCCGACCTGAGCCACATTACTGTTCTAATTATTGAGCCACCATATACAGTGCCAACCACTGAGCCACTATAGAGTGCGAACCACTGAGCTCCGTATACAGTGCACCACCACCCGTATACTCTGCTAACCACTGAGCCCCATATACTCTGCTAAGCACTCTGGTGCGGGCAGGAGGGGCCGGGGAACAGCGGTTTAGTGCCCGCACCCGGCTCTGCTTCCCTGGCCTTCTCCCGGCCGCTGTTCTCTGGCCCCCTCCTGCCCGCACCCGGCCGCTGTTCCCGGCCCCCTCCTGCCCGCACCCGGCCGCTCTTCCCCGGCCCCCTCCTGCCCGCACCCGGCCGCTCTTCCCCGGCCCCCTCCTGCCCGCACCCGGCTGCTCTTCCCCGGCCCCCTCCTGCCCGCACCCGGCCGCTCTTCCCCGGCCCCCTCCTGCCCGCACCCGGCCGCTCTTCCCCGGCCCCCTCCTGCCCGCACCCGGCCGCTCTTCCCCGGCCCCCTCCTGCCCGCACCCGGCCGCTCTTCCCCGGCCCCCTCCTGCCCGCACCCGGCCGCTCTTCCCCGGCCCCCTCCTGCCCGCACCCGGCCGCTCTTCCCCGGCCCCCCCTGCGCACCGCCGCTCTTCCCGGCCCCCTCCTGCCCGCACCCGGCCGCTCTTCCCCGGCCCCCTCCTGCCCGCACCCGGCCGCTCTTCCCCGGCCCCCTCCTGCCCGCACCCGGCCGCTCTTCCCCGGCCCCCTCCTGCCCGCACCCGGCCGCTCTTCCCCGGCCCCCTCCTGCCCGCACCCGGCCGCTCTTCCCCGGCCCCCTCCTGCCCGCACCCGGCCGCTCTTCCCCGGCCCCCTCCTGCCCTTCGGCACGGCTGCACGCCGGTACTGCTGTAGGTATCTACTATATTATTGTCTACTTCTGTCTGTTTGTCTATAACGCAAATCCTGTGTTGGTGATTGGTCGTGGGCGGCTGGCCTGACCAATCAGCAACAGGGACAGTCCGCTCGCAAATTGGCGTGAGATTTGAACCACGCTTCGCTGATTGGTTGCCAGCAATCAGCGATATTTGTGCAGGATTTAAACCCAGCTTCTCTTTGCATTATTCTTAAATCTTCATAAATAAACTATGTACATAATCTAGAATACCCGATGCGTTAGAATCAGGCCACAATCTAGTGTGTATGTGTGTAGGTGTGTGTATATATATATATATATATATATATATATATATATATATATATATATATATATATATATATATATATATAATATTTATATTTGAAGTGTATATATTATAATGTAATATATATTAATTATATTAAAATTATTGTTAATATTATTTTTCTAAATACAATGTCAGGACAGGATGTTTGAGCTATTCAGATTTTTCAAAGGGACCAAGTGTGCTTTTGAGTCTTCCAGTGTATATTGGGTAAATGCATTTCCAGCATTTAGTAATATGTAGTCTTCTCCTAATTGCACCTTTTCCAAGTGGAAATGATTCAACAAATAGGAGACCACATCTGGATAAAAGCCGCTTCCTGTCACACTTTATGACACAATGTAGCAAACCATTAAAATGCAAAATCCCTTTGTAGACCTCATACAGTATTACATGCCAGTGAACAGGGTTTTGGTTGCTGGCAAAATCATGTTATGAGGAAATTAGAATTTTTAATGAGAAAGTTTGGCCGGACATAAGGAGAGGTCAGTGTCCATAATCTTCTAGAACCTGTCAAAACTGTTTTTTCTCACTCACCTTTATTAATAGTTGTATATAAAAACCAGCTGCATCTCTATGCTTACAGTAGACTGTACCCTAAATACTAATATTTCAGTATTGAATCCAGTGAAGTGGGAGTAGTTGCATCATAATTTTAAGTCTAGGTTCTGTCCATATTTCATATTAATTTAATTGGCTTTTGGACAAGTCGTCCCTTTCTCTATTAGTTTTTGTAATTCTGCCCTTGACTTAGTTTTAGTAATTTCTCCAAGGTACACACCAAGAAAGTAAATCTAATTGGTTAATTGTGACATTTAGCACCTGGTGAGATCTGTCTCCTAGAATGTAGAAAGCACTGATTTCATTTGGACATCGGGCCTACTCCTAGCATGCTGCCATTGCATGTATGTATCTTTACCATATGTACTGTGATCCAGTGTGTACCTAACTAATAATCTATGTTTTGCAGTGACTGTGGCATATCGTGCATGTCAGATTTGCAAGTGGGATTGTCTTACAGTTTTGATGGTTAGACCTCATTGAATTTATATCTGTTTGTCAGGCTGCTGTTCAGGAACAGTTCTCCAAATGCTCCATTCATTCAGGTTTATAGGAAATACTGCTTTCTTATGAATCTTGCATTACAAATAGTTGATGATTGAATTGGGTAACATGTATGTTAAGGTTTGGTTTCATATTGTACTTAGAAAGACATGGACAGATGTTGCTCCCTCTCTTACATTAGAATACTAGTGTCCATTGTGCAATTGTTATACTCTGCATCTTCTTAGTGAGTCCATATAGAAATGATAGCAATTTATGAAAAGTTGTTTTTCACCTTTGGTTTTCAACTGAAGATGCTAACATTTAGGATAATATAGTCACGCTGTGCTTTTCACCAGACGGTGTCTGATTACACGGTTCTTAGATATCTATGTGGGACATAAAAAACACCTATACAGGCGCAGTGCTCAAAAATCCTAACTTGGGGAACACATTTTGCAGATTTAGCATATTACATAAATGATGTTAATGGGGTATACCGCTGGATCGTCCTCATTGTGTCCTCTGTGTGTTCTCTGTGTGCATGTCTCCCTATTCTCTCCACATGTTTCACTCTATTTCTCTTTTCTTTCTGCTGCTCTCCTTGCCTTTCCTGATTTGCTGGGTAATTGCCTGCAATACAGGCATTAGAGAGACAAAAAGAGTACTTTGACTGCATTAGAAATGAGCGGGATGAGCTCAGAGATGAGCTGGCTGATGTGAAAGAAAACATGAAGATAGGAGAGGTACAGTATGTTGGCTATTACAATTGTTTGACCAGAACAGTGACGTCACCTCTTTTATTAGAAGAATATTGCTGCATCTTACTTTTTTTGCTTTAGAGGAACTGACTTTAAATTCATATAATAATGGATAAAATTTGCTGGTGTTTTTTTTTTTTTTTTTTTTCTAGCAACTTAAAAAGTGTAGTGCGTCACAAACTCTGACGGCTGAAATACCAAACTAAGCAGACTCTCCCCCTGGATCCATGCCTATCTCCCCTCCGCCACTATGGCACGAGTGTTGTGGCTGTAGCATGTGTCACTGCTGTATCCAATCCCTGAGCTCAGCAGCTCGTGCCGTCGGCCCCATCACAGCTGCTGAGCTCATTGATTGCCCAAAGCAGTGATTTGTGCTGGTGATGTGATGTTGCCATCATGGCCAAAAACATAATAATACGTTTGAGTTTAGTCACAGCAGCTTTCTCCTTCAGTTGGATACATCAGTAAGTACAGGCCATTGTATGTATAGCTACCTTCAGTCATCCCAATAATAGAGCACTGTATGTTGAAATCAGATGCAGAGTAGGAAGGATACTGTGTGGTATTTCATGTTCGTGTTGAACACCTGCTGGATATTATATGGAGGTGTTAGGCCACGTGCACACGCTGAGTATTTGATGAGTTTTTTACATCAGGATTTGTAGACAAAACCAGGGGTTGAGCAATCAGAGGAAAAGTGTAATAGAAACACCTGCACCACTTCTATATTTAATCATCCACTGCTGGTTTTGGCTGCAAATCCTGAGGTAAAAAACTCATCAAATACTCAACGTGTGCACTTGGCCTTAAGTTTTATCAATTTTTATCAGCCAGATGCCTTCATATTAAACAGATCCCAGTTACAAAGTACAATTGACTTTGAGCGAAAGAGATTTACTATTCTATTCTGCATCATATTACCTTATTAATCCGTTTTACAAAACCTTAAAATGGGAACCTCGTTAAAAGCTGTATATCTATGCATGTAACATTAAAGCCATGTTGAAAGGAGTATCCAAGCCCACTCAAATTTCCTTTTTTATGTGTATGATACATTTACAGATTATATACTGAAACCTCTGTATCAGTATCTATTTGTACTCCATTTACAGTATGTCAGTATTTTTTTTATAGTCCAACTGCTTCAGTTATGCATTTTTTGTTTCATTTTTCTTTTTTCAGAAACATGGTATGGTTATTATTCCCGATGGTACTCCCAATGGTGACATTAACCATGAGCCTGTGGTTGGGCAAATAACTGTTGTATCCCAAGAAGCTGCACAAGTTTTGGAATCGGCTGGAGAAGGTCCTCTTGGTAAATGGAGACTATTTGTTGTATATTGTATAAAAGATTAATAAGAGCAAAATATCTGTATTTCTCAATATGCAAACCAGATTTTACATTAGTTGGAGCATATAGAAACTTTTTAGTAATTTTTTTTTCTTCATTATATGAAATGCTTGGATTTCAAAAAGAAAAACATACAAGAGTTCATCACATGCACCACAACATAACAGCACTGTGGCAACCTGTGTTGTCTAATACCTCTTTTATTCTTCTGGGAAAGGCGTGAATACATTTTGAATGTTACTTACCTTACAAACATGGCGTGCCCCTGCACACTGTAACATGGTCTACTCAATATAGACCCATCGGGTCCCTGAACTGCAATACATGCTGCCAGCCAAACAGTAGCCGGCAGCTTACGACCGTGGTACCGTGACTGGGGCGGCCCATGTCACATGACTATGACGTTATCTACCATGGCATGCAGTCTGATGCCAGTTGCCAACAGCTGCACGCTGGTTACAGAGGACACCGGGTGATGTGGGAGCTAAGGATAGGTGAGTAGAATGTTGTTGTTTTTAATTGTTAGGAACAGAATAGGAACATGTATACTAGGGTGGTCATCATATATACAAGGATGGGTGATTGTAAACCAGGATTAAGGATCATATATACCAGGAAGGATGACATAATATACCAGAATGAGGGACATAATACACCAGGATGGGGACATGTATAGCAGGAAGGTGGCCATATATAGCAGGAAGGAGACCATACATAGCAGGATGAAGACATATATAACAAGTTGGAGACCATATTATCCATATACACCATGAGAACTAAATATACCAGGATGGTGGACATTTATACCAGGTTGGAGGGCATTAATAGATAAGGAAGTGGGTGAGGGAGCAATTTGTAAGTCTTTATAGGATTTAGAGCACAAAGGCCCATACATCTGACCAATGTGAGTGGGGGACTGGTCCAAATGTTTCATTGGGGCCCATTCAACTCTAGTTGCGCCACTGGTAAGAACCACAGCTCTAAAAGATTGCCTGTCAATTGTTGGAGTTGAACTTGCCTTGCCTCCAGCTGTGGTATCCAGCTAGATGTTTAAAGGGTAATTTTCCTGATATGTCATGCTTGTATTTTTTGTGATGAGATGACTTATTATCAGTATTGATTAGGAAGAAATAGATGTTTTTACCTACCTTTTTATTTGGAATCCAATGAGGTGATAGAGAAAGTATCCTCTATGTGTATAACCACTTAAGTGTCAGTGTCTGACAGCAGGTTCAAAGAGCCTAAACTAACAGGTTTGGCGATAGATTTGATTCTGGCAATTGGAGCAGGACTATATGTTACAGCCCTCCTCCTGTATCTGGTCAGTACACCAGTGAGATCAACCTGATGTAAATGTTCATCCTGGATTGTGAAAAAGATTTCCACAATGATGAACACCTATGGCTGCCAGTCAGAAATGTGTTCATGGCAGTTCTGTGCCAAAAATAAATTCATGAGCCAAGAGCTTTGCATTATTTTATTTAGTGGTAAATAACTTTAGTAATAAAAATGGGTTTATTTCAGATGTAAGGCTACGGAAACTGGCAGAGGAGAAGGATGAGCTTGTATCACAGGTAAAATGACACAGCCTTTATTTTAGTATCATTTCTAATTTGCTAAGATAAGTTAATTGTGCTCTGACTTCTGTGCTTTACAGATAAGGAAATTAAAGCTGCAGCTTGATGAGGAACGCCATAAGAATGTTAGACATGACACTTTGACGGACTCTACAGGACTGGAAAATGGTTCTGATCTACAGCTAATAGAAATGCAGCGTAAGTGTTCGTCTATAGAAAATGCACATGCAATATATTTGCTATTAGTCTCTGAGCACACAGTCATGATCGTTTTCTTACATATGCCTATGGCAGAAGATTTCAGCACATAATCATACATTCACAAAAAACACAGTTAGGCCCATTTCACTCAGCGGTTTTTGAAAAATGTGGCAGTTGCGGTCAAAAACTCGCATCTGCCGCATTTTCCGCCTAACGTCCACACTTGCGACTGGCCCCATGCATTGTCTATGGGGCTTGCGGAAAGTGTGCGGCAAGTGCGGTTCCAGCAGTTGCGGCCGCGAAAAAAAATGCGGTCAACAGCGTATTTTTTTTCCGCGCCCGCAACTACCAGAACCGCACTTGCCGCACACTTACCGCAAGCACCATAGATAATGCATGGGGCTTGCCGCAAGTGTGGCCGTTAAGCGGAAAATGCAGCAGATGTGTTTTTTTGACCGCAGCTGCCGCATTTTTCAACAAACGCTGATGTGAAAGGGGCCTTAACTGTTGTGTAAACATTATCTGTTGTGCTTTCCTGTGCAGTAAATTCAGTGCAGAAGATGAAAGGTATTACCTATGTGTGCTTTCTACCCAGCCAAAATGAGCAATTGCAGCTGTAGATTCATATGAGCATGTATCTTTGGGGGCTTCTCCCGGTATTAAAGTACCAAGCAGCTCAGTGGCCAGGCATACCCTTTTTTTCTTTTTTTCACTTTATTATGTTGTACTTCACTGGTGTGATGTATTGCGTTCAGTTCAAATGTCATCGGCTCTGTGACATTCAGGTGCATCTTAATGAATTATAATATCAAAAAGTTAATTTGTTTCAGTAATTCAATACATAAAGGGAAACCCATATAATATATAGAGTCATTCCAAACAGAGTGATCTATTTCAAGTTTTTATTTATGTTAATGTTGATGATTATGGCTTACAGCCAATGAAAACCCAAAGGTTATTATCTCAGAAAATTAAAGTAGGGAGGATGAAGGGTCTGAGAGATAAAATATTACTCAAATAGGTATCAGAGGCTTCACTTTGTGTGGTTATGAGAGTCACAATCACTATAAAAACAAATCAAGGTACTGCAGTCCCCATTATGGTGCGTATGGAGGATTAAGGGTTAAAAACTTCGCTGCCATATTCTATTAGGCATGAAAGGGTGAATATACTATTGATTTATTCACCAATTAGCATTTCAGGGCTCCCTGGCCCCTGCTTCAGGAGAAATCAATATCATACTGCCATGTTTCAGGGACTCCTGAAACACGTTGACTAATAAATTATTATTATATTCAACCTTTCATGACTCGTGGAATACAGCTGCGTGTTTTTTAACCATTCATCCTCCCTACTTTAATTTCTGAGACTTTGGGTTTTCATTGGTTGTAAGCTATAATCATCAACATTTACAAAAATAAACATTTGAAATAAAATCACTCTGTCTGTAATGACACTCTAAAATGTGTTTTGCTTTTTGTATTGAATTATAGAAAAAATGTAACTGTTTGATATTCTAATTCATTGTGATGCACCTGTATCATTGCTACGTACAGTGGGCTACATTACCTGACTTTCTGACATTCCACAATTAACGATTCAAATCAAATCAGACTGTGCTTTATATTGTGCACTGAACAATCTCTTACTGCCATTGCTCTCGACAGCAGAGGTTGAGAACGATGAACTGCCAAAGAACAATGATTTTTTGTGCAAATAAAAATATCATCTCACCTTAAAATGAGTGCTTTGATTGTTGGAGTGATTGACAACCTGTTTAGGTTGCATGAAAGTTACTAGGAATTGTACCGTGTAAATGGACTCTAAGGCTGCATTCACACATTGCGTATTTTGTTGCGCGTGCTTTTTGCTTCGTTTTTCAGCCGCGCAAAAAAGCACAACAAAATGCGCAGGGGCTTTCACACACTGCGCTTTCTTAACCCCAGAAAGCGCAGTGATGTCACAGAGGGGAGGAAGAATCCTGCTTCCTCCTCCCCTCTGTGACAGCTGTGGCCGCCCATTAGGTTTCACAGTGTATTAATATACACTGTGAAATCTAAATTAAAGAAAGGCAAGTGTATGACAAATAACAGAGAATGAATACTTTACCTGTCCGACGCCTTTTCCCAGTGTCCGGTAAATAGGCCAAGCAAGGTGTCTTCTGCCAGGACCTGCCGTGATGTCAGAGGGGTGTTCCCGGCACTCATTGTGCGCTCGTGGTGATGTGATACATATCACATGACCGCGAGCAGCCAATCTGCCTCGGGAACGCCCCTCTGACGTCACCGCAGGATCTTGCAGAACACGGATATCCTGGCCTCGGTACCGGACACCGGGAAAAGGCTTCGGAGAAGTAAAGTATTGATTCTTTGTTATTTTTCATACATTTGGCTTTGTTTAATTTAGATTTCGCAGTGTATATTAATACACTGTGAAATCTAATGGGCGGTCACAGCTGTCACAAAGGGGAGGAGGAAGCAGGATTCTTCCTCCCCTCTGTGACATCACAGGGAGAAAACGCAGGAGCAGCTGCGTAAAGAAATGACATCTCAATTCTTTACGCAGCTGCGCTTTCTCCCAAATAAGCACTGCGTATTTTTACACACTGTCTGCACGGCAAAGTGAATTTCACATTCACTTTGCTGGCACACACAAAACACATAGCGTATTTTGAAAAGCGCGCGTAAAAAAGCACGGCAAAATACGCAATGTGTGAACGTAGCCTAAGATGAAAGTAAAATAATGTCATAAGCATGCAATAACCCGTGTCGGTGACATCAGAAGAGAATATTAATTTGTCCTTCTTTGTGTTCAACACAAAGCTTGCAGCGATCAGCAGATAAAGCTTCTGGTCGGGAAGAGCAGTTACCCAGGATTCTGCAGAGGGACCATTATAGGTTTATCTTTCTGCACACATCCAATTTGGAAAATGCTTCATATACCATTATCTATCAATTAAACTGCACTTTTGTTCATGGGGCAACATCTTTAAGGCAGTGTTCAAATTTCACCGATATACGAGTTTTTAAGTTATTCAGTATTAGTTATAGTAATGAAGAGGGGATAACTTTGTTTATTCTTGTTATAGTTTAATGGTTACAAAAGCACATTAGTGACAATTAGTGTATAGTGCAAACTGTGTTTAAAAGACTTCCCACCCCAATGACAAACTACATAAACTACCCACGAGGTGGTGTCTAGACCGAGGTCTAAGGTTTGGATGACGTCACGATGTGGTCAAAAAAGGGGTTTTGGATGCGGTCACCTGAGGGCCCACCGACACACTGTGCGTCTGAGGTGGTCACAGAGGTTCCTACATATGGTCAGATACTGGTCAAACAGCCGTCGTCCTTCTGTTTCAAGGTCCAACCTAGTCCCCAAAATCCAAAAACCACACAAGTGGTGTTGGTCAGATTCAAGTTACACAGAACAGTGATATGATCTGTTAGCAGTGAGGATTTGGGCAAATCCTCACTGCTAACAGATCATATCACTGTTCTGTGTAACTTGAATCTGACCAACACCACTTGTGTGGTTTTTGGATTTTGGGGACTAGGTTGGACCTTGAAACAGAAGGACGACGGCTGTTTGACCAGTATCTGACCATATGTAGGAACCTCTGTGACCACCTCAGACGCACAGTGTGTCGGTGGGCCCTCAGGTGACCGCATCCAAAACCCCCTTTTTTGACCACATCGTGACGTCATCCAAACCTTGACCTCGGTCTAGACACCACCTCAGGGGTAGTTTATGTAGTTTGTCATTGGGGGTGGGAAGTCTTTTAAACACAGTTTGCACTATACACTAATTGTCACTAATGTGCTTTTTTAACCATTAAACTATAACAAGAATAAACAAAGTTATCCCCTCTTCATTACTTTAAGGCAGTGTTCCCGAATCCGATCCTAAAGGCTCAGGTTTTCAAGATTTTGTTATGTGTCACACAGGTGGTAATACTATAGTATTTGAGATTGATGCTGTATAAGGGTATATAGTAACCAATGCTACACATTATAAAGTTAATACTAATGCCTTTATGTTAAGATTTTTTTTTTTATTGAAGATGTGTTGAGTAAAGCTTGTGGAGAGAAAAAGTATGTTCTGTTCACACTTCTGCTAATAAACCTGTTTTTATGTCTAGGAGATGCCAATAGACAAATTAGTGAATACAAGTTTAAACTTTCAAAATCAGAACAAGATATAACCACATTAGAGCAGAATGTAAGTACACTTTCTTGCTATATACACTCATCCAATTATTTCAAATATTTTACGTTTTGCAATTAATGGAAATATTAAGCTTTCGTGTACTATTTCTTCTTCTTTTTTGAATCAGATATTTTTAGTAGGCAAAAAAGGTTTTTGACACATTACATCATATCAATAATCAAATATTTTAGACATTTATAACACCTAACAATGCAGCAATCCTGCAAACCCTCCTCCCCCAATAGACTGTTTTAACTATTCATATATGCATTCTTATTTCCCCCCAAATCCTTTACACCGACCTCAACCATGGTTCCCAGAATTTTTCAAACAGTTTGGAAGCATTCCTCCTCGATATATATTTTCTTCTGTGTGTATTATATAATCTACTTGTTGCAGATATTCCACTCTAGAGGGCGGCTCAGCCCTGATCCACCCTCTGGCTATCACTTTCCTAGCTATGAACAATAGTCTAGCCACCGCTACATTTTGCGAGTTTGTGACTCCAATTTCTTCCACCTATCCCAACACATACACTATCTGCTTCCTGGCAACCACACATTCATATCACTCTTCAATTAGATTAATTACCACCATCCAAAAAGCCTGCAAACTCGGACATTCCCACATCATATGCAACACTCCCAAGCATACATCTCAGGCATTCAGAAGTGCTTCTCAACCAATCTTAAATATGCAAATTGTCACTTCAGTGAGGAAGTGAGTTTGGGGTTCTGATCTGGCACAAATCCTTCGTCATAGTAAAAGGCTCATTAAAAACTCCGGTCGGAGGAGAGTTACTAGGGGACATGATGTGTGTGTGACAGACTAATTGCGACTTTGATATATTTTAAGGATGCAGCATGGCCACGCCTGGCGCAATAATATCACAGAAGTGGAGGTTGCACTTTTTTATTTCACACAAGAGTGCGAAAGAAAAATAAATTTACGGGGCATTGGCGAAAGCAAACTCATGAGATGGGGTTCCAGGGGGGGAGGGGGGATGGGAGTTGTTCGAGAAAGATTTGTTTATATATGTAATGATGTATGCTGACATCTAGCAACTGTATTTTGAAATGCTTAATAAAAATTATTTGGAAAAAAAAAAAAACTCATTAAAGATTCAATTATGACCTTGAGGACAGCTACTGAAAGGTGGCGCTAGAGTTCATTCACTTCCTCACTGAAGTGACAATTTGCATATTTCCCAGAGGAGCATTGCGGCTATAAGCTTCCTTATCAGTTTATCTGCTTTCTTAAAGCTGGCAGAAAAATTCCTCTCCATGAGGTAAAAAGCTAGTTCTCCAGACCCAATCTTGAATAAGAATTCTGGAGATCCATGTGCTCTATGTAATAGATAAAGCTGCGGCAACCTACCCGCTCACATCATTTCATTTCATTTCAAAATTCTTTTTATTCCTTTGGAAGAATAATTACACACAGTTGGTTAAAGATTGAAAAGAAACGTAGATGCAATCAAATTCGGCTTTTTAAACTGATGGTGTCAAAGTTAGTACATCTAGAGAGAATTCAATTACAAAAAGTAAATCAGCTTAATTAGGTGTGAAGATTTAGAAAGAGTGGGGAAGTAAGATTGAAAGAGAGAAGGGGGAAGGGGGGTATGCATGGCAATTCAGGTTGCGACCTACCCGGCTCACTCGAGAACAATTTTGGACCTTATTCCAGTATAGAGTCCCAGATCTCATAATCTATTACCCCAAGTTCTTCTTCCCACTTGTCTCTTGCCCGAATAGGGTGCCTCACCAAAACTGTAAGTACGAGATCCCCATACACAGTAGAAATAACCTCTCGTGTGCCTCCTTCCATACATATATAATCCAAAACAATATCCTTTTGCACCCTGAGATCACATACTCTCACCTGCCGTCTATAAGCGTGCTGAATCCTGAGGTCCAAAAACCTGTCTGTCTCCGGAATCTGGAATTCCTCCCTCAGGGATTCAGTTGTCTTTAGTGCCTTATTCACTACTAAGTGCTTACATATTCTATTCCCTTGTGCATCCAAGACTTTTGTTCCCCCAATTTGTACAACTCCACCAAATTTTCATTCATCCAGGCAGGGGTATACATTGTCACTCCATTTACTTCTCTCATCTTTTAATCCTAGACCATATCTTTTGTACCAGACCCAGGGTGGGAAACCCCCCTCATAAACGACCAAAATCTCCAGCCTGTAAGCTCTGCGCCAGAGGGTCCCTTTTTTGTCATGACTTCCAAAATTGCCTTCGTAGAACTCCCCTTTCCCCTTGAAACCCATCCTCTAATATGCTGACTCTGAGATGCTAAAAAGTAGATCCACGGGTTTGGCAAAGCGAGTCCCCCCTCTGTCTTTGCAAAATTACCAATTTTATTCTAGGTTGGCCTCCACCCCAAACTAGATCAAGGAATTATATCCCCATGGAAGCCACACAGACGAGTTATGTAACACATACAGGATCTTTGGCATAAGTATTGTTTTAGCCAGGTTTTCCCTCTCCACTACCGAGAGACGCAACTTACCTCAGGCTTGGGCCTTATCTTTCAATTTGACTAACAGCGGGTCTACATTCATTCTAACAAATTCAGTGACCGGCAAAGCAATTTGTATTCCCAAATATTTAAGCTGGTTCACTACTTTTAAGGTACCGTCACACACCGCAATATCACCTGGAGATCATAAAGGCGATATGTCACCCCGGCGCAATCGCCGTGAAATTGCCTCACGGTTGCGGCGTGTGATTGGGGGATTTCGCTGCGATAAATCGCCCATCTCCCGTCGCCTGATTCCTGAACAGTGCTCAGTAATCAGGGACAATCGGTAAGGCGATATTTTTGGGTTTTGGCGTGTGACAGGGTGATAGTGATGGAAAGAGCGCTTTCTATAATTTCCCGTAGGCGTGCCTCAAGCCTTCTGTAGTCCGCGCCCTGTCTGAGATGATTGGTGTGGGCTACTGTGTTCCCATTGACTGTCAGTTGACACCGTGCCATATTTGAAGAGCTGTCCATTCAGCAACACACACATCTTCAGCTACACAACTGTCCGCAAACTCAGTGCAATTACGCACGCCATTGAATAGCGCAAGCTATGTTGTCCGCATCTATTAAGTTGTGCTGTGTGGAGATGTTGGGCTACACATCGTACATGGGTGCCATGGGCCACGCACTACATTCACCCTGTGTGTGAGAATTTGGTGACACTGCTGAGTACATTATACTGCTTGCACTCCGCGGACGTCTCAGTACACAGGTCCAGCCCTATGGGCCACACTGTATGCCGTGACTGTGTGTTCATGTCCATTATGATGTGTTTGGCCACATGGGAACGTGTCCACACACATGAAGAATGCAATAGTGTTTGGGGGGATGTAGGTACACTTCAGTACACACACGCAAACTTGTGCACACACACAGTTCAGTCATGGCAGCTCTGCCATGGCATGGACCAATGCAGACACATATGTCCATAGTGTTATTTGTTTCTTACCGCCATCAACTACAAACGCACACCTAGCCATTCTTAGTGTAATCCACAGTACTGCACAAGACCGCTCCTGTGTGACACTTTGGGCCTCGAAAGTGTGTTGCAGGAGCCACAATTGAAGACATGAGCACGTATTTGTGACAAACTCCGATAGACAATGGTGTCATGTATTAGCCAGCCTTCCAGAGCAGGCAGTCCAATCGTAACGCTATTGTGTTGTCCAATGAGCGTCTATGGGGCACGGTATAAACCACTGTGGCACGCCTATGTCCTCACCGCGCTGAACATGTACGCCCACATTGCCTTTGAGATTGCGGCGTGGGAAGCGGCGAGGGAATGAGGCAAGATTGGTTCCGCTGTAGGTGAGGCGATTTCCTGAGTGACACATCGCCTTACCTTCAGGGCGATATTGCGGCGTGTGATGCTGCCATCAGCAATCTGAGGCGAGCACGAAAAACTTGAGCGCGCACGTTATATCGCCACATATCGCCAGGCGATATTGCGGTGTGTGATGGTACCCTTAGTCTAGGACATTTGAGTTCTCCCAATTCAGCCATTCTTTCCCTATCAATCATCGGAAGTTTAGTTTTATCCCAATTAATCCTTAAACCCGACATGTCCCCATCCCTCTCAACCAATCCTACTGCCTGTTTCAATGACTCATAAAGGGATTCTGCAAGAAACATAAGAACATCGTCTGCATAAAGTGCAATTTTTTCCTCCACAGGACCAAATTTAAACCCTATCACTTCAGCAGCTTTCCTAATATGCACCGCTAGTGGTTCTATTGCAAGGGCAAATAATAACGGAGAAAGTGAGCATCTTGGCCAGGTTCCTCTAGTAATAGCAAACTTATCCGATCTTTCTCTATTCACCCGTATACGGGCTACTGGGGAGGAATATAGCAACTTTATACAGGTGATAAATATTTGTCCAAAACCCATTTTCTCTTGTACCAACCATAGATAGTCCCATTCCACACTGTCAAACGCCTTATGAGCATCCAAAAACACCACTGCCCTACGCCCCGCATTATGAACAGGTAATTGCATATTCAAATACAACCGTCTCAGGTTAATAGCCGTCGACCTACTTGGCATGAACCCAGACTGGTGTGGGTGAATCACATCAGTAACCACACCTGACAGCCTGCGCGCCATAACTTTAGCCAACAACTTAGCATCTACAGACAGCAGTGAAATGGGCCTATATGACTCAGCTCTCTGTTTATCCTTATCCTCTTTAGGTAGGACCATAATTGTGGCCTCTCACGGATTCTGGCAGTCTTCCCTCCCCAAAAGCTTCCTTGAGTACCATACACAGTCTAGGTAGCATAACATCTTTAGGTTGTTTGTACACCTTTACGGGCAACCCATCCTCTCCCCTGGAGCCTTGTCATTTGACATGGTCGCCAGTGCGTCTTCTAATTCTTCCACCGTTAAGGGTTTTTCTAGATTATCTCTAGCCTCAATTCCGATTTGTTTTATATTTGCCCCCTCCAAATATTGCATAATTTCTTGTCTAGAAGAGGAAAGCCTAGAAGTGTACAAATCTTTATAGAGTCCCCTAAATATTTTAAGAATACCCTTCGTTCCATTTACCAGTCTATCTTCTCCATCATATATGTTATACACATATGACGACTCCCTCTGAGCCACTGCCACCGCTGAAAGCAGTTGTCCCACCTTCTCGCCATCTTCAAAAAATGACACCCTCTGAAACTCCTCTTTTTTGCATTACTCATATGTATCCTATCAACTTCTTCCTGAGCCGCCTTCAACCTTCCTTCCGTCTCTGGGGCGGGTAGTTTCACTGCCTCACATTCTGCCATCCTCAATGCGTCCATCACCCCTTGCTCCTCCTTCCTTGATTCAGATTTGCACCTAGAAATGTCCCTTATAAATATCCCTCTAAAGAAAGCCTTCATAGCACCCCAAATTGTTCCCATAGCCATTCCCATAGCCCACTACCTTCATTGTCCTGAAAAAACAACTCCACCTCCCTCTTAACGTTCTCCATATCAATCAATTTCAACCATGTTGGGTGAACCCTCCAATCCCTCTTATGAGTTATGCCTCCCACTCCAATTTCAATACTGACCTCTACTGGTTTGTGACCTTAGGTATATACTCTGTCCTACTGACCATGGCATCTAAATGTCTATTACCCAGTGTTATATCTATCCTTGACATTGAATTGTGTGAGGCCAAAAAGCACGAGTAGCACGTCACAAAACCCATCCTGCGTGATAATATAGGTGAATCTAATGGAAATGTAGAGTCTCTGTGGGTGGAGATAAGGGGAGGGGGAAAAAATAATAAATTACTGATAGGGGTTTGTTATAAGTCCCCAACAATAATGGAAGTGGAGGAGAATATCCTCATAAAGCAAATAGATGAAGCAGCGACTCAGGGAGAAGTAATTATTATGGGGGACTTCAACTACCCTGAAATACATTGGGGAACAGAAACCTGCAGTTCTAGCAAAGGTAATAGGTTTTTGACAACTATGAGAGACAATTACTTTTCACAACTGGTTCAGGACCCAACAAGAAGGGGGGCACTGCTGGACCTAATATTAACCAACAGGCCAGACCACATATTAAATATACGGGTTGGAGATCACTTGGGTAATAGTGATCATAAAATAATAAGTTTTCAAGTATCCTTTAATAAGATGTGTAGTAGAGGGGCTACAAGAACACTAAACTTCAGGAAGGCAAATTTCCAACTGTTGAGAGAGGATCTTAGTGCAATAAACTGGGACGATATCCTGAGACATAAAAGTACACAAAGTAAGTGGGAGACGTTTATTAGCATCCTGAATAGGGCCTGTGCACAATGGGAATAAGCATGCTAGAAATAGGAGGAAACCACTATGGCTAAATAAGGCTGTAAGGGGCGCAATAAATGACAACAAGAAAGCATTTAGGGAATTAAAGCAAGTAGGTAGTGATGAGGCATTAAATAAATACAGAAAATTAAATAACATTTGTAAAAAGCAAATCAAGGCAGCAAAGATTGAGACAGAGAGACTCATTGCCAGAGAAAGTAAAAATAATCCCAAAATATTTTTTAACTACATAAATAGTAAGAAACTAAAAAATGATGGTGTTGGCCCCTTTAAAAATAATCTGGGTAAAATGGTGGATGAGGATGAGGAAAAAGCCAATATGCTTAATGACTTTATTTCAACAGTATTTACACAAGAAAATCCCATGACAGACAATATGTTCAGTGATAACAAAAACTCTCAATTAAATGTCACCTGCTTAACCCAGGAGGAAGTACAGCATCGTCTAAAAATCACTAAAATTGACAAATCCCCGGGCCCGGATGGGATACACCCCAGAGTGCTGCAGGAATTAAGTAATGTCATAGATAGACCATTATTTTTAATCTTTAAAGATTCCATAATAACAGGGTCTGTACCACAGGACTGGCGTATAGCAAATGTGGTGCCAATATTCAAAAAGGGAACAAAAACTGAACTTGTAAATTATAGGCCAGTAAGCTTAACCTCTACTGTGGGTAAAATCCTAGAGGGTTTTCTAAGAGATGCTATACTGGAGTATCTGAAGGAAAATAACCTTATGACCCAATATCAACATGGTTTTACCAGGGACCGTTCCTGTCAAACTAATCTGATAAGCTTCTATGAAGAAGTAAGTTCTGGACTGGACCAAAGAAATGCAGTGGATGTGGTATATATGAACTTTTCAAAAGCTTTTGATACGGTGCCACACAAAAGGTTGATACATAAAATGAGCGTAATGGGGATAGGGGAAAATATGTGTAAGTGGGTTAAAAACTGGCTTAGTGATAGGAAACAAAGGGTTGTCATTTTTGGAACACACTCAGAATGGGTCACAGTGAACAGTGGGGTACCACAGGGGTCAGTGTTGGGCCCGCTTCTTTTTAATATATTTATTAATGACCTTGTAGGGGGCATACAGAGTAGAATCTCAATATTTGCAGATGACACTAAACTCTGCAGGGTAATCAATACAGAGGAGGACAATTTTATATTACAGGAGGATTTATGTAAACTAGAAGCTTGGGCTGATAAATGGCAAATGAGCTTTAATGGGGATAAATGTAAGGTCATGCACTTGGGCAGAGGAAACAAAAGGTATAATTATGTGCTTAATTGTAAAACACTGGGCAAAACTGTCACTGAAAAATACCTGGGTGTATGGGTAGATGACAAACTCACATTTAGTGGCCAGTGTCAGGCAGCTGGTGCAAAGGCAAAATAATGGGATGCATTAAAAGAGGCATAGATGCTCATGAGGAGAACATAATTTTACCTCTATACAAGTCACTAGTGCGACCACACTTAGAATACTGTGAGCGGGTCCAGAGAAGAGCGACCAAGGTTATTAGAGGACTGAGGGGTCTGCAATACCAAGACAGGTTATTAAACTTGGGGTTATTTAGCTTGGAAAAACGAAGGCTTAGGGGTCATCTTATAATAATGTATAAATATATGAGGGGACAGTACAGAGAACTTTCTAATGATCTCTTTACTCTTAGGTCTGAGACGGGGACAAGGGGGCATCCTCTACGTCTGGAGGAAAGAAGGTTTAATCATAATCACAGACGTGAATTCTTTACTGTAAGAGCAGTGAGACTATGGAACTCTCTGCCACATGATGTTGTAATGAGTGACTCACTACTAACATTTAAGAAGGGCCTGGATGCCTTTCTTGAAAACTATAATATTACCAGTTATATATACAGATTCTTTGATGGGGTGTTGATTCAGGGAATTAGTCTGATTGCCATATCTGGAGTCAGGAAGGAATTTTTTTCCCCCAATGTGGAGCTAGTATTGCCACATGCCAACAGTTACATTGGTTTCCCCACCCTGTGTCTGGCCACTATTTCTGCTTCTTAATGTTTCCTGAATGTATCTAGTGCTGACTGTTATACAGATGCAGTTTATAGAAAACACAATGTTTGGTAGAATAAAGACTGTGTGTAAATTATATGGTCAAAACAACTGAATAGACATACTGTGTATATAGCTACCATAATCAAATGGACATAAGTATGTCTTTTGGGGAAATGTACACAGTGGGTGCCAGCTGTGTTTTATACCTGACACCCACATACAGTTGTGGCCAAAAGTATTGACACCCCTGCAATTCTGTCAGATAATACTCAGTTTCTTCCTGAAAATTATTGCAATCACAAATTGTTTGGTATTATTATCTTCATTTAATTTGTCTTCAATGAAAAAACACAAAAAGAATTGTCTTAAAGCCAAATTGGATATAATTCTACACCAAACATAAAAAAGGGGGTGGACAAAAGTATTGGCACTGTTAGAAAAATCATGTGAATCTTCTTTAATTTGTGTAATTAACAGCACCTGTAACTTACCTGTAGCACCTAACAGGTGTTGGCAATAACTAAATCACACTTGCAGCCAGTTGACATGGATTAAAGTTGACTCAACCTCTGTCCTGTGTCCTTGTGTGTACCACATTGAGCATGGAGAAAAGAAAAAAGACCAAAGAACTGTCTGAGGACTTGAGAAACCAAATTGTGAGGAAGCATGAGCAATCTCAAGGCTACAAGTCCATCTCCAAAGACCTGAATGTTCCTGTGTCTACCGTGCGCAGTGTCATCAAGAAGTTTAAAGCCCATGGCACTGTGGCTAACCTCCCTAGATGTGGACATAAAAGAAAAATTGACAAGAGATTTCAACGCAAGATTGTGCGGATGGTGGATAAAGAACCTCGACTAACATCCAAACAAGTTCAAGCTGCCCTGCAGTCAGAGGGTGCAGCAGTGTCAACCCGTACTATCAGTTGCCGCCTGAATGAAAAGGGACTGTATGATAGGAGACCCAGGAAGACCCCACTTCTTACCCCGAGACATAAAAAAGCCAGGCTGGAGTTTGCCTAAACTTACCTGAGAAAGCCTAAAACGTTTTGGAAGAATGTTCTCTGGTCAAATGAGACAAAAGTAGAGCTTTTTGGGCAAAGGCATCAACATAGAGTTTACAGGAGAAAAAAAGTGGCATTCAAAGAAAAGAACACGGTCCCTACAGTCAAACATGGCGGAGGTTCCCTGATGTTTTGGGGGTGTTTTGCTGCCTCTGGCACTGGACTGCTTGACCGTGTGCATGGCATTATGAAGTCTGAAGACAACCAACAAATTTTGCAGCATAATGTAGGGCCCAGTGTGAGAAAGCAGAGTCTCCCTCAGAGGTCATGGGTCTTCCAGCAGGACAATGACCCAAAACACACTTCAAAAAGCACTAGAAAATGGTTTGAGAGAAAGCACTGGACACTTTTTTAAGGTGGCCAACAATGAGTCCAGACCTGAATCCCATAGAACACCTGTGGAGAGATCTAAAAATGGCAGTTTGGAGAAGGCACCCTTCAAATATCAGGGACCTGGAGCAGTTTGCCAAAGAAGAATGGTCTAAAGTTCCAGCAGAGCATTGTAAGAAACTCATTGATGGTTACTGGAAGCGGTTGATCGCAGTTATTTTGGCTAAAGGTTGTGCAACCAAGTATTAGGCTGAGGGTGCCAATACCCTCTGGACCATTTTTGGAGTTTTGTGTGGAATGATCAAGGTTTTGCTTTTTGCTTCATTCTCTTTTGGGTTTTTTCATTGAAGACAAATTAAATGAAGATAATAATACCAAAGAATTTGTGATTGCAATCATTTTCAGGAAGAAACTGAGTATTATCTGACAGAATTGCAGCGGTGTCAATACTTTTGGCCACAACTGTAAGTATGCCATATTCAGATTGAGGCATTGTTTTCTTTCCTCTAGTTTCCTTGATCAATAGTAATCACGGCATTTAAACAATTAGACAAAAAGATGCACAGTGCCATCCTGAGGCATAGTAAAACCTTCTGTCTGCCATATTAGCACGCTTGCCTTTGTCAGGGCTTTATTGATGATCACCAAATTGAAAATTATAAAGCATTCCAAGGAAAACATTTGATATAGTCATAGTTATAACTATAATTCTCTGGAACAGTAAATTTAAAATTTCACTTAAGTTGTCCTACTTGGTGAATGCCATAAGAATAGTGAATAAAATCTCCAGAATTGTTGTAGTTCTGGGTTTTGAAATATGGTCGTGCAAACCAAATAATTTTATTCATTTTATATAAAAGGTAACACAATAAAACTGTAGAAATTTGTTCTTCTGAAATGATCTTCTTAATAAAGGGAACCTGTAATGTGAAAAAAACGCTATTAACCTGCAGATACGGGGCCAATCTACAGGTTAATAGCATTCTGAGTCTGCCCAGTGCCTGCACTTACAGCCCTGCTACTGGAAAGAAAAGTAGGTTTTAGTACTCATCGTAAAATATGTTTCTCGTAGTCTTCATTTAGGGACAAAATACCTGGAGATTGTCTGCTGCCATCTGGACACTGACACTATTATTACATCTAAATAAAATTGGCTCCTCCCTGGCTGACTACACCTTGCCTGCCAGAGTCAGGGTTACTCAGTTTTGTGAGACAGCAGTAAAACAAAGAAAGGAAATGGATTTAAATACAGAAGAGATAAAAATATAAACACATGCCCAACTGGGAAACTAAAGGAGGGAGCTGTGTCCCCCAGTGAAAACTAAAAGAAACAGATTTAATGATAAATATTACAATCTACTCTTTTCATTCGTCTTATTGGGGGGAAACAGAACCATGAGACATCCTAAAGCTGTGCCCAGGGAGAATAAAATAATGAATTATACCGTGTCACCTAGTCGCTGCTTTAACTGAAGTAGAAGCCCAGTCTACTCCTGCCCACAGTATCTTCCCACCAAGGCTTGCATCTGCCAAGACCCTAAGAAGTTAGAAAATGTGTGCACTGATGCCTAAGTAGCTGTATTACAACTGTAAAGCCGATGCCTGATGATGCACCACCCAAGAGGCTCTCGCCATTTGTGTAGTGTGTGCTTTAACCCTAAATGGAGCCACCCTAGACTAAGCACCAAAGGCCCGGATAATCACAGTCTTCATCTATTGGGCAGTGGTTGCTTTAAAAGCAGCCTCACCCCTTTAAAGGCCCTCTGTGCATAATTGTTTGTGCTGCTTTTTTCCAGCCTCAAAAACGCAGCTGTTTCAAAAAAATCACGCATGCTTTTTGCTATGTGCACACTGCCTTTCTGCTGTGTTTTTGTAAGGACTGCGTTTTTCAGCTTATTAAAATGGCTGGCAACTGGAAAACGCAGCCCAAAAAAGCACAAGATAATTGACAGGGACTTTGAGAAACTGATGCGTTTTTGGCCCACTGAAAAACAGTGTGCACAGCTTTTTGAAAATCACTTTCGTTACAAAAATGTGTGTCATGCGTTTTTGGTGCAGGAAACGCAGCACTAAAATGCAACAGAAAAGCACAGTGGGCACATAGCCTCATAAAGAAGGAATGAGAACCCCTGAACAAAACTGTGACCAATAAATAGTACTTTATCGCTAATAACGTCTAAACTGTGCAAAGCCTTTTAAATAGGATGAGGTGGTCCTGGACAACAGGAGGGTAAAAAAAATCTTGATTTATGTGAAAACTTGAGGCCACCTTTGGGAGTAAAGACCTTATCTTGATGAAGAAATCATAGGGAGGGCAACATGACAGAGCTGCTAATTAAAGTGATGCCTGTAAGGAAAGACGCCTTATAAGAAAGAAAAAGTATAGAGATCTCCCTGATGGGCTCAAAAGGTGTGGACTGAAGCACTTCCAAAACAAAATTAAGAACCCAATGCTACAGGGGTGCTTGATAACGTGGTTTAACCCTAGATAGGATGGTTTAATGTGCACTACTGCCTGGACGAAGGTCTTAATCTGATGTTTGGAACCCAAATCCTTCTGGAGCAAATTGTCCAGGACAGACACCTGACCCTTTAGGGAACTAAAGCCCTTGACCTGCCTCAAATCTGGACTGCAAAAAGTAGAGTAGTACTGGAACGGAAAGATACTTGTAAAATACTGGTAGACTCACACCAACGAAAATAAGCCCTCCATGTAGGTTGATAGACTCCAAATTAAGATGACTTTCGGACTGTAGACATACTCTGGATAACTGATTGAAAAATAAATTAGTTGTCGGCTCTTCCTAAACTGAAGGTGTGAACTGGTGCATACTGAACATAGCAAATACCATGAAAGTAACAGAGTGCAACTGTTATTTTCATTGAATAAGGCCCCTTTCATATCAGTGTTTTTCGCTGATTGCAGCAGACCCGGCAGATTTACTGCATGTGCCACCTAACGGTCGCACTTATGGCACACTGGCGGCAAGCCCCATACATTGTCTATGGGGCTTGCGGCAGGCGCAGCAAGTGTGGTATTGCCGCAATCCGACAGTTGCGGCCGCTGCTGACAGTGTTTTTTTTTTTCTGGTCATCATAATGGGAGACCCAGACAATGGGGTTTAGGGCACTGCCCTCCGGAGGTCACACTAGGTACTACAAGTTTGTAGACACCGCCTCCTCCGCTTATAAACCCCTACCGCAGGGAACATCCTCAGTTTTAAACTTAGTGTGCTCGGAGGATCACGCTTTGCTTGCACTTCACTGCATTCTCACAGCTTACGTGATGGCGTCTGAAGACAAGGTAAAAAGGTTCCAGTTGGGACCTGCGACAGCCTCCCCGCTCACCCTTGTGGAACACGCAGGTGGAGGTACCGGAGGGCCTAGGGCCTGGACACTTTGTGTTCTCCCGGTACGCTGTTGCGCTCCTTTCCATCCCTCTCTGGGGGGCTCTGGAGAGTGGGAGATGGGAGCCTTGCACAGCTCCGCTCCGTCCGAGGCCTCCCTAAATGGTGCTTACAGACCGGACTGGAGCCAGCCCAGTCCGAGGCCTCCCTAAATGGTGCTTACACTCCGGACTGGTGCTGCACCCCCGTCCGAGGCCTCCCTAAATGGTGCTTACAGACCGGACCGGCACTGAGGCACTCTGTGTCTCCTGTGTGCCTGGGGGTAGTGTCTGGCACTTTATGTGTTTCATGACACTCAGACCGCGCGTTGCCCTCGGGTCCGCGGTTCTGCGGGTGTACCCTGTGCTGGGGTCACCCTGGCTGACCGCCCTGTGTGTCACAGGGGCTGAGGCCGTGGGCTGCGGATGTTTGTTTGTACATGCAGTCTGTGTATAACTTGTTACACTTTTTCCCGCGCTGCGGGCTCCGGCTCCCTCATGCTGAGGCTGCTTGGAGGATGGGAAGCAGCCCGTGCGGTGTCGTCATCGATGGGCGTGTGTGTGTGTTTCCCGCGTGTCTTCGGCGCCGCCCACAGTTTCACTGTCGGCGGCCATCTTTACCCTCACTTCCTGGTTGGGATTTGTATGCAGCGTGCGCCTGCACTCCAAGAGGGGAGACCGGAAACCTTCGCGGAGGTCACACACACACACCGCTTCCTCATACCGCTTTACTGCGGTCGGTAAGCCACCGGGACTCCCGGTTTTGTTGTCTGCATTTTGGCTTATCTTCCCCTACTGTGGCGATGTCCTCAGCCGGGAAGCGTGCTGCTAGGGCGGCAGAGACCACCATTACCTGTGCTACATGCAATGGAACACTGGTGGAGGGGTCCTGCAATAACTGCGGACGCCCAGAGGCCCGGGCTGGCACTGTTGAGTCAGCAGCTCCGGTGCTATACCCTGAGGTTCAGGTGATCTCAGGGCCATGGGAGACTCAGAATAAGATCAATGAAAATCTGTTGTCTCAGCTGTCCTCCATGTCGCAATCCCTGGAGGCACTTAATAGGAGGCTGGATAGCCCAGCTACTCCGTCCAGTTACCCCCGGGTGTCTCCCTCTTCTGCTGTGAGACCCCTTAAGCGGGCTCGTCGTGAGGAGTCACCCGAGCTCCAGGCTCTCTCTGAGGAGGAGCGTTCCTCTGATGGTGAGGACGATGATGGGGGTTCAAATTTCGGGTCTGTGTCTGTATCTGAACCACCAGACGGGGTGGAGGATCTGGTGTCCTCTATCAACGAGACTTTACGTCTCGTGACACCCCCTGAGGAGGTGACGGTGCACCCGAAGGAGGTCTATCAATGGCTGCGGCCTGAGGCTAGACCAAGTGGCTCCTTCATGGACCACACTAATTTTGGAAGGGTGGTTAGAGCTCCCAGGTTACATCCTGGGCGGCGTTATGTCCGTAAAACCAAGGACAATCGCTTTCCCTTCTCCCAGGAGGTGCTTCAGGAGTGGTCGCAGTCCCGAAGGTGGACGCTTCCATGACCAGGATTGCTGCACGCTCCCTTTCTCTGCCTCTGATAGCTCCTCACTGAAGGATGCGACGGATAGACAGGTCGAGCAGCTCGCCAAGTCTTCCTATGAGGCTGTGGGGTCTTCATTTGCCCCTAATTTTGCCACGGTCTGGACCTTACAAGCGATTACTACCTGCTTGGATGGTATCTCTGACATGGCAAGATCCAGTCCAGAGGTCCTAGCACTTACCGAAAGGGCAAGGGCCTATGCGGACTACGCCAGGACGGCGACTCTGGAAACTGCCACTCGCTCAGCTGTGGCTTCGGCCAATGCTATAGCGATCCGCAGGTTGTTGTGGCTGCGTCTTTGGGACTCAGATGCCACATCCAAGAAGATTTTGCAGAATCTTCCGTTTGCTGGTGACAGGCTTTTTGGCACCGAACTGGACAAGCTGATTAAGGATTCTGCTGAGTCTAAGATACCGCAGAATAAGCCTAAGCCACGGTATACCGTTAAAAGGAACCCAAAACAGTGGTCCTTTCGTTCCAGCTCGCAGTCATCAGCACCGTCCGCCCGCACGGACCGAGGGGGAAAGCCCGCTTCCCAGTGGCGCTCTAAGAGTCGTCCAAAGAAGCCGGGGGGGGCGGCAGCTGCCACCCCCAAACCCGCCTCTACATGACTCGCTCTCTCATCCTGCCTCCCCACAGGTGGGGGGCTGCTTGTCTCGCTTTCAGGACAAGTGGCTACTTCACGTTCAAGATCAGTGGGTTCGAGACGTGATCTCGCGAGGGTACAGGATAGAGCTGACGTCAAAGCCGATATCCCGATTCCATCGGTCGGTCCCATCACCAGAAAAGGCTCAGGCTTTTTACCAGGTGTTGGAGGGTCTCCGCAGAGACGGAGTGGTGGTCCCGGTGCCTTCCAGAGAGAGGTTCAGGGGTTTTTACTCCAACCTCTTTATCGTCCCGAAGAAGGACGGATCCTTCCGCCCAGTACTGGACCTGAAGTTGTTCAACCATCACGTGTTGGTTCGGAAGTTCCGTATGGAATCACTGCGCTCCGTGATCGCAGCTGTGTCACAGGGGGACTTCCTAGCGTCCATAGATATCAGAGATGCTTACCTTCACGTACCCATTGCACCGGCTCATCAGCGCTGGTTGCGATTCGCAGTGGGGGAAGAACACTTCCAATTTGTGGCGCTGCAGTTCGGGTTGGCCTCGGCACCGCGGGTGTTCACAAAAGTGATGGCTTCCATGATGGCTCTCCTGCACATGCAGGGACATGCCGTCATTCCCTATTTAGACGACCTGCTGGTCAGGGCGCAATCAGAACACCTCTGTCAAGAGAGCCTGGATGTGACCATGCGGTCTCTGGAACAGTTCGGTTGGCTCCTCAATATTCAGAAGTCAACGCTAGTTCCGACCCAGTCTTTGACATATCTGGGCATGGACTTCAACACAGCCTCAGCCCTGGTGTCTCTGCCACGAGTCAAACAGATGGCGATCCAATCAGGAGTACAAGCAGTCCTCCTGTCACCACAATCATCCCTACGGGTGTTGATGAAGCTGGTGGGGCGCATGGTGGCAGCAATAGAGGCGGTGCCGTTCGCACAATTTCGCCTCCGTCCTCTTCAGCTGGAGATTCTCCGCAGGTGGGACAAGAGGACGATCTCTCTGAATCGGCTGGTGACCCTTTCCCTACCGACCAGGGATTCCCTGCAGTGGTGGCTACAGCCACATCACTTGTCTCGGGGCCGGTCCTTCATCAAACCGTCATGGTTAGTGGTGACCGCCGACGCCAGTCTGAAGGGCTGGGGGGCGGTGTTCTTGCACCACAGGGCCCAAGGCCTCTGGACTCAGTCGGAGTCGGCGTTGCAGATCAACGTACTGGAGATCAAGGCGATCTATCTGGCACTCCTGGCTTTTCAGAGATTCCTCTCAGGACAACCCATTCGGGTTCAGTCCGACAATGCGACGGCCGTCGCTTATATAAATCATCAAGGAGGAACCAGGAGTGCAGAGGCTCTGGCCGAAGTCCACCGCATCCTATCCTGGACGGAGGACAACAACTGCTTGATCTCCGCAGTTCACATCCCAGGGGTCGAAAACTGGGAGGCCGACTATCCGAGCAGGCAGGGGATGGACGCCGGAGAGTGGTCTCTTCATCCAGACGTCTTCCAGGACATCTGCAGCAGATGGGGCACTCCGGACGTGGATCTGATGGCCTCACGGCTGAATCATCAGGTTCCGCAATACATGGCGAGGTCATGGGACCCCCAGTCTCTGGGAGCGGACGCCCTGATCTTGACTTGGTCCAGATTCCATCTACCATATGTGTTCCCGCCTCTGGCTCTGATTCCCAGGGTGCTGTGGAAAATCAGGTCGGAGTGCAGCGTAGCCATTCTAGTGGCTCCAGACTGGCCCAGGAGGTCCTGGTATCCGGACCTGTGGCAACTGTCAGGCGGACACAGGTGGGCTCTTCCAGAACGCGCAGATTTACTCGCGCAAGGCCCATTCTTCCACCTCAATTCCAGGGCCCTCAGATTGACTGTATGGCTCTTGAGGCCTGGCTGCTGACATCCAGGGGTTTCTCCCCTACGGTGGTTGCCACTATGACTCGGGCTAGGAAGCCAGTTTCCAGGAAGATGTACCACAGAACGTGGAAAATCTTTTTTACTTGGTGTGCCTCTGGCGGACGGTCTCCGTGGCCCTTGTCCATCCCGACGTTGTTGGCTTTCCTACAGTCGGGTTTGGAATTGGGATTATCCCTTGGCTCTTTGAAAGGTCAAGTATCAGCACTTTCTGTGCTGTTTGACAGGCGATTGGCGCTCCTCCCGAAGGTCCGTCAATTTCTGCAGGGGGTGTCACGGATGGTTCCGCCCTACAAGAGACCTCTAGACCCTTGGGACCTTAACATGGTCCTGGCGGCATTGCAGAAACCGCCGTTTGAGCCTCTGAGGGAGGTTTTCTCTATCTCGTCTATCCCAGAAAGTGACCTTTCTGGTGGCGATTACATCTCTGAGGAGGGTCTCAGAATTGGCTGCACTATCGTGCAAGTCACCCTTTCTGGTGGTTCACCAAGACAAGGTGGTGTTGCGTCCACGGCCAGAATTCTTGCCGAAGGTGGTTTCAACTTTCCACCTGAACCAGGAGATTGTTCTCCCATCATTTTGCCCTGCTCCCGTTCATCAGGTTGAACGCGACCTCCATACTCTGGATCTCGTGAGAGCTATACGCATTTATGTGTCTAGGACCGCCTCCTTTAGGAGTTCGGATTCCTTATTTGTTCTTACGACAGGTCGCTGTAATGGGTCCGCGGCGTCGAAATCGACATTGGCCAGATGGATTAAGGCTTCCATCCAGGAGGCTTACCGGACTTCTGGTTTGCCTCTCCCGGTGGGATTGAAGGCTCACTCTACCAGAGCCGTAGGTGCCTCCTGGGCTTTGCGACATAGAGCGTCTGCTCTACAGGTGTGTCAGGCGGCCACTTGGTCCAGCCTGCACACTTTCTCTAAGCACTATATGGTGCATGCCCATGCCTCTGCGGATGCAAGTTTGGGCAGGCGGGTTCTCCAGGCGGCGGTTGCCCACCTTTAAAAGGGAACCATGTGTTATCCGTCTTGTTGAGGAACTCTTCCCGCCCTGGGGTATTGCTTTAGGACATCCCCATTGTCTGGGTCTCCCATTATGATGACCAGAAAAAAGAGAATTTTGTTTACGTACCGTAAATTCTTTTTCTTTAATCATCAATGGGAGACCCAGCACCCACCCAGTTGTTCCTTTGCATGTTTTGCATTTGCTCTGTTCTCTGTTGAGACAGTGTTTGCCGGGTTGTTGAACCGTTTGTGCACGGCATTCTTCCCGATGTTTCGGGTGTGGTTTATTTCCTCCTCGCAGCTTGTAGACCAAACTGAGGATGTTCCCTGCGGTAGGGGTTTATAAGCGGAGGAGGCGGTGTCTACAAACTTGTAGTACCTAGTGTGACCTCCGGAGGGCAGTGCCCTAAACCCCATTGTCTGGGTCTCCCATTGATGATTAAAGAAAAAAGAATTTACGGTACGTAAACAAAATTCTCTTTATTGCGGCCGCAAGTGTCAGATCGCAGCAATACCACACCTGCCGCAAGCCCCACAGACAATGCATGGGGTTGCCGCAAGTGCGCCTGTTAGGCAGCAGATGCGGTAAATCTGCCGCAATCAGCGAAAAACGCTGATGTGAAAGGGGCCTAACTCTGCTTTCACATCAGTGTCTTGTGAAATTCTGGCAGTTTTGCTGTATTTGCAGCCTTAACGGGACACTTGCGGCAAGCTTGCGTTCCGCCTAATTCATCCCTATGGGACTTGCGGACATGTGCAGCAAGTGTAGTTTTTGTTCTTGCGGTGAGTCAAAAAAACACTAATAGTAGTGTTTTTTTCCGTTGCCGGAAGTTCTGCATTTGCTGGATCGCGGCAAAAACACACATAACTGCAAGTCCCATAGAAAATGAATTGGGCTGAACGCAGGCTTGCAGCAAGTGAGTCATTACGCGGAAGATGCGGCAAAAGTGCTGGATTTGCTGTGTAATGGCAAAAATCGCTGATGTGAAAGGAGCCAAACTGATTAAGACATACCTTCAGGCTTCAAAATCATGGTTTCAAAAGTCATGCTGTCAAATTGAGCGCTCATAAATTTCAATGGAAAAATAGACCCTGGGATAAAAGGGTCCAGGTGGAACTGAAGAGCCCATGGGATGTCCACCACGAGATTGACCACCACTGAATACCAGGCTGTCCGAGGCCATTCTAAAGCAATAGGAATGGCTGAAACATATTCTATTCTGATCTTGTTGAGAAGTCTGGATAGTGGTGTTAGAGGAAGAAATGGGTAAGGCAGAGCGAACTGGGACCAGAAGATTGTGAATGCTTTAGAGTACTTGTACCCTAACACAAATTTTTGCACCTTGTGGTCCATCCGGAGTACCCCATAGAAAGACCACTTCACTGTGGGACTCCTCTGCCAACTTTAAAATATTAGCTATCAAGAAATCTCACTAGACAATAGGGTGAATAAAAATTATACAATCTTTATTGAGGTACATGCAAACAAGCATATCAACATAACAATAGATTGAAATAACAGAAGAAATACTTTAGACCTAGTAGGACCAAGGATTAAGCAGAGATCGGTGCCTCACAGCTCCCTATGGGGCAGGACGCAGAACATCATAATTCAACGGTAAATAAATCCTCCCAATTTTTGCCCAGAGTACAATGTCACCTTAGTTCTGAACATATCTGTGACCTGAGAATAAAGCCAGTAGAGGCTACGGGTTCCTCTATCAATCAGTGTATACTAACTGGTTTCTACAAGAGCAGAAATGGAAAGCCGCACAGAAAGACAAAGAAAAAAATGCAGTAAAGAAAAAAGAATCTGGAAGAAAAGAAAAGTGCTCAGGAAGGAAAGACCGAAAGATAAGCAAATTATCGCCTTTGTTATACCATTTGAAGTCAGTATAACCCCACACATCTGTGGATTTTACTAAAAGAGATCAACCAGAATGGTTCTAGATATAGAGAGGGGGAAGTCACAGCCAAAAGGATCCCATAATCACAGACCCCATCTCACACCAGTCATATAAAATAGACACACAAACCAGATTCAAGGAACATTCTGAACCAAGAAATTCTGCCCAAATTTGCACTATAAAGAACATGAGCCGCTGGAATGGGTTGTGCACCCACACTATGTCTCAATAAGTTGATGGGTGGGTATTTATAGCTAACACCAAATAACCCAAAAGCCACAATACGATCAAACTTAAATATCATAAGGCATAATTGTGCAAATTCCCCTTAATCAGAAAGCCTCCATATAATCCATTGCAAATGAGGCAGATTTGGTCAGATCCTGTTCACAATAGAAATTGAGGGATTAGATAAACATACGCAACAAGATGGACATATTGACATCACGCTTCCATTGTCGCCTGGCCTCTCCGCGAGTTTCGTACGCAGGACATCTTCAAGGGGGGTGTCAATAAAGATTGTATATTTTTTATTCATCCTGTTGTCTCTGGTGAGACTATTTGATAGCTGTTGTTGGAGGGGTGATTATTCCCTTTGTGGCCAAAAGTATTTTTTCGGATTCCTCTGTTACATGTGTCTATTGTTCTGTTGATATGCTTGTTTGCAAGTACTTCAATAAAGATTATATATTTTATTCACCCTATTGTCTCCAGTGAGACTTTTTGATCACTGTTGTTGGAGGGATTATTATGCCCTTTGTAAGTTATCATTGACTTTAAAATATTGCCTCCCAATTGTTAACCCCTGGATTATGAACCATTGAAATTAATGGAATTTTGTCTTTTGCCCATTCCAAGATGTCTGCAACCTCTATCATGGCAGAGGAGCTTTGTGTACCTCCTTTATGATTGATATAGGCCACTGTAGTAACATTGTCCAAATTAATTCTAATCAGCAACCCTTGTACTTAGTGCTGCCAATGTAATGGGGCTAGAGAAACTACTCTAAGTTCTAACACATTGATCCGGTGAAGTCTCTCTTGGCCGCTCCAAACTCCCTGGACCGTTAAGTGATGGAAGACTGCTCCCCAGCTGTGAAGACTCGCACCTGCAACTGAGTGGGGCGAAGGAGCTACTCCAAAGCAACAGAGATGACATTAGCCACTACTTGAGAGACCGACAACAATGTAGGGGAGATGGGTGGGCCAATCTAGGGACTGTATTGACCTGTCCAAATAGGCTAGAAGTGTTTCCTTCAGAATTATTGACTTAAATTGAGCAAGCTAAATTTAGGACTTTCATGCGGAACCAAAGAGGATGCATGCCCCGGGCATCTCAAGACACTGACAGAGGGATAATCTCTTCTCTTCCATGAAGAAAATCTGATGCCTGAATGATGTCAAAACCAATACCCAGAAATTACCACTGCACTGGGACCAAAACAGACTTTGTCCTGTTAAAGAATCCAATGAAAATGCTCCAGGCTCTGGAGAATGATCTGCAACGTTTTCAAATTCAGACGAAGAATGGCGCTTTGACAAGCATATTGTACAGATGGGGAAAGACAATTGTACCAAAGAGGAGGGGAGCCACACTTCCTGAGGTTAGCATGCAATACAAAAAGTACAAGTGCGCATATTAATTACAAAATGTGCTTTAATGTAAAATGAGATTTTTGGCAAATAATTGATCAATTCTTTAGGCCGCTCCGCCAACGTCACGGCACATCTCAATTTACATTATGCCAAGCAGCCTCCTAAACATAGTAAAAGCAGATCCACGTAAATATAACACATACCTTGTACATCTTAGAACTTGGAATGGGTGAACCCAAACTGTAAATTCGGGGTCCGTACCGGCCACCTAGTATTCGGGCACAGACCGTGAGCATCCCTGAGAAGTTCTTTTTATAGTTCGCGTTCGCATTTGGCTGGGGGGGCTTAAGAAATAAAGAAAACAGTGATTAAATATGTGTTATACTTACCGGCGTCCGGCTGCTTGTACTTCCGGGGCCGTTCATTAACTTCCTGGGCATTCACTTCTGAGAGACGCAACAGCCAATCACAGACGCTGTCACAGACAGTGGGCATCTGTGATTGGCTGTTGGCGTGACTTGGGAACAGCCCATGCATTTTCCTTGCAGTTGGAGGCTGTATATATATATATACGCGTGAGCAGGTGTGTCCTCTAAATCAACATTGTAACAGCTCTGCTTAAACTAGTAGGCAAATGCTTTTTATTTTTTTACTTTTTTTCTAATTTTCTGATCTAAATTTTCTAGGTTCTTAGACTTGAAGGACAAGTGGTAAGATATAAATCAGCAGCGGAAAATGCTGAAAAAGTAGAAGATGAACTTAAAGCAGAAAAAAGAAGACTTCAGAGAGAGGTATAAATACTGTATATGAGTATGTAAATCTGGCTTTGTGTGTGTGTCTTCCTTTTGACTTTTATGGGGGAAATTGTTAGCAACCACTTATAGTAAAGTCCATACCAGGAGGTGTTCTTAAAGAGTCCTGTCGCCATTTTAGGGCTACCATTTTTAGTTAGTAAAGCACAAGTTGTCTAATTATAGCCTAGTAACAAAACCCCTCAGTAGTGTTCCTAGCGCACCCGAAATGGTCCAACTTTCTAATGATGTTACTGTTTGGTAACGGTTTAATGAAATACATACCAGATTAGTGGAAAGAGCAATAGCTCTGCATGCCAGAATCTTACAACCCTGAAGTTTTATGCCCATCTTTAATCCTTTCACCATCTGGTGATTTTACATTTTTTTGTTTTTTCCTCCAACTTTTTTTTTTAATTTTTCTGTCAATATATTGAGGGCTTGTTTTTTGTGGACGATTTGTACTTTTGAATAAAAACCAATAATTTTACTAGAAAATGGGGAATGTATTCCAAGTGTAATGAAATTGCAAAAAAAATCTGCAATTCCACAATAGTGTTTTAGATTTTTTATTTACCATGTTCACTATATGGTAAAACTGACCTAGGAGTATGATTCTCCAGGTGAGTATGAATATAAAGATACCAAACATGTAAAATGTGTTTTCCCAAAAACTCGTCCAGATTAATTTTTAAAAGCAAAAAACTTTATTTCAATCAGTTAAAAATCAGTGGCTTAAAACAGAACCATTCCCTGGGAAAAATAGTCTGGTTTACGTGTTTCGAATTAAAAATCCTTACTCATGGCATGCATAAGTGTGACTGAATGGCCATTATATCTTCGGGAAAGGAAGTGAGGTAAAAAGGGAGTGTCTCAGAAAATTAGCATATTTAAACTAGCTATTAAATTCACTCTATTCACTCTACCACAATATAAAAAATTTAGCACATAAAAAAAAAAAAAATTCAATTTTGTTTTCTTCCTCTTGCACGTATTTGTTTTTTGCAACTATCTAATGGGGAGTAACAGTAATGGTTGTATGTAATAAGAGATGTGACTTGTACTCCTAAATGGGCACTATATTAATGTTAATAAATAAATATTAAGTCTGTTTTTAAATTCATCCCATCAGGATATCAAGTCCCCATCTTCATGATCCACATCGCTTCTCTTATCCATCAATGAAATTCTGTCACCTCCTCTTTTGGGAATCGTAATGGATAAAATAGCGTTCACACTGAAAGTCCTCGTGTCTCCTCAATATGCTTCTTTGAAGTGCTGTGAAGCACCCGATGGACTGCGTGTGCTTCTGTTATTGACATCATAGAGGTGTTCCGATATCCTCTTCTGAGCATCCGTGCTGTACTATCAACATATTGAGTGCCCCTGAACCAAATATGTGGGGTGTTTTTAATTGTTCATTTCATTATTACAATAGTTAGGCAAATCAACTAACGTTGACTGCCGACCATTTTATTAACTAAAAATAGCAGCCCCAGATTATTGACTTTACAGGTCACTCACTGGTATTTTGGTGGGCTTTTGACACTCCTTTTGATTGATAACATGTCAGTGTTTAATTGTGAAAGCAATCCACAAAAAACAATGTTTTAGTCTCTGTATAATCAGACCTTAGTCAGAAATTAAGGACAAATAAAAGAATAGAACATGAAAATGACTGTAGACCAGTGCTCAGGCGCCACACATCAGCAAGGATTCACATGAGCCTGAGTGCTGTCATTCCATTATATTGCCAGACATGTTGACATTCTTTCTTCATCTTCTGTGCTACCTGCAGCACTAGATAGTTTTGTTCACGTTCTATATTATATTAAAGTGTAACTGTCATTGCACAATACCTGATGGGTGCCAGATGCTATTGCATCAGGAGGTCGGTGACACCATGTTGGGGACGGGGTCATGTGGTAGTGGCATCTTTTATTTGGAGGGCAGTGACAGAGCCAGGTTTATTTGTGGGCCCCAGGTGAGAACCACAGTGGGCCCCTTTAACACAATTAATGACTATATATATTCCCTGTGCGGGCTGTCTCTCTCCCCCGTGCGGGCTGTCTTTTCCTGTTCTCTCCCCTCTAGTGCTCTCTCCTTTTGAACTGTGTCCCCCCTGTGCGCTGTCTTTTCCACGTGCGCTCTCTCCACCATCTGTGTGATCTTCCCTCTGTGTGAGCTCTTGGGCAGTGTGTTGCATCATTCTGCTGCCATCTCTGTTTACCAAAGATGATAGCCGCCTAAGTAAGTGTTCTTGCACCACTGGCAGTACTGCACAATGTGCCAGTATCACCAATGGGCAGCAAAATTGCACACCCATCACTTGGGTATTCAAATATGGCTGCCGCAACTTGTGTTTGACCATTTAGCTGTGTTCACACTGGGCGTTTTGGGTGTTTTGCTCAACAGTTTTTGTAGCCAAAACCAGCAGTGGGTGATTAAATCCAGAAGTGGTGACGTGTTTCTATTAGACTTTTCCTCTGATTGCTCTACTCCTGGTTTTGGCTACAAAAACTGATGAGCAAAAACAGCCCAAAAACAGCCCAAAAACGCCCAGTGTGAACACAGCCTTAGAGGTAGTTCAGGTGGTGGGTACGTGATAGGACAACTGGATGCAGATTAGATAGGGCGTTTATGCAACTATTACAGTTATATTACATATATACAATTATGAAAATTTTCATATATTACAGACACTCCTGGTATCTACCAGTTGGTGGGTTTGTAGGTTTTTTAGACCCACTGCCCACTGATCACACAAAACACCCCTCTGAAGTGCACAGCTTTTGCATTCAGTGTCCACAAAAAGCAGTGTACATGTTCAAAAGTAAGTTTAAGGGGCCCAATCACCATTCTGTTGGATGAAGTGTGTGCACATATTGACTTAATATTATACCAGAGCTGCGCACTTCAGTGCTGTAGTTTGTGCAATCGATGGGAGTCTGGGTCCAGCTTCAGCTACTTGCACTGTATTTATTATGTAATAAATTAGCATGAATGACTGTTACAGTTTAATGATTTGGTTGGTAGAGAAAATCAAACTTTCTATTAATATGCACTTGATTTATTCAACAGCTTCGAACTACACTGGACAAAATGGAAGAGATGGAGATGACAAATAGCCATTTAGTAAAAAGGCTAGAGAAGATGAAGGCCAACCGGAATGCACTTCTGTCTCAACAGTAAAGAGTTTACTACATAACGTAATGCACTGCTCCACAAAACAATGCGCCTTCACTTGGTCCTTCTGTAGACATTCTTCCTAGCACTCTGGGTGCATATTCTGGCTGTGCCTGCCGGTATCTTGACAGCAAAGAGGCTTGTCAATCTTTAATTTATGAGAGGAGTGAAGAACTAGTATTAATACGCCTTAATGATTTCTCCTTTTCAGCACACTGATTTGGGTAGATCTCTGAGCTGAGGCGCAATACGCTGGATTCCTGGATTTTCATAGGATATTATTTTCCCTCACATTGTTATAATCGACTTTACTCACACTTTACTTTTTGTGGTTTGCTGCTTACCTATACTGGTGAACTGAAACTACTGCATGAAGAGGAATTTCTGCTTTGAATAATGCCTATCCAATACGGAAGCTGAACAGATTCCACCAGACCCCTACCCTGCATAAAGTACCAATGGATTCACGAAGGTGCATTATACTTGCCAAACATGTGTATGAAAGAGGAAATCTGGCAAGGAGCACCTTCTGCTGAGCATGTGCCCTGACCAATTTTTAGGTGTCTTAAGATGTCATTTACAGAACTTGACAGCAGCGGGAAGGGGTTGAAACGCAAAGTGCCTTCCTCATTGTGGTTTCAGATAATTGCTGATTAAAGCTATCCAGTGGAATTATGCTAACATTCATTCTTAGGAACCTTACAGTTGGGGGGGAGGGGGGTTGGATTATGCATTCATTAAACTTTATACATTTTGAACAAGAATACTTTTTGTAAAAATATTTTAATTTGTATACAAATTGTATAACACCAGACAGGAACTGTATATTCTTTTATTGCATGGGTGATGGCATAACTGGTAATAGTATTTTATTGAGATTAATTGGCTAAGAATCCGACCCATACAGTATGTCAGATGTATTTTCTTGTACATTGAAAAATTTATAATCTGCTGCTTGAGTGTAAGTGAGGTTAATAGACTAAACAGATTGCCGGGGACCTATTAAATAGAGACTTTAATATTCATGTTATTGTTAAAGTTTCTAAATTCATATTTATTTAGGATATTAATACCAACAATTTCTTTGCAGATGATAAAAAAAAATGTTAAAGCATGAAAAAGGGCTAATTTATACCTGCAATGTTATTTTCAAACAAACACTATCACAAAAATGTACCCAATTAAAAATGTTCACTTCAAACAGGCCAGTTTACAGTGATCTGTAAGTGAAATGATGTTTCCAGTGTCTGACAGCTAAGTGTGTGCAGTCATTTCAAAGTGTAAAAGCTGACCCTCCGACTGAGATTTCCATTGCGCATCATGTACTCCAGTTTTTGCATCCCTGTACCCATTGCCATACTCTGCACCTCTATCATACATCGTGTACTTGCTTTCATGCACTTTAAGCCCAGTTTTCTTCTCTTCAGACTGCATCTTGAATTTCAGATCTCATTCTGCTTCTTTTCCCTCTATGCTTCTCTGTATTTCTGGATATATTTGACTGGTACAGTACGAGCACCAAAAGCAGTGTTAACGTGGATGATGAGCACAGCAACACTATGCTTTTCTACAGGTTTTGTTTGACAGGATAGGAATGCTTTAAAAGGGATGTCCTAAACCAAAGTTGAATTTCATAATACATTTTCTAATATACTTCAATTAAAAATTCCCTACCATTCACACTCTGCTCTTTTTTGTGTTTTTTTTACTTCTGATGACTCTTTGTTTGAGAATTCTCAGTGCATGCTGCTATATTAAAACGGGAGGTCGTCAGCGGGCTTGGGCTACAGTCGGTGTTGCATCTGCTTGAGAGAAAAAACGTGGCGCACACTAGCAGGAAATGTATACAGGTGCAAAGCTGAACATGACACATTGTAGCAAAAAAAGACAGCTGCACTCAATACTAAGCTATGCAATAAAGAATATACAGGTAAAGGGACTAGCATTATAGCTAGTCTCTCTTTGGATTTATAAACCTCCTTTTGAATGCTTGAGTAGGAACCTGCTAACAGAACAGAAGCGCTTAAGGCTAGTGGGGGAGGGGTGCACAAGCAGAAGGCATGAGCACATATTGTAAACAAGAGAAAAACTGCAGAACTCCCTAGCACGTAATGGGTGAAGGTGTAAAGCCGAACACGACACATTGTAACAAAAACGACAGTGAAACTTTGAATACTAAGCTATGCAATAATAAATAAACAGGAAAATGGACTAGTAGTATAGCTAAGGAAATATATGTAAAAATTGAGACACTTAGCACAACCTCGTTTTGAATGGCCGAGTAGGAACCTGCTAATAAAAAAATAGCGTCTAAGGCTGGTTTGTTACATTGTTCCACCTGCTGGCATCAATCTGAAACAAAGCATCATTAGTGACATCCATTTCACAGGCTGGGTTTTAATAAAGTAACTATGCACTGGTTAACACTTGCCAGTAGGTGATGTGGAAACTAGTGGAGATGTTGGAAGTGCTGTCCATGTACGTGGAGGAAGAGGTACACACACACCGTTTTCCACATTCCTCACAACTGCTTTGCAATCCAGTGGACAAATATACTGTTTGTTAGTACTTATAACAACACTGCATAGCACTGCATAGTTACTTTATGAATTTCGATGCATACTCAATATGCACTCTAGGCTCACTGTGCTATATTATTTGCAATGTGCACTGACCTTGTACTTCTTTACCAATTCTAAAGACTTTCTGGAATGAGAGTCACTTAAATGGACATCACTGCCATGATTTGAGATGTCAGCAGTCATGTTTGCTTTGGGGGTGGGGCTGGTCTTTGCTCTCCTAGCTTGCCACGTTCTCTCCTTTTCATGCATACTCAATATATGCTCTAAGCTCACTGTGCTATATTCCTTTGAATCTGCACTGACATTGTGCATCTTTACCAATTCTAAAGATTTGCAGGCAAGAGTATTACTGAAATGAGCATCACTGCCATGAAACGAGATGTCAACAGTAACGTCTGTTTTAATGGGGTTGGCTGGGCTTTGTTCTCCCTGATTGCCACATTCTCTCTTTATCATATCGTACTGGCAATGTGCTCTATTGCCATCTCGTTGCTTCTCTTTAGACCCAGCGAGAGAACACTGTTTCAGTATGCATTCCAATGAAAATAGAGCATGAAGTGCATATTGAGCATGGGCCAGAATTGACAACAATTGCATGCTCAAGTAGAGCACGGAATAGCTCAGCCTGTGAAATATACATCGTTGAAGACACTTTGTTTCTGGGTGGGGACTTCTATTGCTGCAGTAACCGCAGCCCCATCCCCTTAATGGTGTCCTGTTTGAGAACCCCAAGTGCATGCTGAGACACTTGCAGGAAGTTAGAGTAGAATGGGAACAGTAGAGAATGTTTAAATGAAGTACATTAGAAAAGTGGTTAGATTATTAGATTAATTAGATTTATAGTAAGGATTTCTCCTTTGGTTTCGGACAACCCCAGAAAACGACACATTTCGAATAATTGAACACTGCAAGATGTTTAGCCCTCTAGATGCTTGACAGAAATTAATATCAGAAAGAAAAATTACATTCTTTAAACTAAACTGTTACTTTATCCTTAAAATATTCCAAGTTATAATGAAAGAAAATTTGTTACACACTTATTTTCCTGAATGTGGTGATATCTGATCTGTTTTTAATAACTGTTTGGGTGCACAGCAGAAAGCTAAAGTGAGTGAGCACTATATCTTTTTTTTTTTTTTTTTTGTATCAGTATTATGGGTGTTGTATCATTTATAATCCTAAGGATTTATTATAGTTTTCCAGTATTTCTGTTGGCTGTCCGTGAGTTTTTGATAAATTGTCCAGAAAAAATTAAGTCAAATTGACAACTCTGCTAGGGGTGTAGTGATCATTTTGGACCCATATATAATTTACACAATATTATAGCATTGTGACCCGAGTTTTTAATTTTCACAAGGGTAAAAGGCGGAAATGCTTCACACAATTTTATAATGCTGAGCTGTGAAAATGAAAAAAAAAATTTTTTTCCCACTAAAATGATTTTTAACCCCAAATTTGTCATTTCACAAGCAATACTGGAGAAAATAAGCTCCCGAATTTGTAAAGCAATTTTTCCCAAATTCAGAAATACCCAATTTGTGGTTGTAAGCTGTATTTTGTGGACGTGGCAGGGCTTGAAGAGGAAGAATCACTCTTTGGAGAGCAAATTTAGCACAAAAAGTTTGTGGGTGCCACTTGCAGAGCCCCAGAGATGCCAGAACAGCAGAAAATAGCCAAAGTGACCCCTTTCCAGAAGATAGACCCTCAGGGAATTCATATAGTACTACAGTAAGTATTTATACCCATCAAGTTGTTTTTTTTTTACTTAAAATATTTTTGTTCAGTTTTAAAGAGAGCCTTTCAGCAGGATTTAAGAAAAAGACCAGAGCGAGATCATGCTTTAGTGATCCGCACTGCTGTCCCAAAAGACTCTGTGGTTTGCCCTACATACATTATGTTGGTCCCTCCTGCCCTTCAGTGTTGGTAACATCCTGTATGCACATGTACGTGTCATGAGAGGCGCAAATGGGTCTTATCGTTTTACAGATATGGTAGTACCGTCATAGCTGTATGTGCTCACCTGATCCAGTTTTGTTTCCCCACAACTGGTATATTAGCTCAGACAGCTGCTGCTGGATCCGCACTTCCACGTATCAGTGGTGATGTATCCAAGAAAAAGACCAGAGAGAGATTGTGCTATAGTGATCCACGCTGCCGTCCCACCGTACCCGAATAAATGCCAGGGAAGCCAAGAGTATGCAAGCTGCTTCTTTATTCCATCAGTATTTCCATCCAATGCGTTTCGGTACAGACCTTCTACTTTCCTCAGGGATATGAAGGTATAAGGTCTGTACTGAAACACGTAGGATGGATATACTGATGGAATAAAGAAGCAGCTTGCATACTCTTGGCTTCTCTGGCATTTATTCGGGTACGGTGGGACGGCAGCGTGGATCACTATAGCACAATCTCTCTCTGGTCTTTTTCTTGGATACATCACCACTGATACGTGGAAGTGCGGATCCAGCAGCAGCTGTCTGAGCTAATATACCAGTTGTGGGGAAACAAACCTGGATCAGGTGAGCACATACAGCTATGACGGTACTACCATATCTGTAAAACGATAAGACCCATTTGCGCCTCTCATGACACGTACATGTGCATACAGGATGTTACCAACACTGAAGGGCAGGAGGGACCAACATAATGTATGTAGGGCAAACCACAGAGTCTTTTGGTAAAAATAAATATCAATGCTCTGAGTGCCCAAAATAAAAAACCGTGTGCAGGAATATCCAAAAACATAGTTGAATGCTCTAAGACACACATGTCCACGCACATAGGCCCAACACCCACATTCCCAATGAACCAACAACCATACGGCGTCAATGTTCGCTCCAACGTCATTCGTATACCTGACCACGTGTTAATGTTTATGTGCACAGATAAGATGACACACATCCTTCACCTTAAAAAGAATAAATAAAAGGTAACGTCACACATTTTGTAAGAGACAGCACAATGTATTTTGTTGGATCTTGAAAAAACTAACATGTTTAATGTTTGGAAAAAACACATATCTTAAACAAAAGGTCATGGTAAGTCTCTCCAAAATAAAAGAATGTGTAGATATACATCATATATTCTGGTAGCATGTCTGTGCAGCATCAAACTCCGCTGCAGGACGTGACGTGGCTGAATCCCCCCATATCCCCGTAGGTATATGTGGTGGGTCGATGCCGAGGGAAAGGTGGTCTATGTTCCCTCGGCACCTCAGGAGTTAGTCCAGAAATAAACATAGTTCACCGAGGATACTGGGACACTGACGGCTGCTCAGGGGGTTGAGCCAAGATGGTCCTGGAGTTTAGTGTCCCATCCTCGACCGCGTCCAGGGCAAGGTGGATGACCCTCTTGACAGCTCTTTTCTTCTTGGGGTCCAGACTGAACACCCGCTCACTCACAAGCTGGCCAACCACAGTGGTTGGCCTGTTCTCAAGGTGGAGCAGCACCCTCTTCGCCCAACTGCCGAGCTCAGTTGTTGGTGGACCTGATGGGCGTCTTCGGCGCATGGTGACAATGGGGGGCAGGGTGCTGCTCCGCGGCACTGCGATGAGCCACAACCTCCCCTGTAGATGTTGATGGGGAAGCGTCCCGAACGGATGTCGACTCTTGGCTGGACCCAAGGTCTTGAGGGTCCTGCAAAGAAAAGAAAATATTGCTTAAACATTTCTCAAATCTACACTGTGTGCAGAATTATTAGGCAAGTTATATTTGAGGATTATTTTTATTATTGATCAACAACTATGTTCTCAACCCAAAAGACTCATAAATATCAAAGCTTAATATTTTTGAAAGTTGAAGTGTTTTTTTTGTGTTTTTTTTTTAGATTTGGCTATCTTAGGAGGATATCTGTTTGTGCAGGTAACTATTACTGTGCAGAACTATTAAGGTACCTTTACACGCCGCCACTGTGCTTAGCAACAGGTATCCACCGCACGTGCACGCGCATGTTTTTAACGGTGGATACCAATCGCTAATGCCGCATATAGACGCCGCCATTGCGTTGTCCACTGAAGGTATCGGTGTTCCCCAGAAGTGCGGACGGATCCTGCGGCTTCCTGTTGAATACCTTCCCTGCTTTACACACCACTACCACAAAGGAATATGGGCGTACATCTTTCGTGCCGCAAGTACATAGGCGTAACAGAGTTGTGTATTCCGTGACGCTCGTACGCTGATTGGACAACACAATAGCATCGTGATTGCCCAGCCTGCACAGGAAGGCTGGCTAATACATGACGCCATTGCAATTGTGTAGTGTGAATGGTCTGCTCTTTAAATATGGCGCCCTGTGCAGGGACAGCCAATGGTAACACGGTAGCCCCCACCAATGATCGCTGATGGGGCGTGCTATTCATGACGCTCTGGCACGCCCCTGTGAAATCACTAGGCGACGCAACATCCATGCCTGTGCCCCGTTTAGACGCCACTACCATGGCAATTGTGCCTTTCCTTTACATTCGGTTTTTGAGCACGGCTCAGCAACAGGTATCTGAGTCAACTGCAGGACACAGGAAGGAATTTCCCTACTTACACGCCGCCATTTCGTAGCAATTTCATGGCAACAGGCATAAATATCCCCAATTCCAGGCAGTTGCTACCTTTCAGTGGTGGCGTGTAAAGGTACCTTTAGGCAACGTAATAAAAACCAAATATATTCCCATCTTACTTGTTTAATTTCACCAGGTAAACTAACATAACTGCACAAAATTTAGAAATAAACATTTCTGACATGCAATAACAAAACCCAAAAAAATTAGTGACCAATATAGCCACCTTTCATTATGATGACACTCAACAGCCTTCCATCCATAGAATCTGTCAGCTGCTTCATCTGTTTACGATCAACATTGCATGCAGCAACCACCACCACAGCCTCACAGACACTGTTCTGAAAAGTGTACTATTTTCCCTCCCTGTAGATCTCACATTTTAGGAGGGACCACAGGTTCTCTATGGGGTTCAGATCAGGTGAACAAGGGGGCCATGTCATTATTTATTCTTCTTTTAGACCTTTACTAGCCAGCCACGCTGTGGAGTAGTTGTATGCATGTGATGGAGCATTGTCCTGCATAAAAATCATGTTTTTCTTGAATGATACTGATTTCTTCCTGCACCACTGCTTGAAGAAGTTGTCTTCCAGAAACTGGCAGTAGGTCCGGGAGTTGAGCTTCACTCCATCCTCAACCTGAAAAGGTCCCACAAGTTCATCTTTGATACCAGCCCATACCAGTACCCCACCTCCACCTTGCTGGCATCTGAGTTGGAGTGGAACTCTGCCCTTTAGTGATCCAGCCTCTAGCCCATCCATCTGGCCCATCAAGAGTCACTCTCATTTCATCAGTCCATAAAACCTTTGAAAAATCAGTCTTAAGATATTTCTTCGCCCAGTCTTGATGTTTTATCTGATGTTTCTTGTTCAAAGGTAGTCGTTTTTCAGCCTTCCTTACCTTGGCCATGTCCCTGAGTATAGCACACCTTGTGATTTTTGATACTCCAGTAACGTCGTTGCAGCTCTGAAACATGGCAAAACTGGTGGCAAATGGCATCTTGGCAGCTTCACGCTTGATTTTCCTCAATTCATTGGCAGTTATTTTGCGCCTTTTTTGCCCAACACGCTTCTTGCGACCCTGTTGACTATTTGCCATGAAACGCTTGATTGTTCGGTGATCACGCTTCAAAAGTTTGGCAATTTCAAGACTGCTGCATCCCTCTGCCATATATCTCGCAATTTTGGACTTTTCAGACCCCTTCAAATCTCTGTTCCGACCCATTTTGCCTAAGGAAAGGCATTTGCCTAATAATTAAGCACATCTTCTATAGGGTGTTGATGTCATTACACCACACCTCTCCTCATTACAGAGATGCACATTATTATTATTATTATTATTTATTTATATAGCGCCATTGGGTTCCATGGCGCTTTACATGAGGATGAGGGAGACAAGAACAAGTACACTAAATCTAGGCGATCAGGACGTACAGGTACAGGAGGGGCAGGGACATCACTTGATTTACTTAATTGGTAGTTGGCTCTCAAGCCTATACAGCTTGGAGTAGGACAACATGTGTAAAAAGTATCATGTGATCAAAAAATCCATTTGCCTAATAATTCTGCACACAGTGTAATTTGCCTTTGTCACACAAAAACATCTTTGCTGCAATTGCATGTGAGATCGTGTAAAAAACATGTGCCAGTACCAATTGGATAAATTAAATACAATGTGTCACCTGACACAGTTATTACTGTACTCAGTTGAGTAAACTACATGGTCATGCACATGTTCCTTACCAACTACAAAACAGGATAGATGAGGACAGTGTTTGAGTCAACACCTCTAAATAGTGTGTAATTTGTAAAGAAGGAGAGGAAGATATGTTTTCCATATTCAAAACACCGCCATTGAATCCAACCACCATTGTACAATAAGAAAACAATAGGTAAATTTACCTCTTGTGGCGGAGCCGTAGCTTGGGGAGTGGCGGCTGAAGTTTGGGCTAGGTCCCTGCTGCACAGTGTTGTTGGAGGGAGCCCCTGGTCCAGGGTGAAAAGGAGGAGGTCATAGTACCACAATTGTGGCATACGGACCTCCTCCATTCCCATCCCCGACCGCCTGGACTCCTGCACCTTATTGTGCTCCCTCTTTTTTTTGTTTCAATAATTTTTATTGTGGATTATTAAAGCAATTACAATTAAGAAAGAATTGACATCTTATAAACAATAAGAACTCCTCTGTGGGAAAGCAAATCCAGTAGTTATATCCTACTTCGTGTTATCCATTCAGTAGTTCTAGAACATACAAAACTTTCAAGAATAACAATAAACGAGTCACATAAAAAGAAAAAAAAGGGGGGGGGAAAGGAAGAGAGGGAAGGGAGGAGAAGTCTTATAGATATGAGTGAGTGATAATTTATGGAAGAATATAGAGTGGACAGCTTACATTTATGTGTAAGAACAGCACTAAAGAAGAGGACACCTGATCATGATGAGATCTGAACTGAGTTGTATTGAGAAGTTACCCAAGGGCCCCACCAAGAAATCACTTTGGTGCGACGGGGGTGTCATGAGCTAGCACGATTTCATGTTGGAGGTGTTGGTTCAATGTTGTACATAGATCCCGTTTGGTCGGCTGCGTTGCAGATTTCCATATTCGAGCTATACATAATCGTGCTCCCAATAGTACATTAGCCACCATTGGTCTTAGCGGGGAGGGCCAGTTATCTAGTCCAAGGCCTAACAGCCAGGGCGGGGTCCAGTTGAAAATTGACCCCTGTAAGCGATCTAAGAAGAGAGGCCACCTCCTGCCAAAATCTCCGTAATTCTGTGCAATCCCACCACATATGGAGGGAAGAGCCCGTTTCTGAGCACCCCCTCCAGCAGAGTTGAGCCATCTCAGTATTCTGTGTTGTGTATCTCGCTAGAGTGAGAGGTGTGATATACCACTCAAAGTGTATTTTTTTAATCTGTTCAATATGATTTATACAGCAAGTATATTTTGTACTCCTCCTAGCTGCCTCCTGCCATTGAGTGACTAAGTATTCCTCTTGTAGTGTTGCTTCCCATCTGAGCATGTAAGGTAGTTTTTCTAAGGCTTGCAATCGAGCTAGAGCCCCATACATAGTGGATACACCATGAGAACCAGGGGATGCCGATTTGAAAAATCGTTGTGCCCCACCGTCAACCACCGATAAGTCTACCACTGGCCAGGTCACCGTGTTTAGAAAGTAGCGTAACTGGAGATACTGATAGAATGCAGTTTTAGGAATGGTGTATTTTTCCATTAAGTCTGAAAATGATCTTATGGTTGTGCCTTCCAGGATCTGATGAATGTGAGTAATTCACCTAGATCTCCAATGGTGAAGAGAGATCCCACTATCATTTCTGCCGCTCTGATAGTTACTGATTTAAATAAAAATGACAATAGAGGTCTAGTATACTGCTGCCAAATGCGAAGCAGAGCTTCCATAGATTTGAGCTTTATAATACTTTCAGACCGCGTCAGCAAGTTCATTTCTAGAAGGAGTCTAGTTGAGCCCCTTGGGGCATAATGTTTTCTGGTCATCATAATGGGAGACCCAGACAATGGGGTTTAGGGCACTGCCCTCCGGAGGTCACACTAGGTACTACAAGTTTGTAGACACCGCCCCCTCCGCTTATAAACCCCTACCGCAGGGAACATCCTCAGTTTTAAACTTAGTGTGCTCGGAGGATCACGCTTTGCTTGCACTTCACTGCATTCTCACAACTTACGTGATGGCGTCTGAAGACAAGGTAAAATGGTTCCGGTCGGGACCTGCGACAGCCTCCCCGCTCACCCTTGTGGAACACGCAGGTGGAGGTACCGGAGGGCCTAGAGCCTGGACACTTTGTGTTCTCCGGTACGCTGTTGCGCTCCTTTCCATCCCTCTCTGGGGGGCTCTGGAGAGTGGGAGATGGGAGCCTTGCACAGCTCCGCTCCGTCCGAGGCCTCCCTAAATGGTGCTTACAGACCGGACTGGAGCCAGCCCAGTCCGAGGCCTCCCATTATGGTGCTTACACTCTGGACTGGTGCTGAACCCCCGTCCGAGGCCTCCCTAAATGGTGCTTACAGACCGGACCGGCACTGAGGCACTCTGTGTCTCCTGTGTGCCTGGGGGTAGTGTCTGTCACTTTATGTGTCCTGACACTCAGACCGCGCGTTACTCTCGGGTCCGCGGATCTGGAGGTGTACCCTGTGCTGGGGTCACCCTGGCTGACCGCCCTGTGTGTCACAGGGGCTGAGGCTGTAGGCTGCGGATGTTTGTTTGTGCATGCAGTCTGTGTGTGTATTCTCACACTACTTCCCGCGCTGCGGGCTCTGGCGCCTTCATACTGAGGCTGCTTGGAGGATGGGAAGCAGCCCGTGCGCTGACGTCATCGATGGGCGTGTGTGTGTGCTTCCCGCGTGTTTTCGGCGCCGCCCACAGTTGCACTGTCGGCGGCCATCTTTAACCCTCACTTCCCGGCTGGGATTTGTCTGCAGCGTGCTTCTGCACTCCAGGGGAGACCGGAAACTCTCGCGGAGGTCACACACACACACCGCTTCCTCCTGCCGCTTCGCTGCGGTCGGTAAGCCACCGGGATTCCCGGTTTTGTCTGCACAATTTGGCTTAGTTTCCCCTGCTGTGGCGATGTCCTCAGTTAGGAAGTGTGCTGCTAAGGCGGCAGATGCCACCATTACCTGTGCTACATGCAATGGGACTTTGGTGGAGGGGTCCTGCAATAACTGCGGACGCCCAGAGGCCCGGACTGACACTGCTGAGACAGCAGCTCCGGTGCTGTACCCTGAGGTTCAGGTGATCCCAGGGCCATGGGAAACTCAGAATAAGATCAATGAATCTCTGTTGTCCCAGCTGTCCTCCATGTCGCAGTCCCTGGAGACACTCAATAGGAGGCTGGAAAGCCCAGCTACTCCTTCCAGTTACCCCCGGGTGTCTCCCTCTTCTGCTGTGAGACCCCTTAAGCGGGCTCGTCGTGAGGATTCACCCGAGCTCCAGGCTCTCTCTGAGGAGGAGCGTTCCTCTGATGGTGAGGAAGATGATGGGGGTTCGACTCTCGGGTCTGTGTCTGTGTCTGAACCACCAGACGGGGTAGAGGATCTGGTGTCCTCCATCAACGAGACCTTACGTCTCGTGACACCCCCTGAGGAGGTGAACGTTCACCCGAAGGAGGTCTATCAATGGCTGAGGCCGGAGGCTAGACCAAGTGGCTCCTTCATGGACCACACTAACTTTGGAAGGGTGGTTAGAGCACCCAGGTTACATCCTGGGCGGCGCTATGTCCGCAAACCCAAGGACAATCGCTTTCCTTTTCCCAGGAGGTGCTACAGGAGTGGTCGCAGTCCCCGAAGGTGGATGCTTCCATGACCAGGATTGCTGCACGCTCCCTGTTCTCTGCCTCTGATAGCTCCTCGCTGAAGGATGCGACGGATAGACAGGTCGAGCAACTCGCCAAGTCTTCCTATGAGGCTGTGGGTTCTTCATTTGCCCCTAATTTTGCCACGGTCTGGACCTTACAAGCGATTACAGCCTGTTTGGATGGTATCTCTGAACTGGCAAGGTCCAGTCCGGAGGTCCTGGCGCTTACCGATAGGGCTAAGGCCTATGCGGACTACGCCAGGACGGCGACTTTGGAAACTGCAACTCGCTCAGCTGTGGCTTCGGCCAATGCTATTGCGATTCGCAGGTTATTGTGGCTGCGCCTTTGGGACTCAGATGCCAACATCCAAGAAGATTTTACAGAATCTTCCGTTCTCTGGTGACAGGCTTTTTGGCACCGAACTGGACAAGCTAATAAAGGATTCTGCTGAGTCTAAGATCCCGCAGAATAAACCTAAGCCACGGTACACCGTTAAAAGGAACCCAAAACAGTGGTCCTTTCGCTCCAGCTCACAGTCATCAGCGACGTCCGCTCGCACGGACCGAGGGGGTAAGCCTGCTACTCAGTGGCGCTCTAAGAGTCGTCAGAAGAAGCCGGCGGGGGCAGCGGCTGCCACCCCCAAACCCGCCTCTACATGACTCGCACTCTCTTCCTACCTCCCCACAAGTGGGGGGCCGCCTGTCGCGATTTCAGGACAGGTGGCTACTTCACGTTCAAGATCAGTGGGTCCGAGACGTGGTCTCGCGAGGTTACAGGATAGAGCTGACGTCACAACCGATACCCCGATTCCATCGGTCGGTCCCGTCTCCAGAGAAGGCTCAGGCTTTTCACCTGGTGTTGGAAGGGCTCCGCAGAGACGGGGTGGTGGTCCCAGTGCCTTCCGGGGAGAGGTTTCGGGGTTTTTACTCCAACCTCTTCATTGTCCCAAAAAAGGACGGCTCCTTCCGCCCGGTTCTGGACCTAAAACTGTTCAACCGTCACGTGTTGGTTCGGAAGTTCCGTATGGAATCCCTATGCTCCGTGATCGCGGCTGTGTCACAGGGAGACTTCCTAGCGTCAATCGATATCCGAGACGCTTACCTTCACGTGCCCATTGCACCGGCTCATCAGCGCTGGTTGAGATTTGCAGTGGGGGAAGAACACTTCCAATTTGTGGCGCTGCCTTTCGGGCTGGCCTCGGCACCGCGGGTGTTCACGAAAGTGATGGCATCTATGATGGCTCTCCTGCACGTACAGGGGCATGCTGTAATACCCTATCTGGACGATCTACTGGTGAGGGCGCCATCGGAACACCTTTGTCGGCAAAGCCTGGAGGTGACCATGAAGTCTCTGGAACAATTTGGGTGGCTTCTCAATATCCAGAAGTCGACACTGGTTCCGACCCAGTCATTGACATATCTGGGCATGGACTTCCACACGGACTCAGCCCTGGTGTCTCTGCCACGAGCCAAGCAGCTGGCTATCCAATCAGGAGTACAGGATGTCCTCCTGTCACCACAATCATCCCTACGGGTATTGATGAAGCTGGTGGGACGCATGGTAGCTGCGATAGAGGCAGTGCCTTTCGCACAGTTTCGCCTCCGTCCTCTCCAGCTGGAGATTCTCCGCAGATGGGACAAGAGGACGATCTCTCTGAATCGGATGGTGGCGCTTTCTCAACCGACCAGGGATTCCCTGCAGTGGTGGCTACAGCCACATCACTTGTCTCGGGGCCGGTCCTTCATCAAACCGTCATGGTTAGTGGTGACCGCCGACGCCAGTCTGAAGGGCTGGGGGGCGGTGTTCTTGCACCACAGGGCCCAAGGCCTCTGGACTCAGTCGGAGTCGGCGTTGCAGATCAACGTACTGGAGATCAAGGCGATCTATCTGGCACTCCTGGCTTTTCAGAGATTCCTCTCAGGACAACCCATTCGGGTTCAGTCCGACAATGCGACGGCCGTCGCCTATATAAATCATCAGGGAGGGACCAGAAGTGCTCAGGCCCTCGCCGAAGTCCACCGCATTCTATCTTGGGTGGAGGACAACGACTGCCTGATCTCCGCAGTTCACATCCCAGGAGTCGAGAACTGGGAGGCCGACTACTTGAGCCGGCAGGGGATGGACGCCGGGGAGTGGTCCCTTCATCCAGACGTCTTCCGGGACATCTGCAGCAGATGGGGCACTCCGGACGTGGATCTGATGGCCTCGCGGCTGAATCATCAGGTGCCGCAATACATGGCGAGATCATGGGACCCTCTGTCTCTGGGGGCGGACGCCCTGATCCTGAGTTGGTCCAGCTTCCATCTACCGTATGTGTTCCCGCCTCTGGCTCTGATTCCCAGGGTTCTGTGGAAGATCAGGTCGGAATGCAGGGTAGCCATTCTAGTGGCTCCAGATTGGCCCAGGAGGTCCTGGTACCCGGACCTGTGGCGACTGTCAGGCGGACACAGGTGGGCTCTTCCAGAACGCGCAGATCTGCTCGCGCAAGGCCCATTCTTCCACCTCAATTCCAGGGCCCTCAGATTGACTGCATGGCTCTTGAGGCCTGGCTGCTGACATCCAGAGGCTTCTCTCCTACGGTAGTCGCCACTATGACTCGAGCTAGGAAGCCTGTTTCCAGGAAGATGTACCACAGAACGTGGAAGATTTTCTTCGCCTGGTGTGCCTCGGGTGGCCGGTCCCCGTGGCCCTTGTCCATCCCGACATTGTTGGCTTTTCTACAGTCGGGTTTGGAGTTGGGTTTATCCCTCGGCTCCCTGAAGGGTCAAGTGTCAGCTCTTTCAGTGCTGTTTGACAGGCGCTTGGCGCTCCTTCCCAGGGTCCGTCAATTTCTGCAGGGGGTGTCTCGGGTGGTCCCGCCCTACAGGCGACCACTGGACCCTTGGGACCTTAACATGGTCCTGGCGGCGCTGCAGAAACCGCCGTTTGAGCCGCTGAGAGACATTTCTCTATATCGTCTGTCCCAGAAAGTGGTCTTTCTGGTGGCGATTACGTCTCTGAGAAGGGTCTCAGAATTGGCTGCACTATCGTGCAAGTCCCTTCCTGGTGGTTCACCAAGACAAGGTGGTGTTACGCCCGCGGCCAGAATTCTTGCCAAAGGTGGTTTCCACTTTTCATCTGAACCAGGAGATTGTTCTCCCGTCATTTTGCCCCGCTCCCGTTCATCAGGTGGAGCGCGATCTCCATACTCTGGATCTCGTGAGGGCTGTACGCATTTATGTGTCCAGGACTGCCTCCTTCCGGAGTTCGGATTCATTATTTGTCCTTACGACAGGTCGCTGTAAGGGGTCCGCGGCATCGAAGTCAACCTTGGCCAGATGGATCAAGGCTCCCATTCAAGAGGCTTACAGGTCTTCTGGTTTGCCTCTCCCGGTGGGATTGAAGGCTCACTCTACCAGAGCTGTCGGTGCCTCCTGGGCTTTGCGACATCGAGCTTCGGCTCTACAGGTGTGTCAGGCGGCCACTTGGTCCAGCCTGCACACTTTCTCTAAGCACTATATGGTGCATGCCCATGCCTCTGCGGATGCAAGTTTGGGCAGGCGGGTCCTCCAGGCGGCGGTTGCCCACCTTTGAGGGGACCATGGTTATCCGTCTTTTGAGGAACTCTTCCCGCCCTGGGGTATTGCTTTAGGACATCCCCATTGTCTGGGTCTCCCATTATGATGACCAGAAAAAAGAGAATTTTGTTTACGTACCGTAAATTCTTTTTTCTTTAATCATCAATGGGAGACCCAGCACCCACCTAGTTGTTCCGTTGCATGTTTTGCATTTGTTCTGTTCCCTGTTGGGACAGTGTTATCCGGGTTGTTGAACCGTTTGTGCACGGTTTCTTCCCGACGTTTCGGGTGTGGTTTATTTGTCTCCTCGCAGCTTATGGACCAAACTGAGGATGTTCCCTGCGGTAGGGGTTTATAAGCAGAGGGGGCGGTGTCTACAAACTTGTAGTACCTAGTGTGACCTCCGGAGGGCAGTGCCCTAAACCCCATTGTCTGGGTCTCCCATTGATGATTAAAGAAAAAAGAATTTATGATACGTAAACAAAATTCCCTTTTTCTCTATCGTCATCCATAAGGGGTACGTGGTATCTGACCACCAGTAGTTTGCCACTGCTAAATGGGATGCTGCGTGGTAATGTGCCAAATTAGGGACACCCATTCCCCCCAGTTGAGTGGGCAGTGACAATACTCTCATGCTTACCCGATGAGGTTTGTAATTCCAGATAAAATTATTCAGTGTGAATTGCAGTGTTGCAATCAATCGCTTCGGGAATACTAGAGGCAAACAACGGAACATGTACAATATTTTCGGGAGATACGTCATTCTGATCACATTAATCCTAGCCACCACGAGAGAAACAAATGTTTGTGGGCAGAGAGCTCGTCTTTTAGGGACCTGAGAAGAGCCTCATAATTGAGACGTAGTAGTCTACTGGTATGTGTGAGATTAATCCCCAGGTATTGGATACTGTTTGGAGACCATGTAAATGGAAAAAACCGTTTTCAAGGATTCCGCCAATGAGGGGGGATATGAATAGGGAAGAATTGCGACTTGGACACATTCAGTTTGTAATAGGAAATGGCTGAAAATTCCGCTAGCAAGTCCATAATTCTAGGGATAGTAGTTTCGAGGTTTGTGCACATGAATATAACGTCATCAGCGTACAACCTAATTTTGTGAGATACTCCCCCCACACAAGGGCCAGTGATCAATGGGTCCCGTCTCACCCTATTCACCAGTGGCTCCATGGCGAGGGCGAAAATCAATGGGGACAATGGGCAGCCTTGTCTGGTGCCATTTGTCACCGACAGTGGGCCTGACATGAATCCCAAAGTTCTAACCCTGGCCGTGGGGGAGGAATATAGGGTCATCACCGCTGATTTAAATCCTCCCGACAATCCGAATCTGTCCAATACCGCTTCTAGATACCCCCAGTGCACTCTGTTAAACGCCTTTTCAGCGTCTAGAGACAGGAGTGCACCAGGGGCACTTCCGCGTTCCATCACGTCGAGGAGATTGATTACACGACGTGTGCCATCTGAGGCTTGACGCCCTGGGATGAAGCCCACTTGTTCAAGGCCTATCAATGTGGGAAGAACTGTCGCCAATCGTTGGGCCAGTAATTTAGCAAAAATCTTTACATCACTATTTAAGAGGGCAATCGGGCGAAAATTCTGAGGGGAGTTCTGAGGCTTGCCGGGCTTCGATATTGTAGAGATCGTCGCATCCAGACCCTCAGGGCGTATTACACCTCTATCCCTCCAGAAGGAGAAAAGAGTGTGCAAATGGGGTAGTAAGTGGGACAGAAATGTTGAGTAATATTTATACGAGAATCCGTCTGGATCCGGGGCTGAGGATTTCTTCATTGACTTGATCACATTTGCTATTTCCTCATTACAGAAATCTTTATTTAATGAGGCAATTTGAGAGTCTGTTAATTTAGGTAGACGAGCACTCTCCAAGAAGGTTTCTATTACCTCTACATTAGGTTGAGGTGTGTTGGGGTCGTCTTTCAGGTTGTATAAGGTGGCATAATAATTCTTAAAAGTGGCTGCTATGTCTAAAGGGTTCCTGATTTTCTCCCCGGATGAGCTAAGAAGGTGATCTATTTTAGTATGGTCTCTTTTTTTTTTTTTTTGGATACGCCTAGCAAGGAGTTTGCCCGCCCTGTCCCCCATGCCATAGAAGCGGGCCCTAAGTTTTTTAAGGCTGAACTCTACTTTCTGTAACAAGAGAGCTCCAAGGTCCCTCCGGGTGGTCCTAAGTTCCGTACGTAATGACGGTGTTTGTCTCTGTTTATATTGTTTTTCATATGCTTCCAGTTTGCCCGTGAGTTCCCTCAGCCGTTCATCACGTTTGCGTTTCGCCCGGGCTGCTATTTGTATAAATTGTCCCCGCAGGACTGCCTTATGAGCATACCACCGAATCTCTGTATCAGTGACCCCGGCCTGGTTTAGGTCAAAGTACTGATCAATTTGAGAGCTGACAAGAGACTCGCAGTCTGGAAGGGACAGCAAGTACTCATTTAACCTCCAGGTGGACGTTGGAGTAATTTGTAGGTTATCTGCCACCTGAAGGGGGACAGGGCCATGATTGGACCAGGTAATGTGTCCAATGGAGGTGTTTTTACACTTTGGCAGCAGGGAGTCGTCCACTAAGAAGTAATCTATCCGACTATATGACTGGAACCTCGGGGAGAGGAATGTGTAGTCTTTCTCTTCACCGTGGGAGTATCCCCAGATATCGTGAAGATGGTGGGCATACAATAACCCCCCAAGTTCACCCCGGCATTGGGAGGGACTCGAACAATCTAGTGTCTTGTTAATTGGGACATTAAAATCTCCTGCCAGAAGAAGATGACCCTTTCTCAGTGAATCAAGCTTACTAAACAAGGCTCGGAAAAATTTCAATTGGCCCTTGTTCGGGCCGTAAACTGAGACTAAAGTATATTGCATCCCATTAATCAGGGCCTGGAGCACTAAAAATCTACCCGAAGGGTCTGCTGTTACTTCTAAGGGCTGAAATGCCAAGGACTTATGCACAAAGATCGCTACTCCTGAGGTTTTGGTTTGAGCATTAGCATAAAATTAAGAAGGAAATCTCAGATTTTATTTTGAAGTTATCCACTTCCAAAAGATGGGTCTCCTGTACGAATATAATATCTGCTTTCAATTTTGCAAGTTGGCGCCATACCAAAGCTCGCTTTCTGGGCGAGTTCAACCCATTTACATTAATTGTTGCACATTGTATACTCATGGCGGCTGACGGCAGGGCGAGAGATGGGTAGAGGTTGCACTCCTCAACTCCAGCCTACAGTTGATTTCAAGTAGTATTAGGACAAGGAAGGCAGTGTGCAAAGAGGGTCTAAGCGTGCTGTAAAGGATAAACCTGTTTTAAATCCCGTTAAGAATCTGCGTAATCACGATCTGTGTCTAAGCCCACAATATATCACAGGAGTTTAGTGCCGTATAGATGTAAATTATTTTAGTTAAGAGAAAGCTGATTAGGGGGGGGGGGGGTTGGGAATAAAGCTTAAGGGGAGGGAATACGAAAACAAATAAAAAAGTATATCAACTTCTGTATTCCAAATATTAACTTATATACACTTGTCTATCAGCATTATCTCGAGTAGATGTCAATGAGTGTAATTACTATTTTCTCTAAGAGATCATAGCAATTCAATCATGAATAATTTGTGTTAAACCAAATATCACAAATATCACTCAGAAAATAGCACAAAAAAAAAAATTCAAGCCTAATCAAATTTAAAAATTAATAATTGTTCCAGAATATGCAGACCTCCGTGAAGGCACTTCCAGAGCCCTGATTGATGTTTCTATCCTAAACAGAGGATAGAAGTCGGGCTCTTGTACAGCGGGGCAGTTCAGGGCAAAAAATAGCCCCAGGTCGACACCCAGAACCTCACAACTGTGCCGAGGTGTCTAGGGGTCGTGGAGAATTATAACCTAATCACACCAGCGGCGTACCACATCTCTCAGGGATAAACCGTCATTTCAGTCCTGATTTGAGCGGAGGAGAGAAGTTAGCACGATTCCTGGAAGTCGTCGGGCTTGCAGATGTAGAGCTGGATTTTGCTAGCAGATTCCAATCCAGCAGAGCAGACTTCATTTTGGTGGGAGAAGAGAACTGATGACGCTTTCCCTTATATCTGAAAGTCACACTGACTGGAGACCCCCAGACGTAGTTAATCCCCTTGTCTCTTAGCACCTTACAATAGGGAGCGAAATCTCTCCGCCGCGCAAGTGTGCCCGGGGAAAGATCAGGGAAAAGAGACCATGTTGAATATGGGGTTTCAGTAATCGGGCTTCTCCTCAGAGTGTGCAGCAAGGGGTCTCTCAGTTTATGGGAAGTCAAATGTACCATAACATCCCTGGGGACATCAGGCGGTGCCTTCTGTGAACGAGGAAGTCTATAGGCTTTTTCAATTTCCAATTCTGCTGGATTTTCTGCAGGGAGGATATGTTGTAGAAAAGGCAAAACTATAGTGGGGGAGATCCTCTTCCTCTTCTGTTTCAGCAATTCCACGGACCTTAATGTTGCTTTTACGTATTTTATCTTCTAGGTCCCACAATTTAGCCCGCATGTTTCTCATGTCCTGCGATAAGTCCTGATAGCTGTCTGCTAGCTCGTTATGAGCGTCGGCAAATTCAGCCATTTTTCCTTCTATGCAGCTGGTCCGCTCACACAGGGAGGCCATATCTGCCCTTATTTCTCCAACTATGCTGCGTGTATCCGCTTGAATAGAAGCGCGGAGATCCCCCAAAAGTCCCCTCAGGGATCCATAAGTTATTACCTCTAGATCTTCCTGTCTCCCTCTGGGTGAACCTCCATCTGACTCCCGTGTGGGCTGCTATGCGAGTTCTGTGAGTGAGAAGAGCCGGGGGAGCAGGCTGCTTTGTTTCTCACAGGCACCATCTTAGCTGCTGTATCTTCAGCATTGGGGCGCTCAGGGGAGAAGTAATCAGTGACCTTTTGTGGATTACCAGGGCTTCTCGAGCCTGTCCGGGGCATCGCAGGCTACCAGGGAGTCGTTACCTCCAGGGACAGATGAATGAGCACCGTTAATGTGCTGTTAATCTCCCAAGATGCAGAGGCCGCCGGCGGAGCTCTCCAATTATGCGTCCGACATCTTGTGTTCCAGGACACGCCCCCTCATTGTGCTCCCTCTTGAACACTGTGCACAGGTTCTTGATCTTATTATATATAGCTGTTTGACATAAATATCTATAAATCTATCTATCTGTAATCTAGCTATCTATTCATTTATCTGTCTGTCTACCTATCTGTCTATAAGGCTGCTTTCACATCACAATTTTCAGTCATCCGATTGTATCCGTTTCAAAACAGATACAATCGGATCTGAAATCGGATCCCATGTCCCCCTATGGGAATTGGATGGGATCGGATGTGCCACTATTGGCATCCGATTTTGGCACCATCCGATCCCATCCGATTTAATTACGGGCACAAAATCGCAGCCTGCTACGATTTTGTGTCCGTGACTCACATCGGACAGCATCGGATCACTGCTGATCCGAGGCTGATCCGAGGGCCCACAGCATGGGAGCCAATGGACATCGGATCCGCGTTCACCTCGGATCCGATGTCGGCTCCGTATCCCCTGTCTTTCTCTGCTTCTGCTCCTCCATCTTCTTCCCTCTCCTATTCTATATGCTGTGCCCCCGCTATTCTATTTTGTGTCCCCCGCTTCTCTATCCTCTTCCCTGTGTGTAAAAAAAAAAAAAAAACTCCTCCGGGAGTATACATCACCTCTCACCGGCTCCAACGCTGCAGCACCATCAGGGCAGAAGAGCCTGTGATGATGTAAGAGACCCGGTCAGCTGACAGGTCATGTGACCGGATCTGTGACCTCATCAGACAGGGGACCGCAGGATCCACATGGATCCTGCAGATCGGATGGCTATTTGCCATCCGATTGCAGGGATCCGTGTGGATCCCTGCCTGTCCGTGGGATCCTCCTTCAAAGTCGGATCCCACGGACAGGCACAAAATCATAGTGTGAAACCAGCCTAAGTCTTTCTATCTAACAATTATGTAAATTTCTGTATCACCTTTTAAATATCCCATAATTACTGTGTGTCACTGCTGGAAAAAGGCTGCACACCAGCCAAAATGTCATCACTACGCCACATGGGCGAATAAAGTGCACTATTTTCTTAATTTTTGAGGGGAGTGCTGACGGTCATTTTTTTGTTACTATATTGTTTATGCCACTGGATTTATGGCCTTGCACACAATATTTTTGTTTCTTTACTAAGGTGCTGTTCCTATTTTTTTGAATATATATTTAAATCCTGAGGACATGCATGTTGTGGTGAATCGGCCACCGAACCTGGCAGCTCCACAGCCGCCTCCTGTTAAACCCAGGTCAGTCAGAGAACTGCCTGAGGATAAAGAAGGGCCGCAGCTGCCCTGTCTGTGCTGGTTTATTACGGCACCTCTCAGTGAGTGTGGTATATGCCTTCTAGCCCGCAGCCAGAAGCACATATAATAACCTGGAGACATATAATATGGCTGCATGGACATATAATATGGAGATGGGGCAGCTGATTTTTATACATTATGGGCTGACCCCTGTCTCCACCCATCTCGCACTCTATAATCTGCCCTAGCCTTGTCCGTGGGCATCGCAGACGGAAGACAATGCTTTCATATTTTCAGTTATGATTTTATCTTCACCGGGATATGAAACATGACTATTCTGAGAGCAGCCTACTAGCCCATATCACGTTTAAATGGCTTACAGTCATCGCACACATATGTAAAACGATGTGCAGTGACCGTCGGAACGTCGCAATTTCATATCTATGCTTGCCATGTTTATAGACAGCACGGCTCATGAGATATTAATGTTATATTCACGACTCCGTCCAATCTGAGCTGAAGAAATGATTTCCTCTCCACCAGCATTAAGGGGATTTGGAAGTGTCACCTAATCTCCATTTCCTAGGAAGCTCCATACACCTGGCTAAATGACATCTCCCTAGCTGATTAGCATATGAAAGGTGAGGAAGAGACCCTTTTGTGTGGCCTGTTGGATGGCATCTACATGCTAATTAATCTACTACTGGCCAGAGATGAATGGCCTCAGGCTTGCAAGGGTGGGGGCTTATCTCTTTATGAGTGAGATGTGTCTTATCAAATTGCTTTCTGGGAAGAAATGGAATCTGGGGAATATGGCAATATTCCTTACCAATACTGCTTATTCATCACACATGTGTTTTTTGTTTTTTATTTCTTGCTTGTGATATTGATTTTTCAGTGGACCATGGAATTTAATAGATTTCTGAAGGACATGGAGGTTAATGTGTCTTTTTTTTTAAATACTCCATCATTATAGGATTTAAAACGTGAATATGAAAATACCACAAATAAATTGCTTACTCTATGTCTGCACCTCACTACCCTAAGTAAATATTTTTGAGTGAAAAAGATCCCACGGGGTTTACAATAAAATATACCTTCCAATGTTTTCATCGGTGAGTCTTTTTTTGTGCCCATTTTACTAAGATTTCTGGTAAGTACGGGAGGGTTGTATATTATTTTACTCAATACTGAATTCTTGCAGCAAGGATTTAAGTAATTACAGGAGGATGTCCTGGATTTGGAGTCCAAGCTACAAGTGTTATTAAAAGGAGATGAATGGACTACATTCAATAAATCACTGATAGGTTGCCTGGAGAAATTGTGTCTGGTGACAAAGAGACATAAGTGGAATAGGGATATGGATGTTTATCTCAAGGGAAAAGTTTATAACTGGCAAAAAAAATACAAATAACTGGAAAAAAGAGGTTATGGTTTTAAAACATATTATGAAGATGTTTTTGATAAATCTGTATTGACTGTTGCAAATTCATCTAGATATAGAACCGTCAACCTCAAAGTCAAATACAGAAAAAGACTTGGAAGTAACTGCCATTACCACCGACAGAAGAGAGAGGAGCAGGATAGGCAAATTACCAGCCCAGAAACTGATGCAAACAAGAAAGAAGGAACTGAAATAGTGGTAAACATTTCTGGAAAAAACTGTTACCAATGAACTTGTATCTCTGTTAAGCAAAGGTTTAAATTATGGACTAACCACACATTGATTGGTTCCAATTGACATTAGATGTACAAAGTTTCTTTATAATCAAATTGAGGATTTTTTTTTAAATAACCTGGTAATAATCTATTATATAATTGCCGTAGCGACTTCCGTCGCGTCCGGCGATACTTCCGTGGCTTTGTTCGCGCGGCTCGACACTTTCTCTGGCGCTCTGTTCGTGGCCGCTTAGCGGCCACGCGCCACGTGAACAAAGCCACCAACATGCCCCCACCTTTACCCCGCCATCCTGAGCATGGGGCTGTAGTGTACACCGCTATGGTATACTACAGCCCCATGCCCAGCCGCTTGTCCGCCCTGCTACCCCGCTCTGCCCGCCTGAACCCCGCGGCGGCGAGGGGAGGCAGACGGGGCAGAAGAGAGGGGTTGCTCCGGAGCACTGTGTCACCACGCGGTGACAGCAGCGGCTCCGGAGCAACCCCTCTCTTCTGCCCCGTCTGCCTCCCCTCGCCGCCCCGCCACCCCACCGTACACTGCTCCGGAGCCACCCCTACCCCCCCCGCCGCTACCAACCACCCCGCCACCTACTACCCTCCGCCACCCCCTAAGCCCCCGCCGCCCCCTAAGCCCCCGCGGCGGCGAGGGGAGGCAGACGGGGCAGAAGAAAGGGGTTGCTCCGGAGCACTGTGTCACCACGCGGTGACAGCAGCGGCTCCGGAGCAACCCCTCTCTTCTGCCCGTCTGCCTCCCCTCGCCGCCCCGCACCCCGTACACGTCCGGACCACTGCTCCGGAGCCACCCTACCTCCCCGCGCTACCAACCACCCCGCCACCTACTAAAAATCGTCCATCTACTCTGTGGGAAGTGAGGGCTATTTCTGTTGTCAGCGGCAGCACACGCCGACCATCAGAATACGCCTCACTCCCATAACACTGTAATGAGCACCTCTTGGTTCAACATTACCGCCCCTATAAGAATCGTCTTTTTCGTGCAGTGGTCGCTTTCGTTGGTCAGCGCAGCACCAAGCGACCAATCAGAATAGCGCCTCACTTCCATAGAGAATAAAGCGGTTTTCAAGCGAAGTATAGCCGCGCCCTGGTTCTATTTCGCCACGGGTCTCGGCTTTCGTCGGTCCGATCGCCGGGGCGGGAGACTCGCAATGGCTCGCGAAGCGATTGCGAGTCTCGAGTCGAAGCGATTGCGAGTTCTCCGCCCGGCGACGAACGACGAAAGCCGAGACCCTTGGCCGAATATAGAACCAAGGGCCCGCTATAGTTCGCTTGAAACACCGCTATTTCTCTATGGGAAGTGGGCGCTATTCTGATTGGTCGCTGTGTGTTGCGCGGCGACAATCAGAATACCGCCTCACTTTCCATAGAGAATAATAGCGGTTTTCAAGCTAACTATAGCCGGCCCTATGTTCTATTTTCTGCCACGGGTCTCGCTTTCGTTCTGACTATCTATCTATGTATCTATTTCTTCTATCTATCATTATCTATATATCTATCTATTTCTATTATCTATCTATCTATTTATCTATCTATCTATCTTTCTATTCTTCTATCTATCTAATCATTATCTATCTATCTATCTATCTATCTATCATATTTCTATCTATCTATCTATTTCTATCTATCTATCTATCTATTTCTATCTATGTATCTATTTTCTATTCTATCTATCTATCTTATATCTATCTATTTCTATCTATCTATCTTATCTATTTATCTATCTATCTATCTATTATCTATCTATCTATCTATTTTTATCTATCTATCTATCTATCTATCTATCTTACTATTTTCTATCTATCTATTATCTATCTATCTATCTATTTCTATCTATTTCATTTCTATCTATCTATCTATCTATCTATCTATCTATATATCACTAATCATCTATTATTTATTATATTACATATCTATCGATAGATAGATAGAAATAGATTGATAAATAGAATAGATAGATAAAATAGATAGAAATAGATATGATAGAAAATAGATAGATAGATAAATAGATAGATAGAAATAGATAGATAAGATAAAAATAGATAGATAAATAGATAGATAATAGATAGAAATAGATAGATAGAAATAGATAGATAGAATAGAAATAGATAGATAGAAATAGATATGATAGAAATAGATAGATAGAAATAGATACATAGATGAAGATAGATAATGAAAAAGATACATAGAGATAACATAGATATAGAATACAAAGAAATAGATACATAGATAGATAGCCGACGAAAGCCGAGACCCCTGGCCGAAAATAGAACCAAGGGCCTGGCTATACTTCGTTTGAAACACCGCTATTATTCTCTATGGGAAGTGAGGCGCCTTTCTGATTGGTCGCTGTGTGCTGCCGGCGACCAATCAGAATCGCGCCTCACTTTTAGCGGTACATTTGAAACCAAAAGTCGTCCATTCTATCTCTATGGGAAGTGAGGCGCTATTCTGATTGGTCGCTGTGTGCTGGCGGCGACCAATCAGAATAGCGCCTCACTTCCCATAGAGATAGAATGGACGACTTTGAGTTTCAAATTTACCGCTTAAAGTGAGGCGCTATTCTGATTGGTCGCCGTCAGCACACAGCGACCAATCAGAATAGCGCCTCACTTCCCATAGAGAATAATAGCGGTGTTTCGGCGAATTTATGGCTGGGCCCCTGGTTCTATTTTCGGCCACGGGGCTCGGCTCTGGTCGGTCGTTCCACGGGGCCGGAGACCCGCAATGGCCGCTTCGCGGCGATTGCTCGCGCATCAGCAACGGCTCGCAATGATTGCGAGCCATTGCTAAGGCGCGAGCAATGGCCGCGAAGCAAGTCTCCGGCCCCGTGGAACGACCGATCAGAGCCGAGCCCCGTGGCCGAAAATAGAACCAAGGGCCAGGCCATAAATTCGCCGAAACACCGCTATGTATCTCTATGGGAAGTGAGGCGCTATTCTGATTGGTCGCTGTGTGCTGACGCCGACCAATCAGAATAGCGCCTCACTTCCCATACACATATAATGGACGACTTTGAGTTTCAAATTTACCGCTTAAAGTAAGGCGCTTTTCTGATTGGTCGTCGCCAGCACACAGCGACCAATCAGAATAGCGCCTCACTTCCCATAGAGAATAATAGCGGTTTTTCAAGCGAAGTATAGCCGCGCCCTTGGTTCTATTTTCGACCACGGGTCTCGGCTTTCGTCGGTCGTTGCCGGGGCGGGAGACTCGCAATGGCCGCGAAGCGATTGCGAGTCTCGAGTCGAAGCGATTGCGAGTCTTCCGCCCGGCGACGACCGACGAAAGCCGAGACCCGTGGCCGAAAATAGAGCCAAGGGCCCGGCTATAGTTCGCTTGAAACACCGCTATTATTCTCTATGGGAAGTGAGGCGCTATTCTGATTGGTCGCTGTGTGCTGCCGGCGACCAATCAGAATACCGCCTCACTTCCCATAGAGAATAATAGCGGTGTTTCAAGCGAACTATAGCCGGGCCCTTGGTTCTATTTTCGGCCACGGGTCTCGGCTTTCGTCGGCTATCTATCTATGTATCTATTTCTTTATCTATTTCTATCTATCTATTTCTATCTATCTATCTATTTCTAACTATCTATCTATCTATGTATCTATTTCTTTCTATCTATATATCTATCTATTTCTATCTATCTATCTCTATCTATTGTATCATATCTATCTATCTATGTATCTATTTCTTTCTATCTATCTATTTCTATCTATCTATCTATCTATTAGTTTCTATCTATCTATTTCTATTATCTATTTCTATCTATTAATTTCTATTATTATCTATTTATTTATTTCTATCTATCAGATAGATAGATAGCAATAGATAGATAAATAGATAGAAATAGATAGATAGATAGATAGATAAATAGATAGATATAGATAGATAGAAATAGATAGATAAATAATAGATAGAAATAGATAGATAAATAGATAGATAAATAGATAGATATAGATAGATAGAAATAGATAGATAAATAGATAGATATAGATAGATAGAAATAGATAGATAGAAATAGATAGAAATAGATACATAGATGGATAGATAGAAATAGATAGAAATAGATACATAGATGGATAGATAGAAATAAATACATAGAGATACATAGATAGATACAAAGAAATAGATACATAGATAGATAGCCGATGAAAGCCGAGACCCCTGGCCGAAAATAGAACCAAGGGCCTGGCTATACTTTGTTTGAAACACCGCTATTATTCTCTATGGGAAGTGAGGCGCCTTTCTGATTGGTCGCTGTGTGCTGCCGGCGACCAATCAGAATCGCGCCTCACTTTTAGCGGTACATTTGAAACCAAAAGTCGTCCATTCTATCTCTATGGGAAGTGAGGCGCTATTCTGATTGGTCGCTGTGTGCTGGCGGCGACCAATCAGAATAGCGCCTCACTTCCCATAGAGATAGAATGGACGACTAAGCGGTAAATTTGAAACTCAAAAAGTGAGGCGCTATTCTGATTGGTCGCCGTCAGCACACAGCGACCAATCAGAATAGCGCCTCACTTCCCATAGAGAATAATAGCGGTGTTTCGGCGAATTTATGGCTGGGCCCCTGGTTCTATTTTCGGCCACGGGGCTCGGCTCTGGTCGGTCGTTCCACGGGGCCGGAGACCCGCAATGGCCGCTTCGCGGCGATTGCTCGCGCATCAGCAACGGCTCGCAATGATTGCGAGCCATTGCTAAGGCGCGAGCAATGGCCGCGAAGCAAGTCTCCGGCCCCGTGGAACGACCGATCAGAGCCGAGCCCCGTGGCCGAAAATAGAACCAAGGGCCAGGCCATAAATTCGCCGAAACACCGCTATGTATCTCTATGGGAAGTGAGGCGCTATTCTGATTGGTCGCTGTGTGCTGACGCCGACCAATCAGAATAGCGCCTCACTTCCCATACACATATAATGGACGACTTTGAGTTTCAAATTTACCGCTTAAAGTGAGGCGCTTTTCTGATTGGTCGCCGCCAGCACACAGCGACCAATCAGAATAGCGCCTCACTTCCCATAGAGAATAATAGCGGTTTTTCAAGCGAAGTATAGCCGCGCCCTTGGTTCTATTTTCGACCACGGGTCTCTGCTTTCGTCGGTCGTTGCCGGGGCGGGAGACTCGCAATGGCCGCGAAGCGATTGCGAGTCTCGAGTCGAAGCGATTGCGAGTCTTCCGCCCGGCGACGACCGACGAAAGCCGAGACCCGTGGCCGAAAATAGAGCCAAGGGCCCGGCTATAGTTCGCTTGAAACACCGCTATTATTCTCTATGGGAAGTGAGGCGCTATTCTGATTGGTCGCTGTGTGCTGCCGGCGACCAATCAGAATACCGCCTCACTTCCCATAGAGAATAATAGCGGTGTTTCAAGCGAACTATAGCCGGGCCCTTGGTTCTATTTTCGGCCACGGGTCTCGGCTTTCGTCGGCTATCTATCTATGTATCTATTTCTTTCTATCTATCTATCTATCTATCTATCTATCTATCTATCTATCTATCTATCTATCTATCTATCTATTTCTATCTATCTATTTATTTATTTCTATCTATCAGATAGATAGATAGCAATAGATAGATAAATAGATAGAAATAGATAGATAGAAATAGATAGATAGAAATAGATAGATAGAAATAGATAGATAAATAGATAGATAGATAGAAATAGATAGATAAATAGATAGATAAATAGATAGATATAGATAGATAGAAATAGATAGATAAATAGATAGATATAGATAGATAGAAATAGATAGATAGAAATAGATACATAGATGGATAGATAGAAATAGATAGATAGAAATAGATACATAGATGGATAGATAGAAATAGATAGATAGAAATAGATACATAGATGGATAGATAGAAATAAATAGATAGATAGCCGATGAAAGCCGAGACCCCTGGCCGAAAATAGAACCAAGGGCCTGGCTATACTTCGTTTGAAACACCGCTATTATTCTCTATGGGAAGTGAGGCGCCTTTCTGATTGGTCGCTGTGTCCTGCCGGCGACCAATCAGAATCGCGCCTCACTTTTAGCGGTACATTTGAAACCAAAAGTCGTCCATTCTATCTCTATGGGAAGTGAGGCGCTATTCTGATTGGTCGCTGTGTGCTGGCGGCGACCAATCAGAATAGCGCCTCACTTCCCATAGAGATAGAATGGACGACTTTGAGTTTCAAATTTACCGCTTAAAGTGAGGCGCTATTCTGATTGGTCGCCGTCAGCACACAGCGACCAATCAGAATAGCGCCTCACTTCCCATAGAGAATAATAGCGGTGTTTCGGCGAATTTATGGCTGGGCCCCTGGTTCTATTTTCGGCCTCGGGGCTCGGCTCTGGTCGGTCGTTCCACGGGGCCGGAGACCCGCAATGGCCGCTTTGCGGCGATTGCTCGCGCATCAGCAACGGCTCGCAATGATTGCGAGCCATTGCTAAGGCGCGAGCAATGGCCGCGAAGCAAGTCTCCGGCCCCGTGGAACGACTGATCAGAGCCGAGCCCCGTAGCCGAAAATAGAACCAAGGGCCAGGCCATAAATTCGCCGAAACACCGCTATGTATCTCTATGGGAAGTAACATAAAAACAATAGTACAGCGGTCTCAGGGAGCGCCAAAGGAATACTGGACAAATTAGTGAATAAGAACCGACCTTTATTCTTCCTCCAATACCACTGCCACAACGCGTTTCAACGGTCTAAGCCGTCTTCATCAGGCTCTCTACGGAGCCAAAGCGGCAGGAGCAGCCTGGAACATCTGGAGTGTTGAGGACCTGTGGTTACCTAATTACCGGGATAAACATACTGAGCACCTGCGGTGACGCGGTATCCGGTCCGGTAGGATTACGTGAAAATCGCGGAGCACAGATTTGTGAACGCAAACACCGGCAGGACAGCAGCACTAATAGAAAGAGGCGACCCGGAGCCCCATCACCCACACGTTTAATCTTGGTTGTGTAGACGTACACAACCATTATAGGTGAGTGCACTGGCACTTTTTATTTATACAAATAGCCCTGTGTGTCTACACATGCGCCCTTTTCTTTTTCTTTCTGTCTATGGGAAGTAAGGCGCTATTCTGATTGGTCGCTGTGTGCTGACGCCGACCAATCAGAATAGCGCCTCACTTCCCATACACATATAATGGACGACTTTGAGTTTCAAATTTACCGCTTAAAGTGAGGCGCTTTTCTGATTGGTCGCCGTCAGCACACAGCGACCAATCAGAATAGCGCCTCACTTCCCATAGAGAATAATAGCGGTTTTTCAAGCGAAGTATAGCCGCGCCCTTGGTTCTGTTTTCGGCCACGGGTCTCGGCTTTCGTCGGTCGTTGCCGGGGCGGGAGACTCGCAATGGCCGCGAAGCGATTGCGAGTCTTCCGCCCCGGCGACGACCGACGAAAGCCGAGACCCGTGGCCGAAAATAGAGCCAAGGGCCCGGCTATAGTTCGCTTGAAACACCGCTATTATTCTCTATGGGAAGTGAGGCGCTATTCTGATTGGTCGCTGTGTGCTGCCGGCGACCAATCAGAATACCGCCTCACTTCCCATAGAGAATAATAGCTGTGTTTCAAGCAAACTATAGCCGGGCCCTTGGTTCTATTTTCGGCCACGGGTCTCGGCTTTCGTCGGCTATCTATCTATGTATCTATTTCTATCTATCTATTTCTATCTATCTATTTCTATCTATCTATCTATCTATCTATCTATCTATCTATCTATGCATCTATTTCTATCTATTTCTATCTATCTATCTATCTATCTATTTCTCTTTATATATTTCTATCTATCTATGTATCTATTTTTTTCTATCTATCTATTTCTATCTATCTCTATCTATGTATCTATTTCTATCTATTTCTATCTATCTATCTATTTCTATCTATCTATGTATCTATTTCTTTCTATCTCTATCTATCTATCTCTATTTATCTATCTATGTATCTATCTATATCTATCTATGTATCTATTTCTATCTATCTATGTATCTATTTCTTTCTATGTATCTATCTATTTCTATCTATCTATCTCTATCTATTTATCTTTCTATGTATCTATTTCTATCTATTTCTATCTATCTATTTCTATCTGTCTATGTATCTATTTCTTTCTATCTATCTATTTCTATCTATCTATCTATATCTATATATATCTATCTATGGCGAAGCGGCCATTGCGAGCCGTTGCAGGGGCTCCTGCCCCGGCGACGACTGACAAGCGCCGAGCGCCGTGCCCGAAAATAGAACTAAGGGCCCGGCCATAAATTCCTCCAAACACCGCTATGCATCCCTATGGGAAGTAAGGTGCTATGCTGATTAGTCAGCGCACCACACAGCCACCAATGAGAATAGCGCCTCACTTCCCATAGACATATCATGGACGACTTTGAGTTTCACATTTAGCGATGAAAGTGAGGCGCTATTCTCATTGGTCGCCCGCAGCACACAGCGACCAATGAGAATAGCGCCTCACTTACAGCGGTAAATGTGAAACTCTAAATATTCCATGTATTTTAAGTATGGCGCCATACAGCGCGGCGCTCTTCTCATTGGTCGCCGCCTTCAGCGCGCCGAACAATCGGAATAGCGGCGGCCGCTATGCCGCCATATTTGAAATATACTGAGTAAACTATACACAGATTCTAGAATCCCGATGCAATCGCATCGGGCTCACAGCTAGTAATAATATAAGTGAATTCAACCTACAAAATGTCAATCTAAAGAAAAAAAGTGATTTTATTCCACCCTCAAATTCACTTGTCATAGAGACAGTTACCAAAGCTGTTCTACAACATGTTGAAATTCTAAAATACAATTCTTAATAAACATCCAAATTTAACTAATATGCACCTTTGTCTGACCTTGCCCATGACGGCGACATTGTTATTAAACATGCAGATAAAAAGGGAGCAGTCATCATCATGGACATGGTAAATTATATAAAGGAGATTAGGAGACAGTTGGATGACCGGGAGATATAAAAGAGACTGAACTATGATTCAAAATGTTACATTGCAAGAGACATCAAGTCAATTTTAAATGTAGCATTGGAAGAATGTTTAATTGAACAAGATACGTTTGATTTTCTGTATATAAAATTTCCAAGTACACCAGTATTATATGTGTTACCAAAAATTCATAAGTCTCTTGTAGATCCTCCTGGTCATCCCATTTTCTCTGGCAACAATTTTATCTTTAGAAACATATTGTATTGGATAAAATTCTTAATCCCTTAACTAGGGATGAGCGAGTATATTCACAAGTATTCAGTATTCGACAAGTAATGCAGTACTCAAAACATAGCGAGTATTTCACTACTTGCCTCGCAATATTCAGATCTCCCGCCCAGCATTAGCCAATCACAGTAATGCCACAGCCTTCTTGGTTGTGACATTACTATGATTGGCTGGCCGCCCAACGTCATACACCAGTCATATCCTATGACTCATGGGCTCTCTATAAGCCCTGCCGCCGCTATTTTCTGCACGTTGCATACAGAACACAAGCTAGTGTAGGGAGAGTGTGAGCAGCCGCTAGGGAGAGTTGTTCTTGTGCAAATCGTACAGAAATCCTCTGTAAAACGCAAAAGCTCTTGTGAGAGCTTACCAGTATTTTAGTGTGTCGCCCCAGGATATGGGGCACTCGGGTATCAGGTGGCAAAAGGGCTGATTGTGTCACGGGGAATGGCAGCCGTGCCTGATCCCGTATCCTGGGGACTATTCTCTTGAAAAGGGGATATTTACAATGGATTATGTACAAGTTTATCGTGACGCCACCTGCAGTACCTGGTGAGATATCACCAGCGCCGCTCCTGTCCTCCGGAGGTCGGTGGTATTGTGGCTGAGATGGTTTAGTCCCCCGCAGACAGGACTGGGACCTCCGGGGCAGCGTAGTAAGAGGAAGCAGGTTATAGTGGAGCTGAAATTGTTTAGAGGGAGCTGGAATAGACTATAGAGGGTGCTGGGAGTAGAAGGAAAGAATGCACGCACACAGAAGCAGTCTCTTTTACCTTTTACTGATGTTGGTCAGGTAAATTCATCCAGGGCACCGACGGGTGACAGGGTTGCACAGTGGGTTCCCACAGCAAGTGAGTATAAGGCCTCCTCTGCTTGTGTAGTTGCTGAAGCACAGCCTGCTGTAGCCTGTCTTGCCTCCACTCTCTCTTGCCTGTCTCTCTCTCCTCCTGTGCGGTCTCCGGGATGACCCTCTCTGGACACTGGAGTTGGCCTGCTGTTCCTGGCTCCCTCTCTTGACCTTCTGTGGGAGACCGGGTAGCTGGAGCTTCCACGGTGCAATGGGGTTTTCTGTGGGCCTGTAGTTCCCCCACAGGTGCGGATCCCCAATATCCGGCGTTTCTCCTGGGACGAACTCCCTCCGAACTTCTTGCCCCCTTTTCTGCCATGAGCTCCCTGCCTTCAGTCCCACTTAGGCTGGTGGGACGCTGAAGAGACACACCGGGTCACTGGCAACAAGTTGAGCTCCCCCTTCTGTGCTGGGCTGGAAGGTGTTTTTTGTAGTAGGTACCTGCTGTGGAAACCCAGCTGCGCATTAGAGAGATCTGTGGTTACCTGAGTGAGCAGGGAGCCACACCCCCCCAGGTAACATCAGTACTCCTGGACTGAGCATTTTTGTCTTAACAAGGAATAAAAATAATAACAATTAAGATATATACAAAGTCTGAAAATGGAAAAATTTACAAAAAGACACTGAAAAATATTTGAAAAATAGAAAACTGGTAAGTCCATATGGTGCTAGTCCATCCACCGCAGGCTTTTTTTTTTTTTTTTTCAACTTTAATTTTTATTAATTTTTTAATTATCAATCATAACAAATCACATAACATGACTTCACAATCTTAGGTCTGCAGTATAATTTCCAATACTAATAATAACATCAGCTCATTTCCTCTCGCCATTACAGCTGTAATAATTCCATAGATAGGTCCCACATCTGCCAAGTCTGATTAAATTTGTCCATCGTATTGTGGAGTGTGGCAGTCAGTCGTTCCATTAATCGGATGTCTTTTATCCGTGCATACCAATCGGATAATGAGGGTGGAGCCCTCCTCTTCCAGTTTAGAGATATCAAGCATTTCGCTGCTGTAAGTAAATGCATTAAGAGTCTGCTCTTGGATTTATTCAATCCTGGGGAAAAAGATTTAAGAGACATACAGCCGGGTCTAGGGGTAGGGGGTGATCTATAACCCGGGACATCACTGCAGTGACGGATTCCCAGAAACCTTGGATTAACGGGCATAACCAGAAAAGATGATACAATGAGGCTTTACTTTGGTCACATCTCCAGCAATTGTCCGGGATATTTGAATTAAACTTATGAAGGAGTTCAGGCGTGTGATACCATGTCATTAATATTTTCATCTGGTTTTCTTTATATAAGGTATTGACTGATGACCTGAATGTTCTATCCCAAATCACCCCCACATCGGGCCAGAAATTTCCTTCCCTAACCAAGCTTCCCATCGCGTCATATAGGCGTGTTTAAACGAGCCCCAGGAACCCCGAGAATTCAGGATAGCATAAATATCGGATATAAGGCCTTTAGTAGAGGGTCCCCGGGAGCATAAAATTTCAAATTGGGTCAGGCCTACGTTCTTTTTGGACCCCATGACCGACGCAAGGTAATGGATTATTTGTCGATATGAGAAGCCCAACCCTTCCTGCAATTTATACAGCGAACGTAATTCGGCGAAGGATCGTGGTTCGTGTGTAAGTGGGTTTACTATGTCACGGAGGCAAAAAAGGCCCACCTCCGCCCATTTACGCATTGTGATAGGATCCAAAGCTCCGGAAGTGTGCGGGCTATACAGAAAAGGAGTTAAAGGAGAGGCGTGCGTCGCTAGCTGATATTTAATTCTGCATTTACTCCAAATATCCCTGGTAAAAGCCATTGGGCCCAATAACATCTTAGAGTGAATCTCCGAGGGTTTGCCCCATATTAACGAAGCGGGATGGTATGGGGCCAGCCATAGCTGTTCTACCTCTGTCCATCTACTGCATATTTGCAACGTCGACCCACCGCAGGCTTTTTAAAGTTTGTGGCTACGTTAGTCCATTAACCGTAGTCCATTTGAAATGTTTAAAAGTTCAAAAGGGGAAAGAGTTCATAGGGGCAAAGTTCAGTTCCATAAGAGTCTATACAGAAAAGTCTCTGTACGCTCCGCGTAAGGAAAAGGGAGAAATCTTTTAGAAAAGTCCACATTTTCAATAAACAGGGGTCCCTATGGGTGTCTCGGCTTAGGAGACCTGGTACCTCCCCGCCCCAGGCACTTTCTGTTCCTAACTTGATGTGCTTGGGACTGGGCCCAGTTCCTCCACCCTTCTGTACACTACTATTTACATGTCTATTGTACAGTTCACTTATTTAGACATTTTTCTTACTGTGTGCCCTACCTTACTTTATACCCACTCTCCACACCTAGATGGGGGTTGACCTTGTGTGCTCCTATGTGACTACCGCAATACAGGTGTCACTATCTCAAGTGAGGTGTCTAGTGTTGAGCTTGGTGCAGGTGTTTCAGGTAAGCTTCTGCGTTGCCTTAGTCTCACTACCGGGCTAACAGGTGTACCGATTGCAGCATCCTCAGATTCTCCAGCAACGGGTATGTCTTCCTGATTCCTGGGCATCTCGTCACGGGGTTGGTAGAAGTTTAATACTGGCACAATGATGGCTCCATTTTGTTGAGGCCAATCTTCTGGGAAGTCTCCTAAGATGGTAGAGATTATTTTCTTCTTCTGTTCTGGGATTGGACTTAATTCTGGAGTTGATCTTTCCAACCTTGCGGACAGTTTTTAAGGTGATCCCTGGATACAGTCTGCCTGGTTCTTCCTCCATTCTTGCTGATGACGCAGACTTTATCGATGTTATCTCCAGAGTTTAGTAGGAAATAGGGTTCACGTTCCTATCGATCATCCAATTTATGATGAGTTCTATTCCTTTTTAGGACCATACTTCCAGGTGGTGTTGGTTCTGCTGGAGCATGCTTGTTCTAATCCCTTTATTGCTTGGCACGGGACTTCTCCAGGTTGTTTTCGACACTGGTTTGAATCTTTCTATACTGTTCTTGGTGATGGATCTTCCAGTTTGAAATGGCATGATCTGCTTCAGGATCTACTACTCCAAGTTCCAAGTCTACGGGTAATTTTCCTGTACGAGCTCTCATCAGGTATGCTGGTGTACAGTTGGTAGAACTTGCTGGAATGTGGCTATACATGTCGATCAAATCAGGTAGTTTCTCCGGCCATTGGTTTCTTTCTTCTAACGGTAGGATTTTCAGCATGTCGATAACTATGTTGTTCATTTTCTCACAGAGTCCATTAGTTTGGGGATGATACGGGGTTGTTCTGATTTTTTTGCACCCATACATCTGGCAAAATTCTTGAAAGATCTCTGCTTCGAATGCTGGTCCTTGATCTGTTAGGATACGTTCTAGATATCCCAATGGTCTGCAGAAGACTTTGTGGAAGGTAGTGGTGGCAGTTGCAGCTGTCAAATCCTTTACGGGGCAACCATCAAAAATCTTGAATAATGGTCTACCATTGTCAATGCGTAGATATGGACGGATCTACTTGGAGTCAGTTTTACATGATCCAAAGCAACTATCTCCAAAGGCTGTTTAGTTACAATGGGATGAAGTTGGGCTTTCTGGCTCTGTACATCTCTCCTTCTTAGGCTACAGGCTTGACAATTCCTGCACTATTTTTCTATAGATGACCACATGCCGACCCAAAGGAATCTATCTTTCAGTAACACCTCGAGTTTCTTCCATCCAAAATGACTGGTTGGTTGTGGTAGACGCTCAAGACCACGGGGACCTCTGGTTTTGGCACGATGATCTGCCACGCCATCTCATGGGTTCTTGGATTTATATACCGCCGGCACAATTTATCCTAATATTGGAACAGTTTACCTCGCTCATTCCACAGATGTTTGGCATCAGGCGGAGGGTTTGCAGGCAGCTTCGCTGACTCTTGGGCTATCAGATGTTTAATTAGACCGACAGCCGGGTCTTGGTCCTGCACCTCTTTCCAGTTGAAGTGGGATAACCGGTTCACTGCTCCTGTAGAGAGGTCTTGACGGGTCTGCTGGCATTAAGTTACTCTTACATGATGGAAGGCAGGTAACTCCACTTCTTCCAGCTCGTCTTCATCTACACCCTCTTCTGAGAAATGAGGCATCCTGGATAGAGCATCTACGTTTCCATTCTGGTGCCCAGCCTGGTGCTTGATGGTGAATTGATAGTTGGAGAGTCTGGCCATCCATCTCTGCTCCATGGCTCCCAACTTTGCAGTTTCCAGGTGGGTGAGCGGATTGTTATCCATGTAGGCTTTGAATTTGCTAGAGGCTAGATAGTGTTTGAACCTCTCTGTGTTGGCCCAGACCAAGGCCAGAAATTCCAGCTTGAAGGAACTGTAGTTTTTTGGGTTCCTCCTGGTGGGGCGCAGCTTCTGGCTAGCATAGGCGATTACCCTCTCCTTGCCGTCTTCCTTTTGGGAAAGGACGGCTCCGAGTCCCACATTGCTGGCGTCTGTATACAACAAGAATGGCAGGTTGTAGTCCGGGTAAGCTAGGATTTCCTCTCCAGTCAAGGCTTCTTTCATCATCTGGAACGCTTCTTTTTGTTCCTTGCCCCATCTCCACGGAGAATCCTTTGCCTTGCCCTTTGTGGGTTGGCCTACTAGGAGGTCTTGCAGTGGAGCAGCCTTCTTGGTGTACTCCTTGGTGAACCTTCGGTAGTAGCCCACCAAACCCAGGAATTGACGTACCTCCTTGATGGTTTTGGTTCTGGCCATTCCCTGATTGCTGTCACCTTGTCTGGATCATGGGCCACGCCTTCAGCACTGATTATGTGTCCCAGGTACTGTACTCTTGGCTTTAACAGGTGGCATTTAGATGGTTTTAGCTTCATCCCGTATTTAGCCAGAGCTTCAAACACTTCTCCTAGATGTACGATATGTTCCTCGTAGCTCTTAGCGTACACGATCACATCATCCAGGTAGAGCAGTACCGTCTCGAAGTTATTCTGCCCCAGACAACTTTTCATTAACCGCTGGAAGGTTCCGGGTGCATTACATAGTCCGAAGGGCATGCTGTTGAATTCACATAGGCCCATAGGTGTTGCGAATGCCGTCTTCTCTCGGTCTTCTTCGGCTACGGACACCTGCCAATACCCACTACTGAGATCTAAGGTGGAGAAGTAATTGGCAGACTTCAACGCAACTAGAGATTCCTCTATACGTGGTAACGGGTAAGCATCTTTGTGTGTTATGTGGTTTATTTGGCTATAGTCTACACATATCCTCATGCTGCCATCCTTTTTCCTAACTACGACTAATGCAGCTGCCCAGGGACTACAGCTATCTCGTATAACCCCTGCGTCCTTCATGTCCTGTAACATTTCTTTGGCTTTTTGGTAATGTGCAGGCGGAATAGGCCTATACCGCTCCTTGATTGGTAGATGTGTACCTGTGGGGATGTGATGTTGTACCCCTTTTATCCTACCAAAATCAAGTGGATGCTACTAAAGACTTGTTCGAATTCTTGAACTTCCCGGTACACACTTGCTTTTCATACACAGGAGTGGCGTCAGTTCCGACATGGAGCTACTGGCACCAGTCCTCCAGTGGCCCGGTTGTTTGATCATGTTTTGCCCCTTTTTCGTGGGGTTCGGGTTGCACTGTTTGGATCTCGTTGTTGCTGACTGTGTATAATTTGGCAACGGTGATATACCTGGGTAATTTAACCTCTTCACTGACACAATTTAAGATGCAAACAGGTACTCTCCCATTGTGCACATCGACCACCCCCATGACTGTCAACAGTGTAGGTCTGTGCTCTGTGCTGACGGGATCCACTAATGCTTGATAGTCCTGCCCTCTCAGACCTATAGCTGCTCGACACCAAGTCATCATTTCACTCATTGGGAGTATCACAATAGGCAACAGGTCTCTCACCCATGCTGTGCCAATTTTGCCACCTGTAATTGTTACCTGTTGTTGGTGTAGGATGGCTCTGATCTCACACTGGAGCACCTTCCTCTGACCAGGTCTGGCAGTGTCTGCAATCTGTTGAAGCAAAGACAAAACTTCCTCCATGCAATTGCTAACAACATTAGTACGCACTATGATATAAGGATCACTAGCATTACTGGCTACTGCTACTACAAGGACCCCTTGGTTCTCTAATTCCACCCTCCCCACCTTTATGGGCACTTCCCTAACCCCTATCACAGTGATTGGTTCACCATTGGAGGCATGAAGAACAAGGTCTATTTCAGGCTGTTTCAGTTCTGCATCAGCCCAATACTTTTTATAAAGGATATAGGAGATGGTGGTCACCTGTGACCCGGTGTCCAGTAGAGCAGGTGTCGGGATGCCATCCAGTACAATGGACAGAAACGGCCTCTATCCGATGAAAGTCTTGTACCAGGTGGCTGGGCCCTGTTGATCTAGTCTTGAGGTTTGGCCCCGGCCTCCAGGGACTGCCCGCTTAAAGGACAGCTCCTGGCGAGGTGTCCGGTGTGGTTAAAGCGGTGGCAGATGGGCTCCCCAGTGGAGCTGTAGCGGTCGGCGGGTCTTCCTCTGTACGCTGCAGCTTGCTTCCTTCGCATTCAAGGGACATCTTCCGGGCTGTCAGCAAGTTGAATCAGCGGCTGAGGCTTGGCTTGGGGTCTTAGTGCTGGCTGTTGACTTTGCTGTAGCTGCATAGCGTCCATCAGCTTGGAAATGTTTTTGTTTATCTTGCGCATCTCAGCACGCATCTCAGCCCTCAGAGAATCATATTTGTCAGGCTGCGCAGATTGTACATTGTGCGTGGCTGCAGACATGGGTACTGGTTTTGTAGTAGCCTGCACCTCACTGTTGCACCACCATTTAATTGCAGCTTCGTGGGTCTCTACCGGTTTTAACCTTTGATGGCCATCTCTTTCAGGGTGTTAAAGTCCAGCTTCTGGGTTGCTCAATGACCACCAACGTACATTTTTGCTGTCCTCAGGGGATAGCAGTCCCCGCGTGAACTGTTCAATGAGGAGCCTGTTTTGATCCTGTGCACTGGCAGGGCTGACATGTATAAGGGCGCGCAGTGCTTCTTCCAGGCACCAGGCATAAGCTCTTATGTCATCTTAAATACTCTTGCGAAATCCAGTCCTTGTTAAATTTTATCAGAGTCAGCCTGTCTGCATTCTCTGTAGTCAGCAATGTGTGTGTATCTGTGATGATTGCCCCAGCGGCAGTGAAAACACGCTCTGACATCACATTAGCAGCAGGGCAGGCCAGCACCACCAAGGCATATGAGAGGTCTGGCCAACTATGCAGCTTGGATTCCCAGTGATTAAACGGAAGGAACAGAAGCGTCAGGAAGTACGCAGATATGGTCACTTAGTCATTGACCATCTTATGCAAATTCTCCCTCCTTGACACTGTTACCGGTCCAGCTAGCCCTTGCTGATGACGCGGTTTATTGAAGATGCAAATAGAGTCCGTGGAGTCTCGTTTAGTAGTCTCAAACACAGGACTAGCCAGATATCCCTCCAGGGAAGGACCTAGCCATGGGGTGGGCATCCACTAGGGGATGTGGCACCCCACTAGTCAGTGCACCACAGTAGGGGTACTGCACCCACAAACGAGTGTGCAGTTATTCCTGTCACAGGGGAGAGTAAGGTTTGCAAGTGGATCCCACCTCAGCACTCCCACAGTTAACCCCGGGTGGACAGGTAGTCCCATTCCCATTGAGCGGAGTTAGGGGAGGAGGGAAGTCAGACAGTGAAGTTCTAGTTTGCACTGAGGAGCGAAGAAGAGGGGGGCCCCCGAGAGAGAGAAGGAGACTCCCAGGGAGGGGGCCTAGAGAAGAGGCAGCCGGGGAAAAGAAAGAGGGGACCCCATATCGGAGCGCCCATACTCTGGGGGAACCCTGGTCCATCTAACGGAGTACCAGTTCCGAGGATACAGTGCAGGGATCCATCCCCTGAACCGTCTACACCGGTCGTCATGGGTCAGTTCATCAACCCTGAAACCCTGTCTAGAAAGTGCAGCCTCGCCAGGGTTGCCCACCAAAGGTCGAGCCCCTTCAGAGAGAGAGGAGAAGGGAATCTCACAGCACCCCAATGGGCCTGGTATATAAGAGGTCTGTGCCGGGGCAGGTACAAGCAGCAGGACACAGGATTGACAAGAGAGAGTATACTACTGGATCTGCTGAATCACCTTACAACCCTCTGTGACTACCCGACCAGCTACCTGATTATAGACTGTTTGTGCTGTAACCTGGACTGCCATCTGAACCAGTTTACAGAGTAAAGTACCTGTGTAGAGTGACAAAGCCTCCGTATGTCTGTTCATCTGCTGCACTGCTCACAGATCATCTCCACATTCTGTACCACCATTACAGGTGCATCTCTGCCCCGGGCAGTCAGCTCCACCTGCAGGGAGCTGCTCCATCCAAGCTGCAGTACCATCTCCCCCGGAAGTCTGAAGCGGCGCAGGTGCCCATCACCAGAATCTGCAGGTGGAGTCACGACAAACTTTTATTCTCTTTATTACCATTCCCTAACTCTTTTACCAGTTGACCACCAGGGCCACGGTCTGGGCAAGCCACCAGTGACATCCCAAGCACAGCAGGGCCCAGACACCCGAGTCCCCATACAACCATGGGTTAGACAACTTTGGCGTTCACGAACAGGATTCCGTGCCTGGTGCACTTTGAACTTTTCGGCTTAAGGAACTTTTACCGCCGTTACATGGCACTGAGAATGGGTTCCCGCCATTTTACTGGGAATCCCCAAGATGGCGGCCTAAGCATGTGAAGAACAATGTGCAGGCCCGGGGGTGTGCCTCTGCCCCTTGCTATGGGAGGGCATAGCCAGAGGTGGAAAACAGTTTGCCCGCCCCGATGGCCATCAATCAACCAAGGGGGGGCCGATGCAGGAAGCTCCAGAAAACGCGCCCAAAAGGTGCAAGGTTGCGACCGGAAGAGAAGCGTGCAAAAAAGCAGCCGAGTTACCTGGAGCGACCTAGCTGGCGGACCTGCTCAGAGAAGTGGAGCAGGAGGCCCAAGCTGCACACGGGGATCCAGGGGTGGTCTCCCTCCTCACCAACGAGGGAGATGCGGCCTTCTGGAGAGCCGCCTTCCAGAAGCTGAGAGAAAACATTACTGAGACTGTGAAGTGGGTCATCCGCCGCTGGAGCACAGACAGGGCCGTGGAACTAATGACCCGGGCAATGGAGCGACAGGCCCTGGAGGCTACAGCAAACACACAAGCCGCAGCAGAGAACCTGGCAGCAAGCGGTCACCCGGCCGGGGACCCGAAGCCTGCGCAGACCGTGGACCGATGACCCCGTAGACCTGCCTGCAGGCCCTGCCAGTGTCCCAGGATCAGAGACCCAAGACCCCGGAGAACTCAACCTGGAGCAGGATCTGATCATGGAGGCCGTTGTAGAGGACAACGACCAGACTGGCTTCGAAGAGGAGGATCCAGCCCTGGATGACCAAGAACCCGTCACCGGGGCCATGGGGGCCACCGGTTCTGAAGCAGCTTGGTGGAATGCAACGGAGTACCAGCGCGAGACCATGTACGGATCCTATGCCGAGATCAGCGCCTCCCCGAGCGCCCCAGGACCTGTTTCCCCGCCATCGGAGTACTTTTCCCAAGTCAGCCCGCTGGACCAGGTGGTCCGAGAGTGCTGCCGCAAGGAGTGGTGGCAGCGGGAGATGGAGAGCCTCCATGCCCACAACGAGGCCCACCGGCAACCCCCGTTACCGTTGGAACTCAGAAAAACAGGTACTGTGGTATCCTTCCATAATGGGGACAGGTGGGGATTCATCAGAGAAACAGGACTAAAAGACATTTTTGTGGTGAGAAGAGACGTTGAACCGCATGTCCGCAGAGGTCACCCGGACCGGGACTTATACCGGGGAGATCAAGTCATTTATGAGAGACATGCAGGACCAATGGTTTGGTTCGCCATCCGTGTATCCCGTCTGTAAAATACAGAACTTTACTGCATGAACGTTACCCGGAATGTACATAGTTAATTATGCTTTGAATCCCTATTGAATAATGGAGACTCATAGACTTTAATGAGAAATCCTGAGCCCTGGTTTTCCCCGTTAATGATGGTTGAGCCTGGGCTGAAAAGTGTTACGCCAGAGGCTCTTGTGTGATATCATATTTGATTCCAAAGCAGCTCAGCTTGGTGATGGACACTTGCTTAGTGATGTACAATTACCGCTGGGTCTGCACAGTGTTTACCGGTCCCCGTGAGGCCGATGAAAGTTAATAAAGTTTGCAACGTTTAATTATGGTGCTTCCCATAAAGGGAAGAAGAACAATGCGTAAATACTGTAAATAGTACCTGTTAATGTTGTTGTTTATAAAAATACAAAAAACTTGCTCTACACCTGTACCAGGTAGGCACACTCGCGGACAAGTGTATTCCACTAAGGGGGAATGTGGCTCCCCACTGGTCAGTGCGCCACAGTAGGGGGACTGCACCCACAAACGAGTGTGCAGTTATTCCTGTCACAGGGGAGAGTAAGGTTTGCAAGTGGATCCCACTCCAGCACCTCCCACACGTAACCCCAGAAAGACGAGTAGTCCCATTCCCATTGGTTAGGGGAGGAGGGAAGTCAGACAGTGGAGTTCTAGTTTGCAATGAGGAGCGAAGAAGAGGGCAGCCTCTGAGATAGAGAAGGAGACTCACAGGGAGGGGGCCTAGAGAATAGGCAGCCCGGGAAAAGAAAGAGGGGACCCCATATCAGAGCGCCCATTCTCTGGAGGCCAAGTATCCATCCACAGATAGCTTTTTCGGGGTGTTGCCCCTCATCAGTGTGGAGTAGGATTCTGGCTAGGTGGGACCAACATCACGAAGCAATAACTGATCTCAGGGAGACCAGTCAAAGAACACACTGCGGGCAGCCGGCTAAAATGCTCAACACAGTGAATTCCTAGGCGCATTGCCCCCTGGGAATTACGAATATGCAAATATAGTCCGTGGAGCCTCGTTTAGGAGTCTCATACCCAGGACTAGCCAGATATCCCTCCAGGGAAGGACCTAGCTATGGGGTGGCTCCTTGAGGAGACCACCATAACCACCATGTTAAGTGGCCCTTTCAGTCATATCCAGCTCTTTCCCAGGGGCAATGCGCCTAGGAATTCACTGCATTGACCGCTTTAGCCGGCTGCCCGCAGTGTTTTCTTGGACTGGTCTCTCTGAGATCAGTGATTGCTTCATGGTTTATTGAAGATGGCCCAGTTTGTGGACATTTTACCACCACCTCTTTGGACCTGGTGGGCGTGCCTATCCCCATTAATGCATGCTGTTGCACAGAGCTGGTACCTCTGCTAGGAGCGGTGTATGAGGGTGATGTTTCCATCAAATGATCGACAATGGCCCTCTTGACAGGATTCAATTGTGAAACCCCTTGATGACTGCAACAGTAGCGAAGGAAATTTGTCCTTGTACCGTGGGTCTAGAAATGTGGCCAACCAGTATAGGTTGCTGTTGAAAATGTGGATCACGCGAGGGTCTTGGCACAGACAGTTAGATATGAAGTGTGCCATGTGTGCCAAGCTGCAAAGAGGCAAATGTTCTGTGATCCCAGAAGGAGGAACAATACCCATGCTCTCCTCACACTGACTCTCCTCCTCCACCTCCTCCTCTCCAGCCCATCCATGCTGGGGTTGAGAGTCCCCTCGGTACCATTGAAAAAGAAGTCCTCTCCCTCCTCGTCTTCCTCATCATCTTCATCCCCCAATCTTGCCTGATGAGATTGGCTGGGCTGGGTAGGATCACCCATTGTGAAATCTTGTGAAAAGAAAAATAGGGAGGGGGACAAAAGGCGCAATAGTGCCCTATCACTAGTGACACTTGTGTAAGGAGGTGGTGCTGTGAAGCTGCTCACCTGGTCCAGTTGTGATCCCCACAACTGGTTTGAAGGCGTTTTGGAAACAGTGTTCCAGCTGCTGCAGGACCTCCACCGACCACTGGATAGTGGTTTAAATCCAAGACAAAGATGGGAGTACTGGTGTGCCACGGTCCGCGCTGCTGTGGTATGAAAAAACTCACCAAAGAGTCAGCAGTTATTCCATCCTTTATTTCCTCCTCTCTCCTGAGGAAGGCGCCGGGTGTGGCGCTGAAACGCGTAGGAGAGAGGAGGAAATAAAGGATGGAATAACTGCTGACTCTTTGGTGAGTTTTTTCATACCACAGCAGCGCGGACCGTGGCACACCAGTACTCCCATCTTTATTGTGAAATCTTGCTCCATACCCAGCTGCTGTGCACTCAACGATTTCAATTTTAGATTATGCAGCAATTCTTTCAGCAGACATAGCATAATAGGGATGGTTATGCTAATATTAGCCTGATCACCGCTCACAAGCTTGTTGCACTACTCAAAGTTATCAAGCACCTCACAAAAGTCTCCCCTCCTGTATCTGTAAGACTTGATTGTCCATACATACTGTATTTGTCCTTGTTCTCCCCCTCTTCATATGTAAAGTGCCATGGAATCTAATGTCGCTATATAAATAAATAATAATAATAATAATGAATGTCAGTGATCCACACCCACTCGACAGTTTTTATGTGTCTTGGCTGAGTCTCAATCTGATGGGCATGTTCAAGCTGGTATTCAGCAAGTGATCTCTGCTGCTCAATTATCCTTGCCAACATAGATATATTGAGTTCCACCGTCTTGGCAGGTTGCAAATGAGTCGGTAATTTAGCAAATTAAATTGCTTTTGAAGCGCTGCAAGACCGGCAACAAGCGGTTGAGGAATGGCGGAAATGGGCGCAAATACAGTGCACTTTCTCAAGTAGGTACGGCAAATGAGGGTATGTTTTTATAAATTTCTGCACCACTAGGTTCAGCATGTGAGCCATGCATGGCACATGTACCAGCTTCCCGAGCTTTAAAGACGCCACCATGTTACGCCCATTATCGCAGACTACCAGACCGGATTGGAGTTGCAGTGGGGAGAGCCACTGATTGGTCTGTTGTTTTATTCCTTGTCATAGCTCTGCTGCAGTGTGTGGTGTTTCACCTAAGCAGATGAGCTTCAGCAGAGCGTGTTGCCGCTTTGCCGATGCGCTGCTGCACAGCTCCCAACTTCCCAACTTGGGAGTGATGTGGAGGGTAATTCAGAATAGGATGATGAGGTGGAGGAGGAAGAGGGGAGACAGGACGTATATGATGAGGAGGAATCCCAGATTGAGTTTGGGCCATCTATTCGTGGCGTGGGTAGGATATGTGATGGTCCAGTTTGAGACTTTGTCCCACCCTCCCCCGGGTGAGCCAGTGTGCTGTGACAGAGATGTATCATCCCTGCCCACAAGTACTTGTCCTCGTGTCTGTTGTAAGGTGGACCTTCCCGGTTACGGCATTGGTGAGAGCACGCTTTAGATTAAGACGTGCTGGTGTAACGTGGGGATGGCACACTGGAGAAAATAGTGCCGGCTTGGAACTGAGTATTGTGGGGCAGCCACAGCCAACAGATCACGGAAAGTCTGTGTTCCTACAAGCCTAAACGGAAACATCTCCAAGGCTAGCAACTTGGCAATGTGCGCGTTCAGTATTTGTGTTTGTGGATGCGTGGCTTGGTATTTACGCCTCCTTTCATAGATCTGGGGCATGGACAACTGGACGCTTGGCTGGGACAAACAAGTGGATGAGCTTGTTGTGTCCTGCGTCTGTGCAACCGCAGCTTGTGAGCAAGAGGTATGATCACCTGCTTCCTGCCCAGCTGATTGGAAAGGACGGATCAAAGGCAACATGGCAGTAGTTTAACCCGCAGACACCGATTTGGTACCCTGGTGTTCTGCCCACCGACTAGGATGCTTGGCTGCCATGTGTTTCCGCATACTGGTGGTCCTTTGGTTGTCTTTACCCTGGCCTCTGCTCAGCTTCGTATGGCAGATGCTACAGATGACAACATTTGGTTCAGAAGGACTATCTGAAAAAAATTTCCAGACAGCGGCTTCACGCACCCTAGCCTTGACTTGGGGAACAGAGGGATTGCTCTTGACAACAGTTGACACACTTTGCACTCTGCACAAACCAGTAGCCCTTGGTCCCTTTTGGTTGTGCTACGTATCCACCTTCTTCCTCTGTGCTGCTGTGCTGGCTATGCGTGCCAGTGATCCAGGTCGGATCGGTGGTCTAATTATCGACCACCTCGTCGTCCATGTCTTCCTCCTTCTATGTTGATATTGTCGGCTGGCCAGATGGCAACTGTGTGTCATCACCATCAGCCTCCACCTCTTCACCCGGTACATCACGTGGATGAAAGTGGCTTTCTTCTGGCCGTGAGTTTTCAAATATTTGGTCATGAACAGACGATACCTCCTCAAGTTCCTCTTCAATGCCACGCGGTGAGAGGCTAGAGGCAACAAAAGGATATGGACCAAACAGATCCTCAGTGTGGCCAAGGTTGGGGTCAAATGTTTCCTGTGACTCCTGATGGGGTGACGAACTAGGAACAGGTTGAGAATACGATGGCCGAGCATCCTCTGTCCATACATGGGCTACTTTTTGGAGACACAATGGCTATGCCTGGACATTGGGCACTACAACTACTGTGCCAGTAGTCCTAGCTTCATAATTGTTCGTCCCTTGAGGCTTGCTTCCTTCATCACCCATAATACAGCCTCTTGGGCTCCTTTTTGGAGACACTATGGCTGCACATTGTGCAGTGGCAGTGGAACAATACCAGTAGTCTAAGCTTTATAATTGTGAAGCCCTTCTGGTGATGATAATGATGATGGGTGGCTTCTATATGCGTTAACCATCACCCAGCCCCTAGGGCAGATCGCTCTCTTTACACCACTTACACACTGAGCTGTCAGAAGATCTCCATCATAACTTGCTCTTATGGCAATCATGCACCCATTTCAGCCTTTTCCTCAGTCCCCAGACCGCTTTTTTTGGTCTAGCAGACAATTACTCGAATTTCCCATTGACTAACATTGGACTTGCTACTCGCACCAAATAACCGAGTATTAAGATCTACTTGGTAAAAGTATAGTGACTCTGAGTATTTGACTACTCGTTCATCCCTACCCTTAATTAAACAGACTAAATCATATATAACAGATTCAGTAAATTTTCTGAAAAAAATTGAGTGTTGAGATGAAAGGTGAGGTAATTCTGGCCGCTTTTGACATGGTCTCGCTGTATACCTCAATTGACCATGAAAGAGGATTACTTGCAGTTAAACGTAGATTAGATACCACCATATTTTCATCTAAATTTAAACATTTTATTATCAACTTTTTAAAGATTGTGAAGAAAAGTATTTTATTTGGCAACAATTTTTTTCAACAATTGTGCGATACTGCATTGAGGGCTAACATAGCACCCGCTTATGCCAACATAATGATGAGTGTCCTTGAAGAGGACTTTGTCTATGTGTTATACCACTTCAGATTTGTGTCTGCGTGGTGGACATACATAGACATAATCTTCCTCATGTGGACCGACACAGAACAGCTGTTAGATGATTTTCATAATTTTTTGCATACCATTGATCAAATGATAATGTATACATTGGTTAGTTCTCCCTCCAAATTCATTTCTTAGATATTTCTGTTGTGGTGAATGCGGGTAATCTAGAAATGAAGTCATACGAAAAACTAACAGACAAGAATACACGTGTTATATCATAGTCATCATCCTTAAAACACCTTGGAAGCCATCCCCTCAGCCAATTTTTGAAAGCTAAAAGAATCATTAGCAAAGAAAATATACAAGAAGAGTCTATTAATAAGTTAGCAAAATAAATTTCACAATTAAGGCTATCCAAAAACATACGGATAAAGTCATGATTATGGATAGGACAGTTATATTAAATACAAAATAAGATGATAAAAAACTTGAACATATTCCATTGACTTCCACATACTGTGAGGAAAGTGGGGCAATTGCAAAAATTATTAAAAACCACTGGGGAATGTTGATGCCTTCTTCATATTAATGAGTTTATATCCCCCCTTTTTTCCTTATAGGAGTAACCGTAACCTTGGTGACCACCTAACACATTCAGATATTGATACTTTCAAAAGAGAGAAACAAATTTACGTTGCTGGCCAAAAGAGAACGGGTTGTTTTCCCTGCTTATTGTGCATCAATTGCTCATTGATGATAAAGGGTCCAACTTTCGTACATCTTAGTACCAACATCACTAACAACATTGAACATTATTTAACATGCCATTCAGAGTACTTTGTTTATGTTCTTCAGTGCCCTTGTTCCTTATGGTATATTGGTGAACCTACATATGATTTCAAAACTAGAATCAATCATCACTGATATACCATAAGGAAGAAGAGGCTTGACCTACCTGTGTCAAAACATTGTGTGGAGAAGGGTCACAGTGACAGTGACAGAGAATTAAAACTTACAATAATTGAGTTTCCAGTACAAAGGAGAAGGGTTAATAGGATCAGACTCCTAAAACGAAAGAATTAGAATGGATTCTTAAACTTGACATAGTGAAGCCTAGATTATTAAATGTAGATTTTAAAATTATTTCTATTCTATAAAAGCCTCTTCCCTTGTTTTCCTTGATATCCCAGCATTTTGTGATTCTGTGGTGCAGTAGGCTTATTTATGAAAAAGAACAATAATTTTTAACTATTTTTTTTTTTTTTTTTTTGCAGAGTGCATACAACTTTAAGAAGTGATCTCACCCATATTTTGTATTGAATTATATGAGATGATTTTTTGCATTGTTTGCGGTTTGGTCATATGATGCAGATTTTTCCTGTACTTTGTTATATGTTTTTCTTTGGCAGTGGAATAATGAAATAATTAATACACTTATCTATACATATCATTCAATGCCTATTTATTATTGGTTCCCTTGTGTCAAACGGTATATAGATACAATTGTGGGATCTAGGAAGGTTCTGTTTTTTTAATGTTCTATGCAATGGTATTCTGACATCCCTTGATAGGAGATTGTGAGAGCGGCCATTCACACATGACTATATTAGTCGGAACCTTGATAAACTGAATGGCTCATAAGAAATATTGTATTACAACTTCATGGTATATGTACACTACCTAATTTATATACAAAATAGTGGAGATAATTTTTATTAATATTTTTATATTCTCAGGTCTATGATAAGCCATAATAAATAAAGGATTCTAGTTATCTCTATGATACTACCGCAGTTAAAAATTGCATTTATACAAATATATCTCACTATAGCCAACATAATACCGAATGCACAAGCCAGGTGCAGAGAACTTCCTAAAAGAGAGTTGGGGCAGCCCTGGTGTATGATGCAGATAGAACAATGACTCACAGCCCTCCAATGGAGGGGAGCAGCTGCTTGCACGAGACGCACGCTAATAAGACATGCATAGTGTATCCGTCATATAGATAGGTGAGATACACAGTGTCTGAACAGGAGCCTATTAGTAGCAGCAGGTTAATTAACACTGAGTATATGCACCATGTCTGAACAAGAGTCTATTAGTGACACCCAGTGTGGTGGGCTAGTTAACACTACATGAGTGCATCTCACAAGACAGGCTCACCAGGTTAACATCTAAATTCAGAAAGCCCCACTACACCCTGCAAAAATGTATAAAATGTGCATACAAAATGTGAGATATTAGTTAATATTTTGGCCAAAATACAGCAGCTTGCAACCAATACGTCAAGGGTCCCCACAAGTCACAAATCTCTAATTGCTAAACCACAGAAAAATTAAAAAATAACTTACCATAGCCAACCCAATACTGAATGCGCTTTCAATAGGCTCTTGTTCAGACACTGTGTATCTCACCTATCAATAAGACAGACTCTGTATGCATGTCTTATTAGTGTGCATCTCATGCAAGCAGCTGCTCCCCTCCATTGCAAGGCTGTGAGTGGTTGTTCTATCTGCATCATGCACCAGGGCAACCCCATCTCTATTGTTGGAAGTTTTTTGCACCCAGCTTGTGCAATCATTATTAGGTTGGCTAAAGGTGAGTAATTTATTATTATTATTATTTATTTATATAGCGCCATTAGATTCCATGGTGCTTTACATATGGAACGGTAGCCGAGGACAAGTACAGTATGTATTGACAGTCAAGATGCAAAGGTACAGAAGGGAGAGGACCTTGCCCGCAAGGGGTCACAGTCTACGAAGTGCGAGTGGGGATACAGAAGGAGAGGGTAGTGCTGATCGTGTGATTGTGCAGTGGATCGGGTCTCACTGTAGGCATGTCGGAAGAGGTGAGTCTTCAAGTTTCTTTTGAATGTTCCCAGGGTAGGCGAGTGTCTGATGTGTTGGGGGAGAGAGTTCCAGAGTAAAGCGGATGCACAGGAGAAGTCTTGTATGCGGTTGTGAGAGGAAGAGATAAGAGAGGAGTAAAGAAGGAGTTCTTGAGAGGATCGCAGGTTGCTTGCAGGTAGGTATCGGGAGACCATGTCAGAGATATATGGAGGGGACAGATTGTGGATGGCTTTGTACGTCATGGCTAGGGTTTTGAACTGGGACCTCTGAGAAGTGGAGAGCCAGTGAAGGGCTTCGCAAAGGGGAGAGACTGGGGAGTAGCGGGAAAAAAGGTGGATTAGTCAGGCGCAGTTAAGGATAGATTGGAGAGGTGCGAGGGAGGAAGCGGGGAGGCCGGTGAGCAGAGGTTGCAATAATCAAGGCGGGAAATAATGAGAGCATGAACAAGAGTTTTTTGCAGTGTCGTGGTCAAGGAAGGTACGCATCCGGAAAATGTTTTTAAACTGGAGTCGGCAGGGGAAGGGGAGAAGGACGAGTCGAGGATTACTCTGAAGCATTTGGCGTAGGGGACTGGGGAGAGTGAGCAGCCATTGACAGTGATGGATAGGTCTGGTAGAGGGGGAGAGTGACTTGGGGAAAGATGATGAGTTCAGTTTTGTCCATGTTCAGTTTTAGAAAGCAAGCAGAGAAGAAGGATGAGATGGCGAATAGACATTGTGGAACTTTGGATAGTAGAGAGGTGATGTCAGGCCCAGACAGATAGATCTCAGTGTCGTGGGCGTAGACATGGTACTAAAGGCCATGAGACTCAATAAATTGTCCTAGGCTGAGCGTGTAGATGGTGAAGAGTCGGGGTTCAAGAACCGAGCCTTGGGGGACACCGACAAATAGGGGGTAGGGTAAAGAGGAGGTGTGGGAGTGGGCGATGCTGAAAGTCCTGCCTGTTTGATATGAGGAGATCCAGGAGAGGGCTAGGTCAGTGATACCAAGAAATTGCAGGATCTGTAGCAGGACGGAATGGTCAATAGTGGTAGATAGGTCAAGGAGGAGAAGGACAATTATAGTTACATTATACAGGTTCCCCTTTCTAATATGGTGGCCATAAGACTTTGTGCTGAACATGTAAATGCGGAAGATCTGAGCAAATAGCTATGTTATTGATTAACATTACGGACATCCGTGCATGCACAGTAATGTCATACTGACTCCCTTATCTAAGATGGCACCCATAAGACATAATGTTGACTGCACAGCTGCGGAAATCCTGTCTGAATAACTAATTAACAAGCGAACACTGCAGAAATGCATAGTGACTAACTAGACCATCAAGCTTTAGGCACACAATATACAATACTATGGTAATATATAATATAGGTAAATTTGCTGATTTTGGTAATGCGTGAAACCTGGAATTTTAATTAATTCACTTGATGCTCTTTACTTAATGTATGTATGAATTATATAATAACCTTTTCCTTGGCACTTTATGGTACTGTTCCTATTTTATTCAATATCTATCTATCTAAATCAAAAAAACTTGGGCTGCACTACCAAATAATAATGGGTGCAAAAATCTGTGTTAGAAAGTGTCCAGCAATCCTTCTTCAACATAACCAAGAAAAACAGGTAGCACTCCCAAATCATAAGTGAATCTGTGGACTATTTAATGATCCATGTGGCAACGTTTCAAGGTTTACACTTTTTTGTCAAGCTTGACAAAGCTTGTTTTCTCTCTTAGGGTATGTGCCCACAGGAAGGTTTGGCTGCGTTTGAGATCAGGTTTTGCCTTGGTTTTATGTAAATCTATGCTAATCTAATCCTGCGTTTTTGGTTTTCAGCAAAACCTATTTTATTAGGCAAAAGCTTTCACACACATTGGTTTTTGTTTTCTGGAGACAGTGTAAAGACAGCAGGATGTGCCGCATTTTTGTTTTCCAGCAAAACCTATGATTCTAGGATTAGCTGTCCCAACACATTGGTTTTTGTTTGGTGAAGAAAGTGGAAACACCTCAGGTTTTGCTGTGTTTTAGAAAGAATGACCATGTCGATTCTTTGCTGCACTTTTGCTAAAGAGGAAACACCTGTGGTATTTCCATTTTCTGTAGAGAAAAAAAAACTGTGTGTGCGCGAAAGCTTTTCCTTGATCACATAGGTTTTGATGGAAACCAAAAATACAGGATTAGATTAGCATAGATTTACATAAAACCAAGGCAAAACCTGATCTCAAACGCAGCAAAACATTCCTGTGGGTACATACCCTTAATATACTTCCTTTGTCCATTCCTTCTCTCTAAAGGTACCGTCACACGCGGCAATATTGCTAGGCAATTTCACTGGCAATTTGCCGGTTGCAGTGAAATCATGGACACATTGTTCTATTTTGCTGCTGTGTACAAATGTAACAATGTGTCCATGATTTCAATGCAACCAGCAAATTGCCAGTGAAATTGCCTAGCAATATTGCCGCGTGTGACGGTACCTTAACTCCTTCTTTCTACTCCTATGAGACAACATGCTCTAGTCTCACATCACATGACAAATCCATTGCCACGAATCTTGTTTTCATTATCTTTTTATTTTGAATTACATGGATTGCGCATAGTCCCACTGCAACCATTTGATGTTTATCGAATATTATCACTTATCACTGTGACACGGACACTCAATACATAGGTAACTGTGCATTCAACAGTAGATACGTTATCTTATTTTTACCTATGATCCAGCTGTACATGTTCATGTTTCATAATATGATGTATTGGGATTTTTTTCACAGCTATTAACCAATGTATCTTTGTGTGACATATGATATAAGGTCATTTATTACTTGATAATCACAGTTCTATGTTGATATTGTTGGTACAATGGCACCAACTTTGTTTATGTTTTCTGTACAATTTGATGTAGATGACCCCTGAAAAAAACCACTTTATCAGACTGAAACGTTGGATATGTTTATATATTGATTACTGTGCCAGATATTGTCCAGTGCAATAAGTGAACACTCTTTTTGAAGCATCTTGTTTCCAATTGTTTTTGGTGTGCCAAACTACAACTAGACTCTGATTGATAATTTTTTATTTCTGAGCACCCTTTCACAGTAGAGCCCAACTTCCTTTATCGATTGCACTGACGAGAGGCTTCCATCGGACCACTCTGCCATAAAGGCCCGACTGGTGGAGGGCTGCAGTGATAGTTCACTTTGTGGAACTTTTTCCCGTCTCCCTACTGTATCTCTGGAACTCAGCCACAGTGATCTTGGGGTTCTTCTTTACCTCTCTCACCATGGTTCTTCTCCCACTATTGCTCAGTTTGGCTGAATGGCCAGGTCTAGGACGATGTCTGGCAGTCCCAAATGTCTTCTATTGAAGGATTATGGAGGCCACATATGCTCTTAGGAACCTTGAGTACTGCAGAAATTCTTTTGTAACCATGGCCAGATCTGTGCCTTATCAGAATTCTGTCTGAGCTCCATGGGCAGTTTCTTTGAGCTCATGATTCTCATTTGGTGTGACATGCACTGTGAGTTCCTATATAGAAAAGTGTATGCCTTTCCAAATCAAGTCCTATCAGTTTAATTAAACACAGCTGGACTCCAATGAAGGAGTAGACCATGTGATATTTCAGTTTTTCTTTTTTAATAAACTTGCAAAAATATCTACATTTGTGTTTTCTTCAGTCAAGATGGAGTGCAGAGTGTACATTATTGAGAAAAAAAATTTACTTTTGAATTTACCAAATGGCTGCAATGAAACAGAGTGAAAAATTTAAAGGGGTCTGAATACTTTCCGTACCCACTGTATAATGCTGAACGCGTTCTTCTGTTCGAAACCAGGATAGCCGGTACTAGCTCAGTACTAAGTTACAGTTGTAGTTGAATTATAATGGTGTAAAACTCTGTAACACATTTGGGGTGTTAATATAATCACTACACCCCTAGATGGATTCACTGAGGGGTGTAGTTTAAAATTGGGTCAGTTATGAAGGGTTCTGCTGTTTTGGCACTTCAGGAGCTCTCTAATGTAACATTGGAGCATTATAGCAAAATCTGCACTGTAATATGCCGCTCCTTCCCTTCTGAGCTTTCCAGTTTCCACTGTTGTATAACTATCTGGTTTAAGGGAATAAAAATTCAATGTTAGAAAATTGCTACATTTTTACATATTTGAAATTTTATTATTATTATTATTATTATGTATTTATATAGTGCCATTAGGTTACATGGCGCTTTACAAGTAAGAGGGTAGACAGAAACAAGTGGTAGAAACGACGACAAATCAATCGTACGGGTACAATAGAGAGAGGATCCTGTCCGCGAGGGCTCACAGTCTAGAGGGGGTGGGGAGGGAGACGGTAGGAGGGGGAGAGGTGAGATGGTGCAGTGGATTGGGTCTTTTTTTTTTTTTATCATCTTTTTTATTCAATTTTCAGCATTTTAATGTACATTGCATTTAACAGGTATAACCATATCAAATAAAATATAAAATTGAACAGTGACATGGTGTGAAAAAATTCAGCGGTGTACAGCTTTCTTAACCATAAATCATGTTTTCAACCTTCCAAATAACTCTCCCCATCCCTCCCTCCTCCCCCCCTCCCATTGCGATGTTTCTGTTTTGATTCATGTATCTAAACGTCTCTTGTAAGCTCACAAAGTATCTGAATAAAGTATTTTACTATAATTTTCGGAGTTATCTATGTGTGGTGTTTTTATGACGCTGTGTCACATCTGAGTTTTCCCAGGTTTCCCTCCAATTCCATCTTCGCATACCATGTCGTATTCCTGAAAGGCATCATAAAGTCCCTAATGTCATGATCTGTCATCACGTTTTCAATGAAAGGTCGCCATTTCTGAAAGAATTTTGTGGTCAGCGTAGATGGTGATCTCAATGTATCTGTTCTTTCCAGAAATGCTACATTTTTCATTACCGTAACGAGTACCTGTGCATTTGGTAATGACTCATCCAGCCAACACTGTAGGATGAGGCGTTTAGCCAATATAGCTATCGTGTGAAATAATGTCAAGGGGGTCGGTGTTTGGTCAGTCGTGTCCATGTAATGGAACAGCCATGGCAGTGGGGATAATCCAATTTTATGTCCAGTCATGGTCGTTGTTAGTGTCTCAACCCCCCTCCACAGATTTTGAGTTGTTGGGCATGACCACAGTCCATGTTCTATATCTGTCATCGGGGTCTTACATTTGGGACAGGCTAGCCATCTCTGTGTTCCTCCCTGTTTCGATGGGATATTGAAGCCCTGAATAGTCCCGTGCATCACCCTATATTGGGTGTCTCTCCATCTCTCATTCTCTAAGTGTCGTCTCGCTAATTGCCATCCCTTTAATAATTTTGATATCAAGTCTTGGTCTGGGAAATGTTTTTTCCATCTTCGGAACAGTTTGTCTGGGATAGTCGGTCTTAGTATCTTTTGTAGCCCTGCATAAAGAAACGAGATGTTTATGTTGGATGGATTCGAGTCTATCGTGTTTGCCCAAAGCTCGTTATTTATCTCCTTATATCTAGGAGGTTCTCCATTAGTTGATATCGTGTCTGGTAATACTGCAGGAAATGTGTATTTGGAAGTCCAAATTTCTGCAGTATTTCCCGACCCGATAGCCACCTCTTTTCACTTAGGTTCATGAGGTCCTTCATGGTGTTTACTCCTTTTTCCCTCCATTCCTCAAAGAGTTTATTAAGGCGGCCTACTTTGAATCCAGGATGGTTCCATGGTGATAAATGTATTGAAATTTTCCATGAGAGTCTCATTTTTTTTCTAATGGCTTTCCATGTGGCAATGGTATCTCTGCAGACCAACGTGTCTTTAATCTTTTTTGGTATGACCGATAGTGGGGAGTGAAGTAGGGCCGGTAACCCCCACGGTTTGGCTAATTCACCTTCCAGCGTAACGTCAGAGTATCTATCTGTGTTGTGTAACCAGTCTGCTACATGTCTGGCCATACAAGCGAGGTTATAGCCCCTTACATCTGGTAGTCCTAGTCCACCCATGTCTTTTGTCTGTAGAAGTGTCTGCATTGCTATCCTCGCTCTCCCACCTCTCCACAAAAATTTTGAAAACGTTTTATTGAGACGCTTAACGTCCGTGTGTTTCAATAATAAGGGAATTGTTTGGAGCGGGTAGAGGAGTCTCGGAAAACTGATCATTTTGATCAAGTGCGCCCGACCTAACAGAGACAAGGGTAGGTCTTTCCACCTCAGTAATTCCTTTTCAATCTTTTCAATTATGGGAGCAAAGTTGTAGTTATATATCTGTGCAGGTGATCTGGCCAGAAGGATTCCTAGATAACGTATCTTATCTTTTGCTACCTGTATATTTTCATATTGATTTCCTGTCAGCAGGGGGGGTGTTTTCTGAAGGAACATGATTTCGCATTTGTTTTTGTTGAGTGTGAAACCCGAGGATCTGCCCAATCGTTCTATTTCTGTGAGGGCATTTTTGAGATCTTTGTCTGGGTCGTTTAAGAAGAGAATAACATCATCGGCAAACATCGCCAGACGTACCTCTTTCGACCCCACCATGATGCCCCTGAACACCTTATGGTGTTCTAGGTACAGTGCTAGTGGTTCAATTGCCATATTAAATAATAAGGGCGAGAGTGGGCAGCCTTGTCTAGTTCCTTTATTAAGGCTAATGGCATCTGACAGGAATCCCGGTATGCTCACCTTAGCTTTCGGGTTGTTATATAGGGCCCCAAGATACGTTCTAAAGTTACCCGTGAGGTTATAGGTTTTGAAGACTTTATCCAGCCATGTCCATCGTACATTGTCAAAAGCCTTTTCGGCATCTAATGTGACTATGGCTGGATAACCTTTCTCATCTCTCTCCCTCCCCCTCACTACATCCATTATCAGCATTGCTTTACGTATGTTCGTTGTAGTGGATCTGCCTTTTATGAAGCCTGCCTGGTGAGCGGGAATTAGGTTTGGCAAAATTGAGGCTAAGCGGTCAGCCATTACTTTTGACATTAATTTCAAGTCTTGGTTAATTAACGATATTGGTCGATATCCCGATGGGTCTAGGGTGTCTTTTCCTGGCTTGGGAATTAATTTAATGTATGCCATGTTCATGGCCTCAGGTATTTGAGTTCCTCGTAGGAATCCGTTATATAGGTCGGTAAGTATCGGGGCGATCTGGTCCTTCATGGCTTTAAAATATGCTCCGTTGAAACCATCAGGGCCGGGCACCTTGTTTGCACTCAGTCGTCCTATTGCTCCCTCAACCTCTTCTTTTGTGACAGGGCTATTGAGGAATAGTAAATTATCGTCTGTTAGTTTTGGCAAGGGGAGCGAGTCTAGCCAAGCAGCACCTCCTTCGTCTGTATCTTCAGAATCTTGGTCTAAATACAGTTTTGCATAGTATTTTCCCAACGTCTGGACCACCTCTTTGGGGTTATTTCTGATTGTTCCGTGTTTGTCACGTATTTTAAGGACATGCGTCTGGGGTCTTTTCTCTCTCGCCAGATTGGCCAGCAGACGTCCGGCCTTGTCTCCAAACTTGTGGAGTTTAAGATCCATTTGTGTTTTGTATAAGGCCTCGCGTCTGGCTGCCCACTCATCAAAATCTTTTTTCGTGTTGCCAAGATTTCTTATTGTCAGTCGTGTCTACCTCCTGGTAGAGACAGTATGCTTCTCTAGCTGCTGAGCTGGCTTTGCAATATTGATCTCCTATGAATTTCTTGCGTTTTATTTCGTGCGCCATAATATGGCCTCGCATTACCACCTTCCCCGCTTCCCAAAACAGAGGGGGGTCTGAGCGGTGGATCTCGTTATCTCTAGAGTAACGTTGCCTCCATTCTGTCATCATTATCACGAAATTTTCTTCACGTGCTAATGAATCTGGAAACCGCCACAGTATATCCCTTCCTTTTGGATAAGAATCACTAATTTCCAGGAGTACTGGGCTATGATCTGATATAACCATCGTTTCTATATTGATTTCCATCACCCTCTGGAGTAGGCGCGGGGAGGTCAAGAATGTGTCTAATCGTGACCACATATTATGTACGTGCGAGTAGTGCGTATATTCCCTACCTAGCGGATGAAGGGAGCGCCAAGCATCAGGTACTATGCAATTGACTGATAGCTCTGTCAGGAAGCTCTGCTGCCCATTTCCACCTTTTCGCTGCAAAGTTCGTGGCTGAGTCCCTCGTCTGTCTTCTAGTTCATTAAAAACCATGTTAAAGTCGCCCCCTATTAGTTTAACAGGTTCCTTGTCGGTCAGAAGTCGCTGTCGAATGTTATTAAAGAAAGTCCGTTGGGCTGTGTTGGGAGCATATATATTATAAACACTTAGTATATCATTTTGTAATTGTAAGACTAGGTGGCTCAGTCTCCCTTCATCATCTGCCTCATGTGTCACAACTTCATGTGCCAGGGATTTATTAATCAGAATTAAAACCCCTGCTTTCCGGTTGACTGCCCCCGAGCCATATATCTCACCTACCCACATCTTTTTTAGACGGAAGAAGTCTTCCTTGGTCAGGTGGGTTTCCTGGAGCAACGCCACGTCTACTTTCAATCGTTTGAGGTGTCTCAATATCATCATGCGCTTAGCTGGGGAGCGCATCCCCTTGACGTTCCAGGTTACCCACCTGACCATGATGATGCTCTAGCTTTTAGTGATGAGTAGTAAAGTTTACATATGGTGTGGAAGTGAAACCATGATACCTCGATTTTCTTGTCACGTGACGCTATCTTACACTTTTTCCCTCTTATGCATGTTCCTGAGAGAGACAATTGTACATTAGTAACAGAATCGCAATATTTCAAAAAGCCTTCAAAGACAACTATAATGTCCCTTTCCCCTCCCAACCCTGTATACTCCCACCCTTTTTCCATTGTGCTCACTTCTCTTTTTTCCTCCATTATTGTCTCCTCTGGCTCCCCAAGGGATCCAGGGCAAATGAATACATCAATATTTGTATTCCGCCGTTTTGTTCAGTTGTAAGCTATGTATGGCTGACGAGGAGACATCGGGAAGAAAAGGAGGAGATAAGCACGACTTTTCAAGATATATACATTCCCCTACTTCTCTCTCCCCTTCCCCCACCCATTCCATTCCCCACTCTCTCCCGCCTTAAGTCCACATGTTCAGGACATTGTTTGCTCTTTCCTCACTCGTATGTTGCCTCCCAATTCGTCCCCGCGATCAGCCGGTCCCTCCAATAGGTAGATTTCTGGTGTAGCCGTGTACATCAACAGTCATGTCTTCAGGCGTCAGATCTTGTGGCCTGGTAACAGTCTTCAATACAAAAGTCAATCAGTCAATCGATGTATCGTAAATTCCATCGGGGTGGACTGTTGAGTTCAGTTCGAGAATAGTATCCAGTATGTGTTGACATGGTTTCTTGGGAATATGGCTAGTTAGTTAGGCGTGCTGTCAGTTAAATCTCATCGCTTGGACGTCTTTTTTGGCTGTGCCAGATTTCTTCCTTGACCAACTAGATTTTTGCTGTCTTTGATTGTTCGGTGGTAGCCGATCTGGTGTTTCCGCTCCCGTGCCCGCTCCTGAGCGTAAATGGTATGGACGTTGTGGTTCTCCTTCTCCTGGTTCTGTCAACTGGCTGTTTAGCGCATTTCTAGTGTCTGGGGAGGACGGGATTGAGCTGAGGGGGGCGTATGTTGTCGTAGTACAAAATCCATGGCTTCCTTGGGTGATTGAAAGGACTTTGTTTCTCCTCCCGGTGCTCTGAATCTCAGAGTGGCTGGGAATAACATCTGAAATCTCACGTTTTTCTTGTAGAGTAACGTGCATACCTCACTGAATCCCTTGCGTTTCCTCATTACTTCCGCTGAGTAGTCCTGGTAGAGGAGCACTTTGTGACCACGTATACGCAGGGGGATACGGCTTGCTTTGTACGCTCTCAAAATCTCCTCCTTATCACGGTCATTCAGATATTTCGCTATGGAATGTCTGGGTTTAACCGTCTCTCCTCCTTGACCTTTTTGCGATGTTCCCATGGGTCCTGTCTCCTCTGGTACCATTTCCCTTGGTGGGCCAATTCTGTGTGTCCTCTCAGTAGGGCAGGGGTGTGTGAGACCTAATGTTTTCGGTAGATCTACTTCAAATATGTCTATTAGTTGATTAGGAGAGATTGTTTCAGGGAGGCCAACTAGCTTAAGGTTGCATCTGCGACTTCGATTTTCCAAATCGTCTAGTTTATTTAGGGCATATGAGGAGTTTTTGTGCAGCGCGTCTAATTGTTGTTCTAAATCCAGTATACGTTCCTCTGCGTTTGCCAGGCGTTCCTCCGTTTCACTTAATCTCTGATCATGGCTGCTCAATTTTGTCTGCATCCCTTCTGTGGTTGAACGGATCATCTCCGTCATTGCTTGGTGAAATTCCTCTGCCATATATGTCGCCATTTCCTTTGCTAGTTGCTTGTAATTAATGGCAGGCAACACATTAGGGACCCTCATGTTGTTAAAGTCTCGCTTATATGGAGGGCAATCAGGAAGTATGCGCGCCATCTTTCCTCCCGTCTCTTCTCTCTGCTCTCCAAATCCCCCTCCATCCTCTCCGTCCACACTAGCCTCCCCCTCGCTCTGGCTTTCATCTCCCTCAGTACCTGCTTCTGTCATCAGTTCTGGGGTATGGATGATTTCTTCGGTCGTCTTCTCCTCTGCCTGTCTCTCCTTTAGGACCGCGCCGGGCGCCGCCATTGTTGGTCCTGCTGCTAGAGCGGATCTTCCCGCCTGTTTGTCCCCGACCTTGTCTCCGCCGCGGGACACGAACCGATCCAGTGCCGTCGGTTTCATGTGTCCTCCGCATGCTCCTGTGTCGGATTACGGCAGGTTGCGGTGCTATTTGGGTAAGTTTTTCTGCCCTAGATTCCGGAGCTTCTCCTCTATCGACTCTGCATGGAGGCGCCGGAACCGGAAGTCGGATTGGGTCTTAATGTGTGTTATAGGCTTGTAGGAAGATGTGGGTCTTCAGGTTTTTCTTGAAGGATCCCAGGGTAGGGGAGTGTCTGATGTGGTGGGGGAGGGAGTTCCAGAGTAGGGCAGAAGCACGAGAGAAGTTTTGTATGCGGTTGTGGGAGGTGGAGATGCGGGGGGTTGAGAGAAGGAGTTCTTGGGAGGAGCGCAAGTTGCGTGAGGGGAGGTAGCGGGAGACCAGGTCAGAGATGTAAGGAGGGGACAGGTTGTGTATGGCCTTGTATGTCAGGGTTAGGGTTTTGAATCGGGATCTCTGGGGGGTGGGGAGCCAGTGGAGGGCTCAGCGGAGAGGGGAGGCAGGGGAGTAGAGGGGAGATAGGTGGATGAGTCGGGAAGCAGAGTTGAGGATGGTGTGGAGAGTTGCAAGTGAGGAGGCAGGGAGGCCGGTGAACAGGAGGTTGCAGTAGTCCAGGCGGGAGATGATAAGGGCATGGACAAGTGCCTTAGCCGTGTTGTGGTCAAGGAAGGAGCGGATGCGGGCAATGTTTTTTAGTTGGAGTCGGCAGGCGGTGGCGAGGGCTTGGATGTGGGGCTTGAAGGAGAGGGAGGAGTCGAGGATTACCCCGAGACATTTGGCATGGGGGACGGGTGAGAGTGTGCAGTCATTGACATGATGGATAGTTCAGGAAGGGGGGAGGGTTGTTAGGGTGAAAGACGATGAATTCGGTTTTGTCCATGTTGAGTTTGAGGAAGCGGGTAGAAAAGAAGGATGCAATGGCGGATAGGCAGTGAGGAATTTTGGATAGAAAAGAGGAGATATCGGGGCCAGACAGATAGAGCTGGGTGTCATCGGCGTAGAGGTGGTATTGGAAGCCATGTGACTCGATGAGGTTGCCTAGGCCGAGGGTGTAAATGGAGAAGAGTAGTGGTCCCAGGACTGAGCCTTGGGGGACACCTACAGAGAGGGGGTGGGGCGAGGAGGAGGTGTGGGAGTGGATAACGCTGAAGGTCCTGTCCGTTAGGTAGGAGGAGATCCAGTAGAGGGCGAGGTCAGTAATGCCAAGAGATTCAAGGATTTGAAGAGGGAGTGGTCAACCAGTGTCGAAGGCAGCAGAGAGGTCGAGAAGGATGAGGACGGAGTAGTGTCGTTTGCTCTTGGCGATCAGAAAGTTATTAGTGACTTTGGTTAGGGCTGTTTCGGTGGAGTGGTGAGGTCGGAAGCCAGATTGTAGGCGATCAAAGAGAGTGCAGGAAGAGAGGTGGGAGGAAAGTTCAGAATAGATGTGTTGTTCAAGAAGTTTGAGGCAAACGGGAGGAGAGATATGGGGCGATAGTTGGAGACTGTTGTAGGGTAGAGGGATGTTTTTTTTTAGGATGGGCGTGATTAGGGCGTGCTTGAAGGGTGAGGGGAATGTGCCGGAATTGAGTGATATGTTGAAGAAGTGTGTCAGGGCAGGGATGAGGACTGTGGTGAGGTTAGGGATGAGGTGGGAGGAGAGTGGGTCAAGGGCACAGATGGTGAGGTGTGATCATGCTAGAAGGGAGGAGAGGGTCCTCTGTCATGGGGGTGAAACTGTATTTGGGTGAGGGGGAATGGGGCGAGGGGAGTGTGGGTTTAAGCACGCACTTTCTCCTTCCCTAACACGCCCCGTGAAGCAGGGATACCGAAACACGTGTAGGGCTTTTGGCCAGCTGGACTTCTGAGGTAAACACTTCATAACTACTAATGGCTTAATTATTGGTTTTATCTAAATGCATGGAACTGATTGTATATGTAGTATGATGCATTGAATATTATGGTTAAAGTTATCCTATGCATATATGTATATGCTCATTTAAAGTGCACTTATGAATTATATGGTGCACATTTTAATCTATTTGGCAAATACTCATGCAATCAGCACTCTATATGGATACAATCATGTCTCTATCCTAATGGTTTAGGCTAATTGAGCATGCACTATGATGCATTAAATATTAATTATTGTTTTCTATGTACGCCAATAAGAATATGTTTATTTGATGTCTACCTAAAACTAACTGGATGTACAACTAATTTATTATTTAATCTAGTTAATATTAATACAATCAGTAATTTCTGCATATGAATTTAATCTTGATAGTTCTATATGAGTTATAGTGAAGTTAACCTTGGTCCTGTCTGCTCCTTTTGGCGATTATTTATACCCCTCTGTTCCATTTTCCACACTTTAATAAATTAGCACTTTTTGAATTTGAGCTATAAAGTCGTTGAGTATTTTCTTGTGGTTTATTAATTGTTTTACGATGGCTCTGATAATCCTGGCATATCTATATTAAAGCATTTGCATCCAACTATGGATATGTTAATTGTTCTATTTGAGTTGTTTCTCTCTTTGAAGAAGGTGGCGAAGTCGTCGGCGGAGATGAGAGGTGAGGGAGGAGGTGCAGGGGGGCGAAGTAAAGAGTTGAAGGTTTTGAAGAGTTGTTTGGGGTTGTGAGACAGGGAGGTTATAAGGGAGGAGAAGTAGAGTTGTTTTGCGGAGTCAAGATCAGTCTTGAAGGTATTGAGGGAACGCTTGTATAGGGCGAAGTGCTCTGCGGAGTGGGACTTCTTCCATTTCCGCTCGGCTGCCCTAGTCGTCCGTCTGAGTTTTTTGGTGAGGGTCGTGAGCCATGGTTGTCGTTGTACTCGTGTTGTGTTAAATGTGAGTGGACCCGCCTGGTCGAGGGCTGTAGTGAGAGTGGAGTTGTAGAGGGAGGTGGCTGAGTCAGCGTCATGAGAAGAGGCCAAGTCAGAGAGGGGGAGGAGGGATTCTGAGAGTGAATGGAAGTCTACGAGCTTAAGGTTTCTGCCGGGGTGGGGGAATGTCCGGAGGGGGGGAGCGTGGTAAGGGGGGGGAAAGACGAGAAGGTCAGTAGGTTGTGGTCGGAGTGGGTGAGGGTTGAGTATGCGAGGTCGGTGAGGGAGCAGAGGCGGGTGAAGACTAGGTCAAGTGTGTGGCCACCAGTGTGCGTGGCGGAGGAGATCCATTGGGAGAGGCCAAAAGAGGTGAGGGATAGGAGTCTGGAGGCAGCAACTGTGGGGTGTCGATGGGGATGTTGAAGTCACCCATGACGATGGTAGGGATGTCGGAGGAGAGGCGGTGGAGGAGCTAGGTTGTGAAGTAGTCAAAGAAGATGGAGGGGGATCCAGGGGGGCGGTAGACAACGGACAGTTGGAGGTTGCAGGGGGAGTAGATGCGAACAGAGTGTGCCTCGAAGGAGGGCAGGGAGGGTGGAGTAAATGGGGAGAAGGAGCAGTCGTTGGCCAGAAGTAGGCCAACACCACCGCCGCGGGTGTTGGTGGGGCGGGGAGTATGGGAGAGTGTGAACCCCCTGTAGGAGAGGGCAGCCGGGGAGGTTGTTTTCAGCGGGGGTAAGCCACGTCTCCGCGATGCCGAGGAAGGAGAGTTTTCTGGAGATGAAGAGGTTGTGGATAAGTGTGAGTTTTTTACGGACCGAGCGGGCGTTCCAGAGTGCGCCGGGTAGGGGGACAGGGGAAGCCGGGATAAGGGGAATGGGACGGAGGTTAAGGGGGTTACGAGGTTTGGTGATGGGTTGTTGGAGTGGGGTGGAGGAGAGTGAGGTGGTATACTGAGGTGGGCCAGGATTAGGGGAAATGTCACCAGAGAGTAGGAGGAGCAGGGAGAGGGTTAGGAGGTGGGAGCAGGGGAGCTTGTGTGGTGGGCGTGTATGTCTAGAGATGGTGGTTTGAAAGTGGGGAAATAGTTCAGAGCATTGGGTGAGGTGGGTAGGAAGGATGGAGGATGAGAGCAGAATTTCTTTGCTCAGTGGGGGGGGGATGGGTGGGGGTAGTAGGAAGTGGAGAAGGATGGGAGTGAAGATGAGAAGAAGAGGGAACATGGTGGGGTGAGTAGGGGAGGAGAGGAGGGTGAGGTCAGAGGTAGCCGAGGATCTGGTGTGGCAAGGGTGAGTTCCAGGTGATGGGGTGGTTGGCTGCGGTTGAGGTGCGGCCAGGTGATGAGGTGCAGTCCGGGGGAGGAGATGCAGTTCAGGGATAAGGTGCAGTCTGGTGAAGAGGTAATGCAGCCAAGGGCGTCGTGGCCAGGGCAAGTTGGCACAGGTGGAGCGTCTGAGGATGAGGTGATGCTGCCGAGGATGAGGTGATGCAGCCGAGGGTGTGGTGATGCAGTCAGTGGCGGGATACAGCCAGCGGTGGGATGCAACTAGGGGTGGGAGGGATGCAACCAGGGGAGGGATGCAACTAGGGGTGAGGTGCAGCCGGGGGTTGAGGTGTAGCAGAGGGTGAGATGCATCCGGGGGTGGGATGCAGCCAGGGGAAGAAGCAGCCAGAGGCGAGAAGCAGCCGGGGATGAGATGTAGCAGGGGTGGGATGCAGTCACTGATGAGATGAGATGCAGTCACAGATGGGATGGGATGCAGCACAGGGTGAGATGAGATGTAGCGCAGGATGAGATGTGGCACAGGATGAGATGCGGCACAGGATGAGGATGAGATCGCGATGAGGAATGAGCACAGGATGAGATGAAGATGTGGCACTGGATGAGGTGAAGATGCGGTCACGGGTGAGATGAAGATGCAGATACAGCCACGGGTGAGATGAGATGCAGCCATGGGTGAGATGAGATGCAGCCACGGGTGAGATGAGATGCATAAGAAATTGTAGAGATGATCCAGTGGCATGCTTCATAATCCTTTTATTGTGCAATCATAAAATCATCACAGTGCACAGGGGGTGCCACTGGACGCGTTTCGGAGGAACAGACCTCCTTAATCATCAGCAACATTCAAAATTAAAATACAGACATATATACAATTAAAAAAGAAATGAATGAACTCCTGTGCACAGACGATACCAATCAGTGAAGGATCTTAACTATTTGCTTGCCTGACCCAGAGAATGACCCAGTATAGACACATAAAAATACAATTTTATTTCTTATAAAGTGATGTTATACTCAAGACTCTTTCTACAAGAAACTGCAATATGGATGGTAAAAGGAGAGAGAAATTTTCCTTTTTTTCTATATGGCTATATTTTAATGACAATATGGTCCAACAACCCCATTAAAGGGAATATGGCCAAAGATCTATTATTATTATTATATAGCAAAAATAAGCTGCACTGCACTCACAGACCAGTGTGAACTGGTGCATGCAAAGACACAGAGACATATAAAACAGAAAAAATTCCTTGCAGCACACATGACTTATAGCATTTATACAACATTGGTAGTAGCTGTGTGCTGCAAGGAATTTTTTCTGTTTTATATGTCTCTGTGTCTTTGCATGCACCAGTTCACACTGGTCTGTGAGTGCAGTGCAGCTTATTTTTGCTATATATTCTATGGAGTTGGAGACCCTTTGCTGCAATTGCACCCTCATTGCCTACAGGTGATGGAGGGTATAGATGGAGTCTGCCCACTGAGAAGTGGGGGGCGGAAAAGGAGGACTTGGGTGTCAGCGATAGGACTCATCGTGCCTGAAGTCACTTTGTCGCAGTCGATGAGCAAACAGACCTTGGCCAATGTTTGTACTAAGAACTTCAAAATTAAAAGATAAGATTTTGAGTTTTTTCAGAAAAACGTAAGTTTTTAAACTTTTTTTCTCAATCACACATGGCTTATAGCATTTATACAACATTGGTAGTAACTGTGTGCTGCAAGGAATTTTTTCTGTTTTATTATTATTATTATTATGTACTTAATCTTTATAATTGTAATATGCAGTAAATAATATTATTAAATTAAAGGTTAATATTCTATTAGTGTGAATATTATTTATACCCTTATTCATCTGATATGAATATTTATAATTATTTAATTTTATTATTTTTGTTATTATTAATTATTTACTATGGCTGGCAGGTGCTAATCCCCAAGTTACATTCAATTTGGAATGCATAGAGAAAACACCAGCGGGATTCTTGCACTTATTATATATACTCTACAAGTAGCATATGGTGTCTTGTGTTTGTTTTATTTTTTATATATTTTATATTTTTTATTTATTTACTTGCACTGCTTTATATTAAACCGATATATTTCTAAGGCAAATTTCTCAGCATTTAAAAAAAAAAAAATATGTTTAAATCCCGATTTCCAGGATTCACTCTCCCCATAGGGGCTCACAATATGTCATATTATCAACAAAAAAACTTTTAAAAAGTTATATGATATAGCCAATGGCACAATGCAAATACTGTGCAACCTCCAACATATTAACACTCTGAAATGTTTAATAAAAAAAAAAAAAAATGGTTTCAAGATTTCACTCTCCCCATAGGGGGTCGCAATATGTCATGTTTGCCATCAACAAAAACTCATAAAATTATATGATATAACCCATAGCACAATACAAGTGTTGCTGTACTGTACAACCTCCAACATATTAATACTCTGAAATGTTTGACAAAAAAAAAAAAATAAATAAAAAAAAAATTATTTTTAATCTCTCTCCCCATGCAGACTCGCAAATGAGTTGCCGTTTGTGTCATAGTCAACTAAGTGCCTGAGTTAAGATTGGTATATCCAAAGAGACATAGTCAATAGAAGTAGAAGCTATCACTTCTATAATTCATTCCATTGGGGTAACGAACGTCCAATTGCATTATCCAGTATAATTCACGATTATGCAATAAACGTTCCCAATTCCCTCCACGGTAAGGACGTACCACTCTCTCAATACCATTAGCAATTAATGTGGACAAATCTCCTGAGTGATAATCTCGAAAATGTCTGGATAGCCCAGACATACTTGTCCTGGTGGACTTAGAATTAGGATTAGCAGATGTCATATGCTCCGATAGTCTGATCTTTAGGGTGCGCATAGTGCATCATACATAACTGATTTTACATGAACTGCAAGTAGCAAGGTAAACCACATGAGTTGTTTTACAGTTAATGTAAGATCGAATCTCAAATCTTTTTCCTGTGATGTTATTCTGAAAATTCTTTGTTACTGCAATGTGTGAGCACAAGTTGCACCTTGTTCCCCCGCACTTGTAAGAGCCTCTAGTTGCTAACCATGTAGGTTTACTCTGTTTCAGGCTGAAAAATACGCTAGGGGACACCAGATTCCCTATACTAGGTGACTTTCTGGCTACTGATCTCCAACCATTCGATAGAATTTTATTTAAGATATCATCCTGAAAAAGGATAGGAACATACTTGTTCAATAGAGATTTGATAGCCTGGAAATCGCTGCTGTATGATGTCACAAAAGTAGGAATGTTATTGTTTTGTTCACCAAATCGTTGTACCGTCATGTCTTTACTAGTGATATTCCTCTTGAACACTGTTCTACGGTGTTTATCCTCCAACAATTCATCCCTTCCTCTCCTATCACATATTTTCTGTGCCCTGAGAAAGAAGAGTGTAAAGATGATGAAAGGGGGAATAAAGATATGGTTCGCCGCAGGCCCGGACTGGTAGGCGGGACTACCGGGACTTCTCCCTAGGGGCCGGTGGTGGGGGTGTCGCCGGGGGCCGGCGCTCCTGCTCCTCCGGCCGTAGGCCGGCTGTAAGTCACTATGCGGTGGCCATCATCATGCACAGATGTAGCCCAGAGTCCCCGGCCCTGTCACTACCTGCCTGCGCGCTCTGCACCCTCTCCTCCCCTCTATTAGACAAACTACGGTAATCTGTCTTTTGGGAGGAAGAGGGAAGGGGTGTGTGCGGGGGTCGGGGGCCACACCTCCATACATGTAGACACAGGGAGCTGAATGACCTCGGAAATACCAGCACCTGCATTTCCGGGGTCAGAGGAGCTCTAATCAGCTCCCTGTGTCAGAGAGTCGGTGCAGTGCAGTGACGTCCTCATTCTCATAAACTGCAGGTGCAGGACGTCACCACAGTGTGAGGAGGAGGAGACATGGGGGCCAGGAGGAGGACGAGCCTTGAATCAGCAGGATCACACAGGAGGATGACAACAAGCCTGGAGCCAGGAGGATGACAACAAGCCTGGAGCCAGGAGGATGACAACAAGCCTGGAGCCAGGAGGATGACAACAAGCCTGGAGCCAGGAGGATGACAACAAGCCTGGAGCCAGGAGGATGACAACAAGCCTGGAGCCAGGAGGATGACAACAAGCCTGGAGCCAGGAGGATGACAACAAGCCTGGAGCCAGGAGGATGACAACAAGCCTGGAGCCAGGAGGATGACAACAAGCCTGGAGCCAGGAGGATGACAAGCCTGGAGCCAGGAGGATGACAACAAGCCTGGAGCCAGGAGGATGACAAGCCTGGAGCCAGGAGGATGACAAGCCTGGAGCCAGGAGGATGACGACAAGCCTGGAGCCAGGAGGATGACAAGCCTGGAGCCAGGAGGATGATGACAAGCCTGGAGCCAGGAGGATGACAACAAGCCTGGAGCCAGGAGGATGACAAGCCTGGAGCCAGGAGGATGACAACAAGCCTGGAGCCAGGAGGATGACAACAAGCCTGGAGCCAGGAGGATGACAACAAGCCTGGAGCCAGGAGGATGACAACAAGCCTGGAGCCAGGAGGATGACAACAAGCCTGGAGCCAGGAGGATGACAACAAGCCTGGAGCCAGGAGGATGACAACAAGCCTGGAGCCAGGAGGATGACAACAAGCCTGGAGCCAGGAGGATGACAACAAGCCTGGAGCCAGGAGGATGACAACAAGCCTGGAGCCAGGAGGATGACAACAAGCCTGGAGCCAGGAGGATGACAACAAGCCTGGAGCCAGGAGGATGACAACAAGCCTGGAGCCAGGAGGATGACAACAAGCCTGGAGCCAGGAGGATGACAACAAGCCTGGAGCCAGGAGGATGACAACAAGCCTGGAGCCAGGAGGATGACAACAAGCCTGGAGCCAGGAGGATGACAACAAGCCTGGAGCCAGGAGGATGACAACAAGCCTGGAGCCAGGAGGATGACAACAAGCCTGGAGCCAGGAGGATGACAACAAGCCTGGAGCCAGGAGGATGACAACAAGCCTGGAGCCAGGAGGATGACAACAAGCCTGGAGCCAGGAGGATGACAACAAGCCTGGAGCCAGGAGGATGACAACAAGCCTGGAGCCAGGAGGATGACAACAAGCCTGGAGCCAGGAGGATGACAACAAGCCTGGAGCCAGGAGGATGACAACAAGCCTGGAGCCAGGAGGATGACAACAAGCCTGGAGCCAGGAGGATGACAACAAGCCTGGAGCCAGGAGGATGACAACAAGCCTGGAGCCAGGAGGATGACAAGCCTGGAGCCAGCAGGATGACAAGCCTGGAGCCAGCAGGATGACACAGGAGGAGGAGCAGTAAGTATACACAGCTCATGGACCTGAAGATGGGGGTGGGGGGCAGGAAGGCTAATTTTCTCCCCATTGAGGAATAGCAGGCTCTCCTGCCCTGCACAGCCTGCAGTGATCACTCCCCCATACACATCTGATTGCCTTCTACCTATATGTGATTCATTAATTATTAATGCACATAACTGCAGCCAGACCTCAGTGTAAATATGATCCCTGCAGATACACGTCCAGATACAGAGGGCAGTATATATACATCCTGGGCTCCATTAACTCTATATGATCATTGTTCTTACACCTAGGTGAAATATTTCATGGCTGCAGGAATAATTCTGCTTAATAGACCAGTCTAAGGCTGCCTTCACATTAGCGTTTGTGAACGCTGCGTACCGAACGCAGCCAAACGCTTGCGCACTGTGTTCCTATGTTTAACATGGGAAAGCATTTGGCTGTGTTTGGTTGCGTTTGCGTTTGGATGCGCACAATTTGTGCTCCCTCTGAACGCAGCTTGTTGCATTTTTTGTGCGGTCGCTTGTTTTATCCGCAAGCGCCAGCAAGCGCACAAACAATGCATGGATCTCAATGGATCCGCAGGACAGCGCAGGAGAACGCTGTGGATCTCATTAAAATCTGTCCCGTGAGGTGAGGTCGGCGCGGGAGATTTGAAGCAGCGATTAGCTGTTTCTTATCTCCTGCACCGATATCACCCTATTCAGTGTCAGCGTGGGAGATTTAAACAGCTGTCAGATCAGCTGTTTCTCCCCGCTGACACCGGCGGGAGATCAGGTGTGGCTCTGTATGATCTTCCGGTGGCCACTGCTGATCAGCGGCGGCCACCGGGAGAGATTTCAGTGAGATCCGCAGCGTTCTCCTGCGCTGTCATGCGGAGGACACTGCGGATCCATTAAGATCCATGCATTGTTTGTGTGCTTGCGGGCGCTTGCGGATAAAACAAGCAACCGCACAAAAAATGCAACAGGCTGCGTTCGGAGGGCGCACAAATTGTGCGCTTCCGAACGCAAACGCAGCCATACGCAGGCACATGCGTTCCCATGTTAAACATAGGAACGCAGTGCTCAAGCGTTTGGCTGCGTTCAGTACGCTGCACTTGCAAACGCAAGTGTGAAGGCAGCCTAAGAAAAGAATGGGGAATATATAAGTATAACTACAGACCATGACTTACATACCCGAACCTAGGAGGAATAGCACATGAATCACATATGGTACCTTTACACGCCACTACTGCAGGTTGGAAACAACCGGGTGTTTCACGTGCACAAGCACGTACCAACGGTTGAAAACGGTACCCGCACCGCCTTTACACACCACTACAAGGTGCTCTACAGAAGGTGTAAGCCATCTCTGGATGCACCGCCAGGTGCCTCAGGTTACCTTCTACAGAGCACCTTCCCTCATTTACACGCCGCTACAACAAGGTCATATGGGCGGACCTGGGGCAGCAGGGACAACACATAGGTGTGCCAGAGTTGTGGATTACGAGACGCTCGTACGATGATTGGACAATGCAATAACATCATGATTGGCCAGGCAGCGCAGGAGGCTGGCTAATACATGACGCTATTGCAATTGTGTAGTGTGACTGGTCATCTCCTTAAAATGCCGTCCTGTGCAGGGACAACCAATCATAACGCAGGAGCTTCCACCAATGATCGCTGATGGGGCGCGGTGTCCCGGAGGCTGTGTCACGCCCCAGGTAGATACCTAGGTTTCGCAAAAACTCTCCTGTTCCTTATTTACACGCCGCTACCATCGGATTGAAATCAACCTGTTTTAGAGCACTGCTCTGTAACAGGTGCCGAGAGTGACCGGTGGCAACGACCTACTTTACACGCCACTACCTTGGGTTGATTTGACGGTGCAAGATACATTTGTCTCCCAAACACGGTTGTTTTCAACCTTCTGTAGGGGCGTGTAAAGGGACCAATAAAGTCATATTTTACTCTGTACCCTGGAGCTTCAATCTGTCTGTGTGCCTGAGCACAAAAGTTATTATATGTATATAGTGTATAGGATAATACATCTAGTATGGAAAATATGTAATGTAACATGGAGTAAATTACGGTAAATAGCATACACTATATAGTATATAAACAGTATAATGGTACATTTACACGCGGCAACAGGAAGATAGAAACTGGCAGGTGTCGGAGACAATTGTACCTTTTACCTTCAAAATACCTTGAAGTGGCTGCGTGTAATTCAGGTATCTGCAAGGTGTTTTGAAGGTAAAAGTTACAATTGTCTCCGACACCTGCCGGTTTCTATCTTCCTGTTGCCGTGTGTAAATGTACCATAAGGGATAGTAGTGTACAACATCTACTAATATCAAATGTGCAAAGTGTAACAAAAGATCAATAATAATAAAAATGACGAAATGTCTATTATATAGCATAGGATACATTATATAATACAATCTATGTAATGCCTAGTAAACAGCATATAACATAGTAAATAATATATGGTAGTATATAAGGAAAAGTACAGTACTGTACAACATGTGGTATAGTAATATGGAGAGTGTGTATATACTGTATAAATTAGAGCAGGGGTCTCAAAGACGCGGCCCCCGGGCTTCAAAGTGCGGCCCGCGGCACCGTGGACAATGTAAGGACGCCGGGATCCACAGTGCAGGTGGCCACCACGGTGCAGTGTGCTGGGGACTGCTGCTTTATTATCACTTCCTGCGGCCTCTACGACAAGCTCCGAGACTCCTTCCCTCAGCTACATCAATGGAAGCTGGCGAGCCAATCGGATCACAGACTCGCAAGTGACGTCATCCAATCAGAAATCTCAAGTGACGTCATTCGCCAACAGAAGGAGGCTCGGAGCTTGTCGTAGTGGCCGCAGGAAGTGATAATAAAGCCGCAGTCCCCAGCACTATGCACCGTGCCGGCCCCTTACAAAGTGGATCCCGGCATCGTTAAGGTGTGTGTGTGTGAGGGAGAGCGTGACTGTGTGTATGAGACAGAGTGTGTGTGTATGAGTGTGTGTATGAGTGTGTATGAGAAAGTGTGTATGAAAGTGTGTGTGTATGAGAATGTGTATGAAAGTGTGTGTGTGTGTGTGTATATGAGAGTGTGTGTGTGAGTGAGTGTGTGAGTATGTATGAGAAAGTATGTGTGTATATGAGTGTGTGTATATGAGTGTATGTATGAATGTATGCATGAGTGTGTGTATGTGTGTATGAGAGTCTGTAAAAGTGTGTGTATGTGAGTATGAGAAAGTGTGTGTGTGTATGTGAGTGTGTATGAGAAAGTGTGTGTATGTGAGTGTGTATGAGAAAGTGTGTGTGTATATGAGTGTATGTATGAATGTATGCATGAGTGTGTGTGTGTGTGTGTATGAGAGTCTGTGTAAAAGTGTGTGTATGTGAGTGAGTATGAGAAAGTGTGTGTATGTGAGTGTGTATGAGAAAGTGTGTGTGTGTGTGTGTATATGAGTGTATGTATGAATGTATGCATGAGTGTGTGTGTGTGTGTGTATGAGAGTCTGTGTAAAAGTGTGTATATGTGAGTGAGTATGAGAAAGTGTGTGTATGTGAGTGTGTATGAGAAAGTGTGTGTGTGTGTTTTGTATATGAGTGTATGTATGAATGTATGCATGAGTGTGTGTGTGTGTGTGTATGAGAGTCTGTGTAAAAGTGTGTGTATGTGAGTGAGTATGAGAAAGTGTGTGTGTGTATGAGAGTGAGTGTGTAGAAGAGTGGGTGTAGAAGAGTGGGTGTATATGAGTGTGTGTGTGTGTGTATGAGAGTATGTATGAGAGAGTGTGTTTGTGTCAGTGTGTATGTGCGTGTATGAGTGTGCGTGTATGAGCGTGTGTGTGTGAGTGTGTATGAGAGACTGTGTGTGTGTGTGTGTGTGTGTGTGTGTGTGTGCGCGCAAAAAGAAGCGAGACCAGGTTGGGACATCACTACAAAGTGGCATCATGATGGGGACATTACTACAAGAAGAGGACCAGGATGAGGACATTACTACAAGATGACAGTCAGAATGGGGACATTCCTACAAGATGAGGACCAAGATGGTGACATTACTACAAGAATGACCATAGTGGGGGACATTAATATAGGATGGGGACCAGTATGAGGACATTATTACAAGAAGGGGACCAGGATGGGGACATTATTACAAGGGAAGACCAGGACGAGAACATTACACAAGATGAGGACCAGAATGGGGACATTACTACAAGAAGGGAACTACGGTGGGGACATTACTAAAAGGAGATCAGGATTTGATCGTTACTACATTGAACGAAAAATTCTGGAATTACTAAAAATGTCACTTCGTAATGCAGCCTCCGATATCAATTTTTTTTCTATGTGCGGCCCACCAACCCAGCCGAGTTTGAGACCCCTGGATTAGAGTATATCATGTATCGCATCCACTGTAACGTATTGTAGTGCAGAAGACAAGGTAAAGTACATAGTCATATAGAAAGTGTATACTGTGCTATGTATAATGTATGGTATATAGAGAATACATGCTGATATATATTTTATGCTATGTAGTATATAATGAAAGCTATCTAGTGTAGGTTGTGTATACAGTGTACGCTATGTCCTGTATAATGTGCAGTGTATGGTGTATACTTTGTACTTTATAGTGGGCGCTCTGTGGTGTGTAGTATATAATATACCATATCATGCATAGTATGTATTATATCACTATCTGTATTGTTATATACACACTGCACAGCACCACTTCTCCTTTCCTGTATACTGGGTGTAATCCTCATTATCTGTATTATTCTGTATATACACTGCACAGTACCACTTCTCCTGTCCTGTATACTGGGTATAATCCTCAGTATCTGTATTATTCTGTATATATATACACTGCACAGTACCACTTCTCCTGTCCTGTATACTGGGTGTAATCCTCAGTATCTATATTATGCTGTATATATACACTGCATAGTACCACTTCTCCTGTCCTGTATACTGAGTGTAATTCTCAGTATCTGTATTATTCTGTATATATACACTGTACAGTACCACTTCTGTCCTGTATACTGGATGTAATCCTCAGTATCTGTATTATTCTGTATATATACACTGCACAGTACCACTTCTTCTGTCCTGTATACTGGGTGTAATCCTCAGTATCTGTATTATTCTGTATATATACACTGCACAGCACCACTTCTCCTGTCCTGTATACTGAGTGTAATCCTCAGTATCTGTATTATTCTGTATATATACACTGCACAGCACCACTTCTCCTGTCCTGTATACTGAGTGTAATCCTCATTATCTGTATTATTCTGTATATACACTGCACAGTACCACTTCTCCTGTCCTGTATACTGGGTGTAATCCTCAGTATCTGTATTATTCTGTATATATACACTGCACAGCACCACTTCTCCTGTCCTGTATACTGGGTGTAATCCTCAGTATCTGTATCATGCTGTATATATACACTGCACAGTACCACTTCTCCTGTCCTGTATACTGGGTGTAATCCTCAGTGTCTGTATTATTCTGTATATATACACTGCACAGTACCACTTCTCCTGTCCTGTATACTGGGTGTAATCCTCAGTATCTGTATTATTCTGTATATATACACTGCACAGTACCACTTCTCCTGTCCTGTATACTGGGTGTAATCCTCAGTGTCTGTATTATTCTGTATATATACACTGCACAGTACCACTTGTCCTGTCCTGTATACTGGGTGTAATCCTCAGTATCTGTATTATTCTGTATATATACACTGCACAGTACCACTTCTCCTGTCCTGTATACTGGGTGTAATCCTCAGTGTCTGTATTATTCTGTATATATACACTGCACAGTACCACTTGTCCTGTCCTGTATATTGGGTGTAATCCTCAGTATGTGTATTATTCTGTATATATACACTGCACAGTACCACTTCTCCTGTCCTGTATACTGGGTGTAATCCTCAGTATCTGTATTATTCTGTATATACACACTGCACAATACCACTTCTCCTGTCCTGTATACTGGGTATAATCCTCAGTATCTGTATTATACTGTATATACATTGCACAGTACCACTTCTCCTGTCCTGTATACTGGATGTAATCCTCAGTATCTGTATTATTCTGTATATATACACTGCACAGTACCACTTCTCCTGTCCTGTATACTGGGTGTAATCCTCAGTGTCTGTATTATTCTGTATATATATACTGCACAGTACCACTTCTCCTGTCCTGTATACTGGGTGTAATCCTCAGTATCTGTATTATACTGTATATATACACTGCACAGTATCACTTCCCCTGTCCTGTATACTGGGTGTAATCCTCAGTATCTGTATTATTCTGTATATACACACTGCACAATACCACTCCTCCTGACCTGTTGTCAGAGGCGGTATTGGACTTTGACTCTTAGCATTTAAATGTTGTTTCAATTGATTATCCCCAATATTCTCTTCTGTATAGGTGATGACTTTCCCTTCGCTGCGGATTTGACCGCTGGGACCCAACAATCCTGAGAAACGTGGCTTTGAACAGTAACATGTGAATGGAGCTGCGGCTGATTATTCCCTCTGCTGCACCATTCACATGTGGCTCTTCAGATAACGACTAAGAAAGTGATGAGGCCACGACAACGTTAAAAGCAGATTTTACTGATCGGGGCTGATGGGTGATATAGTATGTGGGCTGGTGGGATCATTTTTCCAGGGCTGCTTTTTGGTCCCAGTCCGGCCCTGGTTCGCCGTCGCGCCACTTCCGAAGAGACCTGTTCAAATCACGATCCATCCCAGCTTTCAGTTAACTTCTTAAAGTCCTCAGACTCCCTGAATATGATCCTCATCGATATTTTATAACTGTATAATTGGTAACTATTGTCTCTCCCTCCCTATTCTGTCTAAAGCATTCTTTTAAACTAGATTTTGCTTCTGCTTATTCTTTCTTTTTAGCCATCTCTGTGATTTATCTCTAGTCTGATCTCTTAGATCTCATTTCTCTCTATTCAAATATAATTCTCCCATGTATTTGAATAGCTATTTTATTCCAGGTGTTTGGTTAAATTTAATAGGCTTCGCTTTTGGGCTTATACTTCCATTAGGATAAACACTTGATAGCTCCTGGCCCTATATTTTCACCAGAATATATAGGAGACATCACGCATATTGATAATTTGATATCACTACAGCGTGATTAATGTAGTTACTATTGTAACTGTAACTTGCTGGTTTTATATAACGCTATAAAAATTAAAAAAAATAGTGGTTTGTTTATTTCTCTCACAGTAACTTTGGCTTTTAGCGACAGATTAACATCCGTTTATCAAAGCTTTGATGTTGCTACACACATTTCTTAGACCGCTGGTGTACCTCTTAAAGAACTAGTGACGCATTAATGTTTTGTTTGCACTACCTTTTATAGAACCATCATAAATAACACAAATTTTGTACTTTTACATAGCTACTCATTTATAACTGATTACTTACAGACTTACTAAGTTGTTATATCTATCTTTGTGTAGACAACGCAATACTACACATTTTATAATACTCTATCTGAATACAATTATTTCTGGACTGAATAAGCATTTATCTACTACTGCTATAGTCTATTAGGGTAGGCTCAGGCAGCAGTGGGGCTTGGTGCACCCCTGCCTAACCCTAACCGTACACCTAACCCTAGCCCTACACCTAACCCTAACCCTGCACCTAACCCTAATCCTAGCCCTGCACCTAACCCTAATCCTAGTCCTACACCTAACCCTACACCTAACCCTAGCCCTACACCTAACCCTACACCTAACCCTAACCCCGAACTAACTGTTATTGTCATGAACAACACCACTGCCCCAGGCCTCTTGTGCCGTGGCTCCGGGGGGGGGGAGGTGAGGGGGGCTTGCTATCGGCAGTGCATTTGCACCCAAACCCCCCCCCCCCCCGTCCTCAAAGTGAGCGGTCGCGGCTCCAGCTGGAAAGGGGGCGGGACCTATCGGCAGTGGCGCCGGTTCTCACAGCGGCTCCGGCTGGAGAGGGGGCGGGACCTATCGGCAGCGGCTCCGGTTGGGCGCTATCGGCAGTGCGGCCGCGGCTCCGAGGGGGGGAAGGGGGAAGCTGTCAGCAGTGCCGATAGCACCCCCCCGGTCCTGACAGTGAGCGGTGGAACTTCCCGCGGGTAAACCCGAGTGTGACTCGGGGTTACCGCTTCTCACAGTGAAAGGTAACCCCGAGTCACACTCAGGAATACTGCTAGGAAGGTTAATGTGGTTTTTAGTTTGACCATTGGTAAGAAAACTAAACACTTCACATTGTTCCTGTAGTCCTGTCATACTTTGTCATTTGAAGGCTGGTTTTCCGGCTTCATTGGATCAAAAGTTAGGAAGAACAGTGCCTGTTAGAGGGTTAATACTTGACATGAGAAGGAATGGTAGAATGAGGGCAGCAGGTCGAAAAATACTGTTCCAGTGAGTAAGGAACTATCTGAAATTGTAAATACTGTTGATGGGAGTTTGTACCACCGTGCCCTCATATAGTTGGACTTGCACCATTTATAAAGCTGCACAGATGTTAATAATAAACAATAATAATAATAATAAATGAACAAGATTTAAGGAAAGAAAATATATTTAATACTTTTAACCCCTTCACCTCCAGGCAATTTTCCATATTTCCCTCCCCTTCTTCCAAGAGCCATAACTTTTTTATTTTTCCGGCAATAAAGCTACATGAGGGCTTGTTTTTTGTAGGACAAGTTGTACTTTTGATATAATACACAATATAGTGTACAGGAGAGTGGGAAAAAAAATCCAAGTGCAGAGAAATTGCAAAAAAAAAAAGAAAAAAAAAGGAATTACACGTTTGTTATTTTCACTCACCATGTTCATTATATGGTTAAACCGACATGTCAGTATGTTGCCTCGGGTCAGTACGAGTTCCTTGATACTAAACATGTCTATCTTTACTTTTATCTAAGTGATAAAAAAATTATGAAGCTTTTAAACAAAAATAATTGCATTTCTGCGCCATTTTCTGCAACCTATAGCGTCCTCATTTTTCGTGACTGTGTGATAGCTTATTATGGGCATCTTGAGCCGGCGTTTCTAATTACACCAATTTTTGGTAGATGCGCTGTTTTGATGGGGCAGAAGGGGAGTGATTTCAACTTTTTTTTTTTCATATTTTTAAAACCTTTTTTTTTTCCTTTATTTTACACTACCCCCAAGGTGGCCTCAGCACTGCACACTCAGATCACTTCTCCTGTGTGCAGATCTGCTGCACATCTGTGTATAGAAGAAATTATCACTTTCTGTGGATGCTGGCGTTCACCAGGCATCCAAAGGAAGTGATTTCAGACAGCATCCGGGGTCATCACAGGACCCCAGGCTGTCAAGGTAACACATCGAGGTCACAGGACCTCTGATGCTGGTAGGGAATGGCGCAATAACTGCCATGGTGCTTTAGTCCGCTGATCCGATCAGTGCTGTTAGCTGCACATGCTGGCTGATCAGATCAGCAGACATGTTCAGGGAATGATGTAAGCTCAGCACGAGCTCACATCAGAGGGAGGGACGTATATATACGTCCTTTGTCATGAAGTGGTTAAAGGATGAATGCTCTATAAGCACTATTTAAAGGTAACCTGTCACCCCCCCATTTTATACTGTATCCACCAGGTTACCCATCATGTAATTGGGGTTCTAGTAACCCCTGTATGTGCCCAGAGTGATTTGAAGTTATATTCAGTGCACAGCTGCCCTCCTATTGAGTCACAGAGGCAGCTATTTGGGTCATGGTGGAAAAATGTCTCGCTGCTCCTCCAGCTGCTAATTCTGCCCTGCTGGATTCAAATCTCCCGCCCCTCCTCTGGCCAGCACTTGAGTGGCAGCGGCACTCGCGCCGGCGCAGAGGAGCGGTTGTCAGCGGGCCATAGAACAATGCTGAAGTATCATAACACTTCACTAATCTCGCGAGACTTCGGCACTGACAGTGGTTACTAGAACACCATTTACATGATGGGTAACTTGGTGGGCACAGTATAAAATGCCCTGGAGGGTGACAGGTTCCCTTTAAACATACTGGAATAGAAGCTACGAATGACAAACAGGTTGTCTGACAATGTGAGAAAGTACAGAAAACACAGCTTGCAGTGGCTTCCTCAAGCCACCAGGGGACTCCTGCATGACCCTTATAAAAGGCTCTACCTGGGCGTGACTGGGCAGAGATCAGACGACAAGTAATGTGTGGATTTGGCTTTTGTTCCATTGGTCGTCTTTTTTTTTTTTTTTTTAATATTTTTATTTTCAATTTTTTAACATGTTACACAGTTTAACAAAGAACAAAACAACAAAATCACTAATGTCAAGAAATAGAGAGAAAAGAAAAAAGAAAAAAATACGGGGTGTAAATGAGGATGATACACAGAATTCCACTCAAAATTGCACCAACCTGGTGTAATACCATGAAATAATATATAGCATCTGAAATAACTTATTTTACATCCTAATCAATTGAAACTAATTATCTCGGCTTCGCAACAGCATCATAATATCCGTTACTTATACTATTTAGGCCAAATAATATTTACTTTCTACCCAGGGCTTCCACATCATGATTACCTTTTTTTTTTCCTGGAGTCTGATTGAACCAGCATTAATTCGTATTTGCAATGTAAATTTACTCTTTCTATTACCTCTTTTATATTTGGGGGGGGAAACTTCTTTCCATTTCGTCGCTAGCATAATACGTGTTGCAATCAATATATGCGAAACTATCCCTCTTACTTGACTGGGAATTTTTTCCATGCCAATGTGAAGAATCCCCATAAGAGGATTAATTAATACCGTAACTCCCGTAATTTCCAATATCACCTGCGTTATAACTGCCTACAGAACGGCAAGAGTCGGGCATGAAAACCAAACATGTTTCTGGGAGCCTGCCTGTCCGCAACCGCGCCAACATAAATGTGAATGGTGCTGACTGAACTTAGCGATTCTGTTTGGGCACAAATACCATCTCAATTGTGTTTACTTCAGTTGTTCCATATGATTAATATATGAGGATACTCTTTTGATCTCCTTTATACTATTTCCCCAGACATCTAATTCTGTTGGCGTTCCCAGCTGCATTTTCCATTTCTCCATGTAGGGAGCTTTAGACCTTTCAGCTGGGATTATTAAAAACTTGTAAAACATTGAAATTCCCCTTAAAATTGGTTCCGAGGACATGAACCATTTATTCATTCTCCCTTCCCCAGCGTCAAAACGTTCTGGATGTTATCAAATAAATGTCTAATTTGTAGGTATTGGTAGAAATTTCTTCGTATCCCACTATATTTATTAACTAATTGATCAAACGGGAGGAGCCCTCTGTTCCCCTCTATATCTCCTAATGTTTGGATTCCCGCGTCCCACCAAGTTTGAAGATTTAAATATGGAATATGAGGTTCAATAGCGTAAATTAATATTGATGCTCGCGGGATCTTAAGAAGGGACAGACCCATAGTCCTCCATAACCTCATTGCCGCCCGCGTTGTTGGCAAAAGGGGGGATAAGGCGCTTACTTGAATTAGTTCTGATTCCAATGCTAATTTCGTGGAGCCTCGCCTTGAATAACATTTTTCTATCTGTAGCCATTTCTGGTCTCCATCCATCTGCCACCATTCTCGCAGACCCACCAGGATCGAAGCTTTATGATACGACGATAAGTCAGGGAAGCCCATCCCACCTGCTTCCAGAGGGAGATACAGTATTGTCTTTGCTATACGTGTTTTTTTATGGGCCCATATGTATCTACTAGCTAAACATTGCAGATTATGAATACATTTTTTTGGAATGTCTAACGGAAGAGATCTAAAATAGTACAACATTTTTGGGAGGGCCCCCATTTTAAAGTGATCCTAAACCCAGAAACTGACCCCCCCGTATCTTTAGACCCCCCCAATCCAAACTTTCGAAGCACACCCTGGATATATCTCCAGTGCACCCTGTCAAAGGCCTTCTCTGCGTCCAATGACAGGAATGCACTGGGGAGACCAGACAATTCCGCTACCCGGACTAAATTTAACATCCGACGGATGCCATCTTTTGCCTCTCTTCCCCTCACAAACCCCACCTGATCTGGGGAGACCAGGACGGGCATGATTTGGAATTCCAGGGTCTTCAGGTGTTTTCAGACTTATCAGCTGCCACTTTGGCGGAGCGAAGAGAATATGCACATGTATGTGCTGCTACAAGAAAAGTAAAAATCAGATATAAATGGAGGTTTAACCCGGCGAAACTTCTCATATCATATGAAGATGACTTAGTGATCTGTGCTTCTCCAAAACAGGCTGTAGACAAATTAAATGCATGGAAAATCCCTTTTACCACGGCTAAAATTAAGAAGGGGAAAAAGTTAGGAAATGAGTGGAAGAAAATGTGAGGTGGTGAGGATGAAGCTTCGTGGACAGATCTCTAGACAATACTTGGAGACAGGTCTCGTCTCCGAGACCCTGAGATGGCAGATTTATTTGTTTTCTGCCTGTTGCCCGAAGAACAGGGCCTTTCCCCCAGGGCTCACAAGATCAGCCCGGGGTTGATGTTTGTTATTTGTTCCTTGAGCAACAATTGTCTGGATTTTTTCTTGTTTTTTTTTTCTTTCTTTTTATTTTTTCAATTAATTTTTTCTTGGCATGTTTTTGCCTTTGGTTGTTGTCTTTTTTTGTTATTGAGGATCTAGTTTGGCGTCTTTATTTAGGTAGGGGTCATGGTCACTATATTTTATACAAGATGGTTCTGGAAGGAGAAATTGATTTAGCAGAATTATCTAATATGACAAAATGAGTTTAAATTTATTGTCATTAAATGTTAAAGGGATGAACTCCCCAGTGAAAAGAAATATGGTCTGGAGGGAGGTGTTAAGGTCACAAGCAGAAATAATCTGCCTGCAGGAGACACACCTCCTGGAGGCAGATAATGGGAGATTAAGGGTGCTGTCACATTAGCGTTCCCCTCCGCAGGGTTCTGCGGAGGGGAGCCGCAATGTAAACGCAGCACCGCAGGTCCCTATCTTTAGAATGGGAGCGAACGGTGCTGAGCTTGACTGCGCACATGCCCGCGCACAAATCACCCACTCTCGTTCGCACAAGAAATGCAACATGTTGCATTTCTTGTGCGAACGAGACTGGGTGATTTGATGCGTGAATTTCATTATCACGACTGTTGGAGATATAGTCATGCGCCTGAAAGAGATTATTCTTTCTTCTCTCACCGACATCACACTTACAGTCGAATAGATTTCTTTATGGTGGATGATATGATTCTCGCAAAGACGATGGATACAAAGATAGGACTGATAACAGTGGCACACCCAGAAATTTCCCAAGGTAGGGGTCCAAGAAACACACACCGGCCCTGAAAGGGGGGTGTCACCCCCCAGCGGGGTTCCGAGGGGCAAAGCCCCTGGTGGGGGGGTTTGGGGGAGCGAAGCCCCCCTAAAAGCCAAGCGATTTTTGTAAATTTGAATACCTAATTAATGCTTAATACTGCACGAAAACGATCTTATTTGTTGTGCCTCTATGGTAGGAATTACATTGCGTAGTAATTAATTTTTTTCTAAAACTCTAGTTACTTGCAGAAAAAAAGGTCTGTCACAGCAGTGTTACTTGGCATTTACGCCTACTATAGTTTACTCGTTTACGAAGCGCTACAAAGAAAATGCCAAAATTCTCGTGTCATGTTAATTAATGCAAAAAAATAAAGCTAGAGGTAAAAAAAAAAAATTAATAACAACAACATAATAATAAGACGGAAAAAATTGAATTGAACACACACACGCACAAAAAAGTAGACTACGATTTCTCAGCAAGTGCCACAACCATATCACACATTAAAGTCTAGCCTTCTGTTCCCTTTACATAGTTCGTTCACTATATCATCTACTGCAACTGGAATTTCATGGTGAACATACAACATGGCTAGACCATTCAGTCTGTCGGAAGACATGGTACTCCGCAAATACGTTTTAAGCCTTTTTAAAGTCGAAAATGACCTTTCGCATGAGGCACTGGTCACTGGCAATGTAACTAAAATCTTCAAAAGCAACTTGATCTTTGGAAAAAAGGCAGCGTCACAATTACAGTAAGCATCAAATGCATTGTCATAATTACAGTCAACCAACTCTTTCTTCCACAATTTAAATTCAGCAGTAGCAGTATCAATATCATCTTGTAATGAGATTTCGGTTCGAGCATAGAATTGCAATAGCGTACTGAATTCATTCACTTCACTTTCTTGAATAAGACATTAAAAACTGCTTAATATGTCAGCGTGTTTGGTGAACCTTTCTTCGATTTGGGTGGACATGTGGGACAGAAAGGGCAAATAAAGTGCTCGTTTATAGTATTCCTCTGCATTACTAGCCGGAGGATTGTCGCGATTTTGTTGCCATTTTCCTGTACCAGCTCTCGGCATTTTTACCTCGTCTTCGCCGATCAGTCTCAGTTTTTCATTAGCATCCTTAAACATTTGACTGAATCCTTCGTCTGCGCTCTCTGCCATGTCACGAAGCACTTCAATTGCTTTTCCTGCGTGTCTCACAGCCGCTTTTAAGTCAACGTGTACTCCTTGAAGGTACACGCTTAAAGGTTTGGTAACCGCTAACCCGGCGTTCAGAACAATCAGTGTGATGATGAATTTACCCTTACTAATGCCGTTTAAAAGTAATGACGCGCGCGTAGATGACTCGCGGTCGCTCCACTGACTAATTTCATCCAGGGCAGAAGAAACGGGCTCAAACATTGAGAGAAAAACCGATATAGAATCATGACGCTGAACCCACCTTGTAGGGCACATTTTAACAAGTTTCTCTCTCTTAGACCGCTCCATTTCGTTCTCGGTTGGTGATTGCGCTATGAACTTTTGTAATACAAGCTGTCTTTTTGGAGTGTGAAAGAAATCGCAAATAGTGGAAACAGTACCTGTACAATTGCGAACAAGGGGAATGTTGCAAGTATCGGAAACCGCCAAATTTAAACTGTGTGCACTGCAGTGAACATAAATAGCGTGGGATACTTTTCCGTTATAAACGCTTGCGCGCCATTAAGTTTCCCACTCATGGCTGCTGCTCCGTCGTAGCCTTGTCCACGGAGGTAGGTGATGTCGATACCAGACGACACTAAGCTGGTAATAATCGAATTGGCCAGATTCTCGCCTGTAGCGGACATTACTGGAACAAACTGAAGGAAGTCCTCCCTTATCGTATCATTGAAAACATAGCGAACAGCAAGAGAAATTTGTTGCACGGTGCTAACATCAGTTGTTTCGTCGGCGAGAACAGAGAAGCATCTCGCGGAGTTTATATTGCTGACGAGTTGCTGGAGAATTAGAGAATTGCAAGCAGAAATGATAGCATTCTGAGTTTTCCAGCTAATGTACGTTGCGTTTCTTGCACATGTGGCGATATGTTGTTCCAGCTGCTTATCGCCTCCTTGTTTTCGAAACCGTAGGAGGGCCCTAAAGTTCCCATCGTTTTCCACAGGTTCCTCGTCCAAGTTAATGCGGCCGTAATCTTTATGACCTCGTAGGGGTAATCCCTGCCTCCCACAAAGTAGAACAGAAGGAATGACGCTGCGCAGTCGGTCTCGGTTACTCAGCAGTTCCGCTTTTTTATTTTCGTTAATTTGTTGGTCAACTGGAACCTGCCTTCCACTTTTTTGCAACTTTGCTTGTCTTAAGTCAGCAACGGCATTCTGGTGGTATGTAGACATCGCGTGTTTGTCGTAAGCCTCTATCGCATGCTGCCAGTCTTGGAATGCAGTAACTACCAGTTTGCCTAAAGTGCAACAAAATGATTTTCAGTATTTCGATCTGAAATTAGAGAATAATCTCTTTCCTATTAATCTATTTTCTAATATAAGAAATATTGCTGACAAAAGAAATATTGCAAATAAAATAAATACCGTATATACTCGTGTATAAGCCGCCCCCCTACTTTTGCCCCCAAAATCTGGGAAAACCTATTGACTCGTGTATAAGCCGAGGGTGGACCCCAGCACAGGTATACAGCCCCCAGCAGTGTGGTATACAGCAGCCTCCCCAGTGGTATATACAGCAGCAGCCCCAGTGGTAGTATACAGCAGCCCCAGAGGTATATACAGCCCCAGTGGTAGTATACAGCCGCCCGCCCGCCACCCTGATCAGTATACAGGCCCCCATCAGGATCCAGGGCCCCCCCTCCTTGCTCTACAAAACCTGCAAAGTAAAATCATTATACTTATCACTGTCCTGTCACCGCCGTCCCCGCCGCTGCCATCGCGATCCCCATCTTCTTCCAGCGTCTTCCGGTTTCCTGTGGTCGGCGCAGGCAATGACGTCATTGCCTGCGACCACAGGAAGCCGGAAGAAGACGGATGAAGCCGGGGATCGCGATGGCAGCAGCGGGGACGGCGGCGACAGGACAGTGATAAGTATAATGATTTTACTTTGCAGGTTTTGCGGAGCAAGGAGGGGGGGCCCTGGATCCTGATGGGGGGCCTGTATACTGATGGGGGTGGCGGGCGGGCGGCTGTATACTACCACTGGGTATATACTCACGTATAAGCCGAGGGGGGACTTTTCAGCCCGACTTTTGGGCTGAAAAACTCGGCTTATACGCGAGTATATACAGTATTGCTATTTCGTAATATTTTCTAAATGTTTTTTTTCAATCCAGGCGCACACTTCCTTTCAGCACTAACGAGGTGACAAATTCAAAAATAATTACAAGATATATACGGAAAAAATATCAAAACGCCGCTGAGGAATGTAACAAAGCTCAGAGGAATGAATTGAAATGAATTCTATTACATAATTATAGACTCACGTGGAAGAAAATAGAGGTGAAAAATAGGAGCTCACAAATAGTTAAAAAAACGTTAAACACCACAATGAGCATTCAGTTGCAAACAAATAATCAAAAATCTGAAATTGTTAGACAGCTTATGCTGTATACTCTGTAGATTAAAATACGCAAAAGACGCAGAAGCAGTAAGAACAACATTGAGACAGTCAGTCACAGAACTTACCTGGTAGCTGGCTGGCTCTGTGCGATCCAACAGACTTCGGAGGAAAGAGAACGCAAAACTTGCAGAAAGCACCTTTTTCTTTCTCTGAATACGCAAGCCACGTAAAACGTTGAAGCCAACTAAACTGGAAACAAAGCTTTTTTTTGCATGGCTTCTCTGAATTTAAGACCGGAAACTTGTAGTTGCAGTCGGGCATCCATAGAAAATCATACATTTCCACTTTTTCACTTAGTGACATTTCTTTCGCCACGAAGTTTGAAATGTCAAACGGTCGAGGCACTTCACTGCCGGCACTCACACTGGTTAGTGACAGGGGCTGCATCTCAACATTTCCAGACTCCCCAGCCTGCATTGGCTTGCTCAACAGCGTCACCACCATCACCAACAGTACTAATAGCCATTATTTTTGGCTGAAAACAGTCTTTAATAGAGGGCTGTGACAGCCGTTTACGTTTTTCACCCGACAAGGCCGACATTATTGTTTATTTTCCACAGCACAGATCACCCACGGTCCGGACTCCGGACCAAGGCAAGACGAGTTCGCTCACTTCACTGCGCAGCGTGAGGTGCAATCCGCGCGTTGGCCATTTCCTTCGCTAACACGTGTCACAGTGTCACACGAAAATTGCAGGAAGTCGGGATTCGGAGAGTCCTGAAGCCTGATTCAGAACAGAAAGCAGACAGTGGAGGCGGGAGGGTGGATAGTCACTGGGTACCGGTAACGCACCAAAAAGAGAGAAAGACATTCGCGTCACAAAATCAGTGGAACTGCGGGCCGCATTCCTGAACGGATTATGCTAAGACTAGAGAGTAGACTGGGTTTCCAACTTCCAGCCGCAAAAGCGTGCATCCCGGAAGTTGGAAACTAGGGATTACTGACAGGAATGAGTCCCTCTTCTGTGTGTGCGTTTCACACTGCCGCAGGAAGAGGATGTGAGGAAGAGGATATAATCCCTCTTATTCAGTCTTTCTCCCCCCGTGTGCTGTCTCTTCCCTCTCCATGCATATCTTTTCCCCCTGTGCACTCTCTCCCCTCCTGTGTATGTCTCCACCTGTGCGCAGTCTCTCACCCTCTCCCTCCGTTCACTCTCTCCCCTGCACCCATTTCCCCCCTGTGCACTGTCCCTCCCCTGCACCCATTTCCCCCCTGTGCGCTGTGTCTCTCCCCTGCACCCATTTACCCCCGTCCGCTGTCCCTCCCCTGCACCAATTTCCCCCCTTTGCGCTGTCCCTCCCCTGCACCCATTTCCCCCCTGTGTGCTGTGTCTCTTCCCCTGCACCCATTTCCCCCCTGTGCGCTGTGTCTCCCCAATGCGCACTTATCCCCTGACAGGGGAGCCCCTGAGTGATGTGCCCCTGAAGGTGGCCCCTGAGTGATGTGCCCCTGACAGGGGGCCCCTGAGTAATGTGCCCCTGACAGGGGGGCCCCTGAGTGTGTGGTGCCCCTGACAGGGGGGCCCCTGAGTGATGTGCCCCTGACAGGGGGCCCTGTGTGATGTGCCCTGACAGGGGGCCCCTGAGTGATGTGCCCCTGACAGGGGGGCCCCTGAGTGATGTGCCCCTGACAGGGGGGCCCCTGAGTGATGTACCCCTGACAGGGGGGCCCCTGAGTGATGTGCCCCTGACAGGGGGGCCCCTGAGTGATGTGCCCCTGACAGGGGGGCCCCTGAGTGATGTGCCCCTGACAGGGGGGCCCCTGAGTGATGTGCCCCTGACAGGGGGGCCCTGAGTGATGTGCCCCTGACAGGGGGGCCCCTGAGTGATGTGCCCCTGACAGGGGGGCCCCTGAGTGATGTGCCCCTGACAGGGGGGCCCCTGAGTGATGTGCCCCTGACAGGGGGCCCCTGTGTGATGTGCCTCTTGCTATGGTCCTCTTAGTGCTGTTTTTCCACCCCACTTCTCTCCCTCCTAATCTGAGCTGGGCAGCAGCAGCAGTTAACTCTGTCTCCTGCATCATCGCTGTGCAGGAAGTAGAGATCTGCTGCTGAGTGCTGCAGGGTGAATGATCCTCCTGGCTGCTCCACACTGTAGACCGGAAAGGAGGAGGCGGAGCAGGGGCGCCTCTTCTATGAGTTCCAACTGAGGAACGCAGGCACAAAGAACCAGAAATGACGGGCCGGAAGCTGGGGTGGCGGTGGGCCCCGCCCCAGATTCTCAGGGCCGTCCAAGGGGGGTCCAGACACGTAGGTCCCCCCCCTTGGGTGCGCCACTGACTGATAACATGGTCAGATCATGCCCCAATTTATCTTAAAATAGCATTGTCCTATCAATACTCCCCCATATTTAGATGGCGGCTAAATGAGGGAATGCTGTTAAATGAGAAGGTATTGTCGAAGGTAACTGCGGAGATGGTTGAATATTTCCAAAAGAACGACAACCGAAAGGTTAACGATGAAATTTTATGGTCAGCCCATAAAACTGTGATCAGGGGAATATTGATACAATTAGCATCTGGAATAAAGCGTGAGAAGGACAGGGAGAGAAAGGAACTACTTAGTAGATTACAATCTCTAGAATCCCTTAATAAGAAGGTTGTCACACCCTTAGTTATGGAAGAAATACTCTCGATAAGATTTACACTACGAGACACGATGTTACGTGAATATGCTCATAATATGCGTAAAGCAAAGGTTAAGTGGTACTCTGCTGGGGATAAGGGAGGGGCAGTTTTGGCCCTGAGATCGAAAAAAAGAGAGGTAAGAGGCAGGATTGATCATATTTTGAAGCCAGGAGTTCCCCCTATTAGAAATCCCACAGGGATTGCAGAGGAATTCGTTAATTATTATTCAGATTTGTATAATCTCGAGAGGGATCTGGCAACCCCACAACCTATGAAAAAAAGAATAAAAGAATACCTCGACTCCATTAATCTCCCTAAAGTCTCGGAGGAGCAGCTATCTTTCTTGAACACCCCCCTTACAATAGAAGAGATTCTAGTAGTTATTAAACAATTTAAAAAATCGTGTTCGCCGGGGCCAGATGGATTTTCTAACCTGTACTACCGGACTTTTCAGGAAATATTAGTGCCATTTTTACTGAGAACATTTTCGACGTGGTGGGATAATGGCTTAATGTTGAGCTCTAATTTGGAGGCTACTACTATTACGCTCTCTAAACCAGGGAAAGATCCCACTACTCCAAAATATTTTAGGCCCATTGCGCTGTTAAATTGTGATGTCAAAATCTTCACTAAAATACTTGCTTCCCGCTTAAACCAAATCATTGGTCGTCAATTTCAAGGCTGATAGAGACTGTGTGATAGTTCTTTGGATGGAGAAGCCTCCCTCGAGAAGAAGCAGTTAATGTGCTACCAGAGGGAGGGTTGTGTTGAGAACACCCCAGGTGCCGCTGACAAGAGTCCTGATGTTTCCACCATGTGAGGAGACTGGATGGGAGATTGGGTCCCAGAAGAAAACAGCTGCACTTCCCTGGTGATAGTCGACTCTTGCGGATAGTTTTTCTTTGGATTACTCTTTAAGGGCAGAGACACACTATGCGAGCTGAATGCAAGATACTCACATAAGTCTCGCATGACTCACCCAGAACGGCCATCTCTCTCTCTCTCTCGATAGAGAGAGAGAGAGAGAGAGAGAGAGAGAGAGGAGTGTGTCAGCTGCATATAAACACAAGCAGCTGATGCGCTCCATTCCAGAGAGTCATGCAAGACTCATGCAACCCAAGGCAGTTTTAATATAATGGTATCATTGAGCATGTCTATGGAAAAAGTCAACAGAAGCATTGGCTCTCATGCTATTGTATGGGCCTACATAGTGCCATGCTGTTTCTTATGAGGTCTCCCACCCAACTCTGCAGCCAGGGACTTCTTGCTTAGCTTCCTGAATGGAACATTGCCATAGGCTGTCATGTCAGAAGTTCTATTGACAAGCATTGATATTATCTATGGGACTTTAAAATAGACCTTTATTAACCCAAGGCAGTTTTAATATAATAGTATCATTGAGCATGTCTATGGAAAAAGTCAATGGAAGCATTGGCCTACATAGTCCCATGCTGTTTCTTAAGAGGTCTCCCATTCAACTCTGCAGCCAGGGACTTATTGCTTAGCTTCCCAAATGGAACATTGCAATAGGCCGTCATGTCAGAAGTCCTATTGACAAGCACTGCTGTTATGTATGAGACTTTAAAATAGGTCTTTATTAACCCAAGGCAGTTTTAATATAATGGTATCATTGAGCATGTCAATGGAAGCATTGGCTCTCATGCTATTGTATTTTCCTATATAGTCACATGCTGTTTCTTATGAGGTCTCCTATTCAACTCTGCAATCAGGGACATTTTGCTTAGCTTCCCGAATGGAACATTGCCATAGGCAGTCATGTCAGAAGTCCTATTGACAAGCATTGCTGTTATCTATGGGACTTTAAAATAGGTCTTTATTAACCCAAGGCAGTTTTAATATAATGGTATCATTGAGCATGTCTATGGAAAAAGTCAACAGAAGCATTGGCTCTCATGCTATTGTATGGGCCTACATAGTGCCATGCTGTTTCTTATGAGGTCTCCCACCCAACTCTGCAGCCAGGGACTTCTTGCTTAGCTTCCTGAATGGAACATTGCCATAGGCTGTCATGTCAGAAGTTCTATTGACAAGCATTGATATTATCTATGGGACTTTAAAATAGACCTTTATTAACCCAAGGCAGTTTTAATATAATAGTATCATTGAGCATGTCTATGGAAAAAGTCAATGGAAGCATTGGCCTACATAGTCCCATGCTGTTTCTTAAGAGGTCTCCCATTCAACTCTGCAGCCAGGGACTTATTGCTTAGCTTCCCAAATGGAACATTGCAATAGGCCGTCATGTCAGAAGTCCTATTGACAAGCACTGCTGTTATGTATGAGACTTTAAAATAGGTCTTTATTAACCCAAGGCAGTTTTAATATAATGGTATCATTGAGCATGTCAATGGAAGCATTGGCTCTCATGCTATTGTATTTTCCTATATAGTCACATGCTGTTTCTTATGAGGTCTCCTATTCAACTCTGCAATCAGGGACATTTTGCTTAGCTTCCCGAATGGAACATTGCCATAGGCAGTCATGTCAGAAGTCCTATTGACAAGCATTGCTGTTATCTATGGGACTTTAAAATAGGTCTTTATTAACCCAAGGCAGTTTTAATATAATGGTATCATTGAACACGTCTATGGAAAAAGTCAATGGAAGCATTGGCTCTCATGCTATTTTATTGGCCTTGTTCCTATTGACTTACATAGTGACATGCTGTTTCTTATGAGGTCTCCCACCCAACTCTGCAGCCAGGGACTTCTTGCTTAGCTTCCCGAATGGAACACTGCCATAGGCCTTCATGTCAGAAGTCCTATTGACAAGCATTGCTATTATCTATGGGACTTTAAAATAGGCCTTTATTAACCCAAGGCAGTTTTAATATAATGGTATTCTCTAAAGTATTAGATATAATATACACTTATATATATATATAAAGATACTAAATATAATTTGAATTTACATTTATATTTTTTAATTCGGCTCAGTATTAGTGTGACGTTCTCTTTTTCTAGCTTTTATATTTTTTAAGGCAAATTGTTCCAGTGATTCCTGACACACAGAAGGGAGTCCTTGGAGTCAGATCCGTTGGATTGGATGTGTGTGTGAATGTTTCTTGTGGTGAATAGTAGAGAGTGTTTACACATAATTAAATTCCATCTCCCCCTTATCCTTAAGTAAAGAATCCGTTTAATTAGTCAACTTCTGGCTTTGTTTCCATTTGAGACCCCCTAAATCCTTAAGGCTCAGTCACACATAACGACGCACCAGCGATCCCGATGCGTCGTTTTTCACATCGCTGGTAAGATGTCAAACAGGTATCTCACCAGCGATATGAAAAACGACGCACTAGCAATCCAGAATTATACCGAGGTCGTTGGGAATTGTCACTCCATAGCGTAGCATTGAGATCGTTGGTCATTGTCCCTGTCAAACACAACGATGTAGCTCTCCCAGCAGAAGCGCAACAATGTAGAAATGACCCAGAGCAGTATATAACGATCAACGATCTCACAGCAGGGGCCAGATCATTGGTGCTTGTCACAAAGAACGACATCGTTAACGGGATCGCTGTTGCGTCACAAAATCTGTGACGCTACAGCGATCTTGTTAGCGATCTCGTTATGTGTGACAGGGCCTTTAGAGAATTCCTCGATTCGCTCAATAGTAATAATGTTGGCTTATTACAATTGACCAACAATGATTGATCATTGTGTGTACAGTCTCTGACAATGGCCTAGGACCCAGGTTTTCTAATAAATGATGTGGCCGTTTAAGGATAGGTCTCCAATCTTTTTGTAGAAGGCTGGCTTCACACTGCAGTTTTTTTTCCTGATCAGGTTCCATCAGGTTTGTGTGCCAAAACCAGAAGTGTCTCCAAAACTCAGAACAGGGGTCAATCTTTCAATTATAGTTTTTCTCTGCAAGTTCCTTTCCTGGTTCCTCACTTGGTTCTGACACACAAGCCTGATCCAACCTGATCAGGGAAAAAAACTGCAGTGTGAAACCAGCCTCAGAGTTCTACTTCACAATTTCTATCAATCATAAACATTGAACATTTATGGGTTCACAAAGTTCTGCTTAATTTTTTATTTAATTGTTAATGAAACACCTGATGGAATGAAAGTATTGTTTCTCTATTCCATATATATTGAAAAGGTTGTAGCTTATTCAATAACACTGTACATTTCAATACTTCTAATGATGTAAAAAAAAAAAAATATATATATATATATATCCAGACATATCTCAACAACAACAAAACACTGCTAACATCTTTCAAACACTTTGTACAGGTCTGGGAGATTTGCAAGCTGTAGGACACTACCATCTTCTGCAAAATCTTTTCGGGGCAGTAGGTGCATCTTAAAAGCTTTATATAAAATGTGCTCAGTTGTCCATCGCCAGGTAGGAGCCTCAACATCCAAATCCTTGTCCTACAATAAAAAAGAAAATGAGAGAAAACATGATTGTATTTTGCAGATTTTAATAGCCCTGAAGACAGTACTGTTGACAGTTTGCTGGCTACTCGCATCCTTTTCTAATGTGATCATGCTAAGAATCTGTCAATCTATATGAGAAAATCAATAAAATAATTTGCCTTTATCGGAGAGCCAGAATTAATACTTTTCCAACAATAAAGATGTGCATGAAGAAAACTGGTCCTATTTTCTTATACACATACACAAAAAGTGATCAAAAAGTTGTACATGTACGTACAACTTTTTGATCACATTTTTATTACACTGTCAGTTGGAATGTAGTAATGCTGAATTTCTTTTCTTACTATAAAAAACCATTCACCATTTAGTCAAATTAACATGCACCAAACTCATTTGGTTCATTATCGTTTTACTACTTTTGCTTATAAAAAAGAAACAAAAACAACAAAAAACAAATCCTTTCTTTCTGTTCTCCAGGCTTACTGTAGCACACAGACACAATCACACAATGCAAAGATTGTCATCTTCTCCATTTTTATATGATTTCAGGTGCTCTCACACTAGCATGTTCAACGGATCCATGCAGTGTGATCAAAAAAATTGCATTGCACCTGTACCAATGTTATTAAATTCTGTCCTCTCATATCTGTGTTTCCTCAGCTCAAATCAAACTGAGAAAACAATAGCAGCATATTACATATTGAGTTGGACTCGACTCGTCAATTCAAGTCTCTACAGTGGGTACGGAAATTATTCAGACCTCTTCAAATTTTCACTCTTTGTTTCATTGCAGCCATTTGGTAAATTCAAAAAAGTTTATTTTTTTTTCTCATTAGTGTACACTCTGCACCCCATCTTGACTTAAAATAAAACATGTAGATATTTGTACAAATTTATAAAAAAAAGAAATATTGAAATATCTCATGGTCATAAGTATTCAGACCCTTTGCTCAGATACTCATATTTAAGCCAAAGCTGTCCATTTCCTTGTGATCCTCCTTGAGATGGTTCTACTGCTTCATTAGAATCCAGCTGTTTAATTAAACTGATAGGACTTGATTTGGAAAAACACACACTTGTCTATATAAGACCTCACAGCTCACAGTGCAAAATGACAGACCAGATGAGAATCAGGAGGTCAAAGAAACTGCCCAAGGAGCTCAGAGACAGAATTGTGACAATGTACAGATCTGGACAAGGTTACAAAATAATTTCTGCAGTACTCAAGGTTCCTAAGAGCACAGTGTCCGCTATAATCCTTAAATGGCAGATGTTTGAACCACCAGACGTCTTCCTAGACCTGGCCGTTCAGCCAAACTGAGCAATCCTGGGAAAAGAGACATGGTGAGAGAGGTAAAGAAGAACCCCAAAGATCAGTGTGGCTGAGCTCCAGTGATACAGTAGGGAGATGGGAACAAGTTCCATAAAGTCAACTATCATTGCAGCCCTCCACCAGTCAAGCCTTTATGGCAGAGTGGCCTGACTGAAGCCTCTCCTGAGTGCCAGACATATGAAAGCCCGCATAGAGTTTGGAAAAAAAACACATACAGAACTCCCAGACTATGAGAAAAAGTATTCTCTGGTCTGAGGAGATGAAGATAGAACTTTTTGGTGAAAACTCTACAGGCCCAGTTACACACACAGATAATTGTGCAGAGATTGGTCACAGATCTCTGGTTGCAGTGACATCATGACCACATTGTTCCATTTGTACACAGCCACAAAATGTAACGATGTGTCCATGATTTCACTGCAACCAGAGATCTGCGAATAATCTCTGGACAATTATCTGTGCGTGTAACCGGGCCTTAAGCGGTATGTGTGGAGAAAACCAGGCACTGCTCATTACCAGCCCAATACAATCCCAACAGTGAAACATGGTGGTAGAAGCATCATTATATGGGGGTATTTTTCAGCTGCAGGGACAGGACAACTGGTTGCATTGAAGGAAACATGAATATACCCAAGTAAAGAGATATCCTGGATGAAAACCTCTTCCAGATTGCTCTTGACCTCAGACTTGGCCGAAGGTTCAACTTCCAACAAGACAATGACTCTAAGCACAAAGCTAAAATAACAAAGGAGCGGCTTCAGAACAACTCTGTGACCATTCTTAACTGGCCCAGCCAGAGCTCTGACCTAAACCCACTTGAGCATCTCTGGAGAGACCTGAAAATGGCTGTCCACTAACGTTCACCATCCAACCTGACGGAACTGGAGAGAATCTGCAAGGAAGAATGGCGAAGGATCCCCAAATCCAGGTGTGATAAACTAGTTACATCATTCCCAAGAAGACTCATGGGTGTACTAGATCAAAAGGGTCTATCTGATTTGATATTTCAGTTTTTCTTTTTTAATAAATCTGCACAAATATCAACATTTCTGTTTTTATTTCAGTCAAGATGGGGTGCAGAGTGTACATTAATGAGAAAAAATGTAACTTCTTTGAATTTACCAAATGGCTGCAATGAAACAAAGAGTAAAAAATGTAAAGGGGTCTGAATACTTACTGTACCCATTGTAGGTGCGCGAAAGGAGAATTATACCAAGCAGTCTCCGACGTGGTCACACTTGCTTCCGGGTCTGCTCATTAACCTCATGTTTATTCACTGGACTCTGACTCCAACAGTCAATCATAGACGCCCACACTAAGTGACAGTGTCTATGATTGGCTTTTGCGCCCCTACCCATTTTGCCAGCATCTATGATTGGTTGCCATATACATTAGTGTATTGGTAAGAAACCTGCCATCAAATGTATGTAAAAATAAATAATTAAAAAACATTTGCTTAGGAGTCCACCGTATTTTTGATCCTCAGCACAGACAAACCAGTTATCTACTGGCTGCCAACCCCAGCTGCCTGGTTTTACTGTGGCTGGAAAAAAAAAAAAAAAAAAAAAAAAAACAAGGGAGCCCATTATTTTTTTTTTAAGTACTTAAAGAAATAATTAAAAAAAAAAAAAAGTGTGAGTTACAGCCTATTTTTGAGTGCCAGCCACGGTAAAACTGGGCAGCTGGGCTTGGCAGCCTGTAGCTGGCTGCTTCATTTGCGCTGATAATCAAAAAAACGGGGGACCCCTTAGCAATTTTTAATTATTTATTTTTACACACCTGTGATGGCAGGTTCGATGCCAATATACTAATGTATATGGCAACCAATCACAGACCCCGGAACAATGGGTGGGGGCACAACAGCCAATCACAAACGCTGTCACAGAGAGTGGTCGTCTGTGATTGCATGTTGTAGTCAGGGCAGTGAAGGTTAATGAGCGGACCTGGAAGCAAGTGTGACCGCGTCAGAGACAGTAGGTATAATTCTCCTGCTTTAATAATAATTTTACTTATTTTTACAGCCCTCCCAGCTGCACCCGAACAGTAACACAGACTTCTTATGGAAGTGCATGTTCAGGATTTGTGCCTGAACACTAGATGTTCGGTACGGACTAAAAACTTTACAGTTCAGGTGCACCCATCACTAGTTATAGCTAATACAGAATAGCTGACAAATAATAAATATCACCACAAAAATACCTCAGAAGTGACAGATTCTTCAAGTATGTACTTCTTTCTAATAGAGTAAAACATAGAACATTCTTTGCTAAAACTTTCAAAACATTCTTTCTCGTCGTCCCAGTTGACCTGCACAGAAATCAATAAAAATCTGTTACAAAGACGAAAACCTAAATACAATGATACGTAGAATACAGTAACTTGATGTTTTGTAGTTCATTTAAGGTAGTATACAAGCAGTGCCTTGAGCGTTGAAATAAACAACAGTATATCCTAATCTTTACTTTGCTAGCAAACCTTGAAAAGAAAACAAAATGGGAAAAAACATCTTAGAAAACTTAGAATGCACGAGATTATAATTCATAAAGGGCTGATGGTAAGCATTGGTTGTACTTGTCCGGCTCCAGAGCATGCAAACTGCACATTCTGCAGCCAGCAAGTACACCCAATTACTCACCCACAATGCACAGGATCGGAAATAGCTATAAGGAGCCAATAAAATTTAGACACCGAGACCGCAATTGAAAATTAGGTTATCACACCCACCAATGCCCCATCCTACTAGATGATGCCTAATTACCATGAGAAAATGTAAGTTACTAAATGATTTTCTCAACTACTACAGCACAGTATTGGGTCAGACAGGGATGCTTAAAATAGTACTAGGAAGCTGCAGGGACAGATAGTGTTAGGTTTAGGGGTATAAAGTAGCTGACAGGTTCCCTTTAAGAGTGATGATTGCTACAGTTAAGCCTTACTTCTATACAAATGGGAGTTTAATTACTGTATGTAAGGGTGCTCAGAAGAAGGGTGTAGGAACTCGGAGGGGATAATGTTTCAAAACATGGGTGGACTCAGTGAACATTATTATTACTGTTGGGGGGACGCAGTAAAATTCAGAACAATTACCATACATAGAGGCATTCAAAGGGCATTAATATTTTTTAAGGGGCAAATTTATCTACTAGAGGCTGTTTTATTATGTAAAGGGCATTATTATTACTAGTACTATGTAGGGCACTAAGACGGGTATGCTACCTTTAACAATGCCACACAGCAGGCAAAGTTATAGGAAAAATACTGCAAGAGCCGGCTCAGCACTGGCGTGTCAGTACGATGGAGAATTTGTACTAATTGGGAACAAATGGAAACGTTGCCGAAATGCAAAAGGCCAAATGTGTCTGTGCGGTATACTCTGGCTGGAAAAAGTTGTCATAGCGATCTGAGCCAGACGGAAAACTAAATGGCTCCATCCAAAAGAGTGTCTCCTGAAATTCATCATCTATAACTTTACCATTGCCTCTCAGTCTGTGCAGTGCTGGTGTCTACCAATAAGTGAGCACTGTACGAGATTAATAGCATTCTTAGCCTTTTGTCACAGTTATTTTTTTCCCCGTAATAACATGATTATTTGCTGAGGTTTCCCTTTATTCTCTAGGATTAGAGTGCACCTGTGTAGTTATGTAGGTACATAGGTTAGAAGCCCACTCTGATATGTTTAGCCCCTTTCGTGCTGAACCTTTACACCTCTGATTAAATGTCCTCACTAAATTATCACCATCCTTCCACTAAAATATTTCTTATTATTTTCCTTCCATCTCTCACAATTTATTCAATTGGTCCATGTGGTTTAAATTAATCAATTAATTATCAAAATGAAATTATCCTTTTTTTTTTTTTTTTAATAAAATCTTTCCAGATTAGCCTTCAAACTACTTCTGAAACAAATGATTTAGTTGTCCTCTGGACATTTAGATCACAGTAAACACACTTTCCAAAGGAAAAGTCCTCTTTGCTATCTGTTCCACAGGCAGAAATTTCTATGTGCAGCTGTAAGGTTTGCTGTTGGTGTAGTTGGGATGACATTACAGGAGATAATCAAAATAACATTTCAATCCAAAGTAAAATGTGTAATTTCAAAGTATATGATTAATCAACATTTTCTTAAATTTCACAACAATATTTGTCACACCAAAATTAGCATTTTCTCTGTTAAAAGAAAAGACTGCAATATTGTCTTTAATAGCAACTAAAGACCACAGAGAATAAAAATAAAATTACCTCTGTGGCCAGTCGTAAGATGAACATAGGCAATCCTTCCAATGGTGGAATGTAGTTGTCTAACAGGAGTGGTAGCCCTGTAAGGTTTCCCCCCTATAAAAAAACGAATGTTTGGAAAATTAATTTTTTCATTTGCAAAAAATAACAAATAATGTTTGTATTAACTGGCCAATTTTTGTGGCAGTATGTTGCATTATGATATGTAATTTAGATGTGGACTTAGTGTTTTGAATCATTACCCTGCTGCAAAACCCAAGTGCACTTCAGCTTGAGATCACAAACAGATGGCCGGACATTCTTCTTTAGGATTTTTTGGTAGACAGCAGATATCATGGTTCTATTTACCACAACAAGTTTTCCAGGTCTCGAAGCAGCAAAACAGCCCCAGATCATCACATTACCACCACAAAATTTAAATTTTGGTACGATATTCCTTTTCTGAAAGGCTGTGTTACTTATACACTAGGTGTAATAGGGCAATACTGTACACCTTCCAAAAATGTGAACTTTAGTCTCGTCAAACCACAGAGTATTCGCCCACAAGTCTTGGGGGGAGCATCAAGATGTTTTCTGACAAAACTGCGACAAGCCTTTATGCTCTTTGGGCTCAGCAGTGGTTTTCGTCTTGGCCTGCATAGCAAAGTTCCATTTTTGCCCAGTCTCCTTATGGTGGAGTCATGAACACTGACCTTAACTGAGACAAGTGAGGCCTGCAGGTCTTTGGATGTATGTTGTTGTGGGGTCTTTTGTGACATCTTGGAGAGTCGTCACTGAGCTCTTGGGGTAATTTTGGTCGGCTGGTCACTCCTGGGAAGGAAATCGCTGTTCCATGTTTTTGCCATTTGTGGATAATGGCTCTTACTGTGGTTTGCTGGAGTTCCAAAGCTTTAAAAAAGGATTTATTACTTTTTCCAGACTGATAGATCTTAATTACTTTGTTTCTGTAATTCTTTGGATCGCAGCATGATGAACAGCATTTAAGGATCTTTTGGTCTACTTCACTTTATCAGGTAGGCTTTGTTTAAACGGCTTCTTGATTAAGAAAGTAATCAGGTGTTACACATGCCAAGGCAAGTGATGAGGGAGTGGACCCACTGGACAACAGAGGGAACTGTTTAGCTGACCTCCAGGGCAGGGAACACAGGGACGAATCCAGGTACAGGAAGGTGACACATAGATGAACCTAGGCACAGTCTCTGGACAAGTGCAGGTGGGACAGCTGTAGCAGGCAGGACTGCAGGGGCAGGCTGGTACAAGGAGCAAGGCAAGTACGAACAGGTAGGGGAAGGCAGGACACAGAGAAACAGGACCTGACAACTAGTTCAGCAGACAGTATCTGACTAAACTAATCACGTAGCTCAGGCACTTCCCCTAATTGGAAAATGCCTTAAATACCAAGTGCCTCTCAGCCATAGTCTATAGGGCACTTTCTGGTAATAGCACACTTCCCCTTTAAGAGCAGGGCAGGAGCTTCATGCCACAGATGCAATCCCAGGGAGCCTGTGCAGCATGCACAGTGTACAGGGCCTGGAGGCAACAGAGCATGTGGACAGCCAAGGAGGAGGCATATGGTCCAATCACGGTGGTGAGTATGTCAATGATCCAGCAGGAATGCCACAATTACATCAGGCCTGGGTGTGGCTAGGGAAATTGAATTCAACTTCCCAAAGATGTGAGAAGCCACAGTTAATTTATGTTTTAAGGGAAGGGGGAATCACTTTTTCACACAGGGCCCTGTAGGTCTGTATTTCCATTTCCCTAAATAATAATGACCTTCATTTATCAACTGCAGTTTGTGTTTATTTGCGCTATCTTTGTCTAATATTTAATTTTGTTTGGTCATCTGAAACATTTGTGTGAAGAAAAAAAATGCAAAAGAATAGGAAACCACGAAAGGGGTAAGCACTCTCTCACACCACTGTATGTATATATATATATGTGTATATATATATAATCTCCTGAAAAAATAATTGTGGAAAAGCTCTTTTGCATAGTGCACTTGTGTTAAATACAAAAGAGCAAGTGATATACAACAATGTAAAACAAAAAACAATGGGATGGAAAAATAAAAAACCTAAAGCTTGCTAGAACACTGGTATTGGCATCCTTTACATTAAATTAGTATGGAAAGACATTTTGACTCGCCTGTGCTAGATCAGAAATGAGAATTACCTATGATAAATTGTCGGTGCCCAAGTGACATGACTTGAGCAATGAATGACAACTTCAGTGTTTTAAAAAGCCACATATTAGGCCTTGTTCTTTTTGTCACAATGGGGAAGACAAAGGAGCTGTCTGAGGACATCAGAAATTCTATTATTAGTAAACACAAGACTTCTAAAGGGTATAAGGCCATCTCCAAAGACCTTGGTATTTCAGTTTCACCAGTGCGCAATGCTATTAGGAAGTTTGCCAAGCAGGGAGCCATCAAGAACCATCTTGGACGTGGGGGAAAGAGGAAAATTGACAAGAGATGTCTTTGAAGGTTGGTGCGAATGGTGAAAAAACTGCTACATTAAACATCCAAAGAACTGAAAGCCAACCTGGAATAGGCTGGTGACAAACTTTCAACAATTGCCATACACCACACTCTAAACCAAGCAAAGCTTTATGGGCAGGGAATGCCAGGGAAGAAACCATTGCTTAAAAAAAAGACATAAAAAGGAACAACTGATCTTTGCCAAAGAGTACCTTGACAAACCACAATCCTTCTGGGAAAATGTTCTGTGGACAGATGAAACAAAAATGGACCATGTTGGTAACGCAAAGCAAGTTTGTTTACAGATGGCATAATCAATGAAGCTTATAAGGAAAAGAACACCCTACCAACAGTTAAGCATGCTGGATGATTCATAATGCTGAGGGGTTGCTTTGCTGAGTCTAGTACAGGAGGCCTTCAACACATCAGAGAAATCATGAAATCTGAGCATCAACAGATTTTAGAATGAAATGTCCTACCCAGCGTAAGAAAACTTGGTTTGAGTCGAAGATCATGGGTCCTCCAGCAAGACTATGATCTCTAACCCTTTTTCTGTTCACATATTGAAGACAGCTGCACTTAATAGAGTGGGGATTCTTTCCCACACTTGGCTTATTTCAGCTGTGCTCTTGCTAACTTGGGCAGGGATGTCAAGAACCAGACTTTTGATATAGCCAGAAAATAAAAATCAGTCCGACATGGTGATGTAAATATCTCACAACTCTACATAAGCTAGAATTTACCTCATCTATTTCCAGAGAGAAATAGTCTTTTAACATTTCAGATTTCTTCTGAAGGAACTGAACAATGTATTCAGCAAGTCCTTCTTTAGGGCCATCTTCTTCTGTCCATCCACTCTCAGGACTAGCGAAAGCTAGCATAGCCAATTCATATATAGGGGCAGACTCCTAAACAGATAGAAGAGTTATTACAGTAAACTGACTTCCAACATTTCAAAAACTGAATAGAAATTAAAATAAAGAAAAAAATTATTAATATGATGTAAAGAAATATGCCACATAACTACAAAATCAGCCAAATATGTACTTACAGATAACCTCATAATGCCAAAATTCCCAAAATCATAAATAAGTATTTGATAGAAGAGTTCTTGACTACAGGAGAAGTTGTATCAAAACGAGAAGAAAATACATTATTACCAACATGTTTTATGCAAAAACCCATTGTTGTCAATAGGGAAAACTGCTTTAGTGATATTGTGCTACAATCACAAAGACAGAAAAAGCAGCAGGAGTAGAAAAAACTGTATAGAAGTATGTCCAGTTCAGACTAAATGTGATTTTTGGGATTTTTGTGAAGGTAGGTTCACATTGCGTTTGTGCTGTGAGTTTAATGCATCCGTTTGACAGCAGCACAATTGCAATTCAACGAATGTGTTAATACATCTATAGACTTGCGTTTAACAAACACATACTAATGCATGCCAAAATAGGCATGCCTTTGCAAGTATGCATTTGTTGAAACGCACATACAAACACGGTCTGTAGCGTTTTTCAGTTTGTTACAAAACAAACGCTACATAATGCAATGCTTCAGGTTTGTACAAATCTGCAGCATTGCATTATGTAGCGTTTGCAATATATGAATAGGATAGAGAGAGATAGGATACATAGAAATATAGATGCTACAAAAGATTTACCAGTGTCCCTGCTCTGTCTCCCCGCTTTGTCTGCTGCTTCCTGCTGCTCTTGGGTGAATATTCATGAGCATAATGAGCGGCATCGGAATCAGCAGAGAGCGGGGAGACTGGTAATGCTTTTCTAGCATCTATATTCCTATCTAGCCCATCTCTTTCTATCCTATTCATCTATCTATCTCATGGAGCGCATAAGTCTCTGAAGTATCAACAACATATGCGCTATAAAATGACACTTTTGCTGTCCATTACAACGAACCGTTAACGTATCCGTTATAATGGACAGCAAAGACGATATATGAAACTCGGCTTAGCAACATACAGCATTTACACAACTAAATATTTGCAGTTATGTTTTCTGGGAAGGGGATACATGTTTCTAATTTCCTCTGCTTTCTGTACAGTGTTCATTTGTTTGAAAATCAATAAAAATGATTTAAACAGAAAAAAAATTGTAGTCGTGTGGTTCCTATTAGGTTCCTGAAAAGGCAGGTTCCTCCTCCATATTAGAAAAAAAATGTGTGCATAACTATTCTACGTGGATTAAGCCTCCAACTCTCCACCTATGATGTTGGGGGAAAGAAGGATTAGCCATTTTCAATGTTTAACACCTGATTCTTTAGCTTTCTGCACAGATAGTCCAGAGCAATCTGTCAGCAAATAAATTCCTTCTCTATACTGAAAAATTATGCATGCTTTGCCAATCAGACTGTGGATGTGTGTGGAGAGTTAGTAGTAATGGATAACAGCCGTCTAGGTGAACTGAGATTTCTATAACGCATTGGCACAATTCACACTGGTTATATATACCTTAACTTTGTGGTATTTAGAAGGTAAAGTTTTGTTTGATACTGAGCTAGTGTCCACTGTGGATTTACACAGCCCACAAAGGAATGATTCCGCATCATGTTCTGGAGGCCTAGAGAAGACAACAAAGTACAGTTAAGCATGAATAGGAAAAAAACTATTAAGGCCCAGTCACACATAACGACGCACCAGTGATCCTGATAACGATGTGCAGAGATAACTGGTGCATCGTTTTTCACATCGCTGGTAAGATGTCAAACAGGTATCTTACCAGCGTTGTCACCAACAACTTCAGCAACGATCCAGAATTATACCGAGGTCGTTGGGAATTGTCACTCCATAGCGTAGCATTGAGATCCTTGGTCATTGTCCCTGTCAAACACAACGATGTAGAACTCCCAGCGGGAGACCAACGACGTAGATATGACCCAGAGCAGTGTGTAACGATCAACGATCTCACAGCAGGGACCAGATCGTTGGTGCGTGTCACACAGAACAACATTGCTAACGGGATCACTGTTACATCACAAAATCTGTGACATTACAGTGATCTCATTAGCGACCTCGTTATGTGTGACAGGGCCTTTAGGTTAGTAAATGTTAAAAAGCATACAATGAAACAAACTGATTACACAAATATATTTAGAAAGCGTTAACACTGAAGACACTGACAAATCCTCATGAGCAGCTCCTCTATGAAGTCTTTAAAGGGAACCAACCACCAGGATTTATCCACCTGTAAATCAGTTAAGCAGGTGATGTGTGCAGCAGGCTACCACTACTTTTCTTTTTTTTTTTAATTCCTTCCCTGTGGGCCTGTCTTACTGTTGTAAGCTGAAGCCCCTTCCCCTTCCCTCTCATCAAGACTCATCCGGGGGGAGTGTGATTTTACAGCAGACAGACAAACCCGCAGGGGGAAGGGGGGGAATAAAAAAAAAACAAGAAACAAATAGTGCTATCATGCTGCACACATCAATCACCTGCTGCATAGCACTAAATCCTGGTGGTTGGTTCCCTTTAAAGGGAACCAACCACCTCAGATCACCCTAATACACAGTTAGTACATGTCCCTGCACCCTAAGGATACCTTTCCAGCACTGTTTTTATGTAAAATCTTGCATTAGTATAACTGAAATAAAGACTTTATAAAGTTACTAGCCTGAAGACTTCTGGGCGTATCCCTCCTTCTGTTATACTTCAGGGCTGTGCATTCATTGCATGGATGTGCTCCCCCTCCCTCTGTGCAGAGGAGATAACGATCACACCCATCAGGGCAGGGCAGCAGGCACGGAGGGAGGGGGAGCACAGACATGCAATGCACAGCCCTGAAGTATAACAGAAGGAGGGATATGCCCAGAAGTCACCAGGCTAGTAAGTGTATAAACTCTTTATTTCAGTTATACTATTTTTTAATAGTTTTATTTACAATGGGTCAAAAGTGGGGAGATTTTAACTTTTGTTTTGTTTGTTTTTTTCATATTTTTAAAAACTCTATTTTTTTAAAATTTCCTTTATTTTACACTGCCCCCTGGGGGGCCTTAGCACTGCTCACTCTGATCGCTTCTCCTGTGCACAGACCTGCTGCTACACGTCTATGCACAGGAGAAATCATCACTTTCTGTGGATGCCAGCGCTCGAAAGAAGAAATGCTGTAATAAGGTAACAATGGCACAAGTCCCTAATAGATAAAGTGCATTATGCTATAGTACCAGGGCAAATCTTTCCAGGACCACTGAAAAATACAATAAGTAAATAGAGAAAAATGTTTGCGTGTACATAATGTATGCAGGTACTGGTATACACTACCGTTCAAAAGTTTGGGGTCACCCAGATAACTTTGTGTTTTCAATGAAAACTATTTATCAAATGAGTTACAAAATGAATAGAAAATATAGTCCAAACAGTGACAAGGTTAGAAATAATGATTTTATTTGAGATCATTTTCTCCTTCAAACTTAGCTTTAGTCAAAGAATGCTCCCTTTGCAGCAATTACAGCATTGCAGACCTTTGGCATTCTAGCTGTTAATTTGCTGAGGTAATCTTGAGAAATTTCACCCCATGCTTCCTGAAGCCCCTCATACAAGTTGGATTGGCTTGATGCGCACTTTTTGCATACCATACGGTCAAGCTGCTCCAACAACAGCTCAATAGGGTTGAAATCTGGTGACTGCGCAAGCTACTCAATTACAGATAGAGTACCAGCTGCATGCTTCTTCCCTAAACAGTTTGTGCATAATTTGGAGGTGTGCTTTGGGTCATTTTTACATTTTTCATTTTACCTAAAATCCATAAAAACCTTGAACACCCTCCAGGAAGACCGATAGTAGCTTCAACCGACTCCGTGTTATCCCCATTATCCATCACACTTGAAAAAATTCTTAGTCCACTTATTCCACAAATAGAGTCGTTCGTTCGTGACACCAAAGACTTTCTCAACCATATCCACAGAATTACACCGGTACCACCCACAAGTATACTAACCACCTTGGATGTCAACAGCCTCTACACGAGCATAGATCACCAGCTCGGTTTGGAGGCTGTTGATTGGTTCCTCAAGAAACTGGAACCTACTAACAAGTCGAAGAGAACATTTTGCTTGGACATGATGGAGCTTGTCCTTACTAACAACTATTTTCTGTTTGAGGACAAGTTCTACCTACAAAAACGGGGGACCGCAATGGGTGCTAACGTAGCACCCCCATACGCAAACATCTATATGGCTAAATTTGAAACAGACCATGTATACAGCCACATACTCTTCCAGACACATGCCATGGTATGGTTGAGATATATTGATGATGTCTTCTGCATTTGGAAGGGCACACCAGAATCCTTTAACGTTTTTGTAAGTGAGATCAACACCAAAACCCAAAATCTAACCTTGACATCACATACCAACAGAGACAAAATCAATTTCCTGGATACGCTGATACTAAAAGACCAGAGTGGGTCCCTCAGCAGTGACCTTTACACAAAACCAACAGACCGTAATAGCCTATTACACTGGACCAGTTGCCATCCCAAACACATGAAAAAGTCCTTACCCAACTCACAACACCAAAGGGTTGACCGAATAGTGAGCAACGAAAATTCAGAGAACAACTAGACATGACGAAATGACTAAGAAATTCAAAAACAGGGGCTACCCATATGAGTTCTGTAATACCAGGTCAGAAACTGGTCAGGGAATGCCAAAACAAGCCGACGAGAGGATCAAATTCATTAACACATACCACCCTTTTTCACCTCTTGTTAAAAAAGCAATACTACAACACTGGCCCCTACTTGGCAGTGCATATCCCGTGATTTCAGAATTTAAAAATCCCCCTTTGATTTGCCATAAAAGGGCCCCCAATCTGAAACAATTACTTGTAAGGGCCGACGTTGGTTCTGCTACCGCTCCACTCAGGCAGAAGACCCTGGGTACCACACGAAAGGGCACTTTTCCATGTTTGGGCTGTGCACAGTGTACGAATGTCACAAAAGGGGACTCATTCACGCACCCGAGGTCAGGAAAAAGATTTAATAGCAATGGGTTTTATACGTGTGACTCCAGTTATGTAGTGTATCTGATTAAGTGCCCGTGCGGTCTCGGATATGTTGGGGAGACCACCCAGCATATCCGAGACCGTATAAGCAAACATAAGTCCACTATCAGGTGTCAGAACACTCTGTTGCCGATACCAGCCCACTTCATCGACAAAAAACACAATTTGAGTCAATTAAAATTCCAAGTGATTGACCATGTACCCATTGCAAGACGGGAGGGTGACCGTATCCGAAGACTCAAAGAACGAGAGTCTTACTGGATCCACCATTTAAATACACTCACCCCATTGGGACTCAATAGGGAATTTGAACTGCTCTATTAATTGATAAGTTTCAAGAGAAATATTTTGGTAGCCGATAGTACTCTATTATAATATCCTAATGAATGTTGATAAGGTATAATGATTCACACAGAGCCTTTTACAATGTGTAACTATGTCCCTTAGGATTCTGTGTAGCAGCATAAAATATACTGTATATCTGATTTGATTCTAATTTTTGTCTTTTCTATCATAGAAATAACAAGATGTGTGACGTATTCTCCATGAAATATCCTCAACTGGGCACCACCACTGTATCTGCACCATTTTCTATGGAAACACCGAACTGTCACTTATGCTGTTTTCTCCTAAGCATGCCTTAGCCAATTCTACATATAAACACCTATGTTGTTTCATCTTACATACCCACTACTAACCCTTTCCTGAATCCTACCTACATATCCCATACAATATACACAAAAGCGCCAGACACAATAACTTAACACTAGTATTTCCTTCTATGTCCTATAGCGCTCCCGCGCATGCGCCCCACGATTCACCGGTGGCGCATGCGCAGTAGGTATGTCGCTACCATGAACGACTTTAGCTCCAACAACATGGCGCCCGCGCATGCGCGGTGATAGCGGATGACGCACATCCGGCTTGGATGATGCGCTTCCTGCGTATCAGCTGTTCCTCCTCCTCCCTGGGTATTTAGAGCGGCAGAACGCCGCTCTATCCCACTCCTGACCCAATCTCTCTACTGCCAGAAGCGTTCCCAGACATCTCAGGTACCTGTGCTCTGTGATTTATGTTCTTGTTACTATAATCCCATCCCTGGAAACCTTTCCTAATACTTTCATCACTTTACAGGCAGGAGTCACATCCTATGCTAAAATAGCAGGTATGTGCTCCAAATCCTTATTTTCCTAGCATTCACTGGTACTGAATCAATAGCCTTAATCCTTTCCTCTCTGTATTATTTAGATTCCCCTACTAAGTGAAGTGTCTTATACATATAGGACACACGACCCCACTCATACCTGAGCGGGTCAGACCAACAGGTACTGTTATTTAACTAGACCTGAACCCATGGCATATTTTAATCAAAATGCTAACTAGCACCACATTGCCATCTTTCCATCTCAGGTCCTTCAACAACTGAAGTTAATACACTTCACCACCTAGATCTACAATTCTTAGGACATTAAGGTATTGAATTTGATCATACCCCTCCTCCATGACTTCTATTAGAATTCCTTCCCTTGTGCACTTTTCCTTTCATCTAGCATCTAACCTGCCACGAGACCTTTTGACTTCAAAACACGTCTACCAATAATACGTTTGCACTCTAGTATTATTTTTAAGGTAAAACTTACACGTACACGAGCACTCTAGCCCACAGTATACAATACTTTCATTTACATGACCACCTCACCACAAAAAACACTAAAAATGTTTTTTTTCCCACCACTCACATCACATCACTCACATGGATCATTCATTGTTGTATTCCTTGTACAAAATTGTGATTTTTTGTTTTGTATGTATATCCTAGCACAATCCTGACGAAGACCCGAAGGGTCGAAACGTTGATTGATCGATTGTCCTCACCTTTTGAAACAATTAAAAATCGCATTAAGCAAAAACTCCATATTCTGAATCTTTTTGTTAGTGCCAAGGATAGATATTGATTTTCCTTTGGGTCATTGTCCTATGGTAGGATGAAATTGGCTCCAATCAAGCACTGTCCAACAGGGTATAGCATTGCGTTGCAAAAGGAAGTGATAGCCTTCCTTATTCAAAATCCCATTTACCTTGTACAAATTTCCCACTGTACCAGCACCAAAGCAACCCCAGACCATCACTTTACCTCCACCATGCTTGACAGATGACTTCAGGCACTGTTCCAGCATTTTTTCAATTGCTCTGCATCTCACAAATGTTCTTCTGTGTGATCCAAACACTTCAAACTTTGATTTGTCTGTCCATAAAACGTTTTTCCAATCTTCCTCTGTCCAATGTCTGTGTTCTTTTGCCCATATTAATCTTTTCCTTTTATTAGCCAGTCTCAGATATGGCTTTTTCTTTGCCACTCTGCCCTGAAGGTCAGCATCCCGGAGTCTCTTTTTCACTGTAGACGTTGACACTGGCATTTTGTGGGTACTATTTAATGAAGATGCCAGTTGAGAAGCTGTGAGGCGTTGATTTCTCAAACCAGAGACTCTAATGTACTTGTCTTGTTGCTCAGTTGTGCAGCGGGGCCTCCCACGTCAGCCAAACCGTTTTCAGCTGTGCTAACATACCTGGACAAAAGTTTTCTAGGTTTTACTAAACATCCAATAGCCTTCTTACACAGCTAGCAAACACAATGTACCATTAAAACACCGGAGTGGTTGTTGGAAATGGGCCTTAATACACCTATGTAGATCTTGCATTAAAAACCAGATGTTTGCAGCTAGAATAGTCATTTACCACATTATCAATGTATAGAGTGAATTTCTGATTCATTTAATGTTAGATTCATTGAAAAAATTTTTTCTTTTCTTTCAAAAATACGGAAATTTCTAAATTACCTCAAACTTTTGAGCAGTAGTGTATATTACCTTGTGAGACCCAACGTACATTTCCCCATAGCTTCTTCTTCCAAAGGTTATCAAGAGGCATTTTTCCGTATTTATTTATTGTATTTTTCAGTGGTCCTGGTAGGATTTGTCCTGTTATTGTAGCATGCTGCACTTTATCTATTAGGAACGTTTACTATTGTTACCTCATTATTTCTTTTGGACGGTCTACTGATGTGTATTCCATCTTATATCCACTTCTCCACGCGTATACCTCTAGAACAGATTAATACTGTACTGTGGAATATTATAAATGCCTTTTTCCACTGTTTCTTTTTTACTGTCATTTCATTTATATTTATCAATAAAATGTACAATTTTCTTCCTTTTGTGGTCACATTTATAGATTTTCCATTGTACGCTGTATATGATTACATTTTTACCACTCTTGTAGGTTATACAGTATGTGTTGAAACATTGCAGAGTTATTACCACATAATGTGATTCATGACATTTGAAAAATTTGGACTGATCACTGAGGGATTAACGATGCAGAATTTTTTTAATCACTTAAAAATGCTGCTGGTTCTGAATTCTGCTATTCTACCGTTGTGCTCAAAAGTTTACATACCCAGGCAGATTTTTAGCTTTCTTGACTTTTTTCAGAGAATATGAATAACACAACCTTTTTTCCACTCATGGTTAGTGGTTGAGTGAAGCCATTTATTGTCAAACTACTGTGTTTTCTCTTTTTGAATCATGACAACCAATAACATCCAAATGACCCTGATCTAAAGGTACCGTCACACCTGGTGACGAGGCTGGGAATGTCGACAGCGACTGGCGAGTGCGCGCACGTTTTTGGCGCCCCGCCAGCGTCGCCGTCCCCCATTTACATGGGGCGACATCTCCAGCCCCGCGCCGGCGAGCTGACAGGCGGCATCGCCGCCGGGGTTGTCTGAAAACCCCAGCGGCGATGCAGTACAATAAGAGCCTATGGCTCCCATGGCCTGACAGGTCGCCGGCGGTCGGTTACATGGGGCGATGTGTGCACATTGCCCCAGATTGGTCGCCTGGTTTCAGAGCACTGCTCAGAAACCAGGCGACCTCCCGCGGCGCCGACATCGCCCATTTACATGAGGCGACGTAGGGGCGATGTCGCCGCCGATAGGCCACGTCCCTACGTCGCCTATGTAATAGGCGGCGGTCGCCCCGTGTGACGGGCCCTTAAGGTTCACGTATCCTGGTGATTTTGGCCTGATAACTTGCACAAAAGTTGATACAAATGGGTTTGAATGGCTAACAAAAGGTAACATCCTCACCTGTGACCTGTTTGCTTGTAATCAGTGTGTGTGCATGAAAACTGAGCGAGTTTCTGGGATCCAGACAGACTTTGCATCTTTTATCCAACCACTGATGTTTCTGGATTTTGAGTCATGGGGAAAGCACAAGAATTGTCAACGAATCTATAGGAACTTGGATGTTCCAACATGACAACGATCCAAATGACAAGGCCAAGTCGACCTGTCCTCAATATCATTCAGCCACTCTGGGGAGAACTCAAGTGTGCAGTTCATGCAGGAAAGGAGCAGGAACTGGAGGCTTTTTGCCAAGAAGTATGGGAAGCTTTACTTTCTAATAAAATAAAAAGCCTCATCCACAACCACCACATAAGGCTATGTGCACATCAGTCATTTTGTGGGCTGCTTTTGGACATTTTCCGTCTGCGTTTTTCGCTCAGTTTTATGTTAATTTATGTTAATCCTACCCTCCGGTTGGATTAACATGCTAGTCAATGGATTTTAGAAAACTCTGTCTACATTACAACGTTTTTCTTCTAGTCGTTTTCAGTCAAAACTGAGTTTTTTCACCGGTTTCCAAAAATAGAGCAAGAGTTTTTCCACCGGTTTCAGCTGAACAAGTGCACTAAAAACTCAGTTTTAAAACCGCTCAGAAAAACCGCCGACAAAACGCTGTAAAACCGGGCGGAAAACGAGCAAAAAACGAGCAAAAAACGAGCAAAAAACTAGGACACTGCTGAGCACAGAAAACTCAGTTTCTGCCAGTGTCCACCGGTTCCCGGTCGGTCTGCAGAAATGCAGAACCGACTGATGTGCACATAGCCTAAGACTTCAAGCTGTCATTGATGTTAGAGGGGACAATACACAATATTAAAGCCTCGTTCACACAGTGCGTATTTTTCGCGCATTTTTGTGCACGCTGTTCCCCCCAAAGCGTACCTGTGTCTGCGTTTCACAGCAAAGTGAATGGACTTTAATTTTTGATGTTCACACGCAGCGCTATTTTCGGCTGCAATTTTATGGGAGAAAGCGTGCGCGTAACAAGAATGAACATGTTCATTCTTTCTGCCTTTTTGTGCGCGCTTTCTCCCATAGGCCCCATTATAACCGCTGGAATATTATTGCCTTTTAGACGATGCGTAATTCCAGCTGGAATGCGCCGGCGCTGATGTCACAGAGGGGAGGAAGAATCCTGTTCCTCCTCCCCTCTGTGACATCTGTCACAGCCCCATTTGTATAATACACTGCAAAATCAAAAGTAAAATAATGCCAAATGTATTAAAAATTAGAAAGATTCTTATACTTACCCTCCGCCGTGTGTTTGATAACTGGGAGCAGGAGCAGGCATCAACCTGCAAGCACCTTGCATGATGTCATAATGACATTGAGCGCTGAGATTGGCCCGCTCGCGGTCATGTGATATGTGACACGCATATCACATGACCACGAGCGGCCAATCACAGCGCCGATGTCATTATGACATCATGCAAGGTCTTTGCAGGTTTAATACTTGCTTCTGCTCCCGGTTACCGAACACTCGGCGGAGGGTGAGTATAAGAATCTTTATTATTTTTAATACATTTGGCATTATTTTACATTTGATTTCGCAGTGTATTATACAAATGGGGCTGTGACAGATGTCACAGAGGGGAGGAGGAAAACGCGCAAAAAAGCGCTGTGTGTGAACACAGCCTAAGAACTAGGGTATGTGAACTTTTGATCAAAGTTATTTGGATGTTCTTGGTTGTCATTATGATTTACAAAGAGAAAACACAGTAGTTTGTCAATAAATGGTGAGTGCAGTTTCTTTTTTATTCAATATACAATAAATGGCTTCACCGAACCTCTAACCATGAGTGGAAAAAAGTTTTTGTGTTATCATTCATATTCTCTGAAAAAAAGGCCAAGAAAGCAAAAAATCTGCCGAGGTATGTAAACTTTTGAGCATAACTTTATATGTGTTATGGGGAGTCTGAATTCATTCTTCAATCTCACTTGAAGTTTAAATATATAACAGTATCTGGAATATGGTATACATATTTAAGGATTTTTTTTCACATATATGATCTGGGCCCGATCTAGGTTCTGGATTAAAGGGGAACTCCAGTGAGAAACTTTTTAGTTCACTTCCTGCCCTCCTACATGATGAAGCAGAGCTCTACACTGCAGTTCTAAGATCTATAGATCTCTTATAATTCAATAAAATCATACCTGCTCCTCAGCTCTGAGCCCCACCTCAGGGGACCTAGAATCTTCAGCCTGACACAGCTTCATGTGTGAGCAAAAAGCAGGAGGTGTGTCAGGGGGTGTGGATGCTGGGAGCTGCAGGATCAGCCTATATTTCAGGAGTGATGATGATGATCCATTGAAAGTTGTAGGGATTGGAATATACCATGTTCCTATGGGGGAGACGAGACCATGTAGAGCTGAATCAATCAATGTAATGATCTGCTTCTGCTCCCAGCCTCACAATAACAGTACACATTATGCATCATCATACAGCAGAGGATCACAGTGTGTAGTTGTATCTGCTTGGTGACATGATTGCTATTTCATGCCTGGACCCCCCTGTCACATAGGATGATATATCAGGGGCAGAATTGTATGTGTGAGCATGGGGCCGGCGGCCATGCCTCCTACTACGCCCCTCCCCATACAGAAATGTGAGGGGGCTGGAATGTAGGCTGATCCTGCAGCTTCCAGCATCCACACCCCTGACACATCTCCTGCTTTCTGCTCCTACATGAAGCCAAGCTGAAGATTCTAGGTCCCCTGAGGTGGGGGGGGGGGTCAGAACTGATGAGCAGGTATGATTCCATTGAATTATAAGAGATCTATAGATCCTAGAACTGTAGTCTCCAGCTCTGCTTCATCATGTAGCAGGGCAGGAACTGTACTAAAAGGTTTTCTCTCACTGGATTTCCCCTTTAAAGTTGAAGTCTGAATTAATTTGTAGGTTTAGTCTTTGTGAATAATCTCAGGATCTTGTTTGTAAAGATATATTTGGTAGATATGGCAGCAAGTCACTATACTGGCTGGGTCCAAAGAGCTTTGTGGGCATGAACTCTTGTCACAATACAATTTACACATATGCTGCACATAAAATATTACAATATTACACCTACCCTTGTGTCCTCTGTCTTCAATGTCTTTCTGCAAGCTCGATATGCTGGCTAAATTAATAACCCTTCTTCTAGGTGCAGAGGCTGCAGTCATTGTCCTGTCTATCTCAGTTTCATCCATCTCCACGTCAGATTCTGTACGCAGCCTCTTCTTCCTACATAAAAATAACTACGGTAATTAGGATAATTTGAAAGAAACCTATTTTCATTTCATACAGCCCAAGCTTCGGACCAGGCGCGGAACTACCGTGGTGCAGCTGCACCAGGGCCCCGACCGGCTAGGGGGCCCCTTCAAGTCTGCAGGGGGGCCCCCAGCCGATCCCCTCAAGCCGCCGTCAAAAGAGAGGAGGGTCAGGCAAGGGAAGCAGAAAGCTTTCTGCTTCCCCTGCCTGATCCCGCCCCCCCTCTCCTCTGCCCCTCCGGCTCCCGGGAGCGGACTCACGCAGGTAGGAGAGCCGCCGCAAACGCCAGCACCACGCCGACACCGCCAGGAACCCCCCCCCAGACACCACCAGCAACCCCCCTCCCTCCCCGGACCATGCCGACGCCACAAGCACACCCCCGCTCCTCATTTGGCTGCACCAGGGCCCCCTGGGGTAAAGGTCCGCCACTGCTTTGGACAATATGAAAATTTGGGCTCCACAGTTGACTTGGTTTCTGTCCCGCCACAAACTGCAACACATTTCCTCTCGAATAAGAACTCTAGATTGTATTGGAGTCTCTGACTAAAGACACATTTTTCACTTCATGAGAATTCTACTCCAAACTGATCTCTCACTGCCAAGGTCTTTGTTGGAACGTTCCATGTAAAAACTCAGACTCCCTACCTAGAGCAAGTTCAGACCTTTCCAATTCCTATCATGCCACAAAAACAATAACTGACCTCATTGATGGGCATAAACAATGTTCTGTATCAATGGCATCAGTGGAAATAACCATCTATATCCCACTTAAAAACAATCCACTTGTATCCTACAGTCAAGCAGGGAAATAACTAGAAAACCCATCCACAAAGTAAGCACACTAGTGGTCATGAGCCGAAAGAGTTGATTAAAGCGTAACCGTAGTTTAAATTTAAATTTAATAGTAATGTAGAGCAAGTGAATATAATAAACTTTCCCATATACTTTATTAATGAAATCAGGAGGGAAACCACAAAAAAAAAACCTTCCACAATATGTCCTCAGCAGCTCTCTGTGTGAAGCTTATTCTCAGTCACCTCTGTCTTCAGGGGCGTGGCCTAAACTCCATTCACAATAAAGATGATAAGACTTGTCAATTTATCTCATGTCGGGACCTTTGTTCACATCACTCTGCTCCATGTTATCACAGAGCAGAGGCCATGTGAACTAGGAGTCAGATAAGACCTCACCAGCAGTGTGAGCTCAGCAGGGTGACGGCATGAGGTAATTTGAAAGTCTTAGGCCCCTTTCACATCAGCGGTTTTTTCGCGGCCGCACCTGCCGCAAGTGCCGAAACCGCACTTGCCGCACACTTACCACAAGCCCCATAGACATTGCATGGGGCTTGCCGCAACTGTGCCGCAAGTGTCGCGGTTATGCGGTAATCGTGGCAGATGCGTTTTTTTCACCGCATCTGCCGTGATTTCAAGAAACCGCTGATGTGAAAGGGGCCTTATCAGCTCTATTATGAATGCAGCTTAAGGCCCTGTCACACATAACGAGATCGCTAACGAGATCACTGTAACGTGTCAGATTTTGTGACGCAACAGCGATCCCTTTAGCGATGTCGTTCTGTGTAAAGCGCCCGTCACACGCAACGATTTCTTGCCCGATATCGTTTAAGCGATCTCCTTTTTGATCGCTTAAGCGATATCGGGCTTAAAATCGTTGCATGTAATCAAGCGATTTACGATGTGAAATCGCTTGATCGTGACATCGCAGATCTGAGCTCCGGAGCTCAGATCTAGCGATGAACGATGTCACGATCTGTCTCATCGTGGTGTATAACACCACGATGAACGATCTCCCAGCGGCAGAGCCTATGCTGGGAGATGGTAACTATGGTACACGTCGGGTTACTAAGCGATGCGCGGCGCCTAGTAACCCGATGTGTACCATAGTAACCAGCGAGATCGTGGCTCCACATCGCTGGTGAGTCTGTCTGTGTGACATCTCCCCAGCGATGTGAGCGATATTGTAAGCGATCGCGCGTGCACGTGATCGCTTACAATATCGCTAGCGATATCTGTGTGTGTGACGGCCGCTTGACACGCACCAACGATCTGGCCCCTGCTGTGAGATCGTTGATCGTTACACACTGCTCTGGGTCATTTCTATGTCGTTCCGCTCCCGCTGGGAGCGCTGCATCGTTGTGTTTGACAGGGACAATGACCAACGATCTCAATGCTACGCTATGGAGTGACATTTCCCAACGACCACGGTATAATTCTGAATCGCTGGTGCGTCATTTTTCACATCGCTGGTGAGATACTTGTTTGACATCTTACCAGCGATGTGAAAAACGATGCACCAGCGATCTCTGCACATCGTTATTGTTATCGGGATCGCTAGTGCGTCGTTATGTGTGACTGGGCCCAGTGGCGTAACTTCAGGCCATGGGGCCCTGATACGAAAGCTCCAACGGGGCCTCCAATTATTGCAAATCTTTAATAGTATTAGTCTATTTCTGTAGGCCAAAGGGACTTTTGGGGCCCCCCTAGACTGCAGGGCCCGGGTGCGATCGCAACCCCTGCACCTGTTGTAGTTATGCCCCTGACTGGGCCTTTAGGCAATGCCCTTGAAGACAGAGGTAAGGAGAATTAGCTTCACACAGAGCTGCTGAGGACTGTTTGTGGAAGGTTGATTAAGTAGTTTACCTCCTGATTTCATTATTTTTTTTTGAAACAATAGATTTTTATTGAAATTTTCACACAAAACATGCAATTTTGTCATCGCGTATAACATTGATAAACAACTTTCATTAATTCCTTCCGGTAGGCACAAAAATTAAACAGTCAGCATTGTATAAAAGAGCATCAAGGAACCAATAATAATAAGGGGGGTGCGAGGAATATAAGGGGGAGGAAAGGGGGAAAAAAGGGGGGGGGATTAGGTTAAGTGGATGGAGAGGGCACTTGGTGGAGAGAGGGGATTGAGGGGGGGGTGGAGGGGGCAGAGGGAAGGACATGGTCTGAACTACTGTTACAGTTGACAAAACTTTATCCAGTCCAACATTATATAGTAAAGTATAGTATACTCTGAGTATTAATAGATTTATAAAGTTCTTGAATCTGCTCTGGAGACTAGATCGGGATGGTGTTATAAGATGACAGAATCCATGGATCCCACCAAGTTAGGACCTTATTCCGGCGGGTCGCGCTATGAGACAACATGAGTTCGTGCTGAAAGTGCGTATTGATGGAGATGATTAATTCTGCTCTGGACGGAACGGAAGATGTTTTCCAGTACCTGGCTATGCACGCTCGAGCAGATATGAGGACGTTGGCAATACTTGGTCTATGCAAAAATGAGAAATCCTCAAGGTCCAATCCCAAAATTGCCAGTGCAGGATTTAAGGCTACCGGATAACATAGTATTTCAGATAATAATGTTTCAACTTGAGTCCAAAAGGTGGAAACCACTGGACAAAACCACCACATATGTTGAGCATTTCCCCTATGGCCACATCCCTTCCAGCACAGCGGAGAGGAGGGGGGAGATGATGAAGAGTGAAAGCGCGAGATCCGGTCCGGAGTTAGGTACCAGTCCATGTGCACCTTCTTCAATTGTTCATGATGCGTTATACATTTAGAGTAAGCCGTGGTGCGTGTGGCCGCACTATGCCATTGATGCAGTTCCCTGTTGAGTTGGAATCTGGACTCCCACATCTCCATATAGGGAAGTTTCGCTCTACTTCTAAGTCCAATTAGCGCTTTATATGCCGTGGAAACACCGTGCAGACCCAAAGATTGTGTCTTAAAGAACCTTTGCAAAGGTTCATCAACGTCAACTAGGCTCAACTCAGGCAAGGCGAGGGAGTCTAAAAAGTGTCTCAATTGTAGATATTTGAAGAAAGAGGAGCGGGGGATATTAAATCTTTCAGCTATCTCTGTGAAAGCCTTGACTCTAACCCCGTCCCTCACTTGCCGCAAGTACTCCACCCCAAGCTCCCGCCACTGCGAGAGAGAGAGAGACTCAACAGATAGTTCAACCGCTGAGATGGAAATGTATTGGTGAAGGAACAGCAGAAGACCAGTTCTATGCGTGGACCACACTTTTAAAAGAGTAGACATGGACTTCAGAAAACTAGGGGATTGTCTATGAGTAAGAAGCGAGTTCTCCAACAGGAGTCTGGTAGAGTTCTTAGGGGATAGGTGTCTTTCAATTTGTAGCCAGTGACACTGAGAGGGCTCCTTCCACCACTCTCCCGCCGCAGCAATATGCACTGCTTGATAATATGTGGCTATCTCAGGCAATGCCAATCCGCCCTTGTTTGAGGGAAGTGTTAGGATTTTAAGGCCCACTCGATGTGGTTTGTTATTCCACACAAATTTACCTAACAAGGTTTGTATGGACTTCAAATACCTTCTAGGAAAGCTTAGTGGTAGGCATCTCAGGATGTGCAGGATTTTAGGGAGGTAGGTCATTTTTATAATTTGAATTCTTGCTATCCAGGAAAGGTCAAGAGAGGAGTGAGAGTCAAGTCCCATTTTTAAGCTGTTGTATAAGGATTCATAGTTACTTTTCACTATATTGGCAGTGGGGGTGATCTGAATACCCAAATACGGGAAGCCTAGGGGAGACCAAGAAAACGGTAAACCCCGCCGGAGCTGAGGAACATCCTCTGGTGGCACATTGACTGGGAAGAAGAGTGATTTGGAAGGATTTAGTTTATAATAGGAGACCTCCGAGAAATCTGCAAGTAGGCGAATAATACTTGGGATGGTTTGGGACAGTCCTGTACACACGAATACCACATCATCAGCGTATAGGCCTATTTTATGTTCGCGGGAGCCAACGCGAAGTCCCGAGATGTTGGAGTCTGAATGGACTCTCTCGGCAAGGGGCTCCATCACCAGAGCAAAAATCAATGGTGATAGGGGGCACCCCTGCCTGGTTCCGTTCGTTATGGTGAAAGCTGAGGATGTGTATCCCGAGGATCTGACTCTTGCATTAGGTTTAGAATAAAGGGCCAATATTGCAGTCTGGAAATCTCCCACTAGCCCAAATCTGTTTAGCACCTCTTCCAGATACCCCCAGTGCACCCTGTCAAAGGCTTTTTCAGCATCCAAGGAGAGGAGTGCACTGGGGGTCTGTCTCCGTTCCATCAACTCCAGCAGGTCCACCAATCTCCTAGTTCCATCCCCCGCTTGTCTACCTGGGATGAAACCTACTTGGTCTGGGTCTATCAATGATGGTAGTACTGCCATCAGACGCTTTGCTAGTACTTTAGCATAAATCTTTAGATCTCCATTCAGGAGAGCAATGGGCCTAAAATTTGTAGGTGTGTTGGTGGGTTTACCGGGTTTCGGTATAGTGGAGATAAGAGCTTCTAGTCCCTCTGGAGCAATTTGGCCATGTTTTCTCCAATAGTTGAATAGTGTAAGGAGGTGAGGAGTAAGCTCTTGGAGGAAGCTTTTATAATAAGTGTATGTGTATCCATCCGGACCAGGGGCCGATTTCTTTTTCATAGTTTTAGTTGCCGATTGAATTTCTTCTAGTTTGAAGGGGCCGTTCAGAAAAGCTTCTTGTTGCGGTGTTATTTTGGGGAGGTTAATTTTATCTAAAAATTGATTGATGAGAGCTTTAGTTGGTTGGGCAGTTTGTTTATCATCCTGAAGATTATACAGTTTGGCATAATAATTACGGAACTCTTCCACTATTAACAATGGGTTTCTGATCGGGGTATTTTGGTGATTCAATAAGTGATCTACTTTAGCAGCAGCTTGTCGTTTTTTAATGCGTCTTGCTAACAGCGTTCCTGCCTTATCTCCCATTCCATAATAATTTGCTCTAACCCTCTTTAAATTGTGTTCTACTTTGGCTAATAACAAACTTCTCAGTTGTATACGGGTGCTGGTCAATTCCGTTAGTATGGTGCGGGTGGGCCCGCGTTTGTGCGCTTGTTCCAACTTAGCTATTTTATTCGTAAGCTGGTTGGTTTGCTCTTCCCTGTTACGTTTAGTTAATGACGCTATTTTGATCAGTTCTCCCCGGATATAAGCTTTATGTGCATTCCACACTATTTCAGGTGAGGTTTCCCCATTATCATTATGGCGAAAGTATTCCGCAATTTGTGAGCCAATTGTCTGGATGTGTGCAGGGACCGAAAGGAGGTAATCATTCATCCTCCAAATCCCTGACGGGGGAAAATGAGAGGCGTCCGCAATGGTTAATGATGCTGGGGCATGGTCAGTCCAAATGATATGTCCTATATCCGCTCTTAAGCAGTGGGGCAGGAGTAGATCATTAACTAAAATGAAGTCAATCCTGCTATACGTGCCATGTCTAGGGGACATAAAAGTGTAGTCTCTCTCTTCTCCGTGAAGGTACCGCCAGATATCGTGGAGACGATGCGAGTCAATTAATTTACTCACATCAGAGCGGCAATGTGAGGTGGAGGATGAGTCTAATCTTCTATTTGGTGTTATATTGAAGTCTCCTGCGAGTATTGTGGGTCCCTTTATTAGTCCCTCTATCTTTGTTAACAAGCTTCTATGGTATCTCACTTGGCCTGTATTTGGCCCGTATATTGACACTAAGGAGTACAGTGTATTGTTTAGGGTTACTCGGAGTACAAGGTACCTTCCTTGAGGGTCAGGGATTTCTTCAATGAGGCCTACAGATATGGATTTATGTATAAAGATGGCCACCCCCGCTCTCTTTTCCCTGAGCTAGCAAAAAATCTATGGGGAAAGCTCGGGTGGGACATACGCCCATTGTCCTGTTTTAATAGGTGCGTTTCTTGTAAAAAGATTACCTCGCTTCGGAGTTTCTTTATTTGGTTCCATACCAAGGATCTCTTACCCGGTGAGTTGAGCCCGTTGACGTTGATTGTTGAGCATTTTATCGACATCCTCAGAGATTTACTAGATGATACAACAGATATAGAAAGATGTGCGTGGGTTAAATAGCAAGTTAAATGCAATAATGATAACCAGGTTCAATTGAATATCAGACCATGTACTGGGTTATAGGTATAGTTTCACTTATCAAGTGATAAAAAGATTTGGTGTTCTGTGGGGAGGGGAGAGGGGGTAGAAGGGATGAGCTGTGGGGACACTGGGAGATGGAGTAAACTATTTACAGTCCCACTTACTCAAGTGGGGAGTGCAGTGCACTCTAGGTGTCCTGAGGATTGCCCAAAATTAGGACACCAGAGGACAAAAAAAACAAAAACTAAAGGTACAAGAAAGTACCTATGGGGGCAGAATTGGTCAATAGATCAGACCAAAGTATCAGAGAAGAACGAAGTTATAGTGGGAGAATAAGAGAGAAGATAAAGTAAGGAAACGAGGTCAAGTCAGTGATTAAAGAAGGAGAGAGGGATAGAGGGTCTACACACAGGAGACTTAGAAAGACGTCACCGATGATATTGTGGGTTAAGATGGTAGTAGAGCTTGGGGTGAATGATAAGATGCGAAAGGAAGAGGGTATAGAGAGAAGAGAACAAAAGATCAAGAAAAGGAGATCAGGAATAGAGGCCCCGAGTCATCAGAGAGATAAATTGGTAAATACAAAACCAGCATTTTGCAGGCTCCAGAGTTCAGGCTGGATCCAGGTTACGATTGGTGTCAGCATTCGCTGCCTCAGGCAAGTCAGAGTCCTCTTGTGACCCTGGGGAGTGTCGCTGTGATGGTAGCATTCTCCATTTCTGCAATTGTGCCATAGCTTGTTCTGGAGTGAAGCAGGCATAGATGATCTTGTCTCGTTTTATTAGCAGCTTCATTGGAAATCCCCAGCGATAGTCCAGATGACGGTCCCTTAGTATCGCTGTGACCTCATGAAATGCCCGTCTTCTCGCCAGGGTGCCTGGTGACAGGTCTGGATAGACAGAAATGTGCTGAAACTCCTCCGGAATCTCATCAGCATTCCTCAAGGCTCTCAGAAAGTCCTCTTTGATTTCAAAAAAGTGGACACGAGCTAAAACGTCTCTGGGCAATGCAGGGTCAACCGAGGCAGGTCTTGGTAGTCTGTGTATACGGTCAATAATGACCTCTGCAGGCTGCAAAGTAGGTAGAATTGCAGAAATAAAGTTTTGAAGGAGCTTTCTCAGTTCTCCAGGTGGGATTGCTTCAGACACCCCCCTCAGTTTAACATTGTTTCGTCTGGAGCGATCCTCCAGATCTAACTGTTTTAGAGCTTGCCGCTCCATCTTGGATTTCAGCTCAGCATGGGCATCCAATAAGTCATTATGGGCCTTGACCAGTTCCTCCATCTTGGCCTCTATGTGGTCTGTGCGTGTGGAGAGTGCACCCACTTCCCCCTGCAAGCCCGCCATCATCCTGTGCATATCCTCCTGCAGTGAAGCTCTGAAATCTGACAGGAGCTCTCTCATGGCCGAGTGTGTGATGGGGCTACTTGCCATCAGTCCCGGTGACGGGGGACCGGAGGTGAGAGATGCCATTGAGTTGCGCCTGGAAGCGCGCGTGGAGCGTTGTGGAGAGGGAGGGGGAAGCGCCATATTGGATGTAGTAGCAGTGAGGCCGCGGGGCTGCGTGTGCACGAAAAAGTCCGTGACTCTGCGAGGCGGAGGGTGTTTGGCTGCTCTTACTCGGCCCATTCGGTGCCTGACCTGTTCCGCTGCGTGTTGGTGGGTCTCTGGAGGCTCAGATCGCCGGTTCTGCAGTGTTAAGACGCTTTGAAGACTCAGGGCCTGCAGAGCTCCCGGATTATGCAGCCATTGCAGAGAAGCTCCAGGCCACGCCCCCTGATTTCATTATTAAAGTGCCGTATATGGGAAAGTTGATTATATTCACTTGCTCTACATTACTATTGAATACAAATTTAAAATGATGGTTACACTTTAAATCTTTCTTCTTCAATATATCTTCAATTAAGCGACTCTGTTAGATCATTTTTCAGTATGATACTAATATTACCTTGAATAGTGTCTGGGCAGACCTTTTAAAACATGTAAAATCATTATTGCACCATTTGTAGTTTTTATTATTATCTTTATTTATAGAGCGCCATTGATTCCATAGTGCTGTAAATGAGAAAGGGGTTACATACAAACAAGTTATAAATACAATGAACAAACTAACAGTGACAGACTGGTACAGAGGGGAGAAAGGACTCTGCCCTTGCAGACTTACATTCTACAGGACAGTGGGGAGAGAGACAGTAGGTTGGGTCTGCTCTGGTGGTGGAGCACCAGGTCCAGGGATGGCGAGGTGGCACCGTGGTCATTGCAGGCTGTAGGCTGTTCTGAAGAGATGGGTTTTCAGGTTCTGCTTGAAGGTTTTAAGTGTACGGGATAGTCTGACATTTTGGGGTGCAGAATTTCAGAGGAAGGGGAATGCTTGAGCAAAGTCTGGCAGACGGTTAGATGAGGAACGCATAAGTGTGGAGGAAAGAAGGAGGTCTTGGGAGGATCAAAGATTACAATTTAGATGATATCGGGAGATTAGTTCAGAGATATATGGGGAGACAGATTCTAGATGGCTTTGTAAGTCAACATTAGTAGTTTGAATTGGATACGCTGGGGAATTGGGAGTCAGTGGAGTGATTTGCAGAGGGGAGAAGTGGGGGAGCAGCAGGGAGAGAGGTGGATTAGTCAGGCAGCAGAGTTAAGGACAGATTGGAAAGGTGCAATTGTGTTAGCAGGGAGGCCACAGAGGAGGAGGTTGCAGTAGTCGAGGCTGGAGATGATGAGGGCATGCACTAGTAGTTTAGTAGATTGATGGTTGAGGAAGGGACAGATTCTGGAAATATTTTTGAGTTGGATGCGGCAGGAGGTGGCGAGAGCTTGGGTGTGTGGTTTGAAGGATAAGGCAGAGTCAAGGGTTACTCCAAGACAGCAGACTTCAGGTACAGGGCAAAGTGTGATGTAATTTATTATGATAGACAGATCAGGTAAGAGAGGTGCGTAAGATGGGGGAAAGATGATGAGTTCAGTTTTGCACTCATTTAGTTTAAAGGGAACCAACCACCTCAGATGACGACTATAAGCAGTTAATACATGTCCCTGCACCCTACCTACACCGTTCCAGCTATGTTTTTGCTAAGAATATTGATAAATGCAAACCGAAAGAAACACTTTGTAAACTTACATTCCTGCGTACTTGAGGGCGTCTCCCTCGGGCTCTCGTACTAGAGGGCTGTGCTCATCATGTCTGCTCTCCCCCTCCCTTATGCACGCCCCCTCTCAGCCTGCTATACTGTGTGAGGCTGATTGCGTCATAAAGGGGCAGGGCTAAATCGCGGCATCCCGGTAGCCCCGCCCCTTTATGACGCAATCAGCCTCACATCACTATAGCAGGCTGAGAGGGGGCGTGCATAAGGGAGGGGGAGAGCAGACATGATGAGCACAGCCCTCTAGTACGAGAGCCCGAGGGAGACGCCCTCAAGTACGCAGGAATGTAAGTTTACAAAGTGTTTCTTTCGGTTTGCATTTATCAATATTCTTAGCAAAAACATAGCTGGAACGGTGTAGGTAGGGTGCAGGGACATGTATTAACTGCTTATAGACGTCATCTGAGGTGGTTGGTTCCCTTTAAGGAAGTGAGAGGAGAAGGAGGATATGGCTGACAGACACTCTAGGATTCTGGACAGCAGAAAGGTGACGGCTGGGCCAGAGAGATAGATCTGAGCGTCATCAGTGTACAGGTGGTACTGGAATCCATGGGACTTTATAAGTTGTCCTAGGCCAAAGGTATAGTTGGAAAAAAGAAGGGGTCCCAGGATAGAGCTTAGAGGGACCCCAACAGAGAAAAGATGGGGTGAGGAGGTAGTGTGGACGTGGGAGACACTAAATGTGTGGCTGGAAAGGTAGGAGATCCAGGAGAGGGCATGGTCAGTGATACCAATGGAAGAGAAAATCCGTAATAGAAGGCAGTGGTCGACTGTGTTGAATGCAGAGGACAGGACAAGAAGGAGAATAGAGAAGTGTCCGTTGGCTTTGGCAGTAAGTAGGTCGTTAGTAATTTTGGTTAAGGCAGATTCGTTGGAGTGGTGGGGGCGTAAGCCAGATTGAAGGTTGTCAAAGAGAGAATTAGATAAGAGGTGGGAGGAAAGTACAGTGTGGACATGCTTTTCATGAAGTTTGGAGGTAAACGGGAGCAGCGATATGGGGCGGTAGCTGGATGTGGAAGTTGGGTCAAGGGATGGCTTCTTTAAAATAGGTGTAATTGTTGTATGTTTGAAAGCGAAAGGAAAGGTACTGGAGGTTAGTGATAGGTTGAAGAGGTGGGTGGGTTAGGGCTGGGATAAGAGTGGTGGTGAAGTTGGGGAGGAAGAGGGAAGGGATGGAGTCCGATGCACAAGTGGTGAGGTGCGATTTGGAGAGGAGCTGTGCAAGTTCTCCTTCAGTGATGGAGGGGAGGAGGGTTAGTGGGGGAGGGGAGTGATCTGGTATACATGGGGGTTGTGGTGGTTGGGCAGCAAAGACTTGTCTGATCTGATCAATCTTGCTGGTTCATTGCTAAAAGCATTTTCACACCCTGTAGGCAGCTGGAACATTAGTCCTGTCCATTACTTTTACAGAGGATTAGTCTAGCTGTATAAGCGTTACTTAAATATCCACACCCACCCAAGCTGGTGTTCTGTCCCGCCCCTCTATGTTGGGAAGGGGAAGGTGTTTTGTCTGGCACTGTGGACCTCTTCATGAAGAGCAGGGAGTTCCCGACGTCTCTCGACGTCCAGGACGCCTACCTCCACATTCCCGTTTTTCCAGGTTAATAGAAATTCCTTCGCTTCCCGGTACAGGTGGATCACTTTCAGTTCAAGGCCCTCCCATCGGCGTGGTCTCGGCACCCCGAGTATTCACCAAGGTCATGGCAGCTGTCATGACCATCCTACACCCCGGGGCGTCGTCGTCCTTCCTTATTTGGACGACATCCTCATAAAGGCCCCATCCTTCCAAGCTTGTGCAGAGAAAGTACAGATCACCATCAATACGCTCTCTCGGCTGGGCTGGATAGTGAACCTGGACAAAGCCTCTCCAACCCCAACACAGCGTCTCACCTTCCTGGGGATGGTCTTCGACACAGCCCAGGGATTAGTTTTTTTTTTTTAGTTAAATATATTTTTATTAATTAAGCAAAGAATAATATTGTAAAGAAAACAGTAGTACAAAACTACAGTAGTAGGGTCCGAATCTGAGATCTCTCCGGCGTAACGAGGACCTAACTCAGGAGCTATAGATTCTAACACGTGAGAGGGGCTGTGGGATGAACTCCTCTGGCCCCTTTCCTAGCAGATTCAGTGACTGTGACTGAACTACACTGTGTTCTATGCAAATTGGTTTTAAGTGTCATAGGGTTTTATTTTTTTCAAAGAAACCCATTGATGGTATTGTGTCTCAGGGTTCTTTGGATTATTGAAATCAATCTCAGATATCTGTGATAATTAGTTTGGCAGGTGAGCCCAATAAAAGGAAAACTGGGTGTTCCACAATATTACGCAGGCCACAGTTTTCAAGTAACATGGGAAAAAAAAAGGATGTCTCTGCTGCCGAAAAGCAACAAATAGTGCAATGTCTTGGACAAGGGATGAAAACATTTGATATTGCATGAAAACTTAAGCGTGATCATCGTATTGTGAAGAGATTTGTCGCTGATTCTGAGACAGACGTGTTCGTGCAGATAAAGGCAGAATGAGGAAGGTTTCTGCCAGGCAAGTTCATCAGATTAAGAGAGCAGCTGCTAAAAAGGCCTTACAAACCAACAAACAGATATTTGAAGCTGCTGGTGCTTCTGGAGTCCCTCGAACCTCAAGGTGTAGGATCCTTCAAAGGCTTTCTGCGGTGCATAAACCTATTATTCGGCCAACCCTAAACAGTGCTCACAAGCAGAAAAAGTTGCATTGGGTCCAGATATACATGAAGACTAATTTTCAAACAGTCTTGTTTACTGATGAGTGCAGAGCAACCCTGGATGGTCCAGATGAATAGAGTAGTAGATGGTTGGTGGATGCCACATGTCCCAACAAGGCTGCGACGTCAGCAAGGAGGTGGAGGAGTCATGTTTTGGGCTGGAATCATTGGGAAACAGCTGGTAGGCATCTTTAAGGTTCCTGAAGGTGTTAAAATGATCTCTGCAACGTATGTAGAGTTTCCAATTGAGAACTTTCTTCCATGGTACAAAAAGCAAAAACGTGCCTTTAAAAGCAAAATCATCCTCATGCATGTCAATGCACCATTCCATGGTACAAAGACTACCTCTGTGCCATTGGCTGCTATGGGCATAAAAGGAGATAAACTCATGGTGTGGCCACCATCTTCCCCTGACCTCAACCCTATAGAAAACCTTAGGAGTATAATCAAGCAAAAGATCTATGAGGGTGGGAGGCAGTTCACATCAAAACAGCAGCTCTGGGAGGCTATTCTGACATCATGCAAAGAAATACAAGCAGAAACTCTCCAGAAACTCACAATATCAATGGATGCTAGAATTGTGAAGGTGATATCAAAGTAGGGTTCCTATGTTAACATGTAACTTGGCCTGTTAAAACTCTACTGTGCCTAATAATTTGGAACAGTGCATTTAGAGTTTTTTTTAATTTTGAAGATTATACTGCTATCATTGGGAGGTTTCTTCAATAAAATTTGATGTATACTCTAAAGGGTGGTGACTTTTATTACAATGATCGTCATTTGCACCGACCATTTGGGAAAATCGGAAAAAAAGAACATTTGCATAATAATTTGGAACACAGTGTATGCCCCCGATCAGAATAGGAGTCTTCTGAAAGGGTGCGATTCTCCGGTAAACTCGTGGTGAGTCCCGTGGGGTTGGGAATATATCGTATTGCCTGGGCAATGGTCTGAGAGACCTTCTACGTCAATGAGGCCATCCACTCAGGGGGAAGGAGTGCGCTGGGCCCTGGTTTGGCATCTACTTGTTGATCTCGCTCCAGGGCACATGGCTGGCAGTACGGGGTGGATTGACCACGGGGCAGACTTGTTTGGCACGTTATGCAGTTAACATACTGTAAGATACAGTGTGATCCTTGTTGGGCGAGAGCTCTTTGAGTTGGGTATAATTACGTTGTAAATGGCCTGTGTGCTGCAGGGAAGGGCTAAATGTCTGCTCAGTTGAGCTTACCCGTCCTGCAGATCGTGGCCGCTCAACCCCTGTGGTCCTTTGTGAAGCTGTCGGGGCCCCTGTGGTCGCCTTGTCCCAGTGTTGAAGGCTCCACGGAGTGCAGCGCTGTGACCTCTGATCCTGCTGGCCGGTGTACAAAAATGGCCCCATGGACCCTGGAAGGAGGTGTGCCCTGGGAGGTGCCGGCAGGAAAGCACACGCAGGGGATCTCATTCCCTGTGAGAAGCATGCAGGGGTCCAAGATGTGGGATGGAGATGGGCGGAGCAGTGGCAGCCTAGGATGCAAAAGCCAGGAGGCGTGTCAGGGGTGCAGTCGCGTGACCTAAGCTGCAAAAGCCAGGGGCTGTATTTTGCGGCAGGCTGGGAGCATTGAAGTCCCAGTGGCGCCACCAGTGGTGTCCCCGCCGTAGACCCACGCTGTGGATACTTACCACAGGTGTGCATCCCGGTCTGGGAAGCCACCGCAGATCAAGTCCGAGGCCCCCTTATTGCCTTGTTCTTCCAGTAGTGCATGGGGGAGGAGGTCCATGCATGAGCTAGTCCATCCAGTCCGGCTGCATTCCCTTTTGTAAGAAGAGAAGCTCAGGAGCTGCAGGAGGAGCATCCTTGTCCCAGTATTCCTCGCTCCACGACCGGAGGGAGAGGATATAGGACCTCCAAGCTCTCAGCACACCCTGTAAAAACAGGGGTGCTGAGGCAAGGTCTGGGCACAGACAGCTGGGTCCCACCAGCTAGGCATCTGGTAACCCAGGGGGAACGACACCCCAAAACTGATGCAGAGCAGGTCCGGCAGTAGCTGTTGGCACTAAGAGGTGACACTCGAAGTGCCCCACAGTTGCTGAATGTGGGCGAGCGGTACTCAGGGGAGGTCCCGTCGCTCAGTCTTCATGGTAAAAAAGGTGTAAAAGAGGAATAAGGAGTAAAGAATAAAATGTCAGATGTGCTCTGAAGAAAAGGTTCAGAGTCACATCTGCCTCCTGCTAACACTAAGCTGAAATTGGCTTTAGCTTGAGTCAGCATGAGGGTGTACGCTGCAGAGGAGGGACTAACTTTTTTTTGTCAGCTTAGTGTCAGCCTCCTAATGACAGACATCAGCATAACAGCCATGGTCTGTGTCCCCCATTGAAGGCGAGAAAGAAATCACAAAGGTCATTTGCTGAATAGGATAAAGAACCTGACTCCTGTTCCTCACAATAACATCTAATGTAACTAGAATGCTAAAAGTGTTTATCAGATCTGGGTAAACTGGGAAGAGAGGTAGGCCAAGTGCACAAGCTATGTTGGAGTGCTGAGCAAGCCTATTTGCTTGCGCTCTTCACCATGTGCATGTCTGCTATCAGTTATCTACTTAACTGCCTGGGCAGCACACTATGAATTCCCAGCTGCCCAGCCATAGAAGCACATACTGACATTCCTACCATGCTGTCTGACTAGCACATTATAGGTGAGCCACCACTGTGAATTACATCAAGGTCCATGGGAAGAAACCATATAAACATCATTGAATACGCATTATGCATTGATTGGACCATACATATATCTTTAGACCAACCTCATTCTATTCCTGAAGCTCACTATGGGCAAGGTAAAAAGCTTTATGCCTCATACTCATATGGATCCATAGATATTACAGAGGTGGCAATTCATTTTCCAATGAATGAATAAAGGAGCAGTTATTCAAGCAGAAAATATTTATGTTTTTTGGATAGCATCAAATATGTTGATGAGTCTTCTTGCATAATCACGTGGTTTTACGAGACAGAATTAAAGGGAACCTGTCAGGTGGTTTATGCTCCCCCAGCTATCACTGTCTGTACCTGCAGCTTCATAATACTATTCTAATCATTCCTGTCTGAGCTCATAGTGTAACATGAAAGGTGAAAGAAAAGCATTTATACACTTACATTTTAGCCCCCACCTTGAAGGACTGACTGGCAGGATAATAGTTAACTCACTTTTAACTTGGATGGTTTAAGGACCTGTGTGATGTAATGATCATGTGACCATAGTGGGCGGAGCTAAGCCAGCAAATGTATTATGTTCTATGAGAACTTAGCTCCGCCTATTGTAGTCACATGGTTGTGACATCACATCAGGTCTCCCAAAATGTTGTAGCACAAGGCTGAAATGTTAACTATTAACCTGCCAAACAGTCTCCGTCCTCCGAGCTGGGGACTGACTGCCTCATTACATAAGGAAATGTAAGTGTATAAATGCTTTTTTTCACCTTTCACATTACACTATGAGCTCAGACAGGGATGATTAGAATAGCATTATGAAGCTGCAGGTACAGACAGTGATAGCTGGGGGAGCATAAAGTCTGACAGGTTCCCTTTAAAGCTAGGAGTCTGTCTTCATGTTGTATACACTGGGGATGAACAATGCATTTTCCTGAGTGGCCACATGAGAAGCTCGCACTGTTGTGAAATGCTTACATCTAAAAAACCATGTGCACATGTTGAGTAATTGGTGAGTTTTTTTACTAGGAGAGGAACAATCAGAGGAAAAGTATAATAGAAATATGTCACCACATTTTTTTTACTCCTGGTTTTGGATTATAAATACGGAGGTAAAATTCTGATCAAATGCTGAACATGTGAACAAGACCTAAGAGCTATAATTCATCTACAAGATGGTGTTACTTGGTGTCAGACACCCATTGATCTCGTATCTCAATAAATTGATTTATACACTAAATTTTCTGATCAATAAATGGGTTGTTGAGATTGTAATTACCTGCTTATACATGTTGTGATAAAGCTTACAGCAACATGTATGCCATTAGAAACTACTCCCAGATTTTCATGGTCACTCGGAAAAATGTATTGCCCATCCTGGTCAATATAACATGAAGGACTCCTAGCTGTTAAAGTCTACTAAATGCCACCCATTTGCTATTGCTATTTGATGTGATAACCTTTGCTCTAAGGGTATGTGCACATTGGACGGTTCTGCATCATTGCAGACCGTCAGAAAACCGGTGTGCAATTTCAGGAGATGAAATTCCTGACCTCAGCAGTGTCCATCGTTTTTTTTAGCGTTTTTTTTACGTTTTGTGTGCGGTTTATTAGCGTTTATACAGCGGTTTTCTCGGCGGTTTTCTCCATTGCCACCAATGAGTCCTAATCTTGCTAGATACGCTGGCTAAACGCTCAAAAGAAGTCACAAGCTCAATCTTTCAAATCCGGTGGAAAACCGGTGAAGAACGTGGAAAGGAGAAAAAAACAAACGTTCTAATGTAAACAGCGTTTTCTGAAATCCATTGACTAGCATGTTAATCCAACCGCTGGTTAGGATTAACATAACTTTACATAAAACCCAGCGTAAAACGCCGGTGGAAAACGCTAAAAAACAGCTCACAAAACTTCCAATGTGCACATACCCTAATTCTTCTCTGCATCTTCTGCATAAAACCACAGGATTATGCAAGCAGACTTGCCAAATCAACCAAAGCTATGCATAAACACATTTCAGGGAAGTTTTTTGGCATTAACTATAAGTCGCATTCTTTCTGTAATAGATGCTGTAATTAATCATCAAATAAGTATAATCAGTTAAAATATATATTATGATTTGATTATAGTCTTTGTCTTATCTCAGTTTAATTGGTTATCTTCTGCTATGAACTGCTGTAGTAATGTTTTCCAGTGAGAGAAACTTAAAGGGAATCGGTCACCTCCTAAAAGTCACCTAACCTATCAATACATATCCCTGCACCTTCCTATTAGAATTATAACCATCACTCTCTGTGCTAAATGCTTCCTTTCAAAGCTGCAATAAACACTTTGATACTTACTCATTAGGATGATAATGAAGTGAGGGCTATATGCAATTGTCCCCAGGGCGTGTTGTTTTGCAGACTCCAGGATCCAGCCTCTCTGTGCTGCTTTGCTGTGCAGGCTCTGCCCTCCTCTCCTCTGCCACTCACAGCATGCAAATCATTTGTCCTGCCTTCAGCTCCACATCACAGCAGAAGCAGCACAGAGAGGCTGGATCCTGGAGGCTGCAAAACAACACGCCCTGGGGACAATTGCATATATCCCTCACTTCATTATCATCCTAATGAGTAAGTATAAAAATGTTTATTTCAACTTTGAAAGGAAGCATTTAGCACAGAGAGGGATGGTTATAATCCTAATAGGAATGTGCAGGGACATGTATTGATAGGTTAAATGGCTTTTAGGAGGTGACAGGTTCCCCTTAATTTTACACACTTTGTGTCTGTGCATTTTGTCCAACATGAGAGGAAGATAACTTCTTTCATTTGAAATCCACTAAAAGGCAGTATAAGGGCTAAATAAAATATAATTTTGGAACCCACTGAGCTTCTGAAGGAATGGTAGTGATAGATACAGCCCAATAATCTATTAGAGACTTGATCTGACATTCTAGAAGGAGAGTTCCTATCTCAACTATTGAATAGGAAGAGACTTAATCCATCCACACAACCACATATTTCTAAGAAAACAGTTTGTTCTTAAGTACCATCCTATAATGCCCAGTATTCATCACTATATTGGTAAACATTGGCCCTTCCATCCAGATCATATCTCAGGATTCTTGCGTTCCAATCACTACCCTTTATGTGTCCTCAAAGACCATGGTATATACATGACCTTCTTATTAGAGAAGGAATAGGGAGCCTGAAATGAACATCCACACAAGAATTCTTGGGCACTAGAAAATCAGTTACCTTCGTTTGCCTCCCAGAGCTTTAGTTATTCCAAAGTAATCAAACCAAACAATATTTTACACCTTCAAACAGGCACTAGCTGTCTTATTAAAGGGTATTACACCTATGATACACACTATGTGGTCTACCTGGTGAAAGTCCCCTGGGGTCTACTGTACATGGTTGCGACAACAAAACATATCCAAGAGAGGATTTCTAGCCATAAGTGCATGTAGTATAATATGGCCTCCTATTTCCTGAAGTTAAACTTCTGTATCAAAATAAAGATTCTAATGATAGACCAGATTCCACAACCACACAGGTGTTTACTTCAGTCTAATTTCTTATTCCCACATCCTTTCTCCCGACTTCTCCCCCCCTTCTCAGATTGAGTTACAGGTCTCTACAGATACACATATAGAGGGGAGCTGGATTGCCTACTGACTGATTCCCTTTCAATTGAAAAAGGAAAAATAAAATACAATGATTTAATAGTGTATGTGGACAAGAAACAATAGAGATGTTTTAATGTAGATTAGATTTACAGTCACTGGCAGAATATTATCAAAGTAGCCAATGACTATAGTAGGTCTTAGGTTACCTTGGTGGTACGCCTTCTGTAGATGTACTTGCTTCACATTCATCATTGTTGTCAATTTGCATTTCACTTTCTTCAACAAGTGTCACTAAATCAGAAGCATTGAGCATTTCAAGATCAGATATGGTTTCTTTAGTGCTGCATCCTGGACTGGGTTTCTCTTTTTGCTCTTCAACAACCTCATGCGGTTCTGAAACTGTGCATGACTGGTGTTTCGGCAGGGGCTGAAGAAAGGCATCCAACTTCTGCTCCCTGGCATCAGTACGCACCATTTGATGGGCATACACTTTGTCACCAGACTTATTAAGTGCAGTTGATGTACTGGAAGCAGGCGGCTTCACCACTTCACTAGCAGATATCGATGCGCCAGGTAGCAATGTCTATTTCAAATGAAAGCAGAACAGCTGTTATTATATCCAAATGGAGAAGAACAATACTATAATTACTACTATTAGTTACATATAAAGCAAGAAGCATTAACTTTTTCCCACCAAAGCAAGTGTTCACCTTCCTGTCCAGGTCAAATAATTTAAATGTCACTTTATGTGGGAATACCTGCCTTGCACCTACATATCCTACAGTTCTGAGGTTGTGATTTCATGGCACAATATACTAACTAGATGGCGGCCCGATTCTAAAGAATCGGTAGTCTAGAATCCATATATAGTTTATTTAGTAATAGTTAGGGAGTGCGGTGGAAATTAATTGTGTGTATACAGGTGGCTCAGTGGGTAGCAGAGTATACGGTGGCTCAGTGGTTAGCAGTGAGTGCGGTGGCTCAGTGGTTAGCAGTGAGTGCGTTGGCTCAGTGGTTAGCAGTGAGTGCGGTGGCTCAGTGGTTAGCAGTGAGTGCGGTGGCTCAGTGGTTGTTAGCAGTGAGTGCGGTGGCTCAGTGGTTGTTAGCAGTGAGTGCGGTGGCTCAGTGGTTAGCAGTGAATGCGGTGGCTCAGTGGTTAGCAGTGAGTGCGGTGAGATTGGTCAGCACAGTGGCGTGGGCAGAGTGGTCAGCGCAGCGCCGTGGGCAGAGTGGTTAGCACACACATACATACATACACACACACATACACACACTTCGCTATAGTTAGCACCGACCCTGCGTCTTCCCCGCCGCCTGGATCCTGAGTCCACATGTAGCCGCCCGCGGACGACTGGATCCAATATGGCGTCCGGGAAGTTTGGCGAGACTTCTTGGACGCTATATTGGATCCAGTAGTTCGGGGGTGGCGACATGTCGACTGAGGATCCATGCGGCTGATGCAGGGCCAGTGGCAAGTATAGCGGAGTGTGTGTGTGTGTGTGTATGTGTGCGGACAAAGTGAGGGAAGTGCGGACAAAGTGACGGAAGTGACGACATACACACATATATACACATACTGTACATTGCATATGGAGGGGTGAGCAGAGCGGAGGCTGGAGGGGTGAGGAGGGCAGAGGACAGGGGAGGCTGGAAGGGTGAGGAGGGCAGAGGACAGGGAGGCTGGAGGGTGAGGAGGACAGAGGACAGGGGAGGCTGGAGGGCAGAGGACAGGGGAGGCTGGAGGGCAGAGGAAAGGGGAGGCTGGAGGGCAGAGGACAGAGGAGGCTGGAGGGCAGAAGACAGGGGAGGCTGGAGGCAGAAGACAGGGGAGGCTGGAGGGCAGAAGACAGGGGAGGCTGGAGGGCAGAAGACAGGGGAGGCTGGAGGGCAGAAGACAGGGGAGGCTGGAGGACAGAGGACAGGGGAGGCTGGAGGGCAGAGGACAGTGGAGGCTGGAGGGGAAAGCGGAGGCTGGAGGGGAGAGGCTGGAGGGAGAGCGGAGGCTGGAGGGGAAAGGCTGGAGGGGAGAGCGGAGGCTGGAGGCAGAGGCTGGAGGGGGGCAGAGGCTGGAGGGGAAGCGGAGGCTAGAGGGGAGAGCGGAGGCTAGAGGGGAGAGCGGAGGCTGGAGGGGAGAGCGGAGGCTGGAGGGGAGAGCGGAGGCTGGAGGGCAGAGGCTGGAGGGGAGAGCGGAGGCTGGAGGGGAAAGGCTGGAGGGAGAGCGGAGGCTGGAGAATGGAGGCTGGAGGGGAGAGCGGAGGCTGGAGGGGAGAGCGGAGGCTGGAGGGGAGAGCGGAGGCTGGAGGGGAAAGGCTGGAGGGAGAGCGGAGGCTGGAGAGTGGAGGCTGGAGGGGAGAGCGGAGGCTGGAGGGGAGAGCGGAGGCTGGAGGGGAGAGGCTGGAGGGGAGAGCGGAGGCTGGAGGGGAGAGCGGAGGCTGGAGGGCAGAGGCTGGAGGGGAGGGGAAAGGCTGGAGGGGAGAGCGGAGGCTGGAGGGCAGAGGCTGGAGGGGAGAGGCTGAGGGGAGAGGCTGGAGGGGAGAGGCTGGAGGGGAGAGCGGACAGGGGAGGCTGGAGGGGTGAGGAGGACAGAGGACAGGGGAGGCTGGAGGGCAGAGGACAGGGGAGGCTGGAGGGCAGAGGAAAGGGGAGGCTGGAGGGCAGAGGACAGAGGAGGCTGGAGGGCAGAAGACAGGGAGGCTGGAGGGCAGAAGACAGGGGAGGCTGGAGGGCAGAAGACAGGGGAGGCTGGAGGGCAGAAGACAGGGGAGGCTGGAGGGCAGAAGACAGGGGAGGCTGGAGGACAGAGGACAGGGGAGGCTGGAGGGCAGAGGACAGTGGAGGCTGGAGGGGAAAGCGGAGGCTGGAGGGGAGAGGCTGGAAGGGAGAGCGGAGGCTGGAGGGGAAAGGCTGGAGGGGAGAGCGGAGGCTGGAGGGCAGAGGCTGGAGGGGAGGGCAGAGGCTGGAGGGAGAGCGGAGGCTAGAGGGGAGAGCGGAGGCTAGAGGGGAGAGCGGAGGCTGGAGGGGAGAGCGGAGGCTGGAGGGGAGAGTGGAGGCTGGAGGGCAGAGGCTGGAGGGGAGAGCGGAGGCTGGAGGGGAAAGGCTGGAGGGGAGAGCGGAGGCTGGAGAATGGAGGCTGGAGGGGAGAGCGGAGGCTGGAGGGGAGAGCGGAGGCTGGAGGGGAGAGCGGAGGCTGGAGGGGAGAGCGGAGGCTGGAGGGGAAAGGCTGGAGGGGAGAGCGGAGGCTGGAGAGTGGAGGCTGGAGGGGAGAGCGGAGGCTGGAGGGGAGAGCGGAGGCTGGAGGGGAGGGGCTGGAGGGGAGAGCGGAGGCTGGAGGGGAGAGCGGAGGCTGGAGGGCAGAGGCTGGAGGGGAGGGGAAAGGCTGGAGGGGAGAGCGGAGGCTGGAGGGCAGAGGCTGGAGGGGAGAGGCTGGAGGGGAGAGGCTGGAGGGGAGAGGCTGGAGGGGAGAGCGGAGGCTGGAGGGGAGAGCGGAGGCTGGAGGGGAGAGCGGAGGCTGGAGGGGAGAGCGGAGGCTGGAGGGGAGAGCGGAGGCTGGAGGGGAGAGCGGAGGCTGGAGGGAGAGCAGAGGCTGGAGGGGAGAGCGGAGGCTGGAGGGGAGAGCAGAGGCTGGAGTGGAGGGCAGAGGCTGGAGGGGAGAGCGGAGGCTGGAGGGGAGAGCGGAGGCTGGAGGGGAGAGGCTGGAGGGGAGAGCGGAGGCTGGAGGGGAGAGGCTGGAGGGGAGAGGCTGGAGGGAGAGGCTGGAGGGGAGAGGCTGGAGGGGAGAGGCTGGAGGGAGAGGCTGGAGGGGAGAGGCTGGAGGGGAGAGGCTGGAGGGAGAGCGGAGGCTGGAGGGCGGAGGCTGGAGGGGAGAGCGGAGGCTGGAGGGCGGAGGCTGGAGGGCAGAGCGGAGGCTGGAGGGCAGAGGCTGGAGGGCAGAGGCTAGAGGGCAGAGGCTAGAGGGCAGAGGCGTAGCTGGCGTGCTCCGGGGCAAGATCAGCACCCAGGACCCCCATGTGAGGCTGCAGGGGAGAGGCTGGAGGGGAGAGGCTGGAGGGGAGAGCGGAGGCTGGAGGGCGGAGGCTGGAGGGAGAGCGGAGGCTGGAGGGCAGAGGCTGGAGGGCAGAGCGGAGGCTGGAGGGCAGAGGCTGGAGGGCAGAGGCTAGAGGGCAGAGGCTAGAGGGCAGAGGCGTAGCTGGCGTGCTCCGGGGCAAGATCAGCACCCAGGACCCCCATGTGAGGACCGGGGGGGGGTTGCTGGCAGACAGATGTGGGGGCCGGGGGGGGGGGGGTTGCAGACTCACCGCGGCCGGCGTGCGTCTGCTGTAGGAGGAGAGGAGGGGCGGGCAGAGCTGCCGGACAGGAGGTTCCGTCCTCCCTCTTCCCCGGGCGCGCGGCTGCTGTCAGCACGGGGCCCCCCAGGGGGTGGGGGCAATGCCCCCCTGCTAGCTACGGTACTGGCTGGAGGGGAGAGGCTGGAGGGCAAACGGAACTTCCGAGAGCGGAACATTCCTCCGCCGCTCCCTGTAGCCGGGGGACCCCGCAGTGGTGACGTCACCACCATGGGTCCGGAGGCCATCATGGAAGTACCCTTCGGGTTTTCCGGAAGCGGCCTTCGGCTTTTATATATTAGATGTCCTTAGTGAATTTAGGTCAATATGATTTGCATTTATTTATGAAAATATTGCAACTTTCACAAATGTACAATTTTTCATACTGCACACCATAGTAAATAACATTTCCTATATGTCTACTTTAGATCAGCATTATTTTGAAAGGTTTTTTTGCTAGGTTGTTAGAAGTGTTGAACTTTTATAAGCAATTTTTCAACAAAATTATCAAAAACAATTATTACTCATATTTAAGGGTCAAAAAAAATCAAACAAGAATCCATTTTAAACACAGCACCCCTAAAAGTAATTGAAAGCGCTTTCTATAAGTTTGTTAACCCTTAGGCTCTCTTCACACTGGATGTTTGTAATCAGATTTTTTTTTTTTTTTTTTTTTTTAAAGATTTTGTCATTCAAAAGGGAAAAAAATAACATACATAACCCCACAAAATACCCTCTCAGCACCCTACCCTCCCTTAAACCCCCTCATTCCAGAAGAATAGACATTTTTTAGACTGCTCCAACAATACAGATCCAACAAGCACAGCAATACATTATATTCCCCATTAGAAATGATATGGTATCAAAAAACAGCAAAAAAGAGGATAGACACAAAAGTTCTTATTCAGACAGCATACTTTAGGCAAATCAGAGAAGGTATTACCCTAAATACTCATGAAATTTAAAATACCCATGATATGATATGATATCCATGATAGATATTCCACATACCCCAAATTATATCAAATTTGTGAAGACCTTTTGTTTTCTGTATACTCCCTCTTCTAATCTTAACAACAAACGCATCCTATCCAGAAACTCCCGAAATCTAAGAGGTGAGGGATTAAGCCAGTGTGTAGCTATAATTTTCCTAATCTGATATAAAACACGTTTTACTGCAATTTCTTCATCCTTATCACACCTTCCTGTTCCCACATAACCAAACACACATACTACAGGTTGCATTGGAAGATCACATTCAAATACAGTATTAACATATCACAGACATTCATACCAGAATCCCGTGACATGCCAACACGTCCAGAACATGTGGATAAGATCCGCCTCTTCCTCCCCACACTTCGGGCATACGCTATCACCCCGTAGACCAATACTATACATAAATTTAGGAGTCCTATATACCTTGTGCAATAAGTAGGGCTGGGAAAGTCTCTGAGCCTCACAAGTAGACAGGAGGGGAACTCTGTCCATGATGTCTTCCCATTGATCAGAGCTTATAACCCCAATATCCCGTTCCCACCTCTCCTTCACTCCCAGGGGTCTATCCCATTGAACCTGTTGCATCAGGATCCCATAAATCCTGGAGATAATTCCCTTCCTTCTACTATAACACAGAAGTGTATTGAAGAGGAGATGATGTTGAATTTTACTTTGTAAAGGACGCGGTTGCATTGACCAAGCATGTCTCAACTGGAGATAGAAATAAAGTGTTCTGTGGAATAAAAAATTCATCCTTTAGCTGTTGGAAAGATTTAAACATATCCCTCTCCAGTAATTGTGCCACATAAGAAATACCCAAACCCTTCCACAAACCAAAACTCTCCAATTTATATATTTCCAGAAGAACCAGATTGTGCCACAAAGGGGTAAAAGGAGTATGACCCACAACATTTAATAGTGCTTTCAGCCATATTTTCCGCATAATCATGAGTGTCGCCATGCTCTTCCGCAATCCCGATCCAAGAGCCCAACTTCCAACAATGAGAAGATCAGGAGATTATCAGTGAAAACACGTAACAATTTGTCCAAGTTTCCCTGAACTAATTTAAACTGTTGGATTTGGGATGCCAGAAAACTATCCACGGATTTGGGGCTGCCAGGCTACCTTGGTCCTTGGGTCTCTGAAGTGTGTAAAGCCGTATTCAACTCCCTAAATAGGGTCTGAAATTTATAAAAGACTTTCATGGGTATCCAGACTGGAGAGTTGTGAAGAATATATAAAAACTGAGGCATGAGAACAATTTTAGCTAAATTGGTGCGAAAGACTATCGACAGTGGGAGTTTACTCCACGTATTGATCTTTTGCTGGAATCTATCCAATAGCTCTGTCAAATTCAAGGAGATATAATCCCCAATAACTTGTATACCAAGGTATTTAAACTCACTAGCCACCTTCAAGCATGTACCACCCCACCCTAGTATTTGGAGTGACCGGCATAAGGACAGACTTATCCCAGTTAATTCTAAGACCAGAATAGTCCCCAAATCACCTCACCTATCAGGGTCATAGCTGCCGTCAAGTACTGCTCCGTGTCCCCAAGAAGCAATAGGAGGTCGTCGGCATATAATGTCACCCGCTCCGCCAATGTTTTGTGTTTGAACCCCTGAATTTTATTGCTAGAGAGCAGCTTAATAGCTAGTGGCTCAATAGCCAGGGCGAACAAGAGAGGGGACAAAGGGCAGCCCTGTCTGGTACCCCTCTCCCAACATGAGACCACCAGAAAGACCTTCATTAATTTGAACCTTCGCCATAGGACTAGTATATAGTAATCTCACCCAAGCCAGGAACCCGGAACCAAACCGCATTCCTCTCAAAACCACCCATAGGTATTTCCACTCAACGCTGTTGAGAGCCTTCGCAGCATCGAGTGAGAGCACCGCTCTACTCCCTACATTCTGCGACTCCACTCGTAAATTAAAACATAGTCGACGCAAATTAATAGCCGTCGATTTGGCTGGCATGAACCCGGTCTGGTTCTCCCCCACTTAATGAGTGATGACAGTCACAAGTCTCCCAGGTAGGACTTTAGCTAAGATTTTAACATCAACTGAAATCAATGAGATAGGCCGATAAAACTCGCTGATAAAATTAAAAGAATGTGCCCATTATATTTCCTGCATCCGTAGTAATTACCCCTTCAGTATCTCTCAGGGCCCCTTTACACGCGGCTACATTTGTAGCTTGTCACCAGGTAACTTACTGGTTGCAGTGAAATCATGGAGAGATTATTCCATTTGTACACAGCAACAAGATAGAACCATGTATCCATGATTTCACTGCAACCAGTAAGTTACCTGGTGACAAGCTACAAATGTAGCCGTGTGTAAAGGGGCCCTAATGGCTGTAATTACAGTGGCGCCAGACTGTGCTTTAGCCACAGTAGCCCAATAAATGACCTGCACTTTCAACCTCGACATAAAATTGTTGTTTAAGAAAAAAATGTTTATGTTCCGCCTGTTGTAGTAGGTGCTCATTCAAACGTGACTGTGCATTTGTCCAGCATTATATTTTGTTGGTAGTAAGTGTCTCCACATAACGCCTCTCCAAAACATCCACATTCCTCTGAAGATCCTGAAGACGAGACCTATTCTGTTTTAACCACAGAATTTCCTTTATCAATACCCCTCTCAAAAAGGCCTTCATTGCGTCCCAGACTATAAGAGTAGAGGCAGACTCAGCATTCTCTCTAAAAAATATGTCCAATTTACCCTCCAATCCCACAGTCTCCCCAAATACATCCAGCCAGAAAGGATTAAACCTCCATATCCCCTTGCCACCCGGTTTACCAGGATCCCCTTCAGAACCACCAGCAATGGAGAGAGGTCTGAAAGCAGCCTCATACGATACTCCACCTTAGCAATCAACGGTACCATATTACTATTCCCCAAAGTCAAATCAATTCTGGAAAGTGAGGATTAAGATGCAGAAAAGCATGAATATTGTTTAACCCCAGCGAATCTGGCACACCTCACATCTATCACTTGAATCTATTGCAGCACCTTTGCCATTGCTGTATCTTGCACCACTCCACCCCCTGAATCACCCCGATACTTATCAAGACCGTCGTGGAGATATATATTGAAATCTCCAACGACAAAGAGGGGGATGTCAGTATATTCCACACACAAGGTATCATTTAATGTAACGTCTTCACTGAAAAGGGCGGAGGATAATGAACTGCAGTCAAACACATCCTCAACCCAGCCACTCTTTACACTAAACAAACATACCTCCCCTCAAGATCACTAACACACTTCTCCATCTCAAACGGTAAATTAGGATGCACCAGTATGCTAACTCCTCTGGAGTATGTACTGTGTGTGGAATGATATATAGGAATGTTCCAGAACATATTCAGGGTCACAGTGGTCTCTTTATTACAATGTGTCTCCTGTATGCATATTATCAAGTCTCGAAACTTCATGATATATTCAAATACTGCAAATCTTTTATTAGGGTCCCCCATCCCTCTGATGTTCCAGGAAAGAATAATAATCTGCCTAGCCATTTTTAAAATGCAAACAATGAATAATAAAAATCAGTCCCCATCGTGCCTTTAGGTCTATATGAATTGCCTCAAAGGGATAACGTAAAGATATGTACCCCGAAGCAGTCAAAGCATACCCCCCCACATCAGAATCACCCTCCTCCCCATCCCCTCCCCCACTTTGAAGTACAACAAAACCAAAGGTCGAAGCATGTAACCAATGAAATGTGCATGTATGAGGCCAGGTGACACGTACACACAACGTAACTTGCTTCCGATCGCAAGACAGAAGAGAGAAAAAAGACAGGTAAAAAGAGAAAGAAAAACAGTAAAGGAAAAATAAGGAAAAAGTAAGAGGAGAGAGTAAGAGAAAACAGAAATCCAAGTCTGCCATTTACACAGAACAAAGCTCCTAAAATACACAGATCACACAATTCACCTCCCTTATGAACATAGGCAAATGTTTCATCATAACAAATTATAAGGATATCAGCTTGCCCGAGGTTTGTCAGTAAACAATATAGCATAACACTGCAATAGAGTAATGATAGTAAAATAAAAATGAAGGAACCACCAGTCCTTAGGTGGATATTATAAGCAGGAGCTATAGTAAAAGGAGCATCCAGCCGAATTAGCTACAACGTAAACAGCATTAGCCTGCCCCAATTTGCTGTTCCTTTAAATCTAGCCATCTCGTAGCTTCCTTAGGAGCATAAAAAAAATGAGTCCCGCCAAGTGCTACAATACGTAATCATGCTGGGTACAGCATAGAATATGGTACTTGGAGCGCCCTGAGTCTGTGTTTGATTTCTTGGAACTGTGCACGTTTTCTCTGAACCTACATAGAAAAATATGGATACAAGGACAACCTGACACCTTCTATATGCAGATCCGTAGCCGACCTTGCCAGTTGTAGAATTATAAGAAAGGGGTGAGAATGTGCAAAATAGGGTCTTATCTTTAGGAGACAAGTTTTTAAATGGTGTAACTTAGGAACTGCTCACCTGATAGGGTTGTGTAGCACACAACCGGCGTGATCACTCAGAACAATACAGCTGCTGCCAGGACCGTACCTCCACAGGTCACTGTGGTCACAATAAGCTTCTAATAGGACAAAGTACCTCGTGGTCCGAGCTGCTGTGTTCGTATGATGTAAAAACCAGATACAGCGGTATGTCTGGGTGTAATAGTAGCTGTTTATTTTCCGACGCGTTTCGGAGTCATATCCCAAACTCCTTCCTCAGGGAACATCAAGATTACAGTGAAGGAAAGCCTTTATAACATGGAAAACGGCGCGAAAATTAAGTTGGATGTGACGTAGGTAAACAAAGGGGTATGTAGGTGACGTCACAGTGTTATGTATACAAATGCTCGTAACAACATGATCTTATGTGTGATTATAAAAGAAAAAAACATTTGTCAAAGTGCAAAACAAATATACTGTATGTGACAATACAATTAGGCAAAATATAATGAGCGTCAGGTAATGAGACAATAATAAAAAGTGAAGTAAGACAAAAGAAAAAAGGGTGATGGGTGTATTAGAACCCATGAGTGCAAAAGAAAAATTGTGATGTGTGTGTTTAACCGCACGAGCTATGGGATCAAATGAAAATAAAGGGTATTAGTCCTTAATATGCTCTTCTGTCATAAGGTTCTCTCATCATTTAAATCAAACATTTTTTATTTGTTCTATCATGGGGGATCCCTTTATCATGTAATTATAATACTGTATTTCTTTATTTTTACTAGATGCTTGTGAAGAATGACAAAAGGATAGAAAAATGGACCATATTGTCAGTAGAACAAAAGACTAAATGAAAAAATATATATAGTATTTTAAAAACATGATTTACAATAAAAAATTATTTAATTTTAATTCATATAAATATTAAAAAGTGAAGCATTAAATAATAAATATGATGTATTTAATAAAAATATATATGTAATAGGATATAAAATTCAATAATAATGAATAAAAATTGTGTTTAAAAATGTTAAAAAGGTGTATTTTAAACTTAAAAATATATATATATCTCATGATCAATAAAAGTATATATATATATATGCACACATATATATATATATATATATACATACACACATATATATATATATCTAATATATAAAGCTGAATGTGTCAGGGTGGATTTGATTTAAATCTAACTGATTTAAATCACGATTTAAATCACTAGTCAGTAAGGCTTGATTTAAATCAGTGATTTAAATCAAAGTTTCTACCTAAACTAGTTCTTGCTACTTTAACCTGCAAGTAGATGAAGATTTTTAGAATCACTTTTTATATTACTTTTTTCTCCCCAGTTTAATGGGTTAATCATTCATATTTGGACACCACTGTTCTGTTGTACTTAGGAAGGATAAAAATAATCCTGACCTTAATAACAATTTAAATAGATTTATTCAACTGAAACAAGAACAACATTACAGCATAAGTTATTTGCTTAAACAAACATCCATGTTTGTTAACTAATTTGGCTAAACAAAATATATATATATATTTTAAGAAACTTAGACTGTCAGCCCAGCCGACATATGAAAAACTTAAATACTACTGTCCCTGCTGTCCTCTGTAGCTCACTTGTCGTCATCTTCATCATCATCATCTTCTTTGTTCCTATTCATAATCTGGAAAAGAAAAACAAGCTTTCCTGCTTTATTGGGTCCCAACCGATTTCTCAGTTTAGAATGAATGAGTCCAAAGGAAGAGAATATTCTTTCAACGCCTGCAGAAGAAGCTACTGCTGTTAAAAGTGAAATCATTACTTGAACAGTCTCTAAATCCAAGCGCTTAAGTGACTTCCACCACCGGCTGGGCTGACAGTCTAAGTTTCTTAAAATATATATATATATATTTTGTTTATCCAAATTAGTTAACAAACATGGATGTTTGTTTAAGCAAATAACTTATGCTGTAATGCTGTTATTGTTTCAGTTGAATAAATCTATTTAAATTGTTATTAAGGTCAGGATTATTTTTCTCCTTCCTAAGTACAACAGAACAGTGGTGTCCAAATATGAATGATTAACCCATTAAACTGGGGGAGAAAAAAGTAATAAAAAAAATTGATTCTAAAAATCTTCATCTATGCTGCAGTATTGTGCTCAAAGTTTCACTTTCATTTTCTTGTCTGCTTGCCCTTCCTCCTCCTCACACTTAGATTCACATTCTTCTTGTGTTGTGCAGATCTTTTCCACTCCAAACAATCAGAAACATATTGTCTAACTTCTTGGACTTGGCACTGAAGGGGTTGATTCTGTATTCATAGGTTTGTAGAACAATAGGATTAAGGTTTTTTTCTCAACTCTCTTCATGTTCTAACATTTTTGCGGTGAAGAAGAGGCTTCGACCTCTGCGGAGTCAAATTCAGTTTTGAGAACTGCGTAAGTAAAGCGAGCGTCTGTGATAATATAGGAGAGAAACTGCCCACTAATCCTACAGAAACCTCTGGAAGAGCATGGCATTGTGAATGTTACACAATACAGCCTTTATTCTACTGAGTTAAACAACTCAGCTTTATCTCATGATGGAAGAACCGTTGGATGGTAAAATATTTTCCTCAAAAAGCAGTTTATTGAAAAAAATCCGATTTAAATCAAAAAAATCCAATTTAAATAAAAAAAATCCGATTTTTTTGATTTTTTAAAAAAAAAAAACATTGATTTTTATCCACCCTGGAATGTGTGTATGTATGTGTGTGTGTATGTGTGTATATGCGGGATTGGCATCTACACCGTCGCAGCTACAGCCGCAAAATTTTGCAGAGTCACACGTCTGGACCCCGAGAGCGTCATAGGCTATGTTGTGAGGCGAAATTTTAACCCCGCGCATTACAATTCACCAAACAATTTTGCCCCTATCGACATAATGGGGAAAAAGTGACAGTTACCAGTTGACAGTTGTGAATGAGAGGGGCTTAATGATAGCACCAAAGACTAACAGCACATACCAGCATATAGTCACTAAGGTGGGGCCCCAACATGAGATATTCCCCACACACAGGGACATGTATATACACCACACGCACACAAAGAGTAACAGCAAGTGTATAGTCGCTAAAGTGCAGCCCCAACATTGGATACTCACCACGCACCCGAACAAACACACACCACAAAGAGACACACACAACACAGAGACACACACACCCAAGGGGAAATACACACACTCTATAGCGAAACATGCACTCACCCCACAGGGACACACACACCACAAAGAGACACACACACACCACAGGGACACACACACATACACACCCTATAGGGACACATGCACTCACCCCTCAGGGACACACACACCACAAAGGGACACACACAACACAGACACACACATCCCACACAGACACCCCCCCACAGGGACACACACATACACACCCTATAGGGACACATGCACTCACCCCACAGGGACACACACACACACACCACAAAGAGACACACACAACACAGATACACACACACACCACAGACCCCCACACAGGGGCACACACACATACACACCCTATAGGGACACATGCACTCACCCCACAGGGACACACACACACACACACCACAAAGAGACACACACAACAGAGACACATACCACACAGACCCCATCCCACAGGGACACACACATACACACCCCAGGGACACACACACCACACAGACAGACACAGATGTGCACAAATCACCTCACACAACTCGCCTCATACGTGTGCTATCTTTATTTTCCACACATAAACATCTGATTAAAAACAGCCAATGTGCAACACATGTGCCATATAGGGAATTAAGGCAGATGTCAGTCACATGAGCTGTCTATTATGTGTATGTGTGAGGTAACATATACTGCCCGGCCAGGGGGAGGGTTTACTGTTGGCTGGAGATTTATTAGGCTGCCTTTAGCAATTAATCACAGCTCAGCTTCTATTTTCCTACAGGTCATTAATATGACATATTCAAATTCTATTTTGTTATAGCTAACAGCAGTTATTTATTAACCCGGGCGTAGCCGGGTACTACAGCTAGTATACACATAAAGGGACATGCTCCAGGGGTGTCGGTAAAAATATAGAAACTGTATTGCTTTTAAATATGGGACCAACTAATTTTAAATAAGCTCTGTTTATATTATAGAAGAAATAGAGAACCGGATTCCTTTTAATACTGGTGAGAGAAATCTATAATCACAGTGATACTGAAGAAAACAGTCTGGGTTGTATTGTAACACTGAAATAATCTGGGGGCAGTAATTAATTGGCAGGGATACATAGTGTAAAGGCTGTTGCGTGGCTCTTATTACATTCACAGGAGAATTTTGTCCCTGTCACGGAAATGCAACATCCTGATCAATACAGTACCAAGCTGGTGGTACAGGTCTAGTGAGGACTCTATGAGCCCTTTCAATTGCAAACATTCGTGAGAACTTATTTTACCAAATGTTTTTAGCAGCCATGCCTCAAAAAAGTCAACTGCCTCTCTGCCCTCCGCTCTCTCAGGCACTCCAACTATGTGGATATTGTTTCGCCGAAGGCGATTCTCCAGGTCATCAGTCTTTTTGGTCAAGTAGTTAATGGAGTCATTAGCGACTTTAAAGTTCTTGGCCAGGGAAGGGGGGTCACAGTATCCTCCAATTCACCCATTCTGCCCTCAGCAGCAGACAGGAGCTCCCTTATCTTTTGCATGTCATAGCAAATAAGGGATACATCTATCTTAAGGGATCCTATATGGCCAGTAAGGTCAGTGTTACATTGTGTGATAGCCTTCAGGACATCATTAAGGGTAGGCTCATCCTCGACTACAGCCTGCTCCTTAGTACATGCATCCTGAGTCTCTCCAAATGTGGTAGTAGTAGCAGCATGTATATCTCCCTCACATCGATCGTCTCATGCACAATTTCTATCTCCTCACCGTCTGCCACTCTGCTCAGAGGGGGCTCCGCTCCTTGTCCAGAGGGCTGCTCTTCATGCTGCTGCGTATGAGAAAACCGGGAGAGCCGAGCCGCTACCTCCACCTACTTCTCCAGCTGCAATGGAGTCTCTCCTGCTGCTAGAGAGCCCTAGCCGTCATCTTGCAATCCATGCGGCGCAGGGCCCACTGTCTGTCTCAGCCTGCCTTCCTGGTGCGTCATATGGATGAAAGACACCAATCTGTTCCCCGAACTCTAGGGCACCCACTGCACCGGCAGATATGTCGGATGGTTGAAGAAACCCTCGAGCAAGAGGTATTTAGACACAAGGTCAGCGGAGCTCCTCTGCACTATACCAGCTCACATGCTCAGCCAGGCCATGCCCCCCAATCAAATTTTGGTGCTGTGTTCTTATTTTTTTTAAACTGTACCAAAAACGGATCAGTCAAAACATCAGTCAGCAAAGTGAATGGGATTTTCAATTTGCTGTTCAGACATCAGCGTTTTTGACTGCTGCGCCAGTGCTGCAGACAGCTCATCCAGAAAATACTGAGCGTCAATTATTGCTCTGTTTTTCTGGTGCACTTTCTGCACCACTAACATCCAATTACTTACCCTCCCTGGCGATCCCATGGTGAGTCTCGGTGATGTCTTTCTTCCGGGGCATCGCATGACCTGTGGGTAGTCGGGTACGGGGTACTTCCAAGACCTACCCATGTGACTCAGGCAGGTTGAGTTGCATGCTGTTAGGTCCTGTAAGTACTTGTACTACTCACAGATCCGGCCTGTGCCCAGAAGGAAATCACTGGGGCTCACCTTGGGATTACCTGAGAGGATAATAAAGCGTGTGTGTCTCTGTCTATGTGTCTTGTGTGTTTGTCTGTGTTCCTCAAACATGGAACAAAAAGCAGCACAAACGAATATGTTTGTGATACTTTTCTTTGAAAAAAGAAGATCAGTTTTTGGCGCAGAAACTGCACCAAAAACGGATCAACAAAAAACAGAGCACAAACGTGCTGTCTGAATTCAGCCTTGAGGTGCTTTTCTAAAATTAATGCAAATTGTAAGAAAAAAATTGTTACAGTAAACCAGTCACAGGACAAAACATTATTAACCTGCAGATGTGGGGTTTATATGTAGGTAACTAGCGCTCTGAACTTTCCTAACGCCTGCATATTGAACCTCGCTGTAATCTCTGTGTGTGGCTACAGATGTGATGGAAATTTGCAGGCTGCCAGGAGCAATTAAGTTAATTTCCCTCCAGCAGTACGGTTCACTGGGCATGCGCAGGGCAGGTTCCAAATGCTATTAACCTTAAGAATAATCCCATATCTGCAGGTTAATAGCGTTTGCACACATGATAGATTCGCTTTAAATGAATTTTTTTGCATGAAAATGTTATTTTAACCCCACATTTTCCATTTTTGCAAGGATAACAGAGGAAATGTGTGTAATTTCTCCCAATTATGCAAATTACCCTTGCGTGGTTGGAAATTGTGAGAGCCTCAGAACGGAAGAAATGCAATTGGATTTTTGATGCTCAATTTTGGACCAAGCGTCACATTTAAAGAGTTCCCGAGGTAAAAAAAAAGCAAGACAAAAGTTTTGTCGCCCACAGAAAGTAATGTAATTTTCAAACAAATAATTAACTTAAAATACAAATATATGTTGCATAACATTGGTGAATTAAGTTGTGGTGCTATTAGTCTTATTTAATATTTTGTGTGATTTCTAACATTTCTTGGATTTTAAAGGGAACCTGTCAGCTCGTTCTACCCTCCTAACCTATCACTACTCGTCCCTGCACCTTGCTAGCTGATCTCTAACCACCCCTGTCTGCTCTAAAAGTGCCCTAAAATGATGGTGAAAAATGAGTTATAAAAGCTCACTGGTCAATAGTGTTAAAGTGCCCGACTGACTTTGTCCTGAGTTTCATATTGTCTTTGTAAACTTGCATATAACTCTGTATTCGTGAACATGGCTATATGTCTTGCTGTTTTTTTAATAAGTTGTTATTATATATTACAACCTCTCCTGTACTGATAACTTTGTACTCTCTGGTTTTCCCTATTCCCCTCTCCCTCCTTCCTTCCCTGCTCCTCCCCTCCACCCACTTTTTTCTTCCCCCCCCCCACCCCCACCTGCCTCTTCTCCCCCTGTTTGTCAAATTCCCTTACCAAATTCCCTGCCAAACATTTGATCAGCCCACAATGCACCGAGCTGGATATGACGATCCGGCCCACCATATCATAGCAGCAAGAGAGGCTGAACGCCATCGAGGAGGGGAGAATGGAACCTTGGAGCCCGCCTTTCCAGTCTCAAGATGGAGACTGTATGTAACTTTATAACTCACTTTTCACAGTTATTATAGGGCACTTTTAAAGCAGACAGTGACGGTTAGGGTCGAGCTACCAAGGTGCCGGGATAGGTAATGATATGTTACAGGGTAGAATGATCTGACAGGCTCCCTTTAATGGATTTTTTTTCCCTTTTTTTTAATCCTGTTCCCTTACACACAAAGGAAATAAACATGTATATGACAAAACATATGGAATTGCAACAATTTTTGGGGAGAAATAAAGGGATTTTTGTATATTCACCGTGAAATCTTTTTCTCTGTGCCATCATTGGGGGACACACTGTCAAGCCTCCTAGGGATAACAGCGTAACCCATGGTCCTAACTGAATTCTGAAAGAAACAGAAAAGATTGGCTCCTCCCCCACAGCATACACACAGCTGGGCCAGGCCCCGAACAGTTTAGTGACCAAGCAGTAGGAGAATAGGTATAAACAATGGAGTACAACCAAAGTTAACATGCCAAACTCAGAAATAAAGAGGCAGAAAAAAACAACGCCCGAAATGGGCAACAGGGTGGGTGCTGTGTCCCCCAATGATGGCTCAGAGAAAAGGATTTTGCGGTGAGTACACAAAAATCCCTTTTTCTCTTGCACCTCATTGGGGGACATAGGGCCATGGGACATCGTAGAGCAGTCCCTGGGTGGGAAAATAAAACCTATAATCCAAGGAATAACACGCACATGAAAAAGAAAACTCTTATGTGAAGAGGTGCGCCACAGCCACCTGTAGCACACATCTGCCAAGGCTTGCGTCCGCAGATGCCTAAGTATGAACCTTATAGTGTTTGGCGAAAGTATGTAGGCTGGACCACATAGCCGCCTTACACACTTGTTCCGACGATGCCCGATGCCAAATAGCCCAAGATGCTCCCACCGCACGAGTGGAGTGTCCTCTTAGACCGCCAGGAATGGGTACATTCCGCAGCCGATTCGCTTCTTGGATGGTAGAACGTATCCACCTAGCCAAGGTGGCTTTAGACACTGCCATGCCCTTTCTGTGACCTTCCGGAAAGACAAAAAGATTGTCTGTCTTACAGAAGGGGGCTGTTGTTGAAACGTAGTATCTAAGGGTTTTCACTAGATCCAGGGTATGCAGAGCCCTCTCTACACGTCCAGAGGGAACTGGATGCAGTACCACCTTATCTTGATGAAAAGAAAGAAACGGCTCTCGGCTCGAGAGTGCTGCCAATCGGAAACACGACGGATGGACGTGATTGCCACAAGGAAGACCACCTTCCAGGTTAGGAGAGTGAGAGAAACCTCTTTCAGAGGCTCAAAAGGCGATCTCTGGAGTGCATCCAAGTTAAGGTCCCATGGCTTAAACAGTCTTCAGTAAGGGGGAACCAACAGAGACACCCCTTGAATAAACTAACTTGTGGACATGTCGCAAGTTTGCGCTGGTAAATGACTGAAAGAGCAGAAATCTGGCCTTTCAGGGAACTAAGGGCACACCCAGAGTCTAGTCCTGACTGTAGAAAACTGAGGATCACCGGGACTGAAAAAGTAAAAGGGGGTGACCGCTGTCTTTACACCATGAAAAGAAAATCTTCCACGTATGATAGTAGAGGCGTGCAGAAGCTCGCTTTCGAGCTCTAATCATGGTACCAATAACATCAGGTGAAAAACTAGCCTGAGTCAGCACCCAGGTCTCAACGGCCATGCCGTCAAATTCAAAGCCCTCGAACCTTGGAGGCAAATGGGACTTTGAGATAGAAGGTCTGGGTGATCTGGTAAGTGCCAGGGGACGTCTGCGACTAGCTGAACTAGGTCGGCGTACCAGGCCCGCCTGGGCCAATCTGGAACTGTGAGGACGACCAAGACTCGTTCTGATTTGATTTTCCTCAGTACCTTCGGAAGTAGGGGTAATGGAGGAAAAATGTATAGGAGATGGAACTGGCGCCACGATTGCACCAGTACGTCCTCTCCGATTGAAGTTGGATTGTGTGAGCGGGCCATGAACACCGGGACCTTGGCATTTATTTGAGAAGCCATGAGGTCCACGTCCAGGGTCCCCCAGTGGCGGCAAATCTGCTGAAACACTTCCGGGTGCAGGGACCATTCTCCTGCGGCAAGGTCCTGGCGACTGAGAAAATCCGCCACCCAATCGTCCACTCCCGAGATGTGCACTGCTGAGACGACGGACCCGGTCGACTTGGTCCAGGTGAGAATGCTTTCTACCTCGCACAGAGCCCTTCTGCTGCGGGTGCTGCCCTGGTGATTGATGTAGGCCACTGCCATCATGTTGTCTAATTGGACATGGATGTGACGACCCGCCAGGCAGTGCCGGGACAAGGCATTTTGGTGCCCCAGGCAGGTAAGGCAAACGGCGCCCCCCCCCCCCCGAAATATGTCTGGGAATAAAAATGTCAGCATACTTTGAAAGTAAATTTAATTTAACGGGGACCTATAGAAGGTTCGTCCAACCACACTACAGAGACATACTGATAGGTTGTTTACATTGTGAGCCCCAATGGGGACAGTGTTCATGATGTATGTAAAGTGCTGTGGACATCATAGTGTAATATAAATGCAAAAAGTATTATTCTTAATATTATGTCACAATACCAGGATCTGAGGATCTTCTATTTCGAGGTCGGGGACTCTCTGATGCCATGTTGCTGCTTGTCTCGCTGTTGTCCTCTTTTGACACTGCAGTGCGGTGGACAAGAGAGCATTAACTGGTTAATAACAAGAAGTATGGAGTGTGTACTGAGCCATAAACCCTCCCCATACCATGAAGTATGGAGTGTGTACTAACTGAGCCATGAACCCTCCCCTTACCATGAAGTATGGAGTGTACTAACTGAGCCATAAACCTCATCATACCATGTCCAGCAGACATTGTAGGATTACTACCCGTATATACTCGTGTATAAGCCGACCTGTGTATAAGCCGACCCCCCTACTTTTGCCCCCAAAACCTGGGAAAATCTAATGACTCGTGTATACGCCGAGGGTGGACCCCAGCACAGGTATACAGCCCCCAGCAGTGTGGTATACAGCAGCCTCCCCAGTGGTATATACAGACCCCAGGGGTAATACAGCAGCCCCATGGATAATACAGCAGCCCCAGGGGTAATACAGCAGCCCCAGGGGTTATACAGCAGCCCCAGGGGTTATACAGCAGCCCCAGGGGTTATACAGCAGCCCCAGGGGTTATACAGCAGCCCCAGGGGTTATACAGCAGCCCCAGTGGTAATACAGCAGCCCCAGGGGTAATACAGCAGCCCCAGGGGTTATACAGCAGCCCCAGGGGTAATACAGCAGCCCCAGGGGTTATACAGCAGCCCCAGGGGTTATACAGCAGCCCCAGGGGTTATACAGCAGCCCCAGGGGTAATACAGCAGCCCCAGGGGTTATACAGCAGCCCCAGTGGTATATACAGGCCCCAGCAGTATATACAGCAGCCCCAGTGGTATATACAGCAGCCCCAATGGTATATACAGGCTCCAGCAGTATATACAGCAGCCCCAGTGGTATATACAGCAGCCCCAATGGTATATACAGGCTCCAGCAGTATATACAGCAGCCCAGTGGTGTGTGGTGTATACAGGGCCCAGTGGTGGTGTATACAGGGCCCAGTGGTGGTGTATACAGGGCCCAGTGGTGGTGTATACAGGGCCAGTGGTGGTGTATACAGGGCCCAGTGGTGGTGTATACAGGGCCCAGTGGTGGTGTATACAGGGCCCAGTGGTGGTGTATACAGGGCCCAGTGGTGGTGTATACAGGGCCCAGTGGTGGTGTATACAGGGCCCAGTGGTGGTATACAGGGCCCAGTGGTGTATACAGGGCCCAGTGGGTATACAGGGCCAGTGGTGGTATACAGGGCCCAGTGGTGTATACAGGGCCCAGTGGTGGTATACAGGGCCCAGTGGTGTGTATACAGGGCCCGTGTGGTTAAGGCGGTGGTATACAGGGCCCAGTGGTGCTGTATACAGGGCCCAGTGGTGCTGTATACAGGCCAGTGGTGCTGTATACAGGGCCCAGTGGTGCTGTATACAGGGCCCAGTGGTGCTGTATACAGGGCCCAGTGGTGCTGTATACAGGGCCCAGTGGTGCTGTATACAGGGCCCAGTGGTGCTGTATACAGGGCCCAGTGGTGCTGTATACAGGGCCCAGTGGTGCTGTATACAGGGCCCAGTGGTGGTATACAGGGCCCAGTGTGTGGCCATTGTATACAGGGCCCAGTGTGGTTACGCTGTATACAGGGCCCAGTGGTGCTGTATACAGGGCCCAGTGGTGCTGTATACAGGGCCCAGTGGTGCTGTATACAGGGCCCAGTGGTGTGTATACAGGGCCCAGTGGTGGTGTTAATACAGGGCCCAGTGGTGGTGTATACAGGGCCCAGTGGTGGTGTATACAGGGCCCAGTATGCGGGGGGCCGGGGCGGAGGCGCGCGCCTTTGCACACTCACCGCGGCCGCCGTCACCGTGCGTCTGATGTAAGGAGGAGGAGAGGAGGGACGGCCAGAGCTGCAGGACAGGAAGTCCCATCCTCCCTCCTCTCTGGCTGGCGCGGCCGCCGGCACGGGGCCCCCCAGGGGCGCGCGGGGCCCTCCAGGGGGTGCGGGGCCACCCAGGGGGCGGGCAATGGGCCCCTCATGTGGAAAAAATGCGCCCTCCACAAGATGGCGCCTTAGGCGATCGCCTAGGGTCGCCTAGCTATCGTCCCGGCCCTGCCGCCAGGAGTCTGTGAAAACAATGTAGAGATAGGGCTATGGCCCGTATCTCCAGCAGATTGATCGGAAGTGTTAACTCCTGACCAGCAACCCTGGGCAGTATGATGATGATAAACTGCCCCCCAACACAGGAGACTGGCATCAATGGGGAGGACTTCCCAATCAACCGGAAGGACCAGCCCTTGGATAGAGTTGTAGGGCACATCCACCATCATAGTAACCTCTGGACCGAAGGGGTCAAAGAGAATACTCTGTCCAGTGAGAAGTGACTCCTGTCCCAGGTCGTCAGCAGGGCCATCTGTAGCTGGCGAAGGTGAAATTGAGCGACTGGGACTTCCCCTAATTATGACATCACACTTCTAATTATAATATCACACTCCTGATTATATTATCACTCCCCCTAATTATATCAAACTGATTATATCACTTCTAATTATAATATCACTTCATCTATTATATAATTGCCGTAATTGACTTCCGTCGGAGCGGCGCTACTTCCGGTGGCTTTGTTAGCGAGTCCAGGGTGCTTCTCCTGGACTCTGTCCGTGGCCGCTTTGCGGCCACGGCGACTCGCGAAGCAATGCCCGCAAAGCGGGCATTGCGAGTCGTTGCAGATTTGCGAAGCAATGCCCGCGAAGCGGGCATTGCGAGTCGCTAACAAAGCCATGGGGGTGGCTTACAGCATGGCACTGTGGCGAGTCGCTAACATACACCGCTATGCTATACTACAGTCCCATGCACATACGCTTTATGCCTGACAGGCGTATGGCCATGGGACTGTAATATAACATAGCGCTGTACACTATAGCCCCATGCTCTTAGCCACCCCCTCAGTGCGCCGCCCCTACCCCCCTACCCCCTAAGCCCCGCCGCACCTAAGCCCCTACCCCCTAAGCCCCCTCAGTGCGCCGCCCCTACCCCCCTACCCCCTAAGCCCCGCCGCACCTAAGCCCCTACCCCCTAAGCCCCGCCGCACCTAAGCCCCTACCCCCTGCCGCACCTAAGCCACTGCCTGCACCTAAGCCCCTACCCCCTGCCGCACCTAAGCCACTGCCTATCCCCGAACCCGCACCTATGCTAAGCCACTACCCCCTAAGCCCCGCACCTAAGCCCCTACCCCCTGCCACACCTAAGCCACTGCCTACACCTAAGCCCCTACCCCCTGCCGCACCTACCTAAGCCCCTACCCCCTAAGCCCCGCCGCATACCCCCTAACCCGCACCTAAAAGCCCCTACCCCCTGCCGCACCTACCTAAGCCCCTACCCCCTAAGCCCCGCCGCATACCCCCTAACCCGCACCTAAGCCCCTACCCCCTGCCGCACCTATACCCCCTGCCGCACCTAAGCCACTGCCTATCCCCGAACCCGCACCTAAGCTAAGCCACTACCCCTAAGCCCCGCACCTAAGCCCCTACCCCCTGCCGCACCTAAGCCACTGCCTGCACCTAAGCCTCTAGCCCCTGCCGCACCTAAGCCACTGCCTATCCCCGAACCCGCACCTAAGCTAAGCCACTACCCCCTAAGCCCCGCACCTAAGCCCATACCCCCTGCCGCACCTAAGCCACTGCCTACACCTAAGCCCCTACCCCCTGCCGCACCTACCTAAGCCCCTACCCCCTAAGCCCCGCCGCATACCCCCTAACCCGCACCTAAGCCCCTACCCCCTGCCGCACCTAAGCCACTGCCTGCACCTAAGCCCCTACCCCCTGCCGCACCTAAGCCACTGCCTATCCCCGAACCCGCACCTAAGCTAAGCCACTACCCCCTAAGCCCCGCACCTAAGCCCCTACCGCCCCTACCCCCTAAGCCCCGCCGCATACCCCCTAACCCGCACCTACCCCTACCCCCTGCCGCACCTAAGCCACTGCCTGCACCTAAGCCCCTACCCCCTGCCGCACCTAAGCCACTGCCTATCCCCGAACCCGCACCTAAGCTAAGCCACTACCCCCTAAGCCCCGCACCTAAGCCCCTACCGCCCCTACCCCCTAAGCCCCGCCGCATACCCCCTAAATCGCACCTAAGCCCCTACCCCCTGCCGCACCTAAGCCACTGCCTGCACCTAAGCCCCTACCCCCTGCCGCACCTAAGCCACTGCCTATCCCCCAACCCGCACCTAAGCTAAGCCACTACCCCCTAAGCCCCGCACCTAAGCCCCTACCCCCTGCCGCACCTAAGCCACTGCCTGCACCTAAGCCCCTACCCCCTGCCGCACCTACCTAAGCCCCTACCCCCTAAGCCCCGCCGCATACCCCCTAACCCGCACCTATGCCCCTACCCCCTGCCGCACCTATACCCCCTGCCGCACCTAAGCCACTGCCTATCCCCGAACCCGCACCTAAGCTAAGCCACTACCCCCTAAGCCCCGCACCTAAGCCCCTACCCCCTGCCGCACCTAAGCCCCTACCCCCTAAGCCCCGCTGCACCTAAGCCCCTACCCCCTAAGCCCCGCCGCACCTAAGCCCCTACCCTCTAAGCCCCGCCGCACCTAAGCCCCTACCCCCTAAGCCCCGCCGCACCCTCTAAGCCCCGCTGCACCTAAGCCCCTGCGCTCGGCTATGGAAGACAGAGCGCGCGCTCGCTTCCCGGCTGTAGATGATGACGTGTGCACGGGCATGAGATCCCGTGCACCAGGCAGTGACGCTGCACAAAGGGCTGTCCATAACTGCTGCGAGGGGAGACGAGAGGATGATTGGCATCATATCTCGGCTTTTGCCACAGATAAGTACCGCCCATCCGTCCATTCGGTTTAAACTTTAAAAATCATTATCTTTAGTTTTAAAAAACAGTTTTTTTAGCAAAAATCATTGCAGCACATGTATGTGCTGTGTGTAGGGACTGATATTAATAGTCCGGGGGGGTCATTGGGGGTGGTTGGTTCCCTTTAATAATAAAACAAATAATTAAAAAATAATAAAAAAATAAATAAAAAATAATAAATAATTCAATTAAAATAATAATAAAAAAATTAAATATATGCTAATTATATCAGCCCTTTCAGCGGACCTGAAAGAGAACTGGGTCTCAGCCTAAATAATAAATTTAATAATAAAAACAAATAATTAAAAAATAATAAAAAAATAATAAATAATTAATAAAAATCAATAAAATAAAAAAAAATTAAATATATGCTAATTATATCAGCCCTTTCAGCGGACCTGAAAGAGAACTGGGTCTCAGCCTAAATAATAATTTAATAATAAAAAAAATATTAAAAAATAATAAAAAAATAAATAAAAAATAATAAAGAATTCAATAAAAATAATAATAAAAAAATTAAATATATGCTAATTATATCAGCCCTTTCAGCGGACCTGAAAGAGAACTGGGTCTCAGCCTAAATAATAAATTTAATAATAAAAAAAATAATTAAAAAATAATAAAAAAATAAATAAAAAAATAATAAATAATTCAATAAAAATAATAATAAAAAAATTAAATATATGCTAATTATATCAGCCCTTTCAGCGGACCTGAAAGAGAACTGGGTCTCAGCCTAAATAATAATTTAAATAATAAAAAAATAATTAAAAAATAATAAAAAAATAAATAAAAAATAAATAATTCAATAAAATAATAATAAAAAAATTAAATAAGCTAATTTATCAGCCTTTCAGCGGACCTGAAAGAGAATGGGTCTCAGCTTAAATAATAAATTTAATAATAAAAAAATAATTAAAAAATAAATATAAAATAATAAAAATTCATAAAAAAATAATAAAAATTAATATATGCTAATTATATCAGCCCTTTCAGCGGACCTGAAAGAGAACTGGGTCTCAGCCTAAATAATAAATTTAATAATAAAATAAATAATTAAAAAATTAAAAAATAATAAAAAAATAAATAAAAAATAATAAATAATTCAATAAAAATAATAAAAAAATTAAATATATGCTAATTATATCAGCCCTTTCAGCGGACCTGAAAGAGAACTGGGTCTCAGCCTAAATAATAAATTTAATAATAAAAAAAATAATTAAAAAATAATAAAAAAAATAAATAAAAAATAATAAATAATTCAATAAAAATAATAATAAAAAAATTAAATATATGCTATTAATTGTATTATTAATTGTATTATTAATTTTATTAATGCTATTAATAATGCTATTACTGCTAATAATAATGCTATTAATGCTAATAATTATGCTATTAATGCTAATATTTATGTTATTAATGCTAATAATTATGCTATTAATGCTAATAATTATGGTATTAATGGTAATAATAATGCTATTAATGCAAATAATATTGCTATTAATTCTATTATTAATGCTATTAATGCTAATTATTATGCTATTAATGCTAATAATTAGGCTATTAATGGTAATAAGAATGCTATTAATGCAAATAATATTGCTATTAATGCTATTATTAATGCTATTAATATTAATAATTATGCTATTCATGCTAATAATTATGCTATTAATGGTAATAATAATGCTATTAATGCAAATAATATTGCTATTAATGCTAATATTATGCTATTAATGCTAATAATTATGCTATTAATGCTAATATTTATATATTAATGCTAATAATTATGCTATTAATGCTAATATTTATGCTATTAATGCTAATAATTATGCTATTTATGGTAATCATAATGGTATTAATGCAAATAATATTGCTATTAATGCTATTAATGCTAATAATTATGCTATTAATGTTAATAATTATGCTATTATGCTAATAATATGCTATTAATGTAATAATAATGCTATTAATGCAAATAATATTGATATTAATGCTATTATTAATGCTATTAATGTTAATAATTATGCTATTAATGCTAATATTTATGCTATTAATGCTAATAATTATGCTATTAATGCTAATATTAATACTATTAATGCTAATAATTATGCTATTAATGCTAATATTTATGCTATTAATGCTAATAATTATGCTATTAATGGTAATCATAATGGTATTAATGCAAATAATATTGCTATTTTATGCTAATAATTATGCTATTAATGTTAATAATTATGCTATTCATGCTAATAATTATGCTATTAATGGTAATAATAATGCTATTAATGCAAATAATATTGCTATTAATGCTAATATTTATGCTATTAATGCTAATAATTATGCTATTAATGCTAATATTTATACTATTAATGCTAATAATTATGCTATTAATGCTAATATTTATGCTATTAATGTCTAATAATTATGCTATTTATGGTAATCATAATGGTATTAATGCAATATACATATGTATATTATGCTAATAATTATGCTATTAATGTTAATAATTATGCTATTAATGCTAAATATGATTATGCTATATTAATGGTAATAATAATACTATTAATGCAATAATATTGCTACGTTCTAGAATCCCGATGCATTTGCATCGGGCTCACAGCTAGTCTAATAATAATATCACACTTCTGATTATAATTTAATTCCCATTAATTATAATAGCACACTCCTGATTATAATATCACTTCCCATAATTATGACATCACACTTCTAATTATAATATCACTTCTAATTATATCATCACTCCCCCTAACTAAAATATCACACTACTGATTATAATATCACTTCCACTAATTATAATATGATATGAGGTAAAAAGGTATGATAAAATGAGCGCTAGGGACAGAAACCAGGCACTGGGCTCTTATCGATTATTACCTTTCAAATTTATTGTGAACAGTAGAAGTTATGGGTCTCCTCGCCACAACATGTTTCGACACTGAAGGCGTCTTTCTCAAGTGGATCTACTTGAGAAAGACGCCTTCAGTGTCGAAACATGTTGTGGCGAGGAGACCCTAACTTCTACTGTTCACAATAAATTTGAAAGGTAATAATCGATAAGAGCCCAGTGCCTGGTTTCTGTCCCTGGCGCTCATTTTATCATACCTTTTTACCTCATATCGTGCTCAATTCCTCCCTTTGGGGAGTGTTGGTTGAGAGCAGCTCTGGGACAGGATTTGGTCAGCACACGTAGCAACGGATTTATGCCTGCTGTTAAATCTCACCGCAAATCATTAACCTAGTTGTGCAGGGGGCGCAACTAGAAAAGGTGAGTGAAATATTAATATAACCCCTTGCTTTGGCTAATTTGCACAGTGTGGCACAACAATTTTCTTGTTTTATCCCACTAATTATAATATCACACTCCTGATTATATCATCACTTCCCCTATTTATAATATCACACTCCTACTTATAATATCACTTCCCCTAATTATGACAGCACACTTCTAATTATAATATCACAATCCTGATTATATCACTTCCCTTAATTATAATATCACTTCCCCTAATTAAAAAAACACACTCCTGATTATAATATCACTTCCCCTATTTATAATATCACACTCCTACTTATAATATCACTTCCCCTAATTATGACAGCACACTTCTAATTATAATATCACACTCCTGATTATATCACTTCCATTAATTATAATATCACTTCCCCTAATTATAATATCACACTACTGATTATATCACTTCCTCTAATTATAATATCGCACTCCTGATTATAATATCAATTCCCCTAATTATATCACACTCCTGATTATAATATCACTTCCCCTAACTATAATATCACACTCCTGATTATATCATTTCCCTTAATTATAATCTCACTTTTGATTATAATATCACTTCCCTTAATTATAATATCTTACTCCTGATTATAATATCACTTCCCATAATTATGACATCACACTCCTAATTATAATATCACTTTTCCTAATTATATCACACTCCTGATTAGATTATAATATCACTCCCCTAATTATAATATCACACCCCTGATTATATCACTTCCCTTAATTATAATATCACACTCCTGATTATAATATCAGTTCCCCTAATATCATCACTTCCCCTACTTATAATATGACACTTCTAATTACATCACTTCTCCTAATAATATCACTTCCCCTAATTTTGACATCACACTCCTGATTACAATATCACTTGCCTTAATTATATCATCACACTCCTGATTATATCACTTCCCCTAATTATAATATCACACTCCTAATTATATCACTTCTAATTATAATATCACACTCCTGATTGTAATATCACTTCCCCTAATTATCTCACACTCCTGATTATAATATCACTTCCCCTAATTAAAATATCATACTCCTGATTATAATATAATTTCCCTTAATTATAATCTCACTTTTGATTATATCATCACTTCCCTTAATTATAATATCTTACTCCTGATTATAATATCACTTCTCCTAATTATGACATCACACTCCTGATTATAATATCACTTCCCCAAATTAAAAGATCACACTCCTGATTCTAATACCACTTCCCTTAATTATATCACACTTCTAAATATCAGAAAACAAAGAAGTGATATTGAATCAGCGCTCAGGCAGGGACCAGGACACTGCTGTAGCAAAATTTTACCTTTAGGATTTATTAGGTCTAAATGGGAATCCAGCATCCACAACGCGTTTCAACGCAACAGGCGTCTTTATCAAGTGATTGCCGGGGTTTTCCATAACAATTGCTTATATGCACACACAATCAACAAGGGGAGGGAATATTACACCGGTATAATGCAATCTACGTTATGGATCCTGAAAGGGATCAGGTAATCTCCATGCAGTCCATTGAGTGCAACAAAGTGTACATAGTATATAATACAAGGCAATTATAATACAATTCCAAATTATAACCATAATGTTTAAAAATATATGTGAATATATAACAAATTATTAAAATATCAATTATCATATGAATACATGCAAGTAACAATTATTATAAGAAATTATTATAAACAATTAATTAAAAAATTGATATCATTATAAAAGAAATAGGAAAGGGGCACAATATTAAAATTATCCTATAGAATATTAAAAAATTGATTAAAAAATTGATTAAAAAATTGATTAAAAAGTACTTTCCACCGTGCTGTTAAGACCTTCTGGTTGTAATGTACCCATTCTAAAAATCCAGAATGATTCCCTTCTGTTGAGGGTATGTATTTTATTTATAACTTTGTCCCCTATTTGTTCAATAACTGTTAATAATAATTTAGAGGGATCCCTGTTATGTACCAAATCAAAGTGCCTTGAAACACTGTGATTTGGAAATCCAATACAAATATTATGTCTGTGTTTGTTTAACCTTGCCCTCATACTTTGGGTGGTCCTACCAATATATTGTTGGCCGCAGGGACACTCTAATAAATAAATCACGAATCTGGAGGAACAGTCAAGTTTCTGTTTGATGTCGTGTGTGACGTTAGTGGTGTTAGATCTAAAATTCGTGGCACCATGTTTTATAATTTTGCAGCATTTGCACCGTCGGACACCGCATCTGTAGCAACCCTTGTTAGATAACAAAGGGGGTGCCAAAGAGCTTGGCTGAACAAGCAATACACGACATGAGTAAAATATGTGTGGAAATACATCAATTCACTGATTACCAGGAATTTAAAGAAAATAATGCCAAATTAAAACTTAGATTAATGAAATTTGAACAAGAAATAATAAATAAGAAAATTGGCAAATATTTGAGAGATAAGATTGGTAAAATTGATAAAATGGACACAAATGAAAGTAATCACACAATAGAAGAGAGTCCCACAAAAATGGAAATCAACACGACCTCTGTAATAAACATCAATCCACCATCACCAGACAGGGGTGTAAATAGTAATATTAATAACAGTAAGAACCAAAATAAAAATAAGGACAAGAACACTCAGTTGATTAATAAACAGGAAAATAAAAATAATAATAATAAAAATAAAAATAATAATAAAAGCAATGAAATCAAAGGAAATCAAAATAGTGGTAAAAACAAGGATAAAGAAAGATCAGACATAAGTAAAGTATTAAAAACTGCTGAACAAAGGAAACATTATGAGAAACATAGGAAAACCCTAATAAATGGAGGTAAACAACAACAACACAAAATAGGTAAAAAAATAGAATTAAATACTGAGATCAATACAGAAAACAATACAAATAATAAGGATGATATCACTACTCTAAATACTAATAAAAGCACAGAGGAAAATCATATTCAAAATTCCACAAATAAGGAAATGCTATTAGATACATGTATTGATATAATGGACAAAATGGAAATAGAAAAAAGTAACATTGCTCACTGTGCGGATATAACTGCGGGACAACAATTAAACACTAGCATTCAGAAAACTGCTGAACTGGTAATTGATAATAATAGTGCACTCATTGAACAAACACCATTAATAAATTTTTTTGAGGTTTTCACAAATAAGGAAATTCAATTAATAGACACTAATCACTCTTTTGAATTATTTACACTTCATGTCACTTCACCACTACAATCTCACAATCACACCGATCAATTAGATGACACCTTTTATCAAGAATTACCGGTTTCACCCCCAAAACCTGCAACACCAATTCCAACTATTAATGATAATGACATTCCATTAGAGAAAGATGAAACCTCTATTCCCACTAATTCCAACACTGGCAAAATCACTCATTTTTTTCAAATGGTCACATGCAGAAAAACAAAAAGAAAAAGACAAGGAGAGGATGCAGAGGGGGAAAATCAAAAATCCACCCAAAATTCACCCAATACCAAGAAAGATGTGAAGAAAACCAAAATAGATTAATTAAACACAGTAAGGACAATCACCTTAGGTTTCCCACACATAGCACTAATATTGACAACATCTCTCAAAATGACATTAACTCTAATCCCTATTGCAATGGGGTGTTTAATTTGTCCAACATTGAATTAACACCAGATGAAATGAAATTATTGGGACGGGGGTTGTCCTTTTGCCCCAAATCCAATATTGATCCTTTTACCTTGTATTTGGACTTTAACGCGCATATTAGGAAACTAACGGTTCAACGACACTTTTTGATTGAACAAATGAGAGGTACTATTAACGAGAAACCCGTTCCTCTCTTTAATAATAATAATGGAACAGATTCCTTTACAAATGATCCCTGTAGACAGGTTGAATATTTTCATGTCAATCCCTTAATGAAAAGTAATTATTATCCTGCACATCACAAAGGTCCATACTTAGAAACCTTTCAACATCTGGCCCTAAAAGAAATTAGAGATATTGGGGATATTAAACAAAAGGATAATTTAACTAAGGGAGAAAGAATGTCTATCAAAAAAATAACAGAAAATAAGAAATTGATCATTCGACAGGCAGATAAGGGTGGGGGGATAGTAATCATGAACAAAGAGTGGTACAACATGAAAAGTGACAATATTTTACAAGATAAAATTTATTACATTGAATTGAAGAATAATCCCCTACAGGATATATTCAATCAATATAAAATCTTGATAAGAAGCGCTAAGAAAGTGAATATTCTGAATAAAAAGGAATTTAAATTCCTAAACATAGAGGAATATAGAGTTCCACATTTTTACTTCCTCCCGAAGATACACAAATCCACCATTGACCCCCCCGGACGCCCCATTATATCGGGCATTAATTCCATAACAAGTAATTTATCCCATTATATTGACTTGTTCTTGCAGAAATATAATGTCAGGTTATCATCTTATTTAAAGGATTCTACCCAATTAATAGAGCTGATTACTAATTTACCACCTTTCCCAGGAGCTCTACTGATTACACTAGATGTCAACTCTTTATATTCGAATATCCCTCACGAAAAGGGATTGAAAGTTATTGATCAGATATTATCTAGAGATAATGACATACCCATCTTACAAAAAAAGTTTTTATTGGATGGGATTGAATTTATTTTACAGAACAACATATTCAGTGATCAGGAGAAATTATACAAACAGATCAGGGGCTGTGCGATGGGCACTAGGTTCGCACCAAGTTATGCTGGCCTTTACATGGGTGCATTCGAATCAGTGGCCATCGCACAGTCCCTCTTAGGTAGTAGACATATTAAATTTTACAAGAGATATATAGACGACCTCTTTTTGGTGTGGTCAGGTACAGAAGAAGAAGCGAGGGAGTTTGTCAACTATCTTAATAATAACAATTGGGGACTTTGTTTCTCAATGAATAGTTCTAAAGCCCATATCCAGTTTCTAGATCTGTTGGTTAGACTGAACCCCGATGGCTATTTTAGCACGTCCACATTCTTCAAGAGGGTGGACGTGAACAGCTACCTTGAGTTCAACAGCAGTCACTTGCCATCCTGGATTAGAAACATCCCATACGGACAGTATCTGCGAATCAGAAAGAACTGTACAGATGATAATAATTTTACTGCTGAAGCCAGGATATTGGAAAAAAAGATTTGTTGCGAAAAAATACCCTCGTGGGTTATTGAAGGATGCATATGACAGATGTAAAAGCCTCTCACAAGAACAGTTTTTGAAATGTTTGGAGGATAAGAAGAATAAAAAGATGAAAGAGAAGGGAATTGGAACTAAAAACATCTATAATTGTAATTTAGTTACAACCTTTAATAAATCCTATAAGAACATTTATAGTATGTTGAATAAATATTGGGTTATTTTACAGGGAGACCCCATGTTGTCAAAAATTATCCCTAAAAAACCTAAGGTTATTTTTAGAAGAGGTAAAAACCTCCAAAACATCCTGGCCCCGAGCAGGATTCTTCCAAATAGGGAGAAAGAATCCAACTCTTTGGCACCCCCTTTGTTATCTAACAAGGGTTGCTACAGATGCGGTGTCCGACGGTGCAAATGCTGCAAAATTATAAAACATGGTGCCACGAATTTTAGATCTAACACCACTAACGTCACACACGACATCAAACAGAAACTTGACTGTTCCTCCAGATTCGTGATTTATTTATTAGAGTGTCCCTGCGGCCAACAATATATTGGTAGGACCACCCAAAGTATGAGGGCAAGGTTAAACAAACACAGACATAATATTTGTATTGGATTTCCAAATCACAGTGTTTCAAGGCACTTTGATTTGGTACATAACAGGGATCCCTCTAAATTATTATTAACAGTTATTGAACAGATAGGGGACAAAGTTATAAATAAAATACATACCCTCAACAGAAGGGAATCATTCTGGATTTTTAGAATGGGTACATTACAACCAGAAGGTCTTAACAGCACGGTGGAAAGTACTTTTTAATCAATTTTTTAATCAATTTTTTAATCAATTTTTTAATATTCTATAGGATAATTTTAATATTGTGCCCCTTTCCTATTTCTTTTATAATGATATCAATTTTTTAATTAATTGTTTATAATAATTTCTTATAATAATTGTTACTTGCATGTATTCATATGATAATTGATATTTTAATAATTTGTTATATATTCACATATATTTTTAAACATTATGGTTATAATTTGGAATTGTATTATAATTGCCTTGTATTATATACTATGTACACTTTGTTGCACTCAATGGACTGCATGGAGATTACCTGATCCCTTTCAGGATCCATAACGTAGATTGCATTATACCGGTGTAATATTCCCTCCCCTTGTTGATTGTGTGTGCATATAAGCAATTGTTATGGAAAACCCCGGCAATCACTTGATAAAGACGCCTGTTGCGTTGAAACGCGTTGTGGATGCTGGATTCCCATTTAGACCTAATAAATCCTAAAGGTAAAATTTTGCTACAGCAGTGTCCTGGTCCCTGCCTGAGCGCTGATTCAATATCACTTCTTTGTTTTCTGCTACACACTTCTTCCCATCGGGAAGCGTGATACGCTGCAGCTCGGCTCCCAGGACCTCGCAGACGTACACTGACACCCTCCCACAGCAGTCACGTGCACCGGACACCGGCGGTTCACGTGCACTATATCGAGCTCCGAGTCAGCGTGAGCACCAGTGGTTTCGTCTATGGTGCGGTCGGCACAACAGGACTAGGTGAGCAGGGGACCTAGTCACCCACCCTTTATTTCTAACTATACAGTTTGGCGCAACTTTTCTTTCTGTTTTTCTACACTTCTAAATATATCACTTAGGGCCACGTCACACACAGATAATTGTGCAGAGATTGTTCGCAGATCTCAGGTTGCAATGAAATCATGGACACATTGTTCCATTTTATGGCCGTATACAAATGAACAATGTGTCCATGATTTCACTGCAACCAGAGATCTGCGAACAATATCTGCACAGATATCTGTGTGTGAGACGTGGCCCTTATTCTTATTATATTAATTCCCCTAATTATATCACACTCCTAATTATAATATCACTTCCCCTAATTATGACATCACACTCCTGATTATGTTATCAATTCTCCTAATTATAATATAACAATCCTGATTATAATTTCACTCCTCTAATTATAATAACACACTCCTGAATATAATATCACTTCCCCTAATTATGACATTACAATTATAATTATATCACACTCCTGATTATAAGATCACTTCCCCTAATTAAAAGATCACACTCCTGATTATAATATCACTTCCCCTAATTAAAAGATCACACTCCTGATTATATGACTTAGCTTAATTATAATATCACACTCCTGATTATAAGATCACTTCCCCTAATTATAATATCATTTCCCTTAATTATAATCTCACTTTTGATTAAAATATCACTTACCTTAATTATAATATCACACTCCTGATTATAATATCACTTCCCCTAATTATAATATCACACTCCTGATTATATCACTTAGGGTGGCTTTACACTTCGTTCCGATACGGTACGGGGCTGTCAGGGGTGACAGCCCCGGACTGGACTATCTGCCATCCCGCTTCCATCTCGCCGGAAGAATCCGGGAGAAGTGGGATTTTTCTCCCGGATACAAAAACGTTGCTTGCAACGTTTTTGTGCCCGGGTAGACCAATCTCCCCATAATTGGTGTCTCTCGGATTCCACTGGATTCCCCCGGATCCTCCCGGATTCCTCCGGGGCAATCGGGTGCTCCCTTAACATGGGAGCCTATGGTGCCGGATTGCCCCGATCCGGGAACCAGACACCTGCGGCTGCACGCCGCTGTTATAATTCAGGATCGGGACTAGCTCCCTGTGAGCCGTGGTCCTGAATAATCAGTAGCGGCAGCTGCACATCGGATCTGAGGGCATATTAGTCCTCCGGTACTGTGGGAATATTAGTCCTCTGTTTCTGTGTGCTGATCCGGTCCGGGGCTGTCAGGTTCACCCCCGGACCGGATCTGACCGGAGTGTGAAGGCACCCTTACCTTAATTATAATATCACAATTCTGTTTATAATACCATTTCCTCTAATTATGACATCACCCTTCTAATTATATCATACTCCTGATTATAATATCACTTCCCCTAATTAATACATCACACTTCTAATTATAATATCACACTCCTGATTATAAGATCACTTCCCCTAATTATAATATCATTTCCCTTAATTATAATCTCACTTTTGATTAAAATATCACTTACCTTAATTATAATATCACACTCCTGATTATAATATCACTTCCCCTAATTATAATATCACAACTCCTGATTATATCACTTAGGGTGGCTTTACACTTCGTTCCGATACGGTACGGGGCTGTCAGGGGTGACAGCCCCGGACTGGACTATCTGCCATCCCGCTTCCATCTCGCCGGAAGAATCCGGGAGAAGTGGGATTTTTCTCCCGGATACAAAAACGTTGCTTGCAACGTTTTTGTGCCCGGGTAGACCAATCTCCCCATAATTGGTGTCTCTCGGATTCCACTGGATTCCCCCGGATCCTCCCGGATTCCTCCGGGGCAATCGGGTGCTCCCTTAACATGGGAGCCTATGGTGCCGGATTGCCCCGATCCGGGAACCAGACACCTGCGGCTGCACGCCGCTGTTATAATTCAGGATCGGGACTAGCTCCCTGTGAGCCGTGGTCCTGAATAATCAGTAGCGGCAGCTGCACATCGGATCTGAGGGCATATTAGTCCTCCGGTACTGTGGGAATATTAGTCCTCTGTTTCTGTGTGCTGATCCGGTCCGGGGCTGTCAGGTTCACCCCCGGACCGGATCTGACCGGAGTGTGAAGGCACCCTTACCTTAATTATAATATCACAATTCTGTTTATAATACCATTTCCTCTAATTATGACATCACCCTTCTAATTATATCATACTCCTGATTATAATATCACTTCCCCTAATTAATACATCACACTTCTAATTATAATATCACACTCCTGATTATATCACTTCAACTAATTATAATATCACACTCCTGATTATATCACTTACCTTAAAGGGATCCTGTCACCCCCAAAACGCCTCCTAAGCTATGAAAACATGTCCCTGCAGCATTCCCTCACTAATCCCACACTCATTTTTGCTCATAAAAGCAGCCTGTGAAAGTGTAGAAAAACGTTATATAACTTACTCATTATCGATGTTAATGAGCAGGGGCTATATTCTTTAGTCACCAAGGCGGGCCACTGTAATTAGTGCCTCCCAGCTCTCCTCAGCGCTGGCGGGGCTGCAATGGGGCTGTAATGACGCAAATCGCATCATTTCCGGCATCGGGAGACGTATGTACACCTGCGCCGCTCCATAGGCTTCAAGCACCGCATTGCGCATGCGTGCTGGATGTCTAATAGAGCGGCGCGGGTGTACATATGTCACCCGATGCCGGAAATTACGTAATTCGATTCATTATAGCCCCATTGCAGCCTCGCCAGCGCTGAGGAGAGCTGGGAGGCACTAATTACAATAGGCATTGAAATCACGCCTATTAAGGCGTGCTATTATGACGAACATGGCCCACCTGGGTGACTAAAGAATACAGCCCCTGCTCATTAACATCGATAATGAGTAAGTTATATAATGCTTTTCTACACTTTCACAGGCTGCTTTTATGAGCAAAAAGGAGTGTGGGATTAGTGAGGAAATGCTGCAGGGATATGTTTTCATAGCTTAAAAGGCGTTTGGGGGTGACAGGATTACTTTAATTATAATATCATAATCCTGATTATAATATTACTTACTCTAATAATAACATCATACTCCTAATTATAATATCACTTCCCCTAATTATGACATCAAACTTCTAATTATAATATCACACTTCTGATTATAATATCACTTCCCCTAATTATAATATCACACTCCTGATTGTAATATCACTTCCCCTAATTATGACATCACACTTGTAATTATATCACACTCCTGATTATATCACTTCCTATAATTATATCACACTCCTAATTATAATATCACACTCCTGATTATAATATAATTAGTCCTAATTATAATATCACACTCCTGATTATAATATCACTTTCCTGAATTATAATACCACACTCCTGATTATAATATCACTTCCCCTAATTATGACATCAAACTTCTAATTATAATATCACACTTCTGATTATATCACTTCCCCTAATTATAATATCACACTCCTGATTGTAATATCACTTCCCCTAATTATGACATCACACTTCTAATTATATCACACTCCTGATTACCGTATATACTCGTGTATAAGCCGAGTTTTTCAGCACATTTTTTGTGCTGAAAAACTCGGCTTATACACAAGTATATACGGTAGCCCCAGCTGTATACAGCAGCCCCAGCTGTATACATCCCCCCCGTGGTATCCAGGGCCCCCCTTGCTGCACACCTGTAAAGGAAGATGTCAGTATACTTATCGCTGCCGCCGCCACTCCCGCTGCTCGGTCACCGCACTGCTCCGGGTCTTCATGCTTCCTGTTCCTTCTCCGGCGCTCAGGAAATGACGTCATTGTTCGAGTGCCGGAGAAGGAACAGGAAGCATGAAGACCCGGAGCAGCGCGGTGACCGAGCAGCGGAGCGGCGGCGGCAGCGATAAGTATACTGACATCTTCCTTTACAGGTGTGCAGCAAGGGGGGCCCTGGATACCACGGGGGGGCTGTATACAGCTGGGGCGGCTGTATACAGCTGGGGCTGCTGTATACAGCTGGGGCCCCTGTATACTACTTATGGGGGGGGGGGGGTCTGTATACCTCTGGGGCTGCTGCTGTATATACCCCCTGGGGCTGCTGCTGTATATACCCCCTGGGGCTGCTGCTGTATATACCCCCTGGGGCTGCTGCTGTATACTACCACTGGGGCTGCTGTATACTACTACTGGGGCTGCTGTATACTACCACTGGGGCTTCTGTATACTACTACTGGGGCTGCTGCTGTATATACCACTGAGGCTGCTGTATATATCACTGAGGCTGCTGTATACTACTACTGGGGCTGCTGTATACTACCTCTAGGGCTGCTGTATACTACCTCTGGGGCTTCTGTATACTACCACTGGGGCTGCTGTATACTACTACTGTGGCTTCTGTATACTACCACTGGGGCTGCTGTATACTACTACAGGGGCTGCTGTATACTACCTCTGGGGCTTCTGTATACTACCTCTGGGCTTCTGTATACTACCACTGGGGCTGCTGTATACTACTACTGGGGCTGCTGTATACTACTACTGGGGCTGCTGTATACTACCACTGGGGCTTCTGTATACTACTACTGGGGCTGCTGCTGTATATACCACTGAGGCTGCTGTATACTACTACTGGGGCTGCTGTATACTACCTCTGGAGCTTCTGTATACTACTACTGGGGCTGCTGTATACTACCTCTGGAGCTTCTGTATACTACCACTGGGGCTGCTGTATATACCTCTGGGGCTGCTGTATACTACCACTGGGGCTGCTGTATATATCTCTGGGGGTGCTGTATACTACCACTGGGGCTGCTGCTGTATATACCACTGGGGAGGCTGCTGTATACCACACTTCTGGGGGCTGTATACTACCACTGGGGAGGCCTGTACACCACTGCGGGGGCCTGTATACCACACTGCTGGGGGCTGTATACCTGTGCTGGGGTCCACCCTCGGCTTATACACGAGTCAATAGGTTTTCCCAGATTTTGGGGGCAAAAGTAGGGGGGTCGGCTTATACACGGGTCGGCTTATACACGAGTATATACGGTATATCACTTCCCTTAATTATAATATCATACTCCTAATTATAATATCACTTCCGGTAACTATGGGTGCCTTTACACTGCGGCGTGATCCAGTCCGGGGCTGTCCGGGATGACCCTGAAAGTCGCAGACTGGATCAGCACACAGGACTGGAGGGCTAATTTGCCCTCCAGTCCGATGTGCATCACATGCAGCTGCAGCCGCTGACAGGTCAGGACCGCGGCGCCCGCGGTCCTGACTTATCATCAGCAGGAACTGCGTGCGCTGCACACCAGACCGGAGGGCATAGTAGCCCTCCAGTCATGTGTGCAGATCCAGTCCGCGGCTGCCAGGGTCATCCCGGACAGCCCCAGACTGGATCACACCGCAGTGTGAAGGCATCCTACAATATCACACTCCTGATTATATCACTTCCGTTAATTATAATATCATATTCCTGATTATATCATTAGCCCTAATTATAATATCACACTCCTGATTGTATCACTTTCCTTAATTATAATATCACACTCCTGGTTATATCACTTCCTCTAATCATGACATCACCCTTCTAATTATATCACACTCCTGATCATAATATCACTTCCCCTAATTATGACACCATACTTCTAATTATAATATCACTCTCCTATAATAATAATAATTTTTATTTATATAGCGCCAACATATTCCGCAGCGCTTCACATTCACAATACAAAGCTCACATTTAAACAATCATAAGAAACAATTAGAAAATACAATACAATGCCAAAAGCAATACAATACAAAGCATAACATAATACAATAATTGGAGCAAAAAATGGAAACCCTGCTCATAAGAGCTTACAATCTAACAATGAGGTGGGGGTGACAAGGTATAGGTGCTCATTTGCAATGATAGTATAGTCAACTTGAGGAGATGGGGAACAGATAGGAGCAGAATAAGTGGCCACAACCCGTTGTATGTGATCCACTTGAGGTGGAGCGGATAGGCTATGTCTAGATGACTGACTAGGGATCATGATAGGCCGCCCTAAAAAGATGTGTTTTTAGGGATCGCCTGAAACTATTTAAGTTGTGGATACATCTAATTTTTTGGGGTAGAGCATTCCAAAGAATTGGTGCAGCTCAGGAGAAGTCTTGGAGCCGGGAGTGGGAGGTTCGGATTAACGCAGAAGTGAATCTAAAGTCACTTCCAGAGCGAAGAGAACGGCTGGGGTGATAGACAGAGATGAGGGAGGAGATGTATGGGGGTGCTGCACTGTGAAGAGCTTTGTGGGTGAGAATAAGCAGTTTGAAATGGATCCTATAGTATATAGGCAGCCAGTGTAATGACTGGCATAGAGCAGAAGATTCTGAGTAATGATTAGCTAGATAGGTAATCCTGGCTGCTGCATTAAGAATGGACTGGAGAGGGGACAGTCTAGTGCGGGGGAGGCCAAGTAGAGAGACATACAATAGTCAAGGCGGGAGTGAATCAGGGCCACAGTGAGGGTTTTAGTGGTTTCCAAGGTAAAAAAGGGGCGAATTCTGGAGATGTACTTCAGGTGCAAGCGGCAAGAGCGGGCGAGAGATTGTATATATGGGGTGAAGGAAAGATCAGAGTCAAACATAACACCCAGACAGCGAGCCTGCTGACTCGGCACTATTGTGGTGCCGCAGACTTGGAGAGAGATGTCATATTTAGGGAGGTTAGTGGAGGGCGGGACCAGGAGTAGTTCAGTTTTGGAAAGATTAAGTTTCAGGTAGAGAGCGGACATGATATTGGAAACTGCGGTTAGACAGTCATTGGTGTTCTTTATTAGAGCGGGAGTAAGGTCAGGGGAAGAAGTGTATAGTTGTGTGTCATCAGCATAAAGATGGTACTGGAAACCAAATTTGCTGATGGTCTATCCAATTGGGGCTGTGTAGAGTGAGAAGAGAAGAGGTCCAAGGACTGAACCCTGGGGGACTCCAATAGTGAGAGGAAGAGGGGAGGAAGTGGAGCCAGCAAATGATACACTGAAAGAGCGGTCAGAAAGATAGGAAGAGAACCAGGAGAGAGCAGTGTCCTTGATGCTGATGGAGTGCAGCATGGAGAGTAGGAGATGGTGGTCAACAGTGTCAAAGGCTGCAGAGAGATCAAGAAGGATAAGCAGAGAGTGGTGACCATTACGTTTTGCCGTCAGAAGGTCATTGGTCACCTTGGTGAGAGCAGTTTCTGTAGAATGTAGGGGGTGGAAACCAGACTGTAATGGGTCTAGAAGAGAGTGAGTGGAGAGGTATTGAGTGAGGCGGGAGTAGACCAGGCACTCCAGGAGTTTAGAGATGAAGGGGAGATTGGAAACTGGTCTGTAGTTATTTGTGCAGGAAGGGTCGAGAGAAGATTTCTTTGAAAAAGGAGTGATGATAGAGTGTTTAAAGGAGGAGGGGAAGACGCCAGAAGAGAGGGAGAGATTGAAGATTTTGGTTACTCCTAATTATATCACTTCCCCTAATTAATACATCACACTACTAATTATATTACAGTCATAACTATAATATCACTTTCCTTAATTATGACATCACACTTCTAATTATAATATCACACTCCTGATTATTATATCACTTCCCTTAATTATAATATCACACTCCTGATTATAACATCATTAGCCCTAATTATAATATCACACTCCTGATTAGAATACCACTTCCCCTAATTATGACATCACACTCCTAATTATATTATCACACTCTTGATTATAATATAACTTCTTTAATTAAAAGATCACACTCCTGATTATATCACTATCCCTATTTAGAATATCACACTCCTGATTATGTTTAATCCATTTTTATTAAAGCATAAACAAACAATTATACAGAAAAGTATAAAATTCACCAGTACAACATACAAGAGTACTTTCTCTGTTTCATTTACACTGGGTATCTATGTAGTCTATGTTCATACATCAATGTTGTATAGTATTTATCCTTTTACTTTCTTCCCTCAATAAAGTAACCCGGAATTTCTATCATTCCATTCTCTAGTTTAACATTAATCTGTTATACATAGGCTTCGGACCATTACCAAAATCGAAGCCGTGCGCACGTAATGTACATTAAGAGGGTTCAATATGGATTGTTCTCTGAAGCGTCTTCTATAGTATCTCCATACCTCGTGCGCAGATGACAGGTATTCCTGTCAATATCATGTTATTCTATGGCACATGTTGTGCCTACCTACAATCAGTTACCATAACAATTGGGCATTTGACGTTAGCAGTCATATACCGTATATACTCGTGTATAAGCCGACCCGTGTATAAGCCGACCCCCCTACTTTTGCCCCCAAAATCTGGGAAAAACTATTGACTCGTGTATAAGCCGAGGGTGGACCCCAGCACAGGTATACAGCCCCCAGCAGTGTGGTATACAGGCCCCCCCGATGGTATACAGGCCTCCCCAGTGGTAGTATACAGCCCCCAGCAGTGTGGAATACAGCAGCCTCCCCAGTGGTATATACAGGCCCCAGCAGTGTTACAGCAGCCTCCCCAGTGGTATATACAGGCCCCAGCAGTGTTACAGCAGCCTCCCCAGTGGTATATACAGGCCCCAGCAGTGTTACAGCAGCCTTCCCAGGGTTATATACAGCAGCAGCCCCAGGGTTATATACAGCAGCAGCAGCCCCAGGGGTATATACAGCAGCAGCAGCCCCAGGGGTATATACAGCAGCAGCAGCCCCAGGGGTATATACTACAGCAGCAGCCCTAGGGTTATACAGCAGCAGCCCCAGGGTTATACAGCAGCAGCCCCAGGGTTATACAGGCCCCCCCATGCTCCGGAAACCTGTAAAGGAAGATGATTATACTTATCACTGTCCCGCTGGCGTCCCCGCTCTGCATCGCGCTCCTCCATCTTCATTCACCGGCTTCCAACTTCCTGTGTTCTGCGCCGACAATGACGTCATTGTCGGCGCCGACAGGAAGCTGGAAGCCGGTGAATGAAGATGGAGGAGCGCGATGCAGAGCGGGGACGCCAGCGGGACAGTGATAAGTATAATCATCTTCCTTTACAGGTTTCCGGAGCATGGGGGGGGGGCCTGTATACTGATGGGGGGCCTGTATACCTCTGGGGGGGGGCGCCCCGTGTAGTGACTCGCGAATAAGCCGAGGGGGTAACTTTTCAGCCCAATTTTTTGGCTGAAAAACTCGGCTTATACGCGAGTATATACGGTAGCTTCTCTAGCCATCATATCTGCTAGCCCTGGCTCAATAACATCTACACGATTCGTATTTTCAATGTACGTCAACTGATACAAGAGCCTGCTTAGTGAAAAGGAGATGGTAATAGAAGGGTACTATAAGTATATAAAAAAATGGGTGAAAAAAGAAGGGTAAGAGAGATGATGAAAGGGGGAAATAAAAAAATGGGTCGCCGCCAAGCCACCCCCGGAGAGGAGAGACCCGTTCAAATTACGATCCATCCCAGCTTTCAGTTAACTTCCTAAAGACCTCAGACTCCCTGAACATGATGCAAGACTGTCAGGTCCTCACAAACCCAGAGTTATCTCCCGAAGTCTGAGCCAATAATTCCTCCATATGATGAACGTGGGAGAATTCAGCCAACCATTCTGCCATGGTTGGAACCACTGCTGTTAGCCAGTGTCTGGGTATAACCATACGAGCCACGGTAAGGCAAAATCTGAGAATACTGCATTTTTGGCTCGCTATGGGGCCAGGTAGCATAGAAAGAATGGCCATTTGAGGTGTGGGGAGTATCCCATCCCCAGTAATGGCAGTATATGCCAAGAAGACCTTGTCCCAAAAGCTCCTTACACCCGGACACTGCCAACATATATGAATCATGGTGCCCTTGGCACTCCCACAACCGCCAGCACCTGTCCGACAGCGAGGGGAAGACAGCATGTAGCCGTACACGGTATTGATACCATCGAGTGAGAATTTTAAAATTCTTTTCTTGCGTACAACCAGCCGGTTGTGTATAGAGGAAGGCCCCTACAACTTCCTCCACATACGCAATCCATTTCGGTCTCCCAACCTCTCAAGTAGGCGGGGACTGTTGTCGACACCACCTCCCATGACATTTGGTAGATACACTCCTGATTATAATATCACTTCCCTTAATTATAATATCACACTCCTGATTATAATATAAATTCCACTAATTATGACATCACACTTCTAATAATAATACCACACTCCTGATCATATCACTTCCCCTAATTATGACATCACATTTCTAATTATAATATCACACTCCTGATTATATCACTTCCACTAAGTATAATATCACATTCCTGATTATAATATCACACTCCTGATTATATCACTTACCTTAATTAAAATATCACAATCCTGATTATAACATCACTTCCTCTAATTATGACATCACCCTTCTAACTATATCACTTCCCCGAATTATGACATCATACTTCTAATTATAATATCACACTCCTGATTATAATATCACTTCCCGTAATTATAATATCACACTCCTGATTACAATATCATTAGCCCTAAGTATAATATCACACTCCAGATTATATCACTTCCCCTAATTATGACATCACACGTCTAATTATATCACACTCCTGATTAGAATATTACTTCCCTTAATTATATTATCAAACTCCTGATTATAATATAACTTCTTTAATTAAAAGATCATACTCCTGATTATAATATCACTATCCCTATTAATAATATCACACTCCTGATTATAATATCACTTCCTCTAATTATAATATCACACTCCTGATTATAATATCACTTCCCCTAATGATAATATCACACTTCTAATTATAATATCACACTCCTGATTAAGATATCACTGCTCCTAATTATGACATCACAGAAATTATAATATCACATTCCTGATTATAATATCACTTACCTTAATTAAAAGATCACACTCCTGATTATAATATCACTTCCCCTAATTATAATATCACACTCCTGATTATAATATCACTTCCTCTAATTATGACATCACACTTATAATTATAATATTACACTCCTAATTATATCACTTCCCTTAATTACAATATCACTCCCCTAATTATAATAATACACACTGATTATATCACTTTCCTTAATTATAATATCACACTCCTAATTATATTATCACTTTCCCTAATTAATACATCACACTTCTAATTATATTACACTCCTAATTATATCACTTCCCTTAAATATAATATCACTTCTCCTAATTATAATATCACACTCCGGATTATATTATCACTTCCCCTAATTAAAAGATCACACTCCTGATTATAATATCACTTCCTTAATTATAATATCACTTTTCCTAATTATAATACCACACTTCTAATTATAATATCACTTAATTATAAAAAGATGTGGGTCTGTAGACCGCATCTGCCTCCTACAGACACTAAGCTTAAACTGGATCAGGGCCTGGCCCAGCCAGGGGGTGTATGCTGTGTGGGAGGAATTCAAGTGTCAGTGTCAAGCCTCCTAGGGATAGCAGCATAACCCATGGTCCTGTTTCCCACAATGAGGTGCAAGAGAAACTTAATTTTCTGGACCACATAATGGGTGCTAACACTTTCAGCCAAGACTGTATGTCTACTGTGCGTGTATGTATTATATATAGATATAGTTTTTAGATATCAAAAACAACAACTGAGAAATTGATTTTTTATTTTTTTCCCCACCAACAAGAAAAGTGATAAGACTTACTTAGTGTTCTTCTCAGTACTATTATAGCTATACCAGATTTCAACAAAGGTATTTTTTATATTTTGTGAATTAAACCATACTTTACAAACAAAGCCTTTGAATCTTGAATACCAGATGTGTACACTTTCTTTTTAACTCCTTCACAACCTTGGACACGGACAGGTAATACTTCTAAGACCCATGATTTGATTAACGGTGACTTTTTTGCGTGCTTGTATGGTATGTAATCAGGACTTGAAGCATTATATTGGCTAGTGCCTGGTACATGATATACTGTAATTCACTGTCATACTTGCATATTCTGATTCATGAGGTCTCCTGTCTCGTGTGCCGCCTTGGCATTACTTTTATTGCTGCATTTATGCACTGATTTTTAATAAAAGCACTTTTGATTATGATTTTGGCCTGACTCCAGGGTTGTCTTTATAGGAAGTGTATATGTGTTTGGAGGGCCTTTACTTTTATAAGGGATTTTCTGAAACATTTGGTATTGCCACATCTATAACATCACTCTCTATAAAACAGTTACACTAGTTAACCCCTTCACTGAACAACGTAACAAACAAAAAATGTTGAAAAAACAATGTATTTTTATTATACAGTTGACAAAAAAGTGCAATAAAAGACAAAAAAGTCAAATATAAATAAAAATGATACTGCTGAAAACATCATCTTGTCTCACAAGAAAAAAACAAGCTGCCACATAGCTCCATCAGCAAATAAAATAAAGCTATAGCTTTCAGAATACAGCATTGCAAAAACTTTTTATTTTTCTACAAAATAGTTTTTATGGTGTAAAAGTAAAAGCAGCAAACCAAAAAAAGATATAAAAGGGGTATCACGGTAATCGTACTGACCCCAAGAATAAAGCTGTCTTATAATTTTTACAACATGGTCAACGGCGTAAAAAACAAACAAAAAAACCACAATTCCTGAATTACTGCTTCTTTTTGATTTTGCCTCCCAAAAAGTGGAATGAAAAGCAATTAAAAATTATTAGGCCCAAAAAACAAGCCCTAACATGAATCTGTTGGCAGAAAAATGAAAAAAAAACACAAAACAAAAAAAACAAAAAAAAAAAAAAAAAAAAAAAACCGTAGCAACAATCCTTTATTATATAAAAAAAAGTATTTTTAGTGTGATAGTAGTCAAACCTAAAAATAAACTATATAAATCCGGTGTCACTGTGATTGTACCGACCTGACAAATAGCGCCGCCTAATTACTTATACTACAAGCTGAACTGCGTAAAAAATGCAGCCAATTCTTCCATTGCTGTTGAGTTGTTCATTCTGTCTTCCAAAGATCGCAGTAAGGCTTGGCTCATATTTATCCTGAGCATTTACACCAGGGATTAAGTGTAAATCTCTGAAAAATGTCATTTGGACAAAATTCCCAATAAAAAAATCACTGAAATGAGGCAGAGGGAGTCACTTTGAACTCCTGTCTGGCCTGTGGTGTGGCGGTGTCCATCTTTTTATGCGTGGTTTTTAGATGTGCCCAAAACTGTAGTCAACAGCAGTTTTGTCCATCTTCGAAAAGACAGACCCTTGAACAGAGGACGCAAATGGAGTCCGGAGTAATGCTGCTGCCTCATCATAGTTCATGATTCCATAGGGGTTTCACCTGAATCACATATTTCGGAGATGTGGATGGAAACTACAATGTAATTGCTCAGCGTAGAGTGCAGTATAAATGTGTACTAATTCAAAACGTTCTGTATCAAATAACCACTAAATAGCATTCAACTCAGCCCACAAAAACATAAGTCCCCACTCAGGTCCATCATCTGTTAACTAAAATATAGGGGGTTTTCACGTTACTGGAAGCACAAAGACTCTGGAAAAACATTGTGCCTAAACCACAGTGAACATTCACATGTTTGGCATTTCCGTACTGAGGAGAACCCGCTTAAAATGGTCGTCCTCTATTAGACTTGTTTTACCCTATTAAAATAATAAACCCTGTACTCACCTCCCATTTTAGCGGTGTCTGTAATCGTGGCTTGGGCTCATGTGACATTGTGAAGTCACGCTAGCCCTGCGTCCAATCACCGCTGGATTCATTCTCTATGCCTCTATACCAAATTATAGGACGTTACCACAGTGTAGGTTTCCAAAAGCATTAGCTGGGCACAATAAGTGGGCTCTACTATGTACTGGGCATTTTCATGGCTCAACTTTATAAAATTCTGTGAAGCACCTGGGGGTTAAGCGTTCTCATCAAAACTCTAGATATATTACTCGAGGGGTCCAGTTTTCAAAATAGGGTCACTTGTGGGGGAGCTCCCACTGTTTAGGCACCTCTGGTGCTTCGGCAATGTAACATGCCACCCGCAAACCATTCAAACTAAATCTGAACTCCAATGTGATGCTCCTTCCCTTTACACTGTGTCTCAAAAGTAGGTTTCAACCACATATGGGGTAGTGGTGAACTCAGGAAAAATTGCACAACAAATTTTGGGGTTCATTTTATCCTTGTGAAAATAAAAAAAATTGAGGCTACTAAAAACATTTTTGTGGAAATATTTTTTTTTCCTTTTCACTTTACAGCTCAAGGTATGACGCACATGGGGGTTTAAAGTGCACACCCTTCATCTAGATAAATTAATTCAGGGGTCTAGTTTCCAAAATCGTGTCACTTATGGCATGTTTCCACTGTTTAGACACATCAGGGGCTGTCCAAATGCAACATGGAATCTGCTAACGATTTCAGCCAACTTTCCGTTCAAAGAATGAAATGACAATTTTTTAAATGTTATTCATATATTTACGGTCATGGTTGGAAGTGTTAAAGGGAATTTGTCAGCAGTTTTTTTTGCTACCTCATCTGACAGCAACATAATGTAGGCAAGGAAACCCTGAATCCAATAATCTGTCAAACAGATTACTGACTCCAGCAGTTATGACACTATCAAAGCATTAATTTTCAGGAACACAACAGAGCTAAGATAGCTGCACTCCCCAGCACAAGTGGCAATCACAGCAGGGGGCGTGTTGTACTGCCCTACATGTGACGTTGTAGTCCTGTATTGGTAATCACAGGGTAGTAACACCATTAGTTTTAATAAACAATAGCGCAGAGCCTGATAAAAGAAGCACAGTTGCTTTTTCTTTTAAGCTGTCCTCAGCTTACATAGCAAAACGCTGCTGACAGATACCCTTTAACACCTTTGACATTGTTCCAGAAAATGACAAAGGAACATCAAGATCTCTGGAGATGGAATTGTAATCTTGAGATTGTTGATATTTTTCAACAATTATGGTTCTTTTGTCTTCAGATAGTTCTCGCCTCCTCTTTTTGTTCTCCTTGCTTAGTGCGGCACACACAGACAGTTAAAAGATTGAGTCAACTTCTCCTTTTTATGTGTTTTCAGCTGTGATTTTTATATTGCCCACACCAGTTACTTGCCATAGGTAAAATTTAATAAGCATCACGTTTGAAACAAAGTTGTTGATCCACAATTTTGGAAAGGTGCCAGCAATTTTGTCCGGCCCTTTTTTTAGGGTTGTGTGTGAAATTATGACCAATTATGGCCAATTTAACAAAACATGTAATTGCAAACATTTTCTGGGAAAAAAAAATTAATTTTCTGGAACAATTTCAAAGTGGCCAACACTTTCGGCCATAATTGTAAATCCATTTCTTACATTCTTTAATGTGAGTTTCTAAAATGTCTAAGATTGTTTGCACAGCCAAACGTAAAATTAATATAATAGCTTAATGAAAGTAGTCTCATTAAAAGCCACGCCACAAAAACACTACTGGGTTGATAACAAGTCTAACAGAGTGGATACATTTTTTTAGTCTAGTCACTGTAGTTATTGACATGTAGCATTAACCAGTTCCATACCTTAAGGATTATTTCCATCTTAAAAAATGGATAAAACATGAAAATGCTTGAAAAACCAGCAACTTTCCAATTACTTCTTATTAAAATGATGCATAATTTCTAAGACAATTATAGTTATGACTAGATGGGTGCCCGATGCACAATGCATCGGGATTCTAGCAGAGCGAGTCTCTGACTCGCAATGGCCGCTTCGCGGCCAATGCTTCGCGCTGCTAAGGCGACTCGCCATGCCCGCTGCGCGGGCATAGCGAGTCGCCTTAGAACTGCTCGCAATGGCCGCTTCGCGGCCAATGCTTCGCGCTGCTAAGGCGACTCGCCATGCCCGCTGCGCGGGCATAGCGAGTCGCCTTACAACTGCTCGCATTGGCCGCTGCGCGGCCAATGCATTTTTCGTATCCACATGACCACGCTGACTCGCAGCGAGTGCGGTCTCAAAAGGGGCACTCGCTCCATTCGTGATTATATAATAGATTGATTAGCTCATTGCCTAGGATACTTACCACCGCTGTCTAGGAGCAGTGGCTGAACATGCACAGTGCTTACAAGCTCTTTTCTATTGAACTAGGAAGGGCTACTCTGATGCTGGTCAGGATTGCTGGACTGTGCAGTTAGCGCCTGATCCCATCCAGCTTCAGTGATCTATAACTACTCCACTGCTGCAAAAACAAAACTGCCTCAAATACAGCAGCATCAGAAGGAAAAATTTGGAATAGCAGCACAACGACACTGCCATCAATCAAGCAAATGCACCTGCCCCGTGGCAGTCAGGATGCCTAGAACGTGGGAAGTGATGAACTCATGAGAATAAATCTAGGGACAAACAGTTTAATTACCTGAGTAAAGTATACTCTGGAAGAATTTGATCCCAGTAGTTTGCTTTCTATATGTTGCTGAACTCGTTCAATTATACTTTCTTCGTGCAGAAAATGAACTTCATGCTTTGTTGGATGAACATTTACATCAACATTCTGTGGAGCTATCTCCAAGCTGTAAAAGGTAGGAAATAGAAAAGCCATCAGTATCTACATTAGATTAAATAACTAAATCCTGCTGACAGATTCCCTTTAACCTGAGAGCAGCATAATATAGAAGCAGAGACACAGGTTCCAAAGATGTGTCACTTATTAGGCTCCTGTCACATCTCCACCAGAGCCTGCTCCTACGACATCTGCTGCTGTCATCAGGCACAGCTGTATTCACCCTGTAGGTAGTTCTGGTGATATAGGAGATGTCAGAACCAGAAACTGGTCAGTGCAGGCTCTGCCCATCTACTTTAGAGTGGCTGGGACTTTTCAGTCTAACAGAGTGGATATGTACTGTCCAGCTAAAGTCACCAGCTACTGGCTTCAGTCAATTAGAAGGCACCACACACTCTACTAAAGCCTTCAGCTTGCTGATGGAAGTTGCCAGATATAGCTTGCTTCCCTGGACACTTCTCCTGCTTGATGATTTTATACCTTGCGATCTCGGTGTTGACCCTGCTCCCTAACTACTCTAACGAATCTTGATTTTAGACTTTTCATGATCTTGGAGCTTTGACCTTGTTTGGCTGCTATTCTTGTTGCTGGACTACAGTCCATAAGTAGGCAGCTATCTCCTGGAACCCGTTGTAAATCCAGATCCCTGTATTGGGGTTAAAGGGCATCAGGCTCTCTCGGGATTCTGCCTAAAAACAGTTTAAGTATTTGGGCATACAGGTGGCACTTCAATTAAAAGAATATGAGACCCTTAACACTAGAACTACTGAGCTCGTAGTCACAGAGGAGAAATACATAGTGCGAAGTAGTCAAAATGACTACCTCAGTAGTTCTAGTGTTAATCTACCCCCGCTCCTTAAAAGGTTTAAAACGAAGACATCAGCATGATGCAAGCTACACCTGTCCTTAGTAGGGAGGACCAACTTAATTAAAATGGTGTTGATGCCACAATTATAAAATGTTACACAGTTCATCCATATGGTTGCCACAAAGTAGATTTCACAAGATTAATTCCATATTCAGGGATTTGGTCTGGGGCACTAAGCACCCCAGGATTAAACTGAAGATTCTGCAGAGACCCAAAGATGAAGGAGGCTTGGTCCTACCAAATAACTGGATATACTTCCCCTAGACCCAATGCCAACACTCGAAGGGATGGAGAACAGACATAAGGGGAGGGTCTGCACAGACTATGATAGGGCATACGATTGAGAGGACCCCTTTTGGTGCAGGGGTTGGAGGCTGGGAGCTTTACAAACTTGGGACAGATGCACCCCACTCTTTGACTAAACATAAAATGTGGGAAAAAAGAAGAAAATATCAGGGGGAAGGGTGACACAACTGACCAGACACTCATCTATTTGGCACAATAGTTGCATATACCTGAATTTGACAAGATGGGAGGTTTCAACCATCAGAGGGAGATGGGAATACAATATATTACCCACTAAATTGACCAAAATGGTATTAAAACATTCAAGAAATGACAAGAACAATTCCAGCAACCCGATAATTGTGAATTTCAGTATATGCAAGTAAAACATTCATATAAGACGAACAATATGGAAATACAAAAGGATTTACTACTGTTTTTTTTTTTTGTGCGAATGGGGGCATGAGGGGGGTGATATCGGGAGTGTATATGGACTTAATGCATACATTTCTGATACAACACCCACTGAGAGCAAGAAGGAAATGGGATGAAGAATTGGTAGACATGGTGGATGATAGATGGGAATCAATTCTGAAATATGTGCCTAAATTATCACTGAGTGAACCGGGGAGGCAATCTCAGTTATTTGTCATACACATGGTGTACAGATTCCCCAATATTCATGGTAAGGTTGAGGCCCATTTCTGAGTGCCCACGATGCATCAGTGAGCAAGCTGGGATACTGCATATGATGTGGCTGTGTCCTAGACTGTCACCTTTCTGGACTACAGTTATATATTGTTTTGAGGTATCCTATAAGTGCAAGGTCCCTAGGGGGTCCTTTGGTATGCATTTTGGGATTTGTGGAAGAAACTAAGATAAAAAACACACTCAGAACCGCTATAGCCAGACTGCTATGCATAGCTAGGAATTGATAGTGAAGTACTGGATCAGGTAGAAACCTCCGTCTAGAAGAGAATTCATTAAACAAGTAGATTATATAATTCAGTTAGAGAAAGGAATCTATAGTAAAAGGAATAACATTTTTAATAAATTGTGCGCACTATGGATAGGAAGCTAAATGATTGGACGTCACGGGACCCTCTACCCTGGACTTCGTCGGATGGGGAGTTTTTTTTTTTTAATAAAGATGAAGTCGCTAATTGTTTTCTGTTTTATTTCTAATAAAAATATTTTTCTCTGTTTTGTGTTTTTTTTTTTTATATGATTACTAGAAATACATGATGGCCATGTCTAATATTGGCATGAAACCATGAACTTCGGGCTTAGGGCCAACTGATAATACGCAGCCGGCCTAACCCCATTATTACCCAGCCACCCGGCACTAGGGCCCTGGAAGAGTCAGATACAGCGCCAGAAGATGGCGCTTCTATGAAAGCGCCATTTTCTGGGGTGACTGCGGCCTGCAATTCGCAGAGGGGGGAAGGACAACTGCCTAGTTGTACCTGGCTGGACAGAAAAATAGAGCAAAGCCCAATTCGTTGATTTTTTTAAAATTATTTCATGAAATAATTAAAAAAAAAAGGACTTCCCTATATTTTTGTTTCCCAGTCAGGTACAAATAGGCAGCTGTGGTTTGGGAGCAACCCGCACATGCCTGCTGAACCTGTTTGGCATACAAAAATATGGCGAAGCCTACGTCGATTTTTTTTTTAGGAAAAATTAATTAAAAAATGTAAAAAAAAAAAAAACACAAACACATTTAGGGACTACATCTTTATTAAACCCTCGACTCTCATCTCTGTGTCCTTAATACTCTCGGCCCTGCTTCATTGGAGACCAAGGGGACGAACAAAGCTTCTGTCCCCTTGGTCCCTGAAGGAGAGGCCGAAGCGCTGCGGCATCGTAAGGTGGAGGGGGGGGGAACTCAGCTCACCCGAGGACAGCTCAGATCATGCCACCTGAGCTGTCCTAGGGTGACCCCAATGTCTCCCTGGTTACAATGCCGAAAAGGTCTCCTCTGAAAAGACAGTAAATTACATCAAGGACTCTTTTTAGTTTTCTCAACAATCAGGATTGTATTACATACACAGCTCAGCACACAGTATCACACAAGCGAGTATTAGATACACAGCTGAGCACACAGTATCACACAAGGGAGGATTACATACACAGCTCAGCACACAATATCACTCAGGATTGTATTAGATACACAGCTCAACACACAGTATCACACAAGGGAGGATTAGATACACAGCTCAGCAGATAGTATCACATGACAGGAAATTACATCAGGGACCCTTTGTTTTTTAAACATCTTTCTTCACTATCCTAGTGGACAGTGCAGAAAGAAACGTATGCATGAAAAAAATGCAGGAAAAAAGGCAGTGTGTGGACTCACTGTGTTTTTACATGCTCAAAAATGCGCATCCTCAAAATCCAGGAAAAACACGCACATAAAAAGAAGCAGAAAATATGCAGTGTGTGAACGTAGCCTTAAAGGGAGCCTGTCAGCTCGTTTATGCCCCCCAGCTATCACTGTCTGTCCCTCCAGCTTTATAGTACTACTCTAATCAGGGCCGGCTCCAGGTTTCTGTGGGCCCCGGGCGAAAAGGTCTCAGTGGGCCCCCTTTAGTACATATCGCGGACTATATATATATATATACTAGCTGTGAGCCGATCAAATGCATCAGGATTCTAGAACGGGCAATATTATTTGCATTAATAGCATTATTATTACATAATAGCATAATTATTGCATTAACAGCATTATTATTAGCATAAATAGCATTATTAACAGCAATAATAGTCTATTAATAGTATTGTTATTAGTATTAATAGCATTTACCATAAATAGCATTAATAATAGCGTTAATAGCATTATTATGAGGAGTAATAGCATTATTAGCATTATAAATTATTAATAGCATTAATAGATATAAAAATAGTCATTATACATATTAATAGATTAATAATGCATGTTATTAGAATTAATAGCATATAATATTAGCATGAATAGCATTAATAGCATTATTAATAAATTAATACCCATATTAATAGATTAATAGCCTAAATTATATGAATTAATAGCATTATAATAATCGCATTAATAGCATTAGTATTAGCATTAAAGAAGCATTAATAGCAATATTATTAGCATTAATATAATATTTGAATAGCATAAATAGCATGATTATATAGCACTTAATAGCATTATTAATAGCGTTAATGATAATGATTATTAGCATTATAGCTAATATTAGCATATAATATTATAAGATTAATAGCATATTTATTAGCATTAATAGCATTAATATAATAGCATTAATAGATTATATAATACATATGTAATAGCTATTAATACATAATAGCATTAATAGCATTATTAATACATTATTAATAGCATTGAATAACATTAATTAATAGCATTAATACTAATTATTAATGTTATAGCATTAATAGAGCATTATTAGATAATAGCATTAATCAATTGCATTAATAGCATTAATTAGCATTAATAGCATAATATTAGCAATATTATTAGCATTAATAGCAATTATTGAATAGCATATTTAATATAGCATATATTAATATAGCATATTATAGCATTAATAATGAATTAATAGCATTATATATAGCATTAATTACATTAATAGCATATTATAGCATAATAGCTAATTATCTTTATAGCATAATAAGCATTAATATATATAGCATTAATAGCATTATAATAGCATTAATAATAGCAATTAATAGCATATATGATATTAGCATTAATAGCATATTATTACATTAATAGCATAATTATAGCATAATAGCATATATTAGCATTAATAGCATAATAATAATTAATAGAATATTCATTTGCATTAATAGCATTAAATTATTACATAATACATAATTATTAGCATTAATAGCATAAATATAGCATTAATAGCATTATATTAGCATTAATTATAGCATTAATAGCAATATATTTTGCATTAATAGCATTATTATAGCATTAATAGCAGCATTAATAGCTTAATTTAATAGCATAATTATTAGCATTAATAGCATAATATATTAGCATTAATAGCAATTATTATTTGCATTAATAGCATTATTATTACATTAATAGCAAATTAAATTATTAGCATTAATAAGCATAATTATTACATTAATAGCATTATAATAATAGCATTAATAAGCATATATTATAATGCATTATAAATTAATAGCATTATTAATAGCATTAATAGCATAATTATTAGCATTAAATAGCATAATTATTAGCATTAATTAGCATAATATTTATGCATTAATAGCATTATAACTTAGCATATATATTATTAGCATAATAGCATTTAATTATTTAGCATTAATAGCATTAATTAATTTAGAATTTATAGCAATATATATTTGCATAATAGCATAATATTACATTTAGCATATTATTGCATTAATAGCATTATTATTCTAATAGCTAATATATAGCATTAATAGCATAATTTAATATAGCAAAATGATTAATAGCATTAATATATATTAGCATTAATAGCAATTATTACATTAATTAGCATATTATAGCATAATGCATTAATTATTACCATATAGCATAATATAGCATTAATAGAATATTGCATTAATACTATATTACCATAATAGCATAATTATAGCATTAATAGATAATATTACATTAATAGCATAATTATTAGCATTAATAGCATAATATTAGCATAACAATTATTTGATTATAGATATACATTTAGCATTAATTAAATTAATAAGTAGCATAATTATAATAGCATTAATATATGCATTAATAGCAATATTATTTGCATTAATAGCATTCTTATTACCATTAATAGCCTAATTATTAGCATTAATAGCATAATTATTAGCATTAATAACATAAATATTAGCATTAATAGCATAATTATTAGCATTAATAGCATTATTATTAGCAGTAATAGCATTATTAATAGCATTAATAAAATTAATAATACAATTAATAGCATTTATTTATTATTATTTTTTATTTAATTATTTATTATTATTATTATTTTTTTATTATTATTTTTTAATTATTTTTTAATTATTTTTTTATCATTAAATTTATTATTTATTTAAAGTGAGCCTGAGGCTGAGACCCAGTTCTCCTTCAGGTCCGCTGAAAGGGCTGATATAATTAGCATATATTTAATTTTTTTATTATTATTTTTATTTAATTATTTATTATTTTTTATTTATTTTTTTATTATTTTTTAATTATTTTTTTTATTATTAAATTTATTATTTATGTAAAGTGAGCCTGAGGCAGAGACCCAGTTCTCTTTCAGGTCCGCTGAAAGGGCTGATATTATTAGCATATATTTATTTTTTTTATTATTATTTGTATTTAATTATTTATTATTTTTTTATTTATTTTTTTATTATTTTTAATTATTTTTTTTATTATTAAATTTATTATTTATTTAAAGTGAGCCTGAGGCTGAGACCCAGTTCTCTTTCAGGTCCGCTGAAAGGGCTGATATTATTAGCATATATTTAATTTTTTTATTATTATTTTTATTTAATTATTTATTATTTTTTATTTATTTTTTTATTATTTTTTAATTATTTTTTTATTATTACATTTATTATTTATTTAAAGTGAGCCTGAGGCTGAGACCCAGTTCTCCTTCAGGTCCGCTGAAAGGGCTGATATTATTAGCATATATTTAATTTTTTTATTATTATTTTTATTTAATTATTTATTATTTTTTATTTATTTTTTTATTATTTTTTAATTTTTTTTTAATTTTTTTTTTTATTATTAAATTTATTATTTATTTAAAGTGAGCCTGAGGCTGAGAGCCAGTTCTCTTTCAGGTCCGCTGCAAGGGCTGATATTATTAGCATATATTTAATTTTTTTATTATTATTTTTATTTAATTATTTATTATTTTTTATTTATTTTTTTTATTATTTTTTAATTATTTTTTTTATTATTAAATTTATTATTTATTTCAAGTGAGCCTGAGGCAGAGACCCAGTTCTCTTTCAGGTCCGCTGAAAGGGCTGATATTATTAGCATATATTTTTTTTTTTATTATTATTTGTATTTAATTATTTATTAATTTTTTATTTATTTATTTATTATTTTTTAATTATTTTTTTTATTATTAAATTTATTATTTATTTAAAGTGAGCCTGAGGCTGAGACCCAGTTCTCTTTCAGGTCTGCTGAAAGGGCTGATATTATTAGCATATATTTAATTTTTTTATTACTATTTTTATTTAATTATTTATTATTTTTTATTTATTTTTTATTATTTTTTAATTATTTTTTTTATTATTAAATTTATTATTTATTTAAAGTGAGCCTGAGGCAGAGACCCAGTTCTCTTTCAGGTCCGCTGAAAGGGCTGATATTATTAGCATATATTTATTTTTTTTATTATTATTTTTTTTTAATTATTTATTATTTTTTATTTATTTTTGTATTATTTTTTAATTATTTTTTAATTATTTTTTTTATTATTAAATTTATTTGTTGATGCGCTCTTCTGATTGGTCGCTGTCTACTGCCCTCAGCCAATCAGAAGAGCCCGTTGTGACGAAATGGACTCCTTCAATATAGAACATATGATGATTTCTTATGTAACCAGACATATCATATTGTATATGGACTTGTAAACTGGTATTGGTCAAAGAGAATTTCTTACAGTATTGTCATAGATTTCTGTGGTTAAAGTTTAGCTTGGTAATGTAATTATCTAACCTGTTTGTCACTGAAGGCCAGAGAACTTAATTATGCTAATCGTCCATTGTCTATTACCCTGTGAATGTTGATTGAGGCTCCAGCCACTATTGTGTTAATGTCATGGTTTGCAGACTGATTGTCTCAGACTAACATTCCATTGTATCACTGCTAGCATTTGGATCAGCATTTGTGTTCAATCTGTGTTTATTAACAAGGAAACAAACAAACAAAGAAACAAACAAGCACACATACAAATAGTCATGTACGCAAGTACAGTTGCATTAGTTTACAATTTTCACTAAACTCCGTTACAATTGTACCAGTCTGTCATGCATTATCGAGGTATTAAATATCCAATTTGGCTAGGGCCACAGCATGGCTGGTCTATTATTTCGGATCTGGTCGATCGTCTTATCATCTGGCTCATCTGAAAGTCCCGAATGCGTGGGAGCAAACAAAGTCTATTAACCTCCTCCTGTTTGTCCATATCAATTTGGTACCATAGCATCTTGCATCAGGATACAACTTAAACCCTACCCTGAGCAAGTTTAAGATATTGGGTTCGTATCTTAAGTGTCCAATTCTAGGTTACGGTTTCCGGTTTTCCATTAAGAATATACTTGTGCACTTAAATACCTTTGTACCATTAACTCTGTTCACATATTCAAATCATTAAAGCAAAAACTATAGTTAAACCTTGGAGAATGTACTAGTATGGTATACATTTTTCAGGGAATAATAGATCTGAGCACTAGATAGGAGAAAAGGAGAAGAGAAAAGAAAAAAGAACGAGAAGATAAGAATACAAATAAATAAATAAGTAAGTAAGTAAGTAAACATAGCCAGAGTACTATCAATAGGTAAGAGTGAGATATACCCAATACTGTTGTTTTTGGCATACAAAGAGAGCAAAGTGAAGAGAAGAGAATGGGGGGGGGGTCTAAGATATGGATATGTAGGGGGAAATAGCGAGGTAGAAAGAAAGACGAGGGGGTTTCCTCTGGGTCCCTGGGTATCCAGGAGGAGGCAGGCCCCCATTTGCCTCTGGTGTCTACTCACCTCCATCAGCGAACACTGTCTCAAACTCAGGGGATCCAAGGAACAACACCCACGGACTCCATATTCTCAGGTATCTATCCCTGGCGTCGGTGACTTCTGCTGTGAGCTCCTCCATCCGATGAATTTTAGTCATCTCCATCAACCACTCAGTTAGCTCGGGATGGTGAGTTGTTTTCCAATGTCTGGGTATCACCGCTCTTGCTGCCGTCATGCAAAATCTGAGGAGGTCTGATTTAATATGTTTAAAGGATCCAGGAAAGAGCGATATCAGTGCCAACTGCGGAGTCCTCTCCGGAATCATGCCACTTATTGTCTCATAGATCTCAAACACTGAGTTCCAGAAAGGCTGGATTCTGCTGCACTCCCACCATATATGTATCATGGTACCACGTTCCGTTTCACATCTCCAGCACCTGTCAGAGATGGAGGGGAAGGCTGCATGGAGAGTGTCCGGGCATCTGTACCACCTCGATAAAATTTTGTAACTCTTCTCCTGAGCAGAACATGCCATGGAGAGCTTATGGGTGAGGGAGCACGCCTTTTTCCATTCCCTTTCGGACAACTCATAGTTCAGTTCTGTCTCCCATTTCAGAAAGAATCTCGGCTTATCGTTACCTTTATTGTTGTTTAATACTGAGTATAATGCTGATACTACATGTCTGGGCGGAGACTCTAGCATGAATAATTTTTCAATAGGCATCTGATCCACCTGCAGCCCCTCCACTAAGCTCCGTTTGGATGCATACGACCGTATTTGTGCGTACTCCAACCAAGATGACCCCCTCTGCTCTCCAGCCAGGGATCCAAAGGGGGCCATGGCCCCGTTTTTAAAAATATGTATAAAACGTGGTTCATCCACCTTTTGCCATCTTAGGAATGAGTCGACCTCCTGTGTGGGGGGAAGGACGGGTTGTGGAAAATTGGGGCCAGGAGTTCCCTCCTTTTTCTACTCTCTCCTCTCCCTACTTCCCTATCCCAGATCTTCAGTGCGTTGGACATCAGTGCCCCCTCCTCATTCAGTTTAGGTCTGTCATCCGGAGACAACCAAGGCAAGCACCACAGCGGATAGTCTACCAGTCCCTGTTCTACTGCCACCCATTGTTTGGAGCTTCGTTGATATTGCCAATCTAGTAGTCTAGTCAATATGACCGCCTTATAGTAATTTTTGAAGTTGGGCACACCCGCTCCCCCTCTAAGTTTGTGGCGACAGAGTGTATGTATGTTTATTCTTGATTTTCTATTTCCCCAGATAAACCGAGAAATTGTCGTTTGTAATTTATTGAAATAGTATGGCGGGGCATAAATAGGGGCTGTCTGGAATATGAATAAAAATTTGGGTAAGATGTCCATTTTTATCACATTTATACGTCCGAACCAGGATAGTTTTCGTTTGTCGTAATTCTGTAAGTCCTTAACCGTTCTCTGAAGTAGAGTCAAATAGTTGAGGGCAAACCACTCAGAGGGATCTCGAGGCACCATGACTCCTAGATATTTGAGAGCTTTGGTCTGCCACCTGAAAGGGAAATGGTCAGCTAGGTGCCTCTTCTCAATCTCCGGGAGGGAGATATTAAGGGCCTCTGTCTTAGTTATGTTTACTTTAAAGTTGCTATAGTTTCCAAATGTGTCAAAGACTTTGAGTAAGGAGGGAAAGGAAATACGGGGTTGAGTAATAAATAACAGTAGGTCATCTGCAAATAACGCTGCCTTGTATTGATTATTGTTATATTCTATCCCCCTGATATTTGGGTTCTGTCTAATTGCCGTGGCAAGGTGTTCCATAATCACGATATATATCAATGGGGACAATGGGCACCCCTGCCTAGTTCCATTGTGGATCAGGAAGGGCTGAGATAAACCTCCGTTTGCTCTAACCCTTGCCGCGGGGCAGCTGTATAGTGACAGAATCCTCTGCAAGCACCTGGTTCCCAGGCCGATCCTCCCCAAGGATGCCCTCATAAATTGCCAACTGACTCGGTCGAAGGCTTTTTCAGCGTCTACCGAGAGTAAGCACATTGGTAGCGCTCGAGCCCTCGAGCTTGCCGTGAGCAATAGTAATTTATTAGTGTTATCCCTAGCTTCTCTCCCTTGGACAAAACCCACTTGATCATGGTGGATTATTGTAGGGAGTAGGGGGGCTAATCGGTTAGCAAGCAGCTTGGAGAATAATTTAATGTCCACATTTATTAGGGATATAGGCCGGTAATTCGCTGCCTCTAAGTGATCCTTTCCTGGCTTAGGGATAACACTAATAAATGCCTCAAGGGATTGGGGGGCCCAAGAATTCTCGGGAGAAATTGAGTTGAATACCTTCGTTAGGAATGGAGCAACCAGGGAACCGTATTGCTTGAAAAACTTGGGGGTAAAACCGTCCGGTCCCGGACTCTTCCCCCCCGGAGATTGCTTAATTGCTTCTATTACCTCTACTTCAGAGAAGTCGGTCTCTAAGATATCTGCGTCTGTGGGGTTTAACACTGGTAGTGCCGTCTCGTCAAGGTATGTTGCCGTCTTTTCTTCTAGTCTCGTGGGGTCCATGTCATCGTAGTGTCCCTTTATGTTATAAAGTCTACTGTAGTAGTCCCTAAACGTCGATAAGATGTCATCTGGGTTTTGGGTGATTTCACCATCCGAGCGTCTGATTTGAGGGACTCGTCCAGGCGCTCCCCTGGGATGTAACATCCTCGCTAGCGGTCTACCGCATTTGTCTCCATGTTCGTATAAAAATCTGTGTAGCCTCTCCTGTCCCTTTAGGTACTTTTGATCTACCAGGGCTTTTAGTTCATCTCTAGCTACCACTAGGTCTGCTAGGGTCTGTTTGGACAGGGTCTGCTTATGAGAACACTCTAGGTCAGTTATTCTCTGTGATAGTGATTCTATTTTTGCTATTTTTTCTTTTTTAAGTCTAGAGCCATGATTCAGGAGGATCCCCCTAACTACACATTTTAAGGCCTCCCATTGTAGAGGAGCAGCCGTGGAGTCCTCAGCATGTATTGAGATGAAATCTTTGATGGTAGACTGTACTTCTGCATTACATAATGTGTCATTTAGTATGTTGTCATTTAGTCTCCATGTCCACTGCCTCGCTGAACTTCCGGGTATGAGGAACCTACAGAAAATGGGGGCATGATCAGATAAGCCTATCTGTCCTATCTGGGCCTGCATTTGCCATGGCAGGATCCTCTGGCTGGAGAGGAACAAGTCGATCCTGCTGTAAGATCCGTGGGTAGGCGAGAAATATGTATAGTCTCTGTCTTTTGGGTGCATGGCCCTCCACAAGTCGACCAAACCTAGGTTTTGTATGGCCCTCCTGACCGCGTTCAGTCTCGTTTTAGTTACCCCATGTCCTCCCGGTGCATTATCAACCGCAGGGTTTAGTGTGAAATTAAAGTCGCCACCTATCAGAATAGCTCCCTCAGCGAAATTTGCAAGTGCAGCCAGGAGCGCCAGACATTTTTTGTCTGGGTCTTTATTTGGTAAATACCAATTCACAATGGTGAATACGTTGGCATGAATTCTGATTTTCAAAAAAATGAATCTTCCATTCTCATCTACCATTGTATCAATTATTGTATGTGCCAGAGAGTTATGTACCGCAATTGAGACTCCGCCCGACCTCGCCTCCGGATTAGTGCCGTGAACCCAGACATTGTAGCGTAGGCCACCGATACCAGGGAGATGATCCTTTTTGAAGTGGGTCTCCTGTAATAACAATAATAGAACACCTTGTCTATGCATTTCCTCTAATATTTGAGTCCTTTTTTGCGGGGTATTGAATCCCCTTACATTGTAAGAGCAAATTTTAAGCTGAGACATCTTCGCTTACTGATATAATCAGGCAGTCAGATATACTATAGGATACGGCTCCCTCCAATGGAGGCTCAATTTCAACACCAGAACCTCTCAAGGACCCAGAGGAAAGTGAGGTGATAGTTAGGAAGAAAAGGTGTAATTAAAGAGGGAATAGGGATGTTACTTGGGGAGAACGAGGAGAGAGAAGAAGAAAAGGAGGAGAGTAGAAGAAATAAGATGATACGCTTCCTATCCGTAGTATTCTACCAACAGTTATTAATGAGATATAATATCGATTGTAATACCTTTAACTTGAATGGAAGTGGGAAATTGTGTCTCAACGCACCTGCGCAGTCGAGAATCCCTAAAGGGGTATAGGCCTTCTACATAGGAGCCTCCCTTTTTAGGCAAATAGTGTACCATTAGTCATCTCTAGTAAATGATAATAGCAAAATACAAACAGAACCTAAAGAATTATAACTGGTCTGGATATACAGACAACTCTAAGAGATATAGATATCTTATACCAAAACTGGTTGCGGTATAAGTACCTCAGACTTTCACCCTTCAACCTCTTCCTCTAGTATGGCTTTTGAGCATTGTTATCAGATAAATGCCAGACCCGTCCTGTTCCTGTTATCCGATTCGTGTTCTGCTACGTAAAAATGAGGGCAGGGGATGGGGTAGGGATAGGAGGTAAGGGAGGTGAGGGGGAGCTAGGGGGGAAAGAGGGATCAGGGGAGGGAAAATGAGAGGGGAAAAAGAAGGGAGGGAGGTTGAAGAGGGCGGGAAGGGGGGTGAGGGAGGGGGAGCGGGGAAAGGGGGGGTAAGAAAAGGAGGAAACCCCCCCCCCCCAAAAAACACAATTCCCCTCCCCCCTGCTGGGATATTTTATATACTGTACTGTATGTAGAATAGCATTAGGAGGGACGGTAGAGGTTATAAAGTTTGCTAAAGGAACGCAACATCATTGCTTGAGGATGCTATCAGGGTCTAACTGATCTACATCTCTACTATGAACCGCAAGGGAAGGAGATAGTTAAGTCAACGTTCTCCTTGTCAGCGTCGTGGCCCACGTTCTCCGTTTCCTCCTTGTCGGCGTCTGTACACCTCTCCTGGTCTCCTTGGTCCCTCCGGAATCCTCAGCGGAAACTCCGGCCATCCCGGGGTAGATACCGGCGGTACCTCAAGGGCAGATGTGAATGGGGATATATCAGCCGGAGATCGTAGGACATGGATCCGGCCATTTTTCCTTACTTGTAGTTTAAAGGGGAATCCCCAAGTGTATGGTAGATCGTAGTCTCTGAGTACATCCAGTAGAGGGCGTAAGGCTCTCCTTTTTTGCAGGGTCAGTCTTGAGAGGTCTGGGAGAATAGCTAGGTTTTTATCTTGAAATTTGCATGGTCTTCCATTTCTTATCCGGGTCATAATTGCATCTTTGATAACATAACGATGGACTCTGCAAATGACGTCCCGGGGCCACTCGGGGTCTGCCGACCGGGGACCTAGGGCTCTATGTGCACGGTCAAGCTCAATTACTGTTGAGGGGGGATCTCCCAATACTCCATTAAAGATTGATTGCAACACACCAGGGAGGTCACGGGACTCCACAGATTCTGGCAGCCCTCTGATTCTTATATTGTTTCGGCGTCCCCTATTTTCTCCATCATCTAGGGCATCTACCAGGTGCATAATCTGCGTGGATTGAGTCTGCAGCGTCTCTTGTTGGGACCGACACATCTCCTCAAGGGCTGATATTCTGAGGGCATGGTCTTGGCCCTGGCTGTCTACTCTCGTTACTTCACCCCTTAAACAAGAGAGCTCGCTTCTGTATGCATGTTCTAAGCGGGTGATATAGGCCTCCATGTCCTCCCTGGTGGGTATGGAGGACATGCGTGCACGTAAGTCTCCCAGCTCGGCTAACACACTGACGTTCTGCATACTGTCCTCATGTATAAAAGTAATTGGGGGTGCCATAGCTCCTAGTGTGGGCCCCTGTCTCCCAGACTCTCCAAAGGGGGGTAAACTATGCACACTACTCACATCAGAGTCCATTGCCAGTGAGGCACAAGGGGTCCCCTCATGGTGTCCCCTTACGGGTTCAGTATTGTCTTTATGGGGGACTAAAGCTGTATGAGTGTCTGTTCCTCTTTCTCCTCCTCCCCCAGCCTGCTGCGCACTTATCTGCTGTGTGGGAGCCTCCGTTTCCTCCCGGGACCGCGGTCCTTCTTCCATCACTGCCGCCGCTGTTCTGCTGCTTGTGCCTCTTGTCTGAACGCCTCCAGGGCGTCTGGCATCTGGCCCGGAGGGATGGTTAGCAAATCCGCGGGTCTGCTGGGATGAAGTCGCTTCTGCCTCCATGCCACGCTCTCCTGGCGAGGTACTCTTCCTCATCGCGGCCATCTTGGGGATGGTTGTTCTGGCGGGAGTCTGGTCCCGTTTGGTGAAAAACCGTTTTATGGATCCTCCAGGAGGTATTTGGGCCGGGGATTCGATTCCTGAGGAGTTTCCCCGTCTCCCCCTTCTCATGATCGTCCCGGAGCCGCTGTATGTCGCCAGCTTAGTGCTATTTTCTGTGCCTAAGAGCGGGAGCAGAGTCGCTTAGCTTCCTCTCTCCTCCATAGCTAGGCCACGCCCCCTGGATCAGCATTTGGATGGCAATAGTACTAAAATATGTTAAATGAGGATTGGAGTTCAGCCAATGAAAAGACTGTGTTATTGCACCAATCATGACGTCCCCAATATCCTACAATGAGGGCTGAGGGTATATAAGGAGGACTGTTCACTTTGACCAGCAGATTGGAGATTGAAGTTTTGAGTTATATTCTGTCTAGTGGCCTCAGTCTAGGGATTTTCGGTCCCGGCTAGAGGTCACTGGATTGGATACAGGCAGCTAATCTAGGGTCTTCGGATCCGGTTAGCGAGCCATAACCCCAGGCCTAGGCATTTCGGTGCCGACCAAGGGGATCAGAACACGGACTAAAGAACCGCAAGGACTTCAGTATCGGATTATCGGATTCGGCTGTGATAGACTGCTTAAGGACAAGGAAGCAACCCAGGTTGGGACGGTACAGTCACCTGGCTACAGACTTTGCCGTGCTACATTCTAAACCCTGGTGAGCCAGCGGAAGGGTGAGACTCTGTTGCCTGTTACATTTATTTGCTGTGCTTGGTTATGCGTTATATGCTGTTAACTGTTTGGGGATCCAATAAAGCCTTAATATTGTGATTCCCTCACCCTGTGTTGTCTGAGTAGTGTTCCGCCCATGGTTAAGGAGCTCGTTCGCTCAGTTGGGGATGAGCCCTGGTCCACGCTGTCTTTGTAAAGGCGGCTGGGCCTGCGGACGAGAGCACCCACTGACCCCCGGGTCTCCACAACCGTCATTTCCCATTGACATACATTAGCGGTGTGTCGGCGATTTTATGGCCGGCCACCTGGTTCTATTTGTCGGCCCTAAAATCGCGGACACACCGCTAATGCATGTCTATGGGCAGTCATCCTGATTTCTGATTGGTCGCTCTTTGGTGACGCCGACCAATCAGAATTCGAGCTCACTGCCCATAGACATGCATTAGCGGTGTGTCCGCGATTTTAAGGCCGACAAATAGAACCAGGTGGGCGGCCATAAAATCGCCGACACACCGCTAATGTATTTCAATGGGAAATGAGGGGCTCTTCTGATTGGCTGAGGGCAGTAGACAGCGACCAATCAGAAGAGCCCCTCACATCTCATTGAGGTAGAATGGTGGATTTGTCGTCCATTCTATCTTAATGATAAGTGAAGAGGACGTCGGAGCTGGAAGTTGGCGGAAAGAAGAGAGAAGACCCCCGGGGCCGGAGGAAGAGGACGCCTGGCCGGACGGAGGACTTGTGGATCGGACGGACGATCAGATGACTAAGAAGACATGTAAGTAATCGACGGGGACGTTAGGTTAGGGGACGGCGGGGGCTTCGGGTGTAGGGCGTTAGGTGTTAGCGACAGCGGCGGGGGAAAGCGGCGGGGGAAAGCGGCGGGAGCTTAGGAGGCGGCGGGGCTTAGGGGGTAGGGGCTTAGGTGCGGCGGCGGACGGTAGGGGCTTAGGTGCGGCGGGGCTTAGGGGGTAGGGGCTTAGGTGCAGCGGGGCTTTTAGGTGCGGCGGGGCTTAGGGGGTAGGGGATTAGGTGCGGCGGGGCTTAGGGGGTAGGGGCTTAGGTGCGGCGGGGCTTTTAGGTGCGGCGCGGCTTAGGGGGTAGGGGATTAGGTGCGGCAGGTCGGGGCTTAGGTGCGGCGGGTCTTAGGGGGTAGGGGCTTAGGTGCGTCGGGTCGGGGCTTAGGTGCGGCGGGTCTTAGGGGGTAGGGGCTTAGGTGCGGCGGGGCTTAGAGGGTAGGGGCTTAGGTGCGCCGGGGCTTAGGGGGTAAGGGCATAGGTGCGGCGGGTCGGGGCTTAGGGTGTAGGGGTGCGGCGGACTTAGGGGGTAGGGTCTTAGGTGCGGCGGGTCGGGGCTTAGGATGCGGCGGGGCTTAGAGGGTAGGGACTTAGGGGCGGCGGAGTTAGGGGTAGGAGCTTAGGTGCGGGGTGGCTGTGCGGACATTGCGGGGTGGGTGTGCGGACATGGGGTGGCTGTGCGGACATGGGGGGGCTGTGTGGATGACATGGGGGTGGCTGTGCGGACATGGGGGTGGCTGTGTGGACATGGGGGGGGCTGTGCGGACATGGGGGTGGCTGTGCGGACATGGGGGGGGCTGTGCGGACATGGGGGGGGGCTGTGCGGACATGGGGGGGGGGCTGTGCGGACATGGGGTGGGGCGAATTGTGGGTAGCGGGGAGCGGAGGCGGCTGTGCCGCCTCCGCTCCATGGTCCCCGGGGAGCGAGTTGCGGCTCAGGCAGCGACTCGCAATGGCCTCGCGGCCATTGCTCGCGCTACCTGAGCGGTAAATCGCTAAGGTTGTGGCCGAGCCTCTGGTTGGATTTTCGGCCAGCGACTCGCAATGGCCGCTTCGCGGCCATTGCTCGCACTCAATGTTAAATTCGTATCCACATGACCACGCCGGAAGTAGCGCGCGGAGGGGCGCTTTTCCGATTGGCGATTATATAATAGATATATATATATATATATATATATGTATATATATATATATATATTATATATATATACACATATATATGCCCGCAAATGGGTAGCAAGTGCAGCCGCTAGGCGTAAAATGCGGCAGATGCTGTTTTTTTTTGCCGCAACTGCCACATTTAAAAAAAGATGCCTATGTGAAGGCAGCCTTACAGGAACAGTGACTGCCGAAACCAGTAAGAGCTGTTTCTGACAGTGAGTATATTACACGTTGTTAGGAGCGGGCTAAAATGCATTTGCGTTCCCTTGCGCTTTTTGAATATACCCTTCAAATGCAAAATGTTGCATTTTTGTGCATCTGAGGATTCTTGGTATATACACAAGCATCCTGAAGCGCACAAATAATGCAAGCAGCTCAATGGAGCCACACTGCCATATGGGTGGCACCGCAGCTTAGCGGAGTGTCTGGCCATCCGGATCTCTCTTTCTCCTCACCTTTCTTCTCGCCGCTTCGGTCTCCTCCGGTCGCTCTGCACATATCAGCACAGTGATGACAACATCGTGCCCCTCCATGCTGAGCTGCAGAATGCAGACAGCGGCAGAAGAGACTCTGGAGAAGAATGCTGCTGGCAAAGGCAGCTGGGACTATAGGAGCGGAATCCGCGGGGGGCTACCACTGGTACACACACCTCGTACGCACGCGGCTCTGCTCCGTACACCTCGTATGCACGCGGCTCTGCTCCGTACACCTCGTACGCACGCGGCTCTGCCCCGTACACCTCGTACGCACACGGCTCTGCTCCGTACACCTCGTACGCACGCGGCTCTGCTCCGTACACCTCGTACGCACGCGGCTCTGCTCCGTACACCTCGTACGCACACGGCTCTGCTCCTTACACCTCGTACCCACTCGGCTCTGCTCCATACACCTAGTACCCACTCGGCTCTGCTCCGTACACCTAGTACCCACTCGGCTCTGCTCCGTACACCTAGTACCCACTCGACTCCGCTCCGTACACCTGGTTGCCAATGTAAACATCGGGTTTCTATGGGCTCCCTTGCTGGCAGCGCATAGCATTAAACGCTCTGCGCTGCAGCAGACAATACTTGCGTCAGGCTAGGGTCACATTGCAAGTGTGACCCTAGCCCTCAGGGGCCCAGTGGGCCCCCTCCAAGCAGTCGGGCCCCGGAACTTGCCCGGGTACGCCGGGTGCTGACGCCGGGCCTGATTCTAATCATCCCTGTCTGAGCTAATAGTGTAATGTTAAAAGTGAAAAAAAGCATTTATACTCTTACATTTTCTTATGTAAATGAGGCAGTGACTACACCTTGAAGGATGTAGTCGCTCTGGCAGGATAATAGTTAACTTATTGAAAACTTCTCTGTATAAAGGACCTGTGTGATGTCCCAATCATGTGCCCATAGGGGGCGGAGATAAGCAGGAAAAATCATCATGGGCTATGGAGACTTTGCGCAGCCTACTATAGTCACATTATTATGACATCACACAGGTCCCGCAGCATCTTCTGACATTCTGCAGAAATGTTAACTATTAACCTGCCAGAGTGACTACATCCTCCAAGGTGTCTACACACTGTCTCATTTACATAAGAAAACCTAAGTGTACAAATCCTTTTTTTTCCACCTTTAACATTATACTATGAGCTCAGACAGGGATGACTAGAATAGTACTATAAAGCTGTAGATACAGAAAGTGATAGCTGGGGGGATGGCATAAACAACCTGACAGGTTCTCTTTAAATTGTATAATGAAAAATGTGTAAATCACTGATGTTTGTTACATTAAGATGTGAATTTCAATAAAAATGTATCTGATTTAAAAACAAAAACATTTCTAAAGGTGCTATTGACATGAATTTCTCACCCAACCAAACAACACCTGCAGGCAAAAAAGGAAAACCATAGATTGACACTTAGTGAAAAGTAATATCAGCTGGTTCAACTGACAGCTATAAAAGTATCTCATTACCTAGGTCCTAGGTGCCACTCAAAAAACATTAAATGATGGGTAAAACCAGTGAGATGTCTCAAGACCTTTACCACTATATTGTTGCAAAACATACTAATGGTATTGGTTACAGAAAAATTTCTGAACTACTTAAGGTTCCAGTAATAATAAATAATAATAATAATAGTGAATCTTTATATAGCACCAACATATTTCACAGCGCTTTACAATACAGTGATTAATGAACAAAAATACACAATATAAAACAGTAAGAAATTACACAATATAATACAGTAATTCCAGTAGAGAAAGAATACAGTACAATCATAGGAAACAATATAATAAGCATAGAATCAATGTAAAAAATACAATACAATAGATAAAGAAAAATAAAGGTGACCCTGCTCAAAAGAGCTAACAATCTACAACTGGATAGGGGTTACACAAAGTACAGGGGCTTATTACAGTGATGGTCCAGGCATCTTGAAGAAATGGGGGATAGAAATAAAGTTACATGAATGGTCACCAGGCAATCTGTGCAGACCTTTTTGGGTTTGGTGGAGTTTGAAGAAGAGTTATGTCAAGAGAGATAGTGAATGGGCTATGTACAGAACAAAGGAATTTTGTTAAGGACCATGTTAGGTCGCCTTAAAAAGAGGTGTTCATAGTGAGCGTCTGAAGCTATGCAAGTTGTGGATGGTCCTGATTTCTTGGGGTAGAGCATTCCAGAGAATTGGTGCAGCTCAGGAGAGGTCTTGGAGCCAGGAGTGGGAGGATCTAATTAATGCAGATGTTAGTCGAAGGTCATTTGTAGAACGTAGAGAACTGGTGGGATAATAGACAGACATGAGGGAGGAGATGTAGGGGGTGCTGCATTGTGAAGGGCTTTGTGGGTGAGAACAAGCAATTTGAACTTGATCCTGTATTGTATAGGCAGCCAGTGCAATGACTGGCACAGGGCGAATGTATAATGTATGTATAAAATTATTGATGTAATTGGCATGGGATGCTTAAAAGGGAGGCAGAACTAGCCAATGATTGCAGGAATAAGGGCTCGGGTGCCTGAAACGTTGCCATTGTACCTTTTGCAAGCTGGATTAAACATCTTTGAACATCACCAAGGGAGTGCTGCGACATTTGTATGTATAATTATACGCATTGAGGACTGTGTGGGTCGCTCTGCACCCGGATTACCAGCATATCTTGCTGCTCCTACTTTTGTACTTATATACTTATATATATATATATGCCTATTGCTCTGCTGCTTTTGATCACAGTCCATGACATCGGAGCGAAATTCATTGACATGCAATGCTTACCTCAGGTACAGAAAGGGATGAGTGTTTTTTGGCAAATAAGCTGCATAAACTGTTTCTATAGCCTTCTTCAATGCCGCTGACTCTACAAGTCTTGCTGTGGATAAACAGAGAAATGTTAAAAACAAAACAGCTGCATAAAAATACAACTTGGTGTTTGGCTACGTTCACACATTGCGTATTTTGTTGCGCCTTTTTGCGCGCGCCTTTTGCTGTGATTTTTGGCCGCGCAAAAAGGCGCAACAAAATACGTGGGTGCATTCACACACCATGTTTTTATGTGCTGCAGGGGGAGGAAGAATCCTCCTTCCTCCTCCCCTCTGTCACATTTGTGCACGCCCCTAAAGATTATACAGTGTATTATTATACACTGTGAAATCTAAATTCAATAAAGCCAGAGGCTTTTAAAATAATAAACATGGATACTTACCATCCGGCGGGTGTCCGGGAGCCAGGACCGGTGAGCAGCCGCAGATTCCGAGTGGAAAAAGACCTCTGGTGAGGGCGTTCCCGGCGCTGATTGGCCACTCGCGGTCATTTGATACATATCATATAACGCTCTCTGACATCACCACAGGTCCTAGCAGGGCCATTCCAGCGGCGGCTCCAGGCTCCAGGAAACCGGAACACCCGTCGGAGAGGTAAGTATTTAATTATTTATTATTTTTCAAACATTTGTCTTTAACTTTGATTTCGCAGTGTATATTAATATACTGCAAAATCAAATGGGCGGTCACAGGTGTCACAGAGGGGAGGAGGAAGCAGGATTCTTCCTCCCTCTGTGACGTCAGATGCAGCAGCGCCCACCCTTATAGGAAAAACCGCTGGCGCTGCTGCGTAAAGAATTGATATGTCAATTCTTTTTATGCTGGCGCTTTCTCCCAGAATGGCGCGGCGCGAAAATACGCACTGTCTGAATGGCAAAGTGAATTTTACATTCACTTTGCTGTCAGACAATACGCACCTTCGCATTTATGTAAAGCGCTCGTAAAAAAGCACTCAAAAATGCGCAGTGTGTGAACGTAGCCTTTGAGTACAAATCTTAATCTTAATAAAACTAAAGTGGAATTTTTTATTCTACCATAAATGCAAAACAGAACACAAGAGAAAGAACAAACATTGCTTAGGTTGCTTTCACAGCAGCGTTTTTCGCTGATTGCGGCAGATTTACCCCATCTGCCGCCTAATGGTCGCACTTGCTGCACACTTGCGTCAAGCCCCATGCATTGTCTATGGGGATTGCAGCAGGTTCGGCAAGAGTGGTATAATCGCGAAAAAAAAAACGCTGTTGACCGCGTTTTTTTTCGCAGCTGCAACTGCCGCAAGTGCCGAAACCACAGCTATACCGCACTTTCCGCAAGCCCTATAGACAATGCATGGGGCTTGATGCAAGTGTGCCGAAAGTGCGACCGTTAGGCGGCAGATGCGGTAAATCTGCCGCATCTGCCACAATCAGCAAAAAACCTGATGTGAATGGGGCCTTGGTTGTAGTATTTTGAAATCACAATACATTGTGGTCTTTAAAGTATGCAGGGCCATGAAACAGAGCGCATAGAGTCTTATTTGGTAATAAAGAAGAAACAGAGCTATTCGATGTGCTTACCTGGTAGGAGTAACAATGTGCATGTAATGCACGTTTCAAAGCCTCCCATTTTCAATGGGTAAAGACTACAAGGTGTTTGCGGTCTGATGAAAAAGCTGATGGAGGCTTTGAAACGTGTTGAAATAAATCATACCTGTTAAGAACTCTTGATCATGGACTATCTTCATCTGAATTACATCAGAAAGACAGAGCAGAAAAGATCCATTTATTACTCATCAATGTATTGTAGTAAAGGATCCCGATTTATTTTTTTAATTATCTGAGTGGATCTACAGAGGAGAACTCTATTATTCCTTAAGACTGTAATGGACATTAAAGCTTTTAGTTAACATTTTTTTAATATTTTTATTGCATACTTACCGTTAATAAAGAGGAGGAAAATACATTTCTTCATTGAATAGTTGGCATTGGTTATATAACCTTTCATTTTAAATGCAAGCTTAGCATCTTCACAGCACACTTCAATTAACTCTCTAGGAGAAAAAAAAAAGATGCTTCACTGCAAACTGAGACAGCCTAAGGACTAACAGTGAACCGCGAACCACAGAATGACCTCCGCCACCCTTCTTCCACCAGTCAATGTGTGAATCAGCTGTGGGTCATTCCATGTCAAGTGATCCAAAAATAAATATTTTTTTTTCCCTGACGTCTTCAGATTTTATTTTTTTTTCTATATGAAGTACAACTTTAGTTACCGTAATTACAAAAAAAAAGTTTTTAATTTTTTTCTTTATCAGTTAATTTTTTACAGATTTTTAAAGTTTTAAAAAAGCGTGAATTTTGGGCTGGTATGGCTTTACATTTTCTATCATATCTCGGGCTAGAAATAAGATAGATAAATACCTTTCTACTCAGAACTGTTCAGGCTTTCACCAGATATGTCACAAGAGTATATTTGTTAATATTTTACCCATGCGATCGCAAACGCAAATTTTAAAACGCATTTCCGAAAAATCGGCATCATTTAAATATTTCAGAAACTGCCCATGTGTCTGCTGTGCTCTTAGCCACATCTGTACCAAATTTCAAGTTGGGATCGCGATGGGATCATATTTTACTATTAATAGCATCAATGGGTCATTCCATATCAAGTGATATAAATAGGAATATTTTTTTTTACCTGACGTCTTTAGATTTTTAAAAAAAAATGTTTTCTATTTGAAGTACTACTTTAGCTAATTACAAATTAAAAGTTTTGAATTTTTTTCTTAATCAGTTAATTTTTTACAGATATTTACAGTTTTAAAAAAGTGCGAATTTTGGCCTGGCTTTACATTTTTTTATCTCGGGCTATAAATAAATAATGAAGTGGGAGAGGCATCGTTTTACTCAGAACGGTAACAGCTTTCATTTGATAGGTCACAAGACTATGGTTTTTTATATTTTGTTTTGGGAAAAATCAAATTCAAAATTTTGATGCGCAATGAAATAAATGTTAGATTGAAAATTGTGAAAAAATGCCTGTGTGTTACTTGTGTTTTGGTTATATTTGTGCAGAGATTCAACTTGGGACCTGTCAAATTGATATATTTTTTATTTTAAGGTTGTATGAGTTATTACAACTTATTGAATAAAACATTTATATGCAACAAAAAAGAAACACAAAACACAAATCCTGTAAGTGCCAGGATAAATACATCTTAATCATCAGAACACAACGCTCAGCATTTTCAACCTGAATGCATTGAACAAACCAAAAGAAATAAGGTAATCATATCCTCAAGTGTGATTAAACAAGATTAAAAGAACCAAAAATGTTAACCCCTATTTATACATATACATTTGTTTTCTATTATATCACTAAACATGTCATTTATGAAGTGTTTAATAAGAATAGTACAGTAATAGTATTTGTAATTAACTAAAGTTGTACTTCAAATAGAAAAAAAATAAAAAAAATCTAAAGACATCAGGGAAAAAAATATTCTTATTTAGATCACTTGATATGGAAATGACCTATTGACGCTATTAATAGTAAAATATTTTAAAATATGATCCCATCGCGATCCCAACTTGAAATTTGGTACAGATGTGGCTAAGAGCATAGCAGACAATGGGCAGTTTTTGAAATATTTAAATTATGGCGATTTTTCGAAATGTGTTTTAAAATTTTGCGTTGGCGTTCACATGGGTAAAACATTAACAAAGATACTCTTGTGACATATCTGGTGAAAGCCTGGACAGTTCGGAGTAGAATGGTGTTTATTTTGTGTCTCTATCTTATTTCTTGCCTGAGTTATGAGGAGAAATGTAAAGGCAGGCAACACGAAATTCACACTTTTTTTTTCGAACTTTGAAAATCATTTAAAAAAAATATATATTATTTTTAATTTTTCTCTTCACATTTGGCATTGTCTGACATGTTATTATCAAATAAAATCTCAAAAGAATTAAAAATATAGAGGTAATAATTATTGGTTCACTTGACATGGATGTCAAGTGAACCAATAATGTCACTGTGTGGAGGGTCAGTGAAACAACACTGGGAAACTGGAGCAAAGTACGGTATGTGTTTTATTTTCATATGTTATGAGGAGGCTCATAATGTAAATAGGAGGCTATAAAGGGGCTATGAGTATAGGAGGCTTTGTGGGGTTCATAATGTATATAGGAAGCTATATGGTATGCATGTTGTATATAGGAGGCTATGTGGGGACTCAAAATATATAAAGTAGGCTATCTCGAGGCTCATAGAGTATATAGGAGGGTATGTAGAAATCATGTATATAGGAGGCTATGTGAGGTTCATGTATATAGGAGGCTATGGGAGTCTTCTAAAGTATACAGGAGGTTATATGGGGGTTCATACAGTATATGAGGCTATGTGAGCCTCATGCTGTATACAGTCATGGCCAAAAGTTTTGAGAATGATACAAATATTAATTTTAACAAAGTCTACTGCTTCAGTTTTTCTAATGGCAATTTGCATATACTCCAGAATGTCATAAAGAGTGATCAGCTTAACAGCAATTACTTGCTAAGTCAATATTTGCCTAGAAAATGAACTTTAACCCCCAAAACACATTTCAACATCATTGCAGTCCTGCCTTAAAAGGAGCAGCTAACATCGTTTTATTGATTGTTCCATTAACACAGGTGTGGGGTGTGATGAGGACAGGGCTGGCGAACAATCAGTCATAATTAACAATGACACCACTGGACACTTTAAAAGGAGGCTGGTGCTTGGTATCATTGTTTCTCTTCAATTAACCATGTTTATCTCTAAAGAAACACGTGCAGCCATCATTGCATTGCACAAAAATGGCCTAACAGGGAAGAGTATCGCAGCTAGAAAGATTGCATCTCAGTCAACAATCTATCGCATCATCAAGAACTTCAAGGAGAGAGCTTCCATTGTTGTCAAAAAGGCTCCAGGGCGCCCAAGAAAGACCAGCAAGCGCCAGGACCGTATCTTAAAACTGTTTCAGCTGCGGGATCGGACTACCAGCAGTGCCGAGCTTGCTCAGGAATGGCAGCAGGCTGGTGTGAGTGCTTCTGCATGCACTGTGAGGCGGAGACTCTTTAAGCAAGGCCTGGTTTCAAGGAGGGCAGCAAAGAAGCCACTTCTCTCCAGAAAAAACATCAGGGACCGACTGATATTCTGCAAAAGGTACAGGGAGTGGACTGCTGAGGACTGGGGTAAAGTAATTTTCTCTGATGAATCCCCTTTTCGATTGTTTGGGACATCTGGAAAACAGCTTATTCAGAGAAGAAGAGGTGAGCACTACCACCAGTCTTGTCTCATGCCAACTGTAAAGCATCCTGAAACCATTCATGTGTGGGGTTGCTTCTCAGCCAAGGGAATCGGCTCACTCACAGTCTTGCCTAAAAACACAGCCATGAATAAAGAATGGTACCAGAATGTCCTCCAAGAGCAACTTCTCCCAACCTTCGAAGAGCAGTTTGGCGCCCAACAATGCCTTTTCCAGCATGATGGAGCACCTTGCCATAAAGCAAAGGTGATAACTAAATGGCTCAGGGAACAAAACATAGAGATTTTGGGTCCATGGCCTGGAAACTGCCCAGATCTTAATCCCATTGAGAACTTGTGGTCAATCATCAAGAGACGGGTGGACAAACAAAAACCAACAAATTCTGCCAAAATGCAAGCATTGATTATGCAAGAATGGACTGCTATCAGTCAGGATTTGGTCCAGAAGTTGATTGAGAGCATACCAGGGAGAATTGCAGAGGTCCTGAAGAAGAAGGGTCAACACTGCAAATATTGACTTGCTGCATTAACTCATTCTAACTGTCAATATAACCTTTTGGTACTCATAATATGATTGCAATTATATTTCTGTATGTGATATAAATATCAGACAAACACAAATAAAAACCAGAGGGCAGCAGATCATGTGAAAATATAATTTTGGTGTCATTCTCAAAACTTTTGGCCATGACTGTACAGGATTCATATATTTATGTATACATGGTTCACAATGTATATAGGAGGCTATGTGGGATTCATACCGTATAATGGAGATATGTGAGTTCTCATGCTGCTTAAGTGACTTTTTGGGGGATTCATGCTGTATTTAGGAGTGTATGTAAGGGTATGTGGGAGCTCAAATTGTACATAAAGGGGACACATGAAATAGAAAAATAACTCCAGTAACTCGTCCAGGATAATATAAAAACAATCATTTTATTCCATCATGTTAAAAGGTGGAAAAAAAAAACAGATCCATAGCCCAAGGGATATTGTCTCTTATGTGTTTTGGATTAAAACATCCTTACTCATAGCATACCAAAAAAATATGAATAGCCATTAAATAAAAAGGAAAAGGAAGTGAAGCAAAAGGAAGTGAAAAATCTCATTAACATAAGGACATTAACATATTATATGAAACAATTATATTCAAATTATCACCATCACAGTAGCATATCAACATTGCTCCCAAATTCTATATCTTAGAATAGACTAATGAGAAAAACATAACATAATTTTATATTTGATTATAAATAAATATATAAAAAAATCAGTATCAATGTAAAAAAGTACATCCACAACTGATATGTATATAGCCTGAGAAACGAGTGAATTAATTATCTTATATACACATTGGGTATGGAAAGTATTCAGACCCCTTTAAATTTTTCACTCTTTGTTTCATTGCAGCCATTTGGTACCGTATATACTCGTGTATAAGCCGACCCCCCTACTTTTGCCCCCAAAACCTGGGAAAACCTATTGACTCGTGTATAAGCCGAGGGTGGACCCCAGCACAGGTATACAGCCCCCAGCAGTGTGGTATACAGGCCTCCCCAGTGGTAGTATACAGCAGTCTCCCCAGTGGTATATACAGGCCCCAGCAGTATTACAGCAGCCTCCCCAGTGGTATATACAGGCTCCAGCAGTATTACAGCAGCCTCCCCAGTGGCATATACAGACCCCAGCAGTATATACAGCAGCCCCAGTGGTATACAGCAGCCTCCCCAGTGGTATATACAGGCCCCAGCAGTATTACAGCAGCCTCCCCAGTGGCATATACAGGCCCCAGCAGTATATACAGCAGCCCCAGTGGTATACAGCAGCCTCCCCAGTGGTATATACAGGCCCCAGCAGTATTACAGCAGCCTCCCCAGTGGTATATACAGGCCCCAGCAGTATACACAGCAGCCCCAGTAGTATACAGCAGACCCAGTGGTATATACAGGCCCCAGCAGTATTACAGCAGCCTCCCCAGTGGTATATACAGGCCCCAGCAGTATATACAGCAACCCCAGTGGTATACAGCAGCCCCAGTGGTGTGGTATACAGCAGCCCCAGTGGTATATAGCAGCCCCAGTGGTATATAGCAGCCCCAGTGGTATATAGCAGCCCCAGTGGTATACAGCAGCCCCAGTGGTATATAGCAGTCCCAGTGGTATACAGCAGCCCCAGTGGTGTGGTATACAGCAGCCCCAGTGGTATATAGCAGCCCCAGTGGTGTGGTATACAGCAGCCCCAGTGGTATATAGCAGCGACAGTGGTATATAGCAGCCCAAGTGGTATATAGCAGCCCCAGTGGTATATAGCAGCCCCATTGGTGTGGTATACAGCAGCCCCAGTGGTATATAGCAGCCCCAGTGGTATATAGCAGCCCAAGTGGTATATAGCAGCTCCAGTGGTATATAGCAGCCCCATTGGTGTGGTATACAGCAGCCCCAGTGGTATATAGCAGCCCCAGTGGTATATAGCAGCCCAAGTGGTATACAGCAGCCCCAGTGGTGTAGTATACAGCAGCCCCAGTGGTGTGGTATACAGCAGCCCCAGTGGTATATAGCAGCCCCAGTGGTATATAGCAGCCCCATTGGTGTGGTATACAGCAGCCCCAGTGGTATATAGCAGCCCCAGTGGTATATAGCAGCCCAAGTGGTATACAGCAGCCCCAGTGGTGTAGTATACAGCAGCCCCAGTGGTGTGGTATACAGCAGCCCCAGTGGTATATAGCAGCCCCAGTGGTATATAGCAGCCCCAGTGGTATATAGCAGCCCCAGTGGTATACAGGCCCCCAAATGCTGGCACTCGCCCCCCTCCGTTGTAAGGCCCCCCCCCGCTGCTTAACTTACCATCCCTGGTCTTCTGCACCGCGTCGGTCTTCTGTGCTCCTTCCTCCATGCTCCCGTCCTCGCTGCATCCGTGGTCCCCGGCCGTCGCAGTAACGATGACATCATCGTTACTGCGACGGCCGGGGACTCCGGATGCAGCCGAGGATGGGAGCATGGAGGACGGAGCACAGAAGACCGGCGCGGTGCAGAAGACCAGGGATGGTAAGTTAAGCAGCAGGGAGAGGGGCCTTACAACAGAGGGGGGCGAGTGCCAGCATTTGGGGGCCATGTATTTAGATATGCACTGCTTCCCCCTGCCGCTGATTGACAGGGGGAAGCAGTGCATATATAATGAGCGGCCCCACGTGACGGGGCGCTCATACAGCAGCCTCCCCCCGCCTCCTCCAGCCTCCCCTGCCCCGGACACAGCCCCCACCACCGTATTGACCCGTGTATAAGCCGAGGGGGGTACTTTTCAGCCCAATTTTTGGGCTGAAAAACTCGGCTTATACACGAGTATATACGGTAAATTCTAAAAAGTTCATTTTTTTTCCTCATTAATGTACACTCTGCATCCCATCTTGACTGAAAAAAACAGAAATGTAGATGTTTGTGCAAATTTATTAAAAAAGAAAAACTGACATCACATGGTCATAAGAACTCAGACACTTTGCTCAGACATTTATATTTAAAGGGAACTTGTCAGATCGTTTTTTTTTAAATCAGATACATTTTATTAATTAAACAGATTCCAATCAGGATTACACAAATGTATCGAGACAACATGTCCCATTTTCATATGAATAATTGAACTACAGTCCCAAACCCCACCCTCCCTTTCCCCCCCCTAGGCCCCCACCCCCCGACAGCTAGCACATTACACAGCAGCTCATGGTGTCATTTAGTGAAGTAATCGTCAATAAGGCACATCAATTATACCGCATTTCAGATCAATTTGCACACATCACAGTTTAATGTCATACTTCCTCTTCTCATCTATAATTTATCCAGGGTAACCACATTTTCTCAAACACCGCTATTTTTTCTCTTTTCCCATAGATACCCTTTTCCATATACAGTAGGTTATCCACCTGTATCACAAATTCCTCTCTGCTTGGGGGAACATCTCGTATCCAGAATTTTGCGATTAGTTTCCATGCTACAAAGAGCAATTTTGCAATCACTATTTTAAATGCATTTTCAATATTCACTTCCTCCACATATCCCAGCAGGCAAACCACCGGTTCCCTAGGCACTTCACACCCATACACTCTATCTATTCGGTTAATGACCGCTGCCCAGTATGTGGACAATCTTGGGCAGGACCACATCATATGGAAAATGCCCGCATTATCTCCTCTGCATCTCGGACATTCAGAATCAGTCCTCAAACCTGCACGGTGCATAACCATTGGCGAGCGATACACTCTGTGTACCACGTAGAGATGCGAGAGCCTAGCTGATTCACATATAGACAACTTGGGTATGTATTCCAGGATACTAGTCCACCTATCATCCGGTATGTGTCCCATTTCCTCCTCCCATTTCGAATGTGCTTTTATAGGAAATGAAAGGAGGAATGTATGTATTAGATCTCTATATATGCACGATATCACTCCAGTCGAGAGTCCCTCATGGCAAATATAATCTAGGACAATATCATCCTGTATTTGTAAGGCACCGGTCTCACCCTGTTTACTGACTGCATGGTGTATCTGTAAATACTGAAGCCAACCCGATTCTGGAAGTCCAAATTCCAATCTTAGTTGTTGAAAGGTCTTTAATCCTTGTCTATTCATAATTTGATGCATGTATACAATGCCTCTATTTTCCCACTCCGTAAGTCGTCCCATTTTGATTAGTTCAGGGAGATTCCCATTATCCCATATGGGAGTGTATTTGGTCAAATTTGTCACTCCTCTCAGTTGTTTAAGTTTTGTCCATACCTTATGTGTAAGGTCAAGTGTAGGGTATGTCTTTCCCAATACTCCTACAGACCCGTCTTCAAGTCCATCTGTCAAAGGGGATCTACCAATTATTTTTCCCAATATTTTCGTACTGTGGCTGTTCTCTGATTTACATGCCCATCCCCTCAAGTGCTGCCAAAAAATAGATCCCAGAGTGAGGCAGTGCCAGTCACCCATCGTCTTTTGGCCTTTGCAATGTTTCTAGCCGAATCCTAGGCTGCCTCATTCCCCAGATCAGTTCCCGAATATGGCATTAATAGGCTTAAGCCTGCGTTGAGGAATCCATAAGGGCGAATTGTGCATTATATATAGTAATTTGGGCATCAAGATCATTTTGATCAAGTTGACTCTCCCCACCACGGATAAACACAGCTTATTCCAGGCAGTAACCTTACGCCTCAGCACTGTTAGCAACGGAGCAAGGTTCAATTGCAAATAGTCCGTGATGGGCAAAGACACCCAAATATACTTAAACTGCTCCACCCTACTCAATCCTCCCGATTCCACTTCCTCTTCTGTATCTGTCTCCTCTTTGTCTACTTTAAATAAACTTGACTTATTCCAATTAATAGTAAGTCCCGAGAGCACCCCAAACCCCTCAATGGTCCGCATGGCATGGCTCAACGAGGCCCCACTATCCTCCAGAAACAGCAGAATGTCATCCGCATATAACGCGACTTTTTCCTCATTTTCCCCGTATTTAAATCCCTTGATGTCACTGGAGTTTCTTATGGTGGCAGCTAGTGGTTCCACCGCGATGGCAAACAGCAGGGGTGACAGCGGGCATCCCTGTCTGGTACCTCTCTGTAGGTCTATCTTTTTAGAGACGGCTCCATTGACCCAATTTTGGCAGTAGGTTGGGCATACAAGAGTTGTATCCATGACGTAAATTGCGGTCCAAATCCCATATACTGTAGCACCCTCCACAGGTACCTCCACTCCACACTGTCAAAGGCCTTGCGAGCGTCCAGCGACGCTATAGCCCTTCTACCCATATTGTCTGACGGCAGCTGCAGATTAAAAATAATCTTCTTAAGTTGGTCGCAGTAGATCTGTTAGGCATAAAGCCGGCCTGATCTGAGTGTATTAAATTTGAGATCACTTTTGTTAAACGGTTTGACAGTACTTTTGCAAGAATTTTCACATCTGCCGTCAGCAATGAAATAGGTCGGTATGACTCTGGGCTTGCAAGGTCTTTACCTTCCTTAGGGATCACAACTATAGTCGCCTCTCGCATGGATGATGGTAATACCCCCTGTTTCTTAGCCTCCACATAAACCTCCAGCAATCTGGGTAAAAGAATTTCTTCTAGTCTCTTATAGACTTCCGACGGGAGTCCATCAGACCCCGGGGCTTTTTCATTGGCCATGCCACTAATGCCTCCCCTATTTCATCTACCGTTATAGTGCCTCCAAAGTGTCCCTATCCTCCATCGATAGAGTGGGTAACGATGCGCTGCCAAAAATGCCCCCACCTCCCTTTCATCTGATCCTTCTTGTGACGTGTATAGATCCCCATAAAACTTCACAAAGATCTCCATAATGTTCTCTGTATTCGTTGTTCGTTCTCCACCCTCTCCCACCAAGCAATGGACAAACTGGTTCCCCCTCTGCGCTGCCGCTATGATGGACAATAAATGACCCACCTTCTCCCCTTCTTCAAAAAATCTCAGTTTCTGAAATGCCATTTTCCTATTGCCCTTTCCATAAGGACTCCATTCACCTCCTTTTGTGCCTCTCGTAATATTTTCTTAGAATGTGTATCTCTCTGTCTTGCCGCTTCCAACTCCGCTCTCTCCAATTTCTGTATACTATCTTTTTCCTTCTGTTTATTCTGTGATTTACACCTGCAGATATCCCGAAACAGAATCCCCCTTAGGTATGCCTTCATGATCTCCCAGACTATCAGTGGGTCCGCACTTCCCTCATTTAAATTGATAAAATTCCTCTATTTCCCTTCCAATTTTAGCCATATCAATAGTGCGCAGCCACACTGGGTGTATTTTCCAGTCTCCAACCACAGTCCCCAGTGAACCCGGTCGTCTAATGGAAACAAAAATCGGGCTATGACTGAAACAACTCTGGCTAGATATTTCACCTCCCCTACCAGTCCATCCAGTAGGCTATTTCCCAGGGCCATGTCAATACGGGAAAGTGTGTAAGATGTCGAAAAGCAAGAGAAACATCTCTCCTCTACATTTCTGACCCTCCAAAGATCCGTCAACCCCATTTCTTGTATCAGTGAGCCAAATGGAGTCAGAGTGTTCTTACTAACCCCCCCAGACGTGGCGCTCCTATCCCACTGTGTATCTATCACGTTATTGAAGTCTCCTATCAACAGAAATGGCATTACCCCTCACCTTTCTGCTGTCTCTCTCATCTTTCTTAGTTTAGTACTGGAGTATGGCGAAGGAATATAAATTGCCACGATACACATTAATTGTCCGGACAGTCTACAAACCACCATCACATATTGTCCATCAGTATCTATTTCAACTTCTATCTCTTCATATTGTGCCGATTTATGTATTAATATAGAAACTCCCCTGGCGTAGAAGAAAAAGTGGAGTGGTATGTCCTCTGCGTCCATTTTCTATTCAGAACATCTACTGTATCAGTTGTCAAATGAGTTTCCAGAAGGCATATCACTGATGGCTTACGGTCTAGCACGTATTGAATAACCGCTGCTCTTTTTGACTTATCCGAGAGCCCTCATACATTCCAGCAAATAATATTATTCCGTTCCCCCATCAACCAAGATATTTTGTAGTCGATTTGCCGCTATCCCTGTGCTCAGCTGTCTTCCCCCCTCCTCCCATTTCCCCTCCTCTTCCCCTTCCCACCCCCCCATCCTCCCCCCTATCGTCTGTGTAGTACTCTCATCGAGAGTGGGGTCTCTGGACCTTGGACCCGCTACAACCGAAAGACCAGATACCTGCTCTCTCCCATCCTGTAATGAGTGTAGACGATACCTTTTCCACACCATCTTTCGTGTGCCCCTCCCCCGCCCGCCCGTGCCCGCTTAAATAACGTTTCCAACCGGTTTACCTTTAAATTTAAATATTCTGGTAACATCTATTACCTTTAAACTTTATAATATTTAAACAACAATATTTGTCGGTTATTCCTATCATACCCACAACCCCCCATTACTCTAGTATCATCCCCCTCTCTATGCTTATCACACTGTTTGTCCAATAAGGCCAGGGGCGCATAAAAATAACATCCAAAAAGAAAAAAGAGAGGAACAAAGAGAGTCATCAAATCTATCGCCCCCCTGCTGGCCTTCTGTCCTCCAGAAAAAACAGCGACAAAAACAAAAACACGGATGCAGGGTCAGTAACCGGACGTCCATCTGCGGTATCAACGCCGTCTTAAAGTCACATCTAGGATTCCCAGAGTTCACGCACGTTCTCCAGCTTCCCTGATACGCCTTGTATTAATATCCAGCCATTGCGAGGCATCCTCAGCATCCACAAAAAAGAAGACCTTTTCTAACGCTGTCACTCGCAGTTTTGCTGGGAAGATCATATAATACTTTACGTTTACTCTCTCAAACGCTTCTTTACAGTGGAGAATTTCATTCTTTGCTTCTGTACCACCACTGAGTAATCAGGATATATGGCGATCCTATGACCATTAATTGTAAGTTCCTCCATGTCTCTGGCCTTCTGCAGGATGATATCCCTGTCCCTGTAGTTAAGGATCTTTGCGAGTATTGTGCGTGGGCCCTTACCAGGCGGCTGAGGCTGCATAGGGACCCGATGCGCTCTCTCCACAGCAAACAGTCTCGTCAGAGTTTCAGAGCCAAATTTCTCTCTAAGCCAGGTTTCAATGAACTCAGTGGGGTGTCTCCCCTCAGACTTCTCCGGGATGCCCACTATTCTCAGATTGTTTCGTCTGGAGCGATTCTCCAGATCGTCCGTTTTTGCAGCGAGCTCAGACATTTGTTGGATATACTTTTTCTCCATTCTCTGCATTTTAGTTATATGATCCTCTGCTGTGCTCACTCTTTCCTCCACTGCACCTGTACTAGTGTCCACTTTCTTCAAATCTTTCTTAATTGTGGATATCTCTCCCTGCACTTCTAGGACCTGCTGTGTGAGTGTCTTTAGAGCTTCCTTGCAGTAGGACACCACAGCAAACACATCCTTTAATGTGGGCTCTGCTTGCATAATGTCCTCTGTCTGGATCTGCCCGGCTTCCCCAGCACCCTTCTCCCGTGTTGGCCCCTCCACTTCCTCCTTTTCTCCCTCGATCATGGGGGATTCATCTTCCTCCCCAGCCTCCTCACCTACATCTTCTGTCCCTCCAGCACAGCTCTCCTCTTTCCTCGCAAACTGTGCGAGCTTCTCTGCAGCCGCCATGCGCCGCTGGCAAGCGGCATTTGCCTTCTCCGCCTCCTCTCTCTTGTTGGCGCCATCTTGGAGGCCCGCGGTCTCTCCCGCGCCCGCATCTCTCTGCCAGCGGCGGGACATATTAGCAGCTCCGGATGGCTCCCGCTGCTGCGCTATACTCCGGGGACCTCCGGGCACAGTTCCAGGGGGTTAGGAACTCCTCTACAGGCTTTATATCAGGATTAATCGTGGGCACTCGGCGGGAGCTCTAGGGAAGTGCGACCGCTCACATCTCCTTCCAGGCCACGCCCCCTGTCAGATCGTTTTTACCTCCTAACCTACCTGTCCCCGCACCTTCCTAGCTCAACCCTAACCAATCCTTGTCTCACCTAATGGTGTCCTATATTGGCTGTAAAAATGAGATTGATACTTACATCTTCCTATGTAACTGCAGCATCCAGTCTATGGTGTGGAGACTTACTGGGCAGTCTCCAGGGCTACATTTCCCCTCCTAGCTGTTGTTAGCATGCCCCCGCTGGGCGGAAGAATAGAATCCCCTGGCACGCTCCCGGCTACAGTCAAATGTCCTGCGTATGATGCAGTGGCTGCGTCAGTTCCACATCTGCGCAACAACAAAACAATGACCCTAAGCACACAGCTAAAATAACAAAGGAGTGGCTTCAGAACAACTCCGACTATTCTTGACTGGCCCAGCCAGAGCCATGACCTAAACCCAATTGAGCATCTCTGGAGAGACCTGAAAATGGTTGTCCACCAATGTTCACCATCCAACCTGAAGGAACTGGAGAGGATCTGCAAGGAAAAATGGCAGAGAATCCCCAAATACAGGTGTGAGAAACTTGTTGCACCATTCCCAAGAAGACTCATGGCTGTATTAGCTCAAAAGGGTGCTTCTACTCTTGCTTCTACTACTAGACAGTTCAGATCTCCAATTCATGCCATCAGGGTATCTTGTTCCCATTCTGAGTATCCACATGGCTTCGCTTCTTTTCATGATTAATTTCCTATCCCCTCCTCATTTAAGCATCGTGACCACTTCAATAGTCTTCACACTGAATGTGCTAACGTCTCCTCCATGTATGTTCTTAAAGCGCTGTAAAGCTCCTGAAGGTCTTCTGGTGCTTTTATTATTTACATCGTACAGGTGCTCAGAGATCTGTTTTCTCAATATCCGAGCTGGACTACCAACATATTGCACGTTTTGCAGGTAATCAAATACACAACATAAGTGCTTCTACAGTTTATGAACAATGGTACTTCATGTTCTATTCAAGTGGTGTCACATCTGAAAATTTGTGTCGTCCATAACATTACATAGATCACATGATTCTTATAAATGCAGGAAAAATAGTAGACAGGCAGTTACCAGTAATGTTAGAGCATTGATGTCCACTGTAGTCACTGGGAGAAAGTATATTTGTCAAAGTGAATCCTTTTTTAGGAGCAAAACTGCATCCTCTATCCAAAATAGTCTTAAGCACGTTGTCTGCTTTCAATATCGGTAAGTTATTTCTTACTATTTTTATTATTTCATTATAAGGGTCACTGTTTGGTGTAGAAAAAAAACACACCTCTAAAATCATCATATTTTGTACCATAAGAATCCTGTATATATTAATTTCTAGTCTTTTTATTGGCAATTTTCTTTCCCCTAGTTAGCAAGTGTTTGGGATATCCCCTATGTAGGGGGCATTGATCTATAGTTTCACATTCTCTCTGGTAGGATTCACCAGTGGTGCAACATCTTTTTGCACACACATATCCACCAACTGGAAGATTTGTAATCATGTATCCAGGGTGGCAATTGGGTGGCATGTAATATGGAGTTACCTACAATAGTTTTTCTATACAGCTGGGAGTCCACACAATACTTGGATATATTTGGAAGGTAAATTTAGGCACATTTTCTTGGTAACCTTTCCAAATTATTATTACATTATTGATGTATCTTCCAAAAAATTCAATGCACTCAGAAAAGGGGTTGTTATCACTATAGATTTTCATCCCCTCCTACTATGTGACGTAGATGTTTGCCAGTGATGGGGAAAATGGAGCCCCCATCACACAACCTTGCAGTTGCAGGTATAATTATTTTTATTGCCAAACATAAAATTATTATTTTTAATAAAAATTCAGTAAGGGACAATAGGTTTTATTGAAACTCTTTAGTGTATTTGTTTAAAACTGTAGCTGACGACTCAAACCATGTATCGCTAGATCGTGTGGAATAAATGAATATAGAGTGGAAATATCACAAATTATCCAAGTCTAGGATTGATTCCATTTTACATGTCCCATTGTTTTTAAAACATGCTTACTGTCTCTTATGTAGCTGGATGATAAAATTACTTAAGCCCCCGTCACACGGGGCGACATCGCCGCCCATTACAGAGGCTACGTGGGGGCGTGGCCTATCAGCGGCGACATCGCCCCTACGTCGCCTCATGTAAAGGGGCGATGTTGGAGGTGTCGGGCGGTGGCCTGGTTTCAGAGCAGTGCTCTGAAACCAGGTGACCATCATGTAACCGGGCACCCCATGTAACCGGGTGCCAGCGACCTGTCAGGCCATTGTCCTGCATCGCCGCTGGGTCTTCAGACACCCAGGGCGGCGATGCCGCCTGACAGCTCGCCGGCGCTGGGCTGGAGATGTTGCCCTGTGTAAACAGGGGACGATGACGCTGGCGGGGCGCCAAAAACGTGCGCGCACCCGCCAGTCGCAGCAGACATCCCCAGCCCCGTCGCCAGGTGTTACGGGGGCTTTAGGGTTGAAGATCAATGTCCAATCATGCATAAAGATTTTCTACTAGGAAATCTATTCCAGAGACAATTGGTCTGAACACTGGTGGAAATGCCCCTTGTACCCTTTGGGAAGTGCCTGGAACAAAGGAGTTTTTAGGATGCAACGGATTTAAAAATTCCAAATGTCTTGCAGTGAAAAAACCATCTTTAAGCAGTAGAGAGTGAATGTTTGGTTTCTTCATTAGGATCTTTAGTTATCTTTTTGTAAATATTTTGATTGTTTAACATATGATTAATCTGCTGTTCATATAAACCAACATCTAGTATAGCGACTACTCCCCATTCATCAGAATTTTTTACAATCATGTTGGTGTTGTTTGTACTTGTTTGACAGCATCTTTCTGAATTTTAGTTACCGTAGATTTAGTTTTTTTTTACAATACAATCTTTACTAAATCCTCTTATTTTATCCTCGACCACAGCTTGAGAGTTATCCATCACAGGACTCGGCGATTGAATTGGATAATATGTTGGATTCGGCACTCAGTTTGAGAACTGTAATTCATTTATTTTAAGAGATTCTTTCTTATCTCCACATATAGCATATAAATGTTTTAAAATTAATTGATTTTTTTCTCATTAGTCTACTCCATAAACATTTAGGAACAATGTTGATATGCTTCTGTAATTTTGATAATTTGAATATAATTGTTTCATATAATATGCTAATATCCTTGTGCTAAAGAGATTTTTAACTTCCTTTTGCTTTGCATTTATTGGCTTTTTTGGTATGCTATGAGTAAGGATGTTTTAATCTGAATCGCATAAAACACAATATCCCTTGGTTTATAGATCTGTTTTAAAGCCTTTTTTCACCTTTTAACATGATGGAATAAAATTTATATTTTTTAGTATCCTGGACAAGTTGCTGGAGTTCCTTTTTTCTATTTTGTGTGTTCCGGATCTCCTGCATCTATGTCAGGACTCTGGATCTATCATTTACCTTTTGTGCATTATAGCCTTTTTCCAAAATGGCATCTGCTGCTTAGCTCCTGTTTGTGATTCTCCTTCCATGTCTTTATAAACCCTAGTTTACCTTCTAGCCAATTCTCATGTATCCTGCTTTGAATCCCTAGCCCTTTGCTTTTTAGGATTGTTCCTCATCCAAAAGGTCCAGCTCAGCTCTTCCCAGCAACCTCTCATGCTTTCATTGACTCACCTGCATCTTGCTGCTTGTATTTTCTCAGTGTCTGCCTCAGTCTGCAAGCCCTGGTCATGTAACCCTGTCTGCTCTTAGCAGCTTATTGCTATTAATTATATAGTAGCAGTACTGACTGTTTGGACTTCCTAAAGCTCACTGCTCTGTTTTCAGGATTCATTCTCAGAGATTTATCTAGACAGGTCTCTTGGGTGTGGAGTGTTTTCTAAACTGCATCCTCCAGTGAGAGCTTCTTCCAAAAGATTTAACTTGCCAGCATTACTGTGGATAAACAATTTTAGTGCCTTCTATGTTTATTGAGTATTTGATGAACTTTTGCTGCACGTCACGTTTGTTTTCTATCACATGTGTAAAACAGGGATTTTTGTGTATTCACCATAAAATCCTTTTCTCTGAGCTCATCATTGGGGGACACAGGACCATGAATGTATGTTTTTCTGCCACTAGGAGACTACACTAAGTAGAGTTAAAAGTTAAGTCCTTCTTCCTGCAGTATACACCCATCAGTAGGCAAAGTTAGTCAGTTTAGTACTAAAGCAGTAGGAGAACACGTTAATGCAATAAGGTATAAGAATTGTAAGCCAAGGTTATGTGTAGATTATTGCAGTTTGAAAGGGCGGGTACTGTGTCCCCCAATGATAAGCTCGGAGAAAAGGATTTTACGGTGAGTACACAAAAATCCCTGTTTCTCCTTCGCATCATTGGGGGACACAGGACCATGGGACGTACTAAAGCAGATTCTGGGTGGGAATAAGCTGAGTAGCATTCGAGTATCATGCGCCAGCCGCTTACAGATGCGCGACTGCTGCTTGCCAAATGTTTTTACCTAGGCTTGGGTCTACAGAGGCCTGGGTATAAGATTGTAGTGTTTAGTGAAGGTATGCAGGATGGACAAGGTTGCGGCCTTGCAAACCTGAGTTGCCAGCCCTGGTGTCGAATGGCCCATGAGGCGCCCACTGATCAAGTTGAGTGAGCCTTGATCCCTGCTGGGAATGGCCTGTTTTTGACACGGTAGGACGCTTGGATTGCTGAGCGGATCCACCTTGCCAACGTGGATTTAGAAGCTGCCATTCCTTTCTTAGGTCCTTCGGGGATGACGAACAGCGTTTCTGTTTTACGGAAGGAGGGTCTTTGGGAAATGTAGTGTCTAACTGCTCTTACTAGGTCCAAGGTATGAAGATGTTTTTCAAAAAGGTGTTCAGGCGCTGGGCTAAAGGATGGTAGGACAATGTCCTCATTGAGGTGGAAGTGGGACACTACCTTGGGCAGGAAAAATGGTGCCGGACGGAGGACAATTTTATCCTTGTGGAAGGATAGGAGAAGGGGACGTCAGGATAAGGCGGTTAGTTCTGATACACGCCTGATTGATGTGATTGCGACTAGGAAGGCAACCTTCCATGAGAGGCGAGATAGGGATACCTCTTGAAGCGGTTCAGACGTGGCCTCCTGTAGGGCACCCAGAATTAAGTTTAGGTCCCACGGGTGTATTGTAGGGGGGCCGCGTGTGCGAGAAACCTTGAATGAATGTTTTGACCAGTGGTTTGGTAGCAATCCTGCGTTGGAATAGAACGCTTAGGGTAGAGATTTGGCCCTTGATGGAGCTGAGTGCTAGGTCAGAGTTAAGGCTAGTTTGAAGGAACTCCAGGATTGTAGGGATTGAGAAAATATGTGGGTTGCGGTCTTTGCACCACCGGAAGAAGGTCCTCCAGGTGCGGTGATAGATGCGTGAGGATTTTGGTTTGTGGACATTAACCATGGTGGTTATGACCTCTTCTGAAAAACCTGCCTGGGTCAGGATCCAGGATTCAATAGCCACTCCGTTAAAGACAGAGCCCCCTAGTTCTGGTGGCAAATGGGGCCCTGGGTTAGAAAGTCTGGTCGGTTTGGGAGTGGCCAGGGTGCGTTGGCGAGTAGCTGTACGAGCTCTGCGTACCATGCTCATTGTTGCCACTCTGGGGCAATGATTATTACTGGGACTTCTGCTTTGATCTTTCTGATCACTCGCGGGATCAGCAACACTGGGGGAAAGATGTATGAGAGTTGGAATTGGCGCCAAGGGGGGACTAGCGCTAAAGGGTCCCGGGACCTGGCTACAAAGGCCTGGACTTTTGCTTTTCATTCTTGATGCCATGAGGTCTACATCGGGGGTTCCCAGCGCTGACAGATTTGTAGAAAAACACCTAGATGTAGGGACCATTCTCCTGAGGCCAGTGTCTGCGGCTCAGGAAGTCTGCTGCCCAGTTGTCTACCCCCAGGATGTGGACTGCTGATATGACTGACTGGGTTTTTTCGGTCCAGTGTAGGATATTTTCCACTACGTGTATTGCAGATTTGCTGCGTGTGCCACCCTGATGATTCATGTACGCCACTGCCATTGCGTTGTCTGAGTAAATGCGAATGGGCGAACGGCCAGAAGGTGGTGGAAGTGTCGGAGAGCTAAGTGGATCACCCATAGCTCCAGAATGTGGATTGGGAGGTGTGACTACTGGGGCGTCCAGTGCCCTTGGGCCGTGTGTTGGCGATAGACGGCCCCATAGCTGAGTAGGCTGGCGTCGGTGGTCAGTGCAGATGGCCGTGTCCACCAGGTGAGTGCCTTTTTGATTTGCGTGGATAGACAGTGCTTGCGGTCAGGGCTGAAGGGATTTTTGTCTCAAGCTGAAAGGAGGGCCAGCTGCAAAGGTCGAAAGTGTAGCTGGGCGAAGGGAACTGCTTCCGTTGCTGCTACCATTTTACCTAGGACCCCCATACCGAAGCGGATAGATTGAGGTGGATGACTGCAAAGAATGCAAACTCCTTTGCAAATCACCATGGCCTCGTCTGCGGTGTCGAAAGGCATCCCTTATAAAACTACCCTACTATGGAGGTAGCCTATTCGGGGAAAGCTTGACCAACTCATCTCTGAAGCCACGGGGGGGGGGGGTGGAAGCTAATTTCTTCCCCAGAAAAGGGTCAAGCTTCCCCGCCGCTGCCCACAACCACAGTCACGACCTTGCGTCTTCCACGGGGCATCAGGATCGGCCACCTCAGCGACCAGCACAGGCGCAGGGCTCCCTACCCACGGTGACAGAAATATCCCGTTCTCATTCACAGCCAACTCCACCTGGAAAAACTGCCCTAAACAAACCCTCTAAGGGCGCGAGACCTGAAAGATTCGACGCATTACTCCCTACCCCACCCGCTCGACACCAACACAGTAGGCAGACGGCTCCAACACTTCAGTCACACATGGCTCGCTGTCGTGCATGAAAATTGGGTCAGAGAACTGGTGTCGTCAGGTTACAAAATAGAAATTCTCATCCCGGCCTCCAACTCGTTTTTTCCTCTCGTGTTCCCCCAAACCAAACGCGCGCCCGTTTTTCAAAGCCATCAATTCACTACTCAAACCCGGTGTCAAAGTACCAGTACCAGAATCCGAAAAGTTCAAGGGTTACTACTCAAACCTGTTCGGCTTTCTGAAAAAGGACGGAAAGTATGCCCCGTCTTAGACCTCAAACTTCTCAACAAATTTGTTTCCAAATATATTTATTAGGATTTTTTAGGAACAAAGGAAAGGGGGAAGGGGGAGAAGGGAAGGATCAAATCCACAATACAAACATTTATGGAACAAAATTACAATGAAAGTCATACACAGGTATCCATAACATTGGAAAGACATAAATAGAAATGATCAAGAAAATAATCTGAGCGCAATAGCTTAGTAATAATTAAACAAACAAACAAAAAAAACAAAACTTAGTTAATAAAAAGAAGAGGTGAATGCTAAAGTACATCAATTGACCTTTTTCAGTAAAGCTGGTGAATAAGCAATAAGCCAAGTATCCCAACGTTCCAGATATTTGGCAAAGTTATTGTTTCTGATGGCAATTACACGCTATGATGAATATGCGATCAATCAGATGTGTTATAGTGGGAGGTTCCTTTATATTCCATCTTGATGCTATAAGGATCTTGGCGGTGAGAAGGATATGTGAGATAATGTATCTGAAATTATTTGGGAGATATTCAATCCCAATAGATAGAAGGGCCATCTGTGGTAAAATAGTAATATTAAATCCTGTGGTATCAATTATGAGGGATTTTACATCAGACCAAAATTTAAGTAACTTAGAACAATCCCAAAAGATATGAGATAAAGTACCAATATTCCCGCAATCTCTCCAGCAAGTGGGAGGAAGAGAGGGATTAATACAGTTCAATTTGTTGGGAGTCCAGTACCATCTTGATAATAATTTATAAAATGATTCATGCATAGTAGCACATACTGAGGAAGAATATCTCAACAAATTTGTGAGAGTCCGACAATTCAGAATGAAATCTCTATGCTCAGTAATTGTGTTAATGGAACAAGGGGAGTTCCTAGCAACCATAGATATACAAGACGCATATCTCCCAATGCCCATATTTCCTCCTCAGCAAAAGTACCTGCGGTTCGCCGTTTAAAAACGCCACTTCCATTTCGTCGCACTGCCTTTCGGCCTCACAACTGCACCCAGAGTCTTAACAAAAGTCATGGCGGCCGTCATGATCATTCTCCATTTACGGGCAGTAGTCGTCCTCCCCTACCTAGACAACCTGCTAATCAAAGGACCATCCTTCCAAGCATACCTCTAGAGCGTTCAAATAACAACAGACACGCTCCCCCGCCTTGGATGGCTCATAAACCTAGACAAATCATCCCCAACGTCAGCCCACAGAATAAACTTTCTAGGGATCTTTTTGATGCGCGTTCGTGTACCAGCCTCTGAGCCAGAGGATTCGGTGCATGGAGATGGCTTTTGCTGCTGCCAATGCAGAACACTTGGCAGTGTCTATGGACGCAAGCAAGAAGTATTCTACGGCCATTGACAGCTGGTCGAGTAGGTCAGTTGCATCTTGTGAGGGGTCAGGGTCTTGAACTAGAGCACGTAGGGAATTTATCCAAGATACCGCCGCTTTTGTGACCCATGCCGCAGCGAACGAGGGTGAGAGAGTGCTCCTGAGGCTTCAAAGACTGAGCGCGCCAGGTTATCTAATTGGCAGTTGTTGGGGTTTTTGATAGACGAGCTGTCTGAGAGTGTAAGTAGGGTTCTATTAGCCACTCGTGACACTTGGGGGGGGGGGGGGTTGACGGCTGGCGACTCAGACCAATCTTTATGATGGTCTGAAGCAAAGGGGTATTTAGCTTCAATGGGACTGTGACCTGTGCAGCGCTTTTCTGGGTGGTCCCAACGCTGTCGGATTATGTTCTTAAAGTCAACGTGATTAGAGAAGACTTGATGAGAGCGTTTTGCCTTTGTAAAAAATACTGTGTACTCTGGAGCAGTGGCAGGGTCATCGTTGACTTTTAGTGTTTTGTTGATGGCCTCCATTAGGCTGTCCACCATTCCCTGGGTGTCTGTCATCTCACTTTCCTGGGGCGAATCTGGCTCTGAGAGTTCCCCTTCGGAGAGTGATTCAAGCTGGCAGTGGGGGTGACAAGGAGTGAGATGTGTGACTTATGGGTGACACGGTGGGAGAGCGTTGCTGGGACGGACTCGTATCGGTCCGTCTTCTGGTTGACAGAGGTGCTGTAGGCTGGGGTCGTTCCCTGTGCGAGTGGGAATGGTGACGTTTGTTGTCACTAACTGTATGGGGAGCAGGAAGGGACTGCATCATTTGGGCTAATGAGTCCACTCGTTGCGTCAGCGTCAGGGCCCAAGGAGAGATGTCAGACATACTGGGTACTGGGTCAGTGGTAGGCTCAGTGGGGCATTGGGGTTCGCAGTTAAGGCAGAGTTGCGAAGCGTGTCCCCATGGGAGCGCAGTCTGGCATTAGGTGCATGATGCCTTGCTCCCCGTGTTGTTTTTGTTATTGTTTTTGGGAGGCTTAAGATCTGCCATGGTGTACCAGATTACAGGGGAAAGTGGATACTGCAGTGGCAAAAAAGCAGACAATGGACAGGGGGGTAAAAGTCTGCAGGGAGTAGGGTCTCCTATTGGAGCTTACCCGGATCCTGTGTCCCCTTGTCGTGCAATACGCTGAGGTGCCGAGCAGAGTAGCTTTCGCTTTAGAGTGTCCGGAGGAAAAGGGCTGTGTGGTGGCTGTGGAGTGTGTTAGTACGTGGGCTTTGTGCAGTTCCCCTGTGTGAAGGAGGAGGGGAGAGGAGGGGGAGCCAGGGGAGGCCAGGTCTATTACCTGGGCTGCTGCTGTGCTTCCCAAGCAGCCCGGTCATTGATCGCGGCAGGAGTTGGAGCTCCCGGAGCAACTTTCGGTGCCTCCACTATACCTCCAGGCGGAGGTGGATTCACAGGCGTAAGACCCAGTTGTGCAGGGTTGCACAACCATCTCTGGTGAGTGGCTACACAGCCTGGGCCTAAATCCACTTCAAAAACTTTCTTCACATGCGCTCCCACCCCCTCCCCCTTTTTGTCTTGCAAGCAGCCCCTTTGTCTTAGATCTTGCGCCGATCTGGGGGCGTGTTTTGGGGGCGTGATGATGCTAACTGGGCCGTGGCATTATTAGCCCGCAGCTTTGCATCATCAAGAGGTCATGTGTGTAGTTGCCCCTAGCTCTGTGATGCAGTGGTGGGTGTGTTATGATAGCGCGATTGGCAGTCAGAGCAACCAATCGCAGCAAGCCGTGGCCGGTCGCTGTCAACGCGCCCGCCCCTATGACGCAGGGCGGTCACGTGTTGTGTGGCCAATCAAGGCGAGGTTAGGCGGTGCTAGGGTGCAGCCCCAAATCGGGGCCTGGATAATGCAGGCACCCGGGAGCAGCGCTGGTGCCTGTGGTACTGGTACATAGAAAAAAATAAAAGAAATTAAAAATTAAAAGGATAAATGTGGTCTGATAAGTGGAGCACATGTGCCTCCTGCGACACTAAGCTTAAAACTGACTAACTTCACCTACTGATGGGTGTATACTGCAGGAAGGAGGACTTAACTTTTATTCTATTTAGTGTCGCCTCCTAGTGGCAGAAATGCATACACCCATGGTCCTGTGTCCCCCAATGATGTGAAGGAGAAATACAGAATTTATTATCATAACCTGGCTCAGTGAGTCAACTGCCTCTAGCTAAAAGATTCCTGAGAGTTCCATTATAATTATTACAATCTGTTTCCCTTGCACCGCTCGGATTTAATTGGAACCGATTGGGATTTGGAAGTCGTGAACTATGTGGTGAGCTAAAAAAGATTTTTTTGTATTTATCAAACTGTATATAGAGGTGCTATGTGGGGGCTCATACAGCATAAGGGGAGCTATGTGGGGGGGCTTGTACTGTATATAGGGAGTTATGCGGAGGTTCTGTGTAGGGGCTCATATGGTATATTGGGGAATTATAATTAATATTAATATTGAGCAGAATTAATTCCAGCCTCTGGTTCGGCTGTCCACAGTCATGATCTCCTGTGTGGCCCCTTGGGAAAATTAATTGTCCACCCCTGATCTAGAGCATAGTAAAATCTTTATTTAATCTGTCAGTCAACTAAGTAAACATATCCCATATTTTTCAAACTATAAGAATCGCCCACTTCTAAAGAACAGAAAAATAAAGAAAACATTGAAACCATGTTATTGGGAAAGGTTTCTTCCACAAAAGATAGGCGTTATATTTTACTTGCTGGGGAACCCAACAGGTGGGAGCCCCACAATTACTAGAAAGAGAAGTTTAAGAACCCATTCCGCCACGTGAGTGGAACAGCATTCTCCTGTTTACTTAGGGCTTAAATACTGAATAGAACCAAGGAAACTAAACTGTTTTTAGGTTCTCTATGCTCCCCTCCTTGAGATAAATGGCATATTGAAGTGCATGAAATTCTGGCAACATAATATAAAATAAATTTGTACTTTATTTTGTCTTACATTTTTATTGCTTAAGATTGAATTACTCAGTACCTGCTTACAGAATTTCCAAACACAGTCCTGATATTGTCAATCGTTGTGGCATTTGACAATGTTCTCACATCAGCCATGGTCTCACCTTGCTGAAGGGAAAAAGAGGACTTTTTTCAATAATTTTTTCCAAAATGTTCAGCAATGTTTTATATAACCAATATTTAATTCTGTAATACACAGATACAGATATACAAACCAAAAAATAAACTGCAGCACTCCTTGTCAGAGGTATATAATGCCTTTATTAGGCCCTCAGGATCTTATGGCAACGTTTCGGTTCCAGGGAACCTTCCTTCAGGAGCTGTTCACTGGATTACTGGGTCTTATATACAACCTCATAATTTACATGAGTGCATCATCAATTTCCACAAATTATTACAATATACCAATTATGTTTTACATATTTGCACTGGTGATCACAATATCTTATCACATGCCTTTTTCTTCACACGAATATACATCATTCTTATGTCTGTGCTCTACAGACCTTTTTTAATACATAATTGCCATAATCCTTTCACTAATTGGAAGCTCCCCCACCTGCCGTTTTTTTTAATTGTTGCATATATAGTAGTGTATTAGCTTACCCATGCCCCGCTGTGCAAAATTTATAATTTACCCCAAAAGTGATTGCACACTACAGGCTGGGCCATTTATATGGATGCACCTAAATAAAATGGAAATATCTGAATCATGTAGCAATTTCAGATATCCAGTTGCTTTGAGGTTTCCATTGATGAAGAATGGCCCCGCTATCTTTGTACCCCATATACCACACCATATCATCACTTTTTGTGCTCCAACAGTCTTGGAGGGATCTATCCACTGTGGGTTAGTGTCAGACCAATAGCGGTGGTTTTGTTTGTTAACTTCACCATTCACAAAAAAGTTTCCCTTATTACTCATCTGAAGGCAATTGTCTATGCTGTGAACATACGAGATGTGCAGCATCTGATACAACGGATACTGGAATCCAGTGCTAGTATTTCTTCAGCACTTTAAACACATTTTATAAATGGTCATAAACTTGTAAATAACTCATGAAAAAATAAAGTTACGTTAAGTTACGTGCTTGGTTTTAAGAAATTCTCAATATGTTTTGATGTGTCACATGACCCACTTCCCATTGAAAAAAATAAAATTGGATCCAACCATTTCCATTTTATTTAGGTGCATCCATATAAATGGCCCACACTGTATATAGTAAAAATGACATACCAGTATGCCGCCTCGGGCTGGTACGAGCTCCTAGATACCAAACATGTATACTTTTATCTAAATGGTGTAAAAAAAACTTCCAAGTTTGTAAAAAAAAAAAATAAATAAATAAAATACGCTTTTATCGCCATTTTACAAGGCCCATAACTTTTTCATTTTTGTGGACTTAGGGCTGAGTGACGGCTTTTTTTTGCGACTTGAGCTGATGTTTTTAATGATAGTATTTTTAAATAGATGCAATGTTTTGATCGACCGTTACTGCATTTTATTGCAATGTTGTGGACTTCAAAAAAATATATAATTTTGGCGTTTCGCCTTTTTTCTTACCGTTACGCTATTTACAGATCTGATTATTTCAGTTTATATTTTGATAGATAGGGTATTTCTGAACGTGGTGATATTAAAATGTGTATACTTTTTTATTTTTTTAAACAGTTTTATTTCCAAAAAGACAAAATGGGGGTGGATTGAACTTTTAGGGTTTCTCCTGTGAACGACGCAGCACAGGCAGGTTTTACAGGAAGTGAACCATGACAGTGACAGGTCAACATCTGATCCCTTGCTGTCACAACAACACATTGTCACGCCGTGTTCCTGTCACGGGGTCGCCTATGGTGACGTGAAATAGCGTGATCTCCGCTGTGGCGTGTTAGATCGTGCTGTCAGAGTTTGACAGCTCGACTGAAAGGGTTAACAGGAGAGGGTGTGGATCTACGAATATTCTCTAATTTGCAGTGATGTAAGATACCCAGAGTTAAAAAAGCTTACTAGTCTTTGAAGTCTGGAAGTATTAATAGATTAATACTGATAATTTTCAAGATGCTCATGAAAAGAACATAGTTTTACCTTTATATAAGTCACTAGTGCGACCACACTTAGAATACTGTGTACAATTCTGGTCTCCGATGTATAAGAAAGACATAGCTGAACTAGAGCGGGTCCAGAGAAGAGCCACCAAGGTTATTAGAGGACTGAGGGGTCTGCAATACCAAGACAGGTTATTAAACTTGGGGGGTTATTTCCTTTGGAAAAATGAAGGCTTAGGGGTGATGTTATAATAATGTATAAATACAGTATATGAGTGAAAAGTACTTGTCTTTGATTTTGATACGAGCAACATTACAATGAAATAAATAAAAAAAAAATACAATAACAGGTGATCAAAACAGCTCATCTACCCAAAAATGGTCTAATTAAAAATATCAGCTCAAGATGCAAAAAGTAAGCCATCACACAGCCCCAGATCCCGAAAAATGAGAATGCTATGGGTCTCGGAAGATGTAGACAAAAGTGCAATTGTGTTTTGGGTTCTTTTTGGAACAACTTTCTGAGGTTTTACCCCTAATTAGATAAAAGTAAAAGTATGCATATGGGTTGGTATCTGCAAAGTCATAGTGAGCCGAGTCATCATACTGACAGGTCATTTTCACCATATTGTGAAAAGGATAAATAAAAACAAAACAAACGTTAAATTGCACTTTTTTTTGCGATTTCATTGAACTTGGAATTTTTTTCAATTTTTCCAGTACAGTATATGGTAAAATGAGTGATGTTATTCCAAAATACAATTCGTCCCACAAAAAAACAAGTCCTCATATGATTATATGAAGAGTAAAAAGGTTATGGCTCTTGGAAGCAGGGGAGGAAAAGGAGAATTTTGTGTACTCACCGTAAATTCCTTTTCTCTTAGCCTCTAATTGGGGGACACAGGACCGTGGGTGTTATGCTGCTGTCCACTAGGAGGCGACACTAAGCAGAATCTGCAAAAGAGTTAAGTGGCTCCTCCTCTGTAGCATATACAGCCTAGAGCAGGAAGTGTTCTCCAGTTTTGTGCTAAAGCAGTAGGAGAATTAACAGAAGAATGACAAGAATCACAGTAAAATAAGGCCTGTGAAGTAAACAGGCAGCCACATAATAACAGTAAGGTAAAACCAGTAACCGAACAGGTAATTACGTAATAACAGTATAAGCAGGCCTGTAAAATAAACAGGCAACTATATAACCTCTCAGGAGTAAGATGAGAACCTAGTAACGGCCCGAAACGGGCAACAGGGTGGGTGCTGTGTCCCCCAATTAGAGGCTAAGAGAAAAGGAATTTACGGTGAGTACACAAAATTCTCCTTTTCTCCTTCGCCTCACTGGGGGACACAGGACCGTGGGACGTCCCAAAGCAGTCCCTGGGTGGGAAAAGCAATGGAACCATGAAGACTGACCAAAGTCAGTGAAGGAACTGTGTACTTCAGGTGGGCTCCTGTCACCTGGAGGACACGTCTACCCAGACCTGCATCTGCCGAGGACTGAGTGTGAAACTATAATGCTTTGTAAATGTGTGCAGGCTGGAACATGTGGTTGCCTTACACACTTGTTGTGCTGAGGTCTGGTGCTGGATGGCCCAGGAGGCCTCCACAGTCTTCTTAGAATGTGCCTCGATACCAACTGGAAGAGTCGAGTGTTTGATGGCATAAACCTCTTGGATGGTTGCTTGAAACCATCTGACTAGAGTAGCTCTCGAGGGTGGCATACCTTTACTTCTACCCTCTGGACGAGGGAGAGAGAATTCGACCTCCTAGAGGGTGCTGTCCTGGATACATAAATGCGTTGGACTCTGACGAGGTCCAGCATATGTAGAGCTTCCCTGGCCCGATAGACCGGAGCCGGGCACAGCAATAGAGATGTACTAATTCAGGTGGAAGGATGACACCACCTTTGGGAGAAAAGATGGGACCGGCCGTAGTACGACCTTGTCTTGGAGAAAAACCCAGAAAAAAACGGATTACATGAGAGCGCTGCAAGTTCTGATACTCAGCGGAGAGAAGTTATTGCCACCAAAAACATCACGTTCTGAGTAAGAATGCTAAGGGGAATTTCCTGCAGAGGCTCAAAAAACGGCCTCTTGTATGAAGGAAAAAGATGGCAGACCGCTTGAAGGAAGGTTGTGACCTGAGGTCTGGTATCAAGATGTTTCTGGAAGAGGATGGAAAGGACTTAAAATCAGCCCATTGAGAGAGCCTAAGGACAGGCCTGAGTCTAGACCTGATTGGAAGAAAACTGAGAATTCTTGGTAGAGAATAGGACCAAGGTGAATGACCTCTAGAGGAGCAGCAAGCGAAAAGATTTTCCAAGCGTGCTCGCATATCTTTGCTGAGGCTGGGTTCCGTGCTCTGATTATGGTGGCTACAACATCCTGGAAACAACCTAGCTTGGCTTAGGATCCAGATCACAAGGGCCATGCCGTCAAATACAGAGTTGAGGAATTCTGATGGTAGAACAGGCCTTGAGAGAGCAGGCTGGACGGTCTGGTAGTCGCCATGGTATCTCTGCTCTGAGTTGGAAGAGATCGGAATACCCAGCGCGTTTGGCCCAGTCTGGAGTCACAAGGACAATCTGGTGATATTCATGTTTGATCCTCCTCACTATCTTAGGGATTAGTGATAGTGGGGAACCATGCAGGGTAAATGGAATCAGGTCCAATCCTGGACTAGTGCAGCTGGTCCTAAGGACTGTGGGTCCTGGAACCAGTCCCTGAAGTCTGGGACCTTGGCATTGAGGCATGCTGCTATGAGGCCCACGTACGGGGTTTCCCGGAAGACGTCCGGTTGCAGGGACTACTGTCCTGCGTCCATCCCTTAGCGGCTGAGGAAGAACACCTTCCAATTGTCCACACGTGGTATGTGCACGGCGGACAGTACAGAGTCTATGGATTCCTCCCAGTGAAGTATGTGGTGAACGTCTTTCATTGCCTGGAGACTGCGGGTACCGCCCTGGTGATTGACATATGCCACAGCCGTGGCATTGCCTAACTGCATCCTGACATGGCCACCTGCCAGGAGGTGGCTGAAGGACTTCAATGCTAGGAATATCGTCCGAATTTCCAGCAGCTTGATGGTGATCCTTGAATCCAACCGGAACCATGTGCCTTGTGTACTGTGATGGAGGTACCCCGTACCCCATTCTGTCAGACTCCTGACGGTGGTTATAACTTTCTAGCGTGGTGGAAGGAGTGACCGTCCTTTGTGAGAGAGCGTCCGGAGCCACCATTGAAGAAATCGCTTGTCTGAACATCGCAGGTGAAAAACTCCTGATGAATGACCAAAGGTTCTTGCCTCATGACAAGAGTATGGATAGTTGAAATGATCCGAGATGCAGTTGAGTAAATGGGACTGCCATTATCGCTGCCACTATCCTGCCTAGGACCTGTATGGCAGTTCTGAAGGAAAAAGGGGACCGATGAAGGATAGTGCAGACTCCCAGCCGCAGGGTCCGAGCCCTGTCCTGGGGAAGCTTGACCCGTGCTGAGGATATATTGAACCGTATATGTCCAGAATACCAGGGACCGTGGTGAAACTGGTGTAGATTTGTGGAGGTTGACCAGCCATCCATGATGGAGATGCTGTGTGCGCAGTCCATGAAACTCGGTGATTTGATGAGCAGATCGCCCAGATACGGAAGGATGACGAAACCCCTGGAGGGAAGCATAGTCATGACGGCAGCCATGACCATTGTGAACACTCAGGTAGCTGTAGCTAAACCGAACGGGAGTGCCAAAAACAAAATAAATAAATAAAAAATTGGCGATTGAAGATGCAGGTAAGCGTCCTGATATCTATGGACGCAAGGTATTTACCGTGTTCCGGATTATAGAGCGGAGAGGTTCCATGCGGGAACGTCTCACCCGGAAAGTAGTGTCCAGTTGTTTTAGGCCCAGTATGGGTTGTACTGTACCTACCCTTTTTTTTTTTTTTTTTTTGGAACCACAAGAGGACAGAATAGAAACCTCTAAACGGACTTCGCATGGCACAGGTACAATGACGCCTGAAGTAAGGAGAGAATTGGCTACTGGTTTGCTCTTGTACCCACTTGTCTTGTATGACAGGTAGCCAACAAAGTTGAAAAAGAAGCAACCGACCACCTACAATGGAGAGTCTCCCGGCTGAAGGGAGTCAGGAGGAAGACAATTTGTAGGATCGCGTTTCCTAGGTCTTGGATTGGTGAGACTGGCTCTGTTAGGATGAGCTACCTTTGTGTGTAGCCTGTGACCGCATCCTGCAAGGCGACCGAGTACTAGTCTGTGTCTGTCTAGATGATAACCAGCCAAATGAGTTCCAAAAGGATCGGAACCTGGTCTGCTGACGGCAATTGAAGGGCCGTCTGGGTTTGCGCTGGGGAAGGGAGGTGCCTTTGCCTCCCGTGGCATCAGAAGTAATTTGTCCAGCTATTCTCCGAACAGGCGTCCATTGAGGTATGGAAGACGTGTGAGGGACTCTTCAGAGGCCGCGTCCACCGTCCATTCCGGTGGGTACGTGTAGTGACAACCGCATTGGAAATGTTGATCAATTGTAGCGTCAAGGTTTGCATGTATCAGGTAGTCAGCTATCTGCGATTCAAGCTGGCTGGACTGGCAGGTAGGGTCGGCTTCCGTATACCTTAATATAGTATGGAATTTGCCGCCCAGACTATTTATGCCGCAAGTCTGGATACCGGGGAATCCACTTGAGGTATGTCGGCCCCGTATTGGGCCACTGTCAGGAGAGATGGATAACGTCTGTCAAACATTTTACGATTGATAAACCGTTTCTGATTTTTTTTTTTTTTTTTTTTTTTTTAGAATCTCCTGGTGTCAGGTGATCTACAAAATATTTTCATGCCGTGTAAAAAAGAGAATTTTGTTTACGTACCGTAAATTCTTTTTTCTTTAATCATCAATGGGAGACCCAGACAATGGGGTTTAGGGCACTGCCCTCCGGAGGTCACACTAGGTACTACAAGTTTGTAGACACCGCCTCCTCCGCTTATAAACCCCTACCGCAGGGAACATCCTCAGTTTGGTCTACAAGCTGCGAGGAGGAAATAAACCACACCCGAAACATCGGGAAGAATGCCGTACACAAAACGGTTCAACAACCCAGCAAACACTGTCTCAACAGAGAACAGAGCAAATGCAACACATGCAAAGGAACAACTGGGTGGGTGCTGGGTCTCCCATTGATGATTAAAGAAAAAAGAATTTACGGTACGTAAACAAAATTCTCTTTTTTCTGGTCATCATAATGGGAGACCCAGACAATGGGGATGTCCTAAAGCAATACCCCAGGGCGGGAAAAGTTCCTCAACAAGACGGATAACACATGGTTCCCTTTAAAGGTGGGCAACCGCCGCCTGGAGAACCCGCCTGCCCAAACTTGCATCCGCAGAGGCATGGGCATGCACCATATAGTGCTTAGAGAAAGTGTGCAGGCTGGACCAAGTGGCCGCCTGACACACCTGTAGAGCAGACGCTCGATGTCGCAAGGCCCAAGAGGCACCTACAGCTCTGGTAGAGTGAGCCTTCAATCCCACCGGGAGAGGCAAACCAGAAGACCGGTAAGCCTCTTGAATGGAAGCCTTAATCCATCTGGCCAAGGTTGACTTCGAAGCCGCGGACCCCTTACAGCGACCTGTCGTGAGAATAAATAAGGAATCCGAACTCCTGAAGGAGGCGGTCCTGGACACATAAATGCGTACAGCTCTCACGAGATCCAGAGTATGGAGGTCGCGCTCCACCTGATGAACGGGAGCGGGGCAAAATGATGGGAGAACAATCTCCTGGTTCAGGTGAAAAGTTGAAACCACCTTCGGCAAGAATTCTGGCCGTGGGCGCAACACCACCTTGTCTTGGTGAACCACCAGAAAGGGTGACTTGCACGATAGTGCAGCCAATTCTGAGACCCTCCTCAGAGACGTAATTGCCACCAGAAAGGCCACTTTCTGGGACAGACGAGATAGGGAAACATCTCTCAGCAGCTCAAACGGCGGTTTCTGTAATGCCGCCAGGACCATGTTAAGGTCCCAAGGGTCTAGAGGTCTCTTGTAGGGCGGAACCATCCGTGACACCCCCTGCAGAAATTGACGTACCTTCGGGAGGAGCGCCAATCGCCTGTCAAATAGCACCGAAAGTGCTGATACTTGACATTTCAAAGAGCCCAGGGATAATCCCAACTCCAAACCCGACTGTAAGAAAGCCAACAACGTCGGGATGGACAAGGGCCACGGAGACCGTCCACCAGAGGCACACCAGGTAAAAAAGATCTTCCACGTCCTGTGGTACATCTTCCTAGACACGGGCTTCCTAGCCCGATTCATAGTGGCCACTACTGTAGGGGAGAAACCCCTAGAAGTCAGTAGCCAGGCCTCAAGAGCTATGCAGTCAATCTGAGGGCCCTGGAATTGAGGTGGAAGAATGGGCCTTGTGCGAGTAAATCTGCGCGGTCTGGAAGAGCCCACTTGTGTCCGCCTGATAGTTGCCACAGGTCCGGGTACCAGGACCTCCTGGGCCAATCCGGAGCCACTAGAATGGCTACCCTGCACTCCGACCTGATCTTCCACAGGACCCTGGGAATCATAGCCAGAGGAGGGAACACATACGGCAGCTGGAAGCTGGACCAACTCAGTATCAGAGCATCCGCCCCCAGAGACTGAGGATCCCACGATCTCGCCACGTACTGGGGCACCTGATGATTCAGCCTTGAGGCCATCAGATCCACGTCCGGAGTGCCCCATCTGCTGCAGATGTCCCGGAAGACGTCTGGATGCAGGGACCACTCTCCGGCGTCCATCCCCTGCCGGCTCAGGTAGTCGGCCTCCCAGTTCTCGACCCCTGGGATGTGAACTGCGGAGATCAGGCAGTCGTTTTCCTCCACCCACGACAGGATGCGGTGGACTTCGGCGAGGGCCTGAGCGCTACTGGTCCCTCCCTGATGATTTATGTAGGCGACGGCCGTCGCATTGTCGGACTGCACCCGAATGGGTCGTCCTGCCAGGAATTTCTGAAACGCCAGGAGCGCCAGATAGACCGCCTTGATCTCCAGGACGTTGATCTGCAACGTCGACTCCGCCTGAGTCCAGAGGCCTTGAGCCCTGTGGTGTAAGAACACCGCGCCCCAGCCCTTCAGACTGGCGTCGGTGGTTACCACTAACCATGAAGGCTTGAGGAAGGATCTTCCCCGTGACAAGTGACGTGGCTGGAGCCACCACTGCAGGGCGTCCCTGGTTGGTTGTGACAGTGTCACCAACCGATTCAGAGAGATCGCTCTCTTGTCCCATCGGCGAAGAATCTCCAGCTGGAGAGGACGCAGACGAAACTGTGCAAAGGGCACCGCCTCTATCGCCGCCACCATGCGCCCCACCAGTCTCATCAATTCCCGAAGGGATGAGTGAGGTGACAGGAGAACGTTCTGTACTCCTGAGTGGATCGCCAGCTGCTTGGCCTGAGGTAGAGACACCAGGGCTGAGTCCGTGTGGAAGTCCATTCCCAGATATGTCAATGACTGGGTCGGAACCAGGGTCGACTTCTGAGTATTGAGAAGCCACCCAAATTGTTCCAGAGACCTCATGGTCACTTCCAGGCTCACCCGACAAAGGTCTTCCGATGGCGCCCTGACCAATAGGTCGTCCAGATAGGGTATGACGGCGTGACCCTGCACATGCAGGAGAGCCATCATGGATGCCATCACCTTCGTGAACACCCGTGGTGCAGAGGCCAACCCGAAGGGTAGGGCCACAAATTGGAAGTGTTCGTCCCCCACTGCGAACCGTAACCAGCGCTGATGAGCCGGTGCAATGGGCACGTGAAGGTAAGCGTCCCTGATATCGATGGACGCTAGGAAGTCCCCCTGTGACACAGCTGCGATCACGGAGCGCAGGGATTCCATGCGGAACTTCCGAACCAACACGTGACGGTTGAACAATTTTAGGTCCAGGACCGGTCGAAAGGAGCCGTCCTTTTTTGGGACAATAAAGAGGTTGGAGTAAAAACCCCTGAACCTCTCTGCCGTGGGCACTGGGACCACTACTCCGTCTCTGCGGAGTCCCTCCAACACCCGGTGAAAAGCCTGAGTCTTTTCTGGGGATGGAACAGACCGATGGAATCGGGATAATGGTTTTGACGTCAGCTCTATCCTGTAACCTCGCGAGACTACGTCTCGAACCCACTGATCTTGAACGTGAAGTAGCCACTTGTCCTGAAAGCGAGACAAGCGGCCCCCCACCTGTGGGGAGGCAGGAAGAGAGAGCGAGTCATGTAGAGGCGGGTTTGGGGGTGGCAGCTGTTGCCCCCGCCGGCTTCTTGGGACGACTCTTAGCGCGCCACTGAGAAGCGGGCTTGCCCCCTCGGTCCGTGCGAGCGGACGGTGCTGATGACTGTGAGCTGGACCGAAAGGACCACTGTTTTGGGTTCCTTTTAACGGTATACCGTGGTTTAGGCTTATTCTGCGGTATCTTAGACTCAGCAGAATCCTTAATCAGCTTGTCCAGCTCTGTGCCAAAAAGTCTGTCACCAGAGAACGGAAGATTCTGCAAAATCTTCTTAGATGTGGCATCTGAGTCCCAAAGACGCAGCCACAACAATCTGCGGATCGCTATAGCATTGGCCGAAGCCACAGCTGAGCGAGTGGCAGTTTCCAAAGACGCCGTCCTGGCGTAGTCCGCATAGGCCCTCGCTCTCTCAGTGAGTGCCAGGACCTCTGGACTGGACCTTGCCAGGTCAGTGATACCGTCCAAGCAGGTAGTAATCGCTTGTAAGGTCCAGACCGTGGCGAAATTAGGGGCAAAAGAAGACCCCACAGCCTCATAGGAAGACTTGGCGAGTAGCTCGACCAGTCTATCAGTCGCATCCTTCAGCGAGGAGCTATCAGAGGCAGAAAAACAGGGAGCGTGCAGCAATTCTAGTCATGGAAGCGTCCACCTTTGGAGACTGCGACCATTCCTGAAGCACCTCCTGGGGGAAGGGGAAACGATTGTCCTTGGGTTTGCGGACATAACGCCGCCCAGGATGTAACCTGGGAGCCCTAATCACCCTTCCAAAATTAGTGTGGTCCATGAAAGATCCACTTGGTCTAGCCTCTGGCCGCAGCCATTGATAGACCTCCTTCGGGTGCACGACAACCTCTTCAGGGGGAGTCACGAGACGCAAGGTCTCATTGATGGAGGACACCAGATCCTCCACCCCATCTGGAGGCTCAGACACAGACACAGATCCGAAGGTTGAACCCCCATCATCTTCCTCACCATCAGAGGAATGCTCCTCCTCAGAGAGAGCCTGGAGCTCGGGTGAATCCTCACGACGAGCCCGCTTAGGGGGTCTCACAGCAGAAGAGGGGGACACCCGGGGGTAACTGGAAGGAGCAGCTGGGTTTTCCAGTCTCCTATGAAGTGCCTCCAGTGACTGCGACATGGAGGACATCTGGGACAGCAGGGATTCATTGATCCTGTTCTGTGCTTCCCATGGCCCTGGGATTACCTGAACCTCAGGGTACAGCACCGGAGCTGCTGCCTCAGCCGAGCCAGTCCGGGCTTCTGGGCGTCCGCAGTTATTGCAGGACCCCTCCACCAGAGTTCCCTTGCAAGTAGCACAGGTCATGGTGTTATCCGCCGCCTTAGCAGCATGCTTCCTAACTGAGGACATAGCCACAGTAGGGGGTGTATAAGCCAAGTCGATAGACAAACAAACCGGGAGTCCCGGTGGCTTACCGACCGCAGTAACGCGGTGGGAGGAAGCGGTGTGCGTGTGTGACCTCCGCGAGTTCCGGTCTCCCTCTGAAGTGCAGACACGTGCTGTCGGGAAGTGAGGGAGAAGATGGCCGCCGCCAGTACAGACGTGGGCGGCGCCGGGAACACGCGGGAATCACACGCACACGCCCCCCCGGTGACGTCACCGTAAGGGCCGCCTCTCCTCCTCCAAGCAGCCTCTGTAATGGAGGTGCTGGAGCCCGCAGCGCGGGAAATGGTGTAAAAAACACAGTACACACACACACAGACTGCAATCATAACCAAAGAAACAGCAGTCTACGGCCTCAGCCCCTGTGTCACACAGGGCGGTCAGCCAGGGTGACCCCAGCACAGGGTACACCTCCAGATCCGCGGACCCGAGGGCAACGCGCGGTCTGAGTGTCAGGACACATAAAGTGCCAGACACTACCCCCAGGCACACAGGAGACACAGAGTGCCTCAGTGCCGGTCCGGTCTGTAAGCACCATTTAGGGAGGCCTCGGACGGGGGTTCAGCCCAGTCCGGAGTGTAAGCACCATTTAGGGAGGCCTCGGACTGGGCTGGCTCCAGTCCGGTCTGTAAGCACCATTTAGGGAGGCCTCGGACGGAGCGGAGCTGTGCAAGGCTCCCATCTCCCACTCTCCAGAGCCCCCCAGAGAGGGATGGAAAGGAGCGCGACAGCGTACCGGGAGAACACAAAGTGTCCAGGCTCTAGGCCCTCCGGTACCTCCACCTGCGTGTGCCACAAAGGGTGAGCGGGGAGGCTGTCGCAGGTCCCGTCAGGACCATATTACCTTGTCTTCAGACGCCATCACGTAAGTAGTGAGAATGCAGTGAAGTGCAAGCAAAGCGTGATCCTCCGAGCACACTAAGTTTAAAACTGAGGATGTTCCCTGCGGTAGGGGTTTATAAGCGGAGGAGGCGGTGTCTACAAACTTGTAGTACCTAGTGTGACCTCCGGAGGGCAGTGCCCTAAACCCCATTGTCTGGGTCTCCCATTATGATGACCAGAAAATAGCAGGAAAAAGTCTCACTGACCATCTTGCGAGTCTGTAACCATGCAAGAAGTGTAATGGGCAGCACAGCCTTAACCCTTTATGGACCGAGCCTCATTTTTCAATTCTGACCAGTGTCACATTATGAGATAATAACTCTCAGTAATTCCAATAGTTTTCATGACGTATTGGACTGCATGTTTAGTGGTAAATTCAGGGCAATATATTTTTGCATGTCTGTGACCAAAGAGAGAGAGTTTACACACAGTGACAGTTCAAGGCTATGACAGAAAGGGCTGTCGTTGGTCATTAAGGGGTTAATGTATAAACAGAGTGCTCTGCTGCAATATGAGTAGTATACTAAATAGTAAATGTTAATGGCTTTGTATGAGTCTAGCAGTTTTACAGCAAAGAGGGGGGATTAATTGCCCCTCATTCTGGGAACACAGCCCCTATGTAGCATGCTGTGCAGAGCTGCACACTGCTTATGGTGCTGAAAAGGTTAACTCCCTCGGAGCAGTGGTGCTGTCATGGCAACCACTGTGTTAGGGGAATGAGGGGCGGGACAGTGAAAAACGCGGCCAGGAACAAAAAAGGCGGCAGGTATTCTCGCGAGGGAGCGAGAAGCGCCAGAGAGACTCGGCCCGCCCTCTTAATGACGCGGCCGGAGTGGATCCAGCCTGCAGTGACGTCAGCCGAAGGGCGGGCGGGAGGCGGGGAAAGGCGGCACCATCCGCGCTAGGCCGCAGCCGGGGGCTTGCGTAAATGGCAGCCCCGGGAAAGTGAGCAGGTCGGCGCGGAAGTCCGCGCGCCCTGCCTGTCCCGCACTACAGGATCGCTGCCGCTGTCCTGCACAGCGGGGCCCGCTGTGTAACAACCCCACCGCTGTCATGCAAAGCCCTAGGGAGGGGCGCAGCATATAAGGTACAGGGGGAAAATGCTGTATGCAAGAGGCCCTGGGCTGCAGGGCTCTGCCAGCACCATGAGAGCGTCCTCAACCCAGTTTCCTATGTGGAGAGGGGAGATGGGGAGGGAAGAGAATAAAAACATGCTAGTTCTCTGCCAGGAGAGGCCACACCGGGTCCCTTAGGGTGGTGGGCTGGGAGGATTATTATCTATCAGACTCCCTAGGCAGCAGATGCTCGGCTGAGACATGGCAGCATGTTTGCCCCTGGGAAACACGCAGCAGAGCTGGTGGTTCTGGGGAGACATCTCGTGGATGTGCTGCAGCGTTTTTTGCAGTGCAGCATGTGCTGCTGCTCATCATACCTTGTGGCGTCTCGACCTAAGAGCCCCCCAAAGGGGGAATTAGGGAGGGATGCTGCTGTCCACCTTCAAAGGTCATTTGCGAAATCCTGCAACCGACCTGTTGCCTGCAGGGGGTCTCTCAACATTAACCCAGCACTCCAAACGTGGGGAGCTGAGGAAGGAGGGGAATCGTCTCTGCCGGCTTTTTATTCCCATCTGTCTTGCTGCTTGCGGTGGGGACATGGAGCATTACTGCGACCCAGAGCCCCATCTGTGGGGACTGGGGAGGAATGCGGGCCTCAGAACCGGCAGGTCTGGAAATCGCTTTAACCCTGCACCTCCAACAGTGGAGGGCCGAGAAAGGAATAGCCCTTAGCGGACAAAATAACTCGACCCAGAGTTCCTATGGTGTCTGGGGAGGTCTCTGTGGTCGACATGTCCCTTCAAAAAGTAAAAATGCAGCTTCAAAAAGTAAAAATAGTGGAGAGAAAATAAGAATGTGTGCCTCCTTTCAGACACTAAGCAAAAACTGGAGAACACTTCCTGCTCTAGGCTGTATATGCTACAGAGGAGGAGCCACTTAACTCTTTTGCAGATTCTGCTTAGTGTCACCTCCTAGTGGACAGCAGCATAACACCCACGGTCCTGTGTCCCCAATGAGGCGAAGGAGAAAAAACGAAAATAAGAAAATACAGAATCACCCAGGGCTGAAGGAGTTATTATTAAAACTGTTGTTACTTCAGTCATTGACCTCAACAAATAACCCACAAATAACACTGCCTAAAAAAATAAGCAGCCTAGGTAGGCGTTCATAATATGATTTATAGAATACACTTGGAAAGGCATCTAGCACAGAAGCTTTTTCATTTTACATTATCTGTAAGGCTGACTCCAATATTTCCAAGGATAGAGGAGAATCCAATATGTCCCAACAGACAGATGTGGAAGAGAAGTTTCAACTATGTAATTGTTCAGGTCATACATCTGTACTGATAGCTAAGGCTACGTTCACACGCTGCGTATTTCACCATTTATGTAACGCTATTTAGAGCTTGCATAACTGCAGTGAAATGCAGCGCCGTAACAGAGGCCAGCAAAAGCTATGGCTTTTGCATAAAATCAGTCACACGGGGCGTCTTTTTGCGGACACGCTTTTACTACAAAGTGTGTCCGCAAAAAGAATGACCATGTCAATTATTTGCGCCTTTTGACGTCTGTTTCTCCCATAGCCTACATTATAAAATGGACTCTGGACAAGTGCAGGTGAAAGTCCGCAGCATGTGCATGCAGTTGCGCTTTTTTGTGCAGAGCTCAACTGCATGAATATGCAGCCATTACGCAGTGTGTGAATGTAGCCGTAGAGGAATACAAATTAGTGTAATTTTTTTGTAGGACTATTACCCTGACCATGGTTTCTGTAACCATCCTACATTTTCCCCAAAAGTAAAGTTGAAATATCTGACGATTCTTGTTGCAAGCCTATGTCCTGCACTTTCTCTTTCAATGAAGTTTGCTGATTTTGGACGGCCACCGATAGATGGTGATAAGACAAAATTCTCTTAGCCTCTTCCCACTCCCTCCTTTCTCTATCTAATACAGATTTAATGTATTTAATTTAGTTTACCCATGTGGTACGTTGCCCAAGTTAGTTCTTTAGTTGGGCTTCTTCTTGATTATTTCAGCTATATATAAGCCATGGACATAGGCCTTCATCATGGTGTCCCACACTACACCTGTGAGGCAGAGCCATTATTTAGATTAAAGAGTTCTAATATACAGGTGTTGAGAGTTCCTCCTATACAGTTAGGGCCAGAAATATTTGGACAGTGACACAATTTTCGCGAGTTGGGCTCTGCATGCCACCACATTGCATTTGAAATGAAACCTCTACAACAGAATTCAAGTGCAGATTGTAACGTTTAATTTGAAGGGTTGAACAAAAATATCTGATAGAAAATGTAGGAATTGTACACATTTCTTTACAAACACTCCACATTTTAGGAGGTTAAAAGTAATTGGACAAATAAACATAACCCAAACAAAATATTTTTATTTTCAATATTTTGTTGCGAATCCTTTGGAGGCAATCACTGCCTTAAGTCTGGAACCCATGGACATCACCAAACGCTGGGTTTCCTCCTTCTTAATGCTTTGCCAGGCCTTTACAGCCGCAGCCTTCAGGTCTTGTTTGTTTGTGGGTCTTTCCGTCTTAAGTCTGGATTTGAGCAAGTGAAATGCATGCTCAATTGGGTTAAGATCTGGTGATTGACTTGGTTATTGCAGAATGTTCCACTTTTTTTGCACTCATGAACTCCTGGGTAGCTTTGGCTGTATGCTTGGTGTCATTGTCCATCGGAACTATGAAGCGCCGTCCAATCAACTTTGCAGCATTTGGCTGAATCTGGGCTGAAAGTATATCCCGGTACACTTCAGAATTCATCCGGCTACTCTTGTCTGCTGTTATGTCATCAATAAACACAAGTGACCCAGTGCCATTGAAAGCCATGCATGCCCATGCCATCACGTGGCCTCCACCATGTTTTACAGAGGATGTGGTGTGCCTTGGATCATGTGCCGTTCCCTTTCTTCTCCAAACTTTTTTCTTCCCATCATTCTGGTACAGGTTGATCTTTGTCTCATCTGTCCATAGAATACTTTTCCAGAACTGAGCTGGCTTCTTGAGGTGTTTTTCAGCAAATTTAAGTCTGGCCTGTCTATTTTTGGAATTGATGAATGGTTTGCATCTAGATGTGAACCCTTTGTATTTACTGTCATGGAGTCTTCTCTTTACTGTTGACTTAGAGACAGATACACCTACTTCACTGAGAGTGTTCTGGACTTCAGTTGATGTTGTGAACGGGTTCTTCTTCACCAAATAAAGTATGCGGCGATCATCCACCACTGTTGTCATCCGTGGACGCCCAGGCCTTTTAGAGTTCCCAAGCTCACCAGTCAATTCCTTTTTTCTCAGAATGTACCCAACTGTTGATTTTGCTACTCCAAGCATGTCTGCTATCTCTCTGATGGATTTTTTCTCTTTTTTTCAGCCTCAGGATGTTCTGCTTCACCTCAATTGAGAGTTCCTTTGACCGCATGTTGTCTGGTCACAGCAACAGCTTCCAAATGCAAAACCACGCACCTGGAATCCACCCCTGACCTTTTAACTACTTCATTGATTACAGGTTAACGAGGGAGACGCCTTCAGAGTTAATTGCAGCCCTTAGAGTCTATTGTCCAATTACTTTTGGTCCCTTGAAAAAGAGGAGGCTATGCATTACAGAGCTATGATTCCTAAACCCTTTCTCCGATTTGGATGTGGAAACTCTCATATTGCAGCTGGGAGTGTGCACTTTCAGCCCATATTATATATATAATTGTATTTCTGAACATGTTTTTGTAAACAGCTAAAATAACAAAACTTGTGTCACTGTCCAAATATTTCTGGCCCTAACTGTAGTTTGAATCCACATAGAACTCTGTCTCAAAATCACCCTGCTATTCGCTTCCCAAGTAGGAAATTTGAGCTTTATTGGTATGGGGAAGTGATCAGACACCTCTTGGGAGATAGTCAACAGTTTGAACATATGGGAGGATATTCTTATTACCTACAGCTAGATCTAATCTGGACAATGTGTGGTAAGTAAAAGAGTAAAGCCCCCGTCACACATAGCGAGATTGCTGTTTCATCACAGGTTTTGTGATGCAACAGCGACCTTACCAGCGATTTTGCTATGTTTGACATGTAGCAGCAACCAGGCCCCCGCTGTGAAATCACCGATCGTGTCGGAATGGCCTCAACCATATTTTGATTGTCGGGTTCATGGTGGGCAACGTGCATCGGTGTGTTTGACGCCTTAACAACCTTGTTGGTGACTCAGGACTCAGCCACGTAGGTCTGAGTCGTCAGATCAGCTACTGTGTGACAGGGTCCCAACGACCGCCGAGGTCATTATATGGGTTGCCGTATCGTTGCTGCGTCATTCAGTAGATATGACTGTTTGACATCTCAACAGCGACCACGTAGCGAAGTTCCAGCAATCTTTACCAGATCGTATCGTTGTCGGGATTGCTCGAACGTTGCCAAGTGTGACGGGACTCTAAGGGGAGTACTGCCTCTGGTCAGGATTTGTAAGACACTAGACATCCACCAGCAGATGGATACTACCGTTTTGAAATTAATTCAAGGGGTGGAGGTAATGATTGAAGTCTCTATTAACACTGATGTAGTAGGGTAAGATGTATTAAACAATATAATTTTTTTTCTTTTTTTCATTTTTTTGTCTACTGAGTAAGGTGATGGAATTTACAAGCACCATTTGCACATGATAAATGGAGCATAGAAAACAAATATATCTACCCTCTGCATCTCGCTTTACAACAGTATATAAGAAAGGGATGAATTTATGTACAAAAATACTAACTCCACGGGCATGGGCAGGGTACACCAAGTGAAATTCCCACCCAAATCCATTTCTGTTTTAAAGGTTTTAGGGTTTCATAAATTTGATGGGTCTCTGATAGACATACAGTTGATGGCTGTAATTGCTTGATACAACTAAAAATACTCTTCCAAATTTTAGTACCCCTTTTAGTCTGCAATTTAATGACATTAAATGTATTATATCACCCTGTCCTCTTTCAGGATGAAATCTTGAACAGCTTCTTCAATGGTAGTCATAGGTGTGTTGCCAAAAAAGACAGATCAATTGGTAACGTGATTAGAGATGAGTGGACCTGTGGAAGTTCGGTTCTGGGGAATCAGATGAACTTTTTTTTTTAAAGTTCTGTTTTGGACCCGAACCTCATTGGAAGTCACTGATTGGGCAGTTCAGCTGTCTGCCCACATACAGCCGATCATAAACAAAGTACTTCTAGGGGCGGGAAGGCAGAACTTTGTCATTTTTTTCTCTTGTACACACTACATCTGCTAACACTGATTTTACCCTAGTGTGAGCAGATCAAACACTGCAAGCAGATCACAGTGACCCGAGCACCGAATGTACCCAAGCACTGAGTGTACCTGAGCAGAGTGATGATCGATCCACTGATTTGAGTACGTTAAGCACCAAATGTCAAACACTTACGGTAACAATTTTTAAAAGTTTGTGTTCGGTACAAACTACCAAATTTAAAGTCTGGCCCACTCATCCCTAAATGTGATATCTCTGACTCTTTTTAGCAATAAAAAGAACATCAGTGACAGCCGACTATTCATCAAAGGTTTTCAATAAATGCAATGGAAAATAATGCAATGTATGTCAGTATGTCAAAAAGAAGCTAAAATAAATGAATTGTATAAAGAGAATTTTGTTTACTTACCGTAAATTCTTCTTCTTCTAGCTCCTAATTGGGAGACCCAGACATTGGGTGTATAGCTTCCGACCTCCGGAGGACACACAAAGTATTACACTGAAAAGTGTAACTCCTCCCCTACTGCCTATACACCCCCTCCAGGAGGAATTCCAACAGTTCGGTGCACAAGCAGGAAGGAGGATAAAACCCACACCAAGACCAAAAGGTCCGGAAAACATTGTCGGCCAACAGGGCTGATAGAGCGACATGTACAACACCAGTCACTCACATACAAGAACAACGCCCGAAGGGCCAACAGGGTGGGTGCTGGGTCTCCCAATTAGGAGCTAGAAGAAAAAGAATTTACGGTAAGTAAACAAAATTCTCTTTTTCTTTTTCGCTCCATTGGGAGACCCAGACATTGGGATGTCCAAAAGCTATCCCTGGGTGGGAAGAGACCCAAGCAAGACAGTAACTTCAAATGTGAGCAACCGCCGCCTGAAGGATCTGTGTGCCCACATTAGCGTCAGCCGAAGCATACGCATGAATCTGATAGTGTTTTGTAAAGGTGTGAAGGCAAACCAAGTGGCCGCCTGACACACCTGTTGTGCCGTGGCCTGATGACATAAGGTCCACGAGGCACCCACAGCACTTGTGGAATGCCCTTAATACCCGCATGCAAAGGGGTACCAGAGGAAAGGTAAGCTTCCTGGATAGGAGCTTTGAATCACCTTTGGTTCTGACCTGTCGTAAGAACGAACAAGGCATCCGCACGGTGAAAAGAAGCCGTGTAGGGGACATAAATCCTGACAGCCCTGACCAGGTCCAAAGTACGGAGAAAGTTCTCACACTGGACCCCAGAATCAGGACAAAAGGCCGGAAGGGCAATGTCTTGGTTCAGGTGAAACGGAGAAAGCACCTTAGGTAAGAACTCCGCCACAGGCCGGAGCCCCACTTAATCCAGGTGATCACTAGGAATACATTGCCGGCAGCTCTAACCCCCTCCGCAGAAGGGAAAAGGCCCCAGGAAAGGCAACTTTCTGAGCGAGAGAGTCTGGAGAGAGACCTTCCTCAGAGAATCGACAGGCGATTTTTGTAATGTCGCAAGGACCAGATTAAGGTCCCAGGGATCCCAAAGGAGATCTGCATGGAGGAACGAAGTGAATTGTTCCCTGTACAAACGACGTCACCTGAGTAAGGGTAGCCAGACGTCTGATGAATAGCACAGAGAGTGCAGAAGTCTGTCCTTTGAGGGAGCTAAGGGCCAAGCCCCTACGTAACCCTGAATGAAGGAAGTCAAGGAGGGTTGGGAGAAAGGCCAAGGAGACTTTCCATTGAGACAGCACCGAGAAAAAAAGGGGTCTTCCAGACTCCTCTATAACTCCTTGCCAATGCAGGGTTTCAGGCCCGTCTCATGGTTGCGGCGACTTCCGAAGAGAAGCCACAAAATGTCAGCAACTAGTCCTTAAGAGCCACAAAATCAGGCTGAGGGCCGCAGGAATGTGGTGGAATAATGGACCTTGCGACAAGAGGTCTGGCCGGGAGCTTCCACAGAACTTCCGCCGAGAACTGTAACAGGTCCTGACCCCAGGCCCCCCAGGGCCAGTCTGGGGCGACGACCAGGGCTTGTCGACATTCTGTTCTGAGTTTCCGTAGAACCTTGTGGCACTGGAGGAAACACGTAGGGGAGGCGAAACTGGGACCAGTCCTGGACCAGAGCGTCCGCCTCCGCATCCTTGTGGTCTCGATAGCGGGACATGAAGACCGGAACCATGTGGTTCCACCGAGAAGCCAACAGATCCACGTCTGTGGAGCCTCATCTGTCGGGGCTGAAGAAAGACGCTGGGGTGAAGAGCTCATTCGCCCGCGTCCATACCTTGCCGACATAGGTAGTCGGCCTTCCAATTGTCCACCCCGGGAAAATTGACCGTTGAGATGGACGAGTCGTCGTCTTCGACCCAACGAAAAAATTGTCAGACAATGCCGGAGAATTTCGAGAGCCTCCCTGGTGATCAATATAAGCGACCGCGGTCGCGAAGGCGGACTGAAGCCGAATAAGATTCCTCACCAGGAATCCTCTGAAAAGCCAGTGAAGCCAAGTAAATGGCTTGAATCTGGAGGATGTGGACCAGAAGAATGGATTCCTGCTCCGACCAGATGCATTGATCCCTGTGGTGGAGAAACACGGCGCCCCAACCGAGGAGGCCGGCGTCCGTGGATACTATCAACCAAGAGGGGTGCCGCAGGCCTCTCACTCGAGACAGCGACATGTTAAGCAGCCACCAGAGGAGCGATTCCTACGTTGACGGAGGCAGCGAGATGTGCCTGACGACAGATGATGGAGTCTTGTCCCAACCGCGGAGGATCTGCAATTACAGCGGACGCAGGAGAAATTGCGCAAACTGTACTGCTGCTATAGCAGTAACCATCCTTCCTATAATGTGCATCAGACGACTGATGGAGACTGAACCCGAATGAAGAAGGGATCAGATTTCCTCTAGAATCGACATCTGCTCGCTTAAAGGCAGTATGACCAGAGACGGAACGGAGAGAAAGTCCATTCCCAGAAACGTGAGCGTCTGCGCAGGCAGGAGAGAGGACTTTGGGCCGTCGATCAGCCACCCGAAATGCTGCCGAGAGTCGGGAGTTATCGAGGACTGAGATGATACTGCTCCGTAGAGAGCTCTGAACCCGCAGAACGTCCAAGTATGGGGTTACTGCGCGGACTAGAAATGCAGTACGGCTACCGTTGCTGCCATCGTCTTGGAGAAGACTCACGGAGCTGAGGCCAGGCCGATGGCAGGGCCACCAACTGAAAGCGCTCCTCCCCCCACCGCGAACCTCAGCCGACGCTGAGGAGCAGGAGCAAAGGGGACGAGTAGATAGGCATCCTGGACATCCACTGAGTCCAGGAAGATCCCAAGCCATAATGAGGCAATCATGTGCCGAATGATTCCATCTTGAAATCATTGACTGTCGCGAGCCAGATGAGCAGCTTGAGATCCAAAACCGGCCCCACCAAACCGTCCTTCTTAGAAACCGTGAATCGGTTTGAACAGAACCCCAGGAGGAGCTCCACATCGGGGACCTGAATCACGACCCTGTCCTGATACAGGGCGTTCAGAGATGAAAGGCCGAAGCCCTAGCTGGCAGGCACGAGTAAAGGCAGAAATGAGTCGGTGGGCCCTAGGATGGATCTATCCTGTAGCCCAGGGTAAAAATAGTTACCACCCACCGGTCTTGGAAATGGCAGCGCCAGATGACTCAAAACCAGAAGAGCCTGCCACCGAAAGAGATTGCTGCTGGTAATGGCGGCGAGACCTTGGAGGTTGCCTGTGAGGCCGAGGCCGAGGCTCTGGCTGACATAGACCGACCCGCCCGTAAGAACCTAGACTGAACGGGCGGAGAGGGTAGATGAGGGACGATAGGACCGAAATCAGGCATGCACTTGACGCTGTCCAGACTTCTGCACCTTAGAGGCAAGGAGGTGGAACCTCCACCTGTAGATGCCTTTACCCCCTCAAAGCCCATTCCCCGAGAAAGGGTTTTCAGCGGGGCTCGGACCAGGCACCCTTGAGGTGGTAGGCAGCCGTGCGTACCATTAGGCCACGCTCGTATAAGTGGCGTCAGCTTTTCAATCCCGCAACCACAACGTTCTGCGGGCTGCGTCCTATGACCGCCATCCTGCCAAATCTGCGAATGCGGAGGCCAGAAATGATCAGGGAGTCACCTTAGGAATATCCTGCGGTACTACGTCGAACTCCGCCAAGCAGGCAGAAACTGCCTGCAAGGACCACACTGCCGTGAAAGCAGGGGCAAACGAGGCTCCTGTAGCTTCGTAAATTGACCTTTGCAGGAGCTCAAGTTGGGGTTCAGAGGAGTCCTTAGAGAAGGACCCATCTGCCACTGACATGACAGAATTGGCATACAGTCTAGAGACCTTTGGGTCCACCTTAGGCGCCAGCCTTTACCACCTCTGGAGGGAAAGGATAATGAGACACCGTCTGTTGTCTAGTGAAACGTTTATCAGGGCAAGCCCTGGGCGCCTGCATAGTTGATCCGAAATTAGAGTGATCAAAAAGAACAGGCCGTGTGACTTGGACGGAGGAAGAGACTGAGACAGTTCCTCCGAGAGCGCAGCCGCCGAGGCGGAGGCCAATAAGTCCAACACGGAGCTAATGTAAGGAATCCACAAAGGGATCTTCCTTAGAGGGCTCGACTAGAGTCCTACAAATGTAGCCCCGATCCTCAGCCCCAACAAGCCGAGATTCCACTGTATGGGTCCCGGCGAAATGAGGAGAGGCAGAGAGAGCTCTCCGTGACGTTTGGGGGCCGTGGAGAGAGGGTACCCCCCAGAATATTTCTGGGTTTATGCCCCAGGAGGGGATGACACACTAAAGGGGGACCGGTGGAACCCTCTACAGTGACTGACAGTAAGGTTCACCAGGAATGGAGGAATAAGCACTTGATCAACAGTGCCCTGAAAACCCTCCTGAAAATGGCCGCCGCTGCCTGTGAGGAGGGCGGTCAGTTCACAAAAGGCGCGCAGAGGCTCTCACAGAGAGCGAGGGGCGCCCGGAGCCACTGTCCCGCCCCCGTGATGTGTCCAGTCCGCCCCCGCCATGACGCGAATCGCGTCATTCGGAAAGGCGGGCCGGGGGCAATAGGCGGCGGCTTCACAATAGGCCGAAGCCGCGGCCTAAAGTAGAAACCCCGTGCCGCGAGAGGCGCGGGGTTGGCGCGGAGGTCCGGGCGAGTGTGAAAAAACACCCGAACCTCGCCAAAACGCTTAGGTCCTGCCGCGCTGAGGCCCTGCGGGAGGAGCAGAACCTGGTACTCCGCGTTCTGGGGCAAACGGACGACGTTGTTCCCGGAGCCCCAGAAGCCTGTCAGGCAGAAGCTGGAGGGAGCGCATCCTGAGTGAAGGATGCCTCCTCATCCTTGTGCCGGAGACCGGGCTACCCCCTTGCAGCGTAGGGGGGGGGTTTCCAGCTTAAGGAGCCCTCAGGAAATCCCGGCTACCACAGAGCCCAATGCAGGGCCTGTCAGGCAGAAGCTGGAGGAGCGCATCCTGAGTGAAGGATGCCTCCTCATCCTTGTGCCGGGGACCAGGCTACCCCCTTGCCCAAGTGCAGGGAGCGTAGGGGGGCCTCCAGCTTATGGAGCCCTCAGGCAATCCCGGCTACTGCAGAGCCCAATGGAGGGCCGACCGTAGGCCGCGGCCTACATCATTGTGGTCGCCCGGCGCTTAGTAGCGGGACCCAGCGGAGAGCCGGAAAACAACGGATATTCCACAGCATGGCTGAGAGCAGGTAGCTGAGGAGCCCGCACCGTGAATACCCCCAGTTAGACGGAACCGGAGGCCAGACTGCAGCTGCAGTATAACCTCCACACAGAGTACCTTATCGGTGCAGGGTCCGGTCCCTGGGGGTAACAACTCCGACCAGCAGATCCATGAGGGGCTGTGGATGGAGTTAGGGCTGCAGACTGTATGGAAGCCCGAGACGATCCCACTTCTCCAGAGCCCCCAAGGGATGGAGAAGGAAAAAATCAGCATGAGGGCTCCAGCCCGTTGTACCCCAAGGGTACCTCAACCGCCTCTGCCCGAGGGTGAGGAAGGAGACATGCTGGGGATCCATATGGATCTGCTTTTCTTCCATCCGACACTCTCCAGGGAGAGTGAGTAAGACTAAAGAGAGAGTGCATGAGTGCAGAGTGTGCCTCCTTCAACACAAAGCTAAGAACTGTTGGAATTCCTCCTGGAGGGGGTGTATAGGCAGTAGGGGAGGAGTTACACTTTTCAGTGTAATACTTTGTGTGTCCTCCGGAGGTCGGAAGCTATACACCCAATGTCTGGGTCTCCCAATGGAGCGAAAAAGAAAACTTTAATTGTTTCATGAATTGTGATAGTACTCTTGTCTATATATTATGTAAAAATGTTTATTATCATGTTGCATGCAATACATAGGATGTACAAGTACAAAAATAAAAAAGAATTGCTGAACACCTTCATAAAATCAATTTAAATACTGCTAATTATTCTGGAGTGAGTAAACCTCTTCTAGAGAAACGCAAATGAATGAATTAGCTTTTTGTTCAGGATAGAGTTAGTTTACAAAAACGAGGTGGAAATTGGCAAAAGAAATTATTCATGAGACAGACATTTTAGATTATAAGATTAAACACAAAACAACCGATGGGGATGAATGATAGAAAAGACACTATGTTAATGTATTAAAGGGGTTGTCCACTACTAGGCCAACCCTTCTCAATCCATTAGTTTTCCTCATGTAAAATAATAAACCCTGTATTCTCCTCCTGTTCCGACACCGTTCCAGCGCTGTCAGTAACCGTGGCTCAGGGGTCACGTGACATCACGTGAGCTCCACATCCAATCACCGCCGGCTTCCTTCCTCCCTGACTTTAGACAAAAGTTGTCCTAGTAGTGGACAACGCCTTTAATGTTAGACTTCGTATCTATTACACACATTTTCATTTTGGGAATGTACAATATATTTATTTGAATGTATTAACTTTGGGAGTGTTCAATACACCCATTTGCATACTTTATTGATGCCCAAATGTGTTCTAAGTTATGCACTATGTACACTGTGGAAAAAAAGTATTTAGTCAGCCACCAATCGTGCAAGTTCTCCCATTTAAAAAGATGAGAGAGGCCTGTAATTGACATCGCAGGTAGACCTCAACTATGAGAGACAAAATGAGAAATCCAGAAAATCACATTGTCTGATTTGGAAAGAAAATATTTAAAATTTTGGTGGAAAATAAGTATTTGGTCAATAGCAAAAGTTCATCTTAATACTTTGTTATATATCCTTTGTTGGCAATGACAGAGATCAAATGTGTTCTGTAAGTCTTCACAAGTTTGGCACACGCTGTTGTGGGTATGTTGGCCCATTCCTCCATGTAGATATCTAGAGCAGTGATGTTTTGGGGCTGTCGCTGGGCAATACAGACTTACAACTCCCTTCAAAGGATTTCTATAGGGTTTAGCTCTGGAGACAAGCTAGGCCAATCCAGGAACTTGAAATGCTTCTTACAAAGCCACTCCTTCATTGCCCTGGCAGTGTGCTTGGGATCATTATCATGTTGAAAGACCCAGCCACGTTTTATCTTCAATGCCCTTGTTGATGGAAGGTTTGCACTCAAAATCTCATGATACATGGCCCCATTCATTCTTTCATGTACACGGATCAGTTGTCTTGGTCTCTTGGCACAGAAACAGCCCCAAAGCATGATGCTGTCACCCCCATGCTTCACAATAGGTATGGTGTTCTTTGGATGCAACTCAGCATTCTTTCTCCTCCAAACACAACGTGTTTATGTTTTTACCAACCAGTTCTACTTTGGTTTCATCTGACAGTATGACATTCTCCCAATACTCTTCTGGATCATCCAAATGTTCTCTAGCAAACTCCAGATGGGCTTGGACATGTAATGGCTTAAGCAGGGGGACACGTCTGGCACTGCAGGATTTGAGTACCTGGCGGCTTAGTGTGTTTCTGATGGTAGCCTGTGTAACGTTGGTCCCAGCTCTCTGCAGGTCATTCACTAGGTTCTCCCGTATGGTTCTGGGATTTTTGATCACCGTTCTTGAAATCATTTTGACCATAGAGGTGAGATCTTGCATGGAGCCCTAGATCGAGGGAGATTATCAGTGGTCTTGTATGTCTTCCATTTTCTAATTATTGCTCCCACTGTTGAGTTCATCACACCAAGCTGCTTGCCTACTGCAGATTCAGTTTTCCCAATCTCTTGCAGGGCTACAAGTTTGTTTATGATGTCCTTCGACAGCTCTTTGGTCTTCACCATAGTGGAGTTTAGAGTGTGACTGCTTGACGTTGCGGACAGTGTCTTTTATATGGATAACAAGTTCAAACAGGTACCAGAACTACAGGTAATGAGTGGAGGACAGGGGAGCCTCTTAAAGAAGAAGTTACAGGTCTGTGATGGGGCCGTCACATGCATCAATGTCGTCAGCAATCTCATTGCTGGCGACATTGAAGGCTGATCGCTGGTGAGCTGTCATACAGGCAGACTCACCAGCGATCAGTGGACCAGCGACATTGTGGAAATTATTTAAATATCGTTTCCACGATATCTTGCTCCCGCTGCCAGGCTGCGGTAAGCGGGAGCAGGCTGGTCTCCAAGGTAAACTGCGGGTATCTAGGCAGCGCGTGCTGCCTAGATACCCGATGTATACCTTGTTTACCAGCCTTCTCCGCTCACCAGCTGGTATCCAAGGTACACACGGGTAACTAGGGTCCATAGTTACCCACTGTGTACCTTGGATACCAGCCGGTGAGCGGAGGCTGGTAACCAAGGTATACATTGGGTATCTAGGCAGCACGCGCTGCCTAGATACCCGCAGTTTACCTTGGAGACCAGGTCCCAGCTCTTCCTGAGAGGCACTGGGAGCTGGCTTCGTGCGCATCTCCCAGTGTCACACGCAGCGATGCTGCGTGTCAACTGGGCGACCATCGTCCGGTTTTAGAACAGGTTCTAAAACCTGGCGACCATCAACCAGCGACGTATCGCTGGTTGAAATGCCCTGTCACGCCTTCAATATCGCTGCAACATCATGTACAGAAGCAATATTGCACGCGATATTGACGCGTGTGACATCCTCATGAGAGCCAGACATCTTGCTTGTTTGTAGGTGACCAAATACATATTTTCCAGATCAGACAATGTGATTTCCAGGATTTCTTAATTTGTCTCTCATAGTTGAGGTCTACCTATGATGTCAATTACAGGCCTCTCTCATCTTTTTAAGTGGGAGAACTTGCACAATTGGTGATTGACCAAATACAATTTTTCTCCATTGCATACAGATATGTTATTGCCTCAGATGTTTTTATCTATGCTCAAGAGTGCAGTGTGCGCTCAAAATGAGTAGAACGCCAAATGTTCACGGTTGTGGCCTTTGTATGGACTGAAATAAAATATTGTAACATTTTAATTCTTATACAGTGCTTTGTTCTATTACTTTTCCCTCTTTTTTTCTGCAAAACAGTAATATGTATACATCTCTTCTTATGACAAAGATTTAGGTGACTACAAATCAGGGCTGTGGAGTCACTTTCCATTTTGGTGGAGTCGGTATAAAATGGACCTACTCCAACAATATATAATAAATTAGGTAAAGTAGTTCAATACAGAATGTGCTGAATATTATTACAAAATATTATTATCTTCTATCTAAATATCTTGATTATTGCACCATAATAATGATTAAATCCTGATGTTCACATTGTGCTACAATAAATGGAGTCTAAGTCAGGGGAATTAAGGAGTTGGAGTCATGGTCGGTTATTTGGTTACTGATGCCACAGCCCTACTATAATTGGAAACTATTACCAGAAATAGGTAATTATGGTAGATTCATTTGGGGGAATCGATGCACTAATTATTCCAATAAATCTCTGTCACAAACTTATCCATACATGTAAAGAAGATCAAATCTATTTTGTTCCCACACATATAAACAACTATCTGCAATACAAAATGCTTTATACATATGGAAATGTTGGTTTATGTAGGAGCATATTTTCAAATGTATAAATGAATTGCAAAATATTTTACTGAGAAGCAAAAAAAAACAAAACTAACCTTTTTAACAGAGAAGCTGATACCAGAATTATGGATGGCATACCTACACAGAAAGTAATGAGAATCAAAAAATAGAAACAAGAACAAAGAACACTTCCATTGTTACTATGTCAGAAGTCATTTAGATCATTGTCATTTTCTATGAACTAGTATGGTAAAACAGAACCTGCTGACTACTTCCACGATTCTGGCATATTCTTCACTTGCACTTTTGAGTGCTTTCCGTCGTGTAGATACATTATAAAATAAGTCTTCAACCTGAAAAATATATTTTAAAGCATAGTAATGTATCACACTTTTAAGTTAAAAGGTTTGTACCAACCATAGGAGTTATCCAACATGTATACATTAGGGGATAATATCCCTATGGCTGTATGACTGCTCACGTTTCCACCCACCTCAAGTATGAGCTCCAAATAAAACCCTGTGTATGTAGAGTGGAGGTCGAGAATGTGCACTCCACCCCATTCATTCTTAAAGGTAGTGCTGGAGAACAGCCAAATATTGCGCTCATCCACTGTGGTTAGTCCCTTTGAGAATAAATAGAGGTACACATGTTTAATGTCCGCTTCATTTAGGCAGAGCCCCATTCTCGGGATCAGAGGTTAGACTCTCGTCGATTGGAAAGTTAATAGAGATACATTGCAGTCACATACTATAAGCTGCATGCCCATCAGGTGACATTTAGTAAGCAACTAGCTGTAGTACCCGGCTACCCCCGGGTTAATAAATAACTGCTGTTAGCTATAACAAAATAGAATTTGAATATGTCATATTAATGACCTGTAAGAAAATAGAAGCTGAGCTGTGATAGATTGCTATAGGCAGCCTGATAAATCTCCAGCAATAGTAAACCCTCCCATGGACCGGGCAGTATATGTTACCTCACACATACACATAATAGACAGCTATGTGTCTGACATCTGCCTTAATTCCCTATATGGCACATGTGTTGCACATTGGCTGTTTTTAATCAGATGTTTATATTTGGAAATTAAAGTTAGCACACGTATGAGGCGAGTTGTGTGGGGTGATTTGTGCACATCTGTGTCTGTCTGTGTGGTGTGTGTCCCTGGGGTGTGTGTATGTGTGTGTCTCTGTGGGGTGAGTGCATGTGTCCCTATAGGGTGTGTATGTGTGTGTGTCCCTGTGGGGGGGTCTGTGTGGTGTGTGTGTATGTGTTGTGTGTCTCTCTTTGTGGTGTGTGTGTGTGTCCCAGTGGGGTGAGTGCATGTGTCGCTGTAGGGTGTGTGTGTGTCCCTTGGGTGTGTGTGTGTGTGTCCCTGTGGGGTGAGTGCATGTGTCGCTATAGGGTGTGTGTGTGTCCCCTTGGGTGTGTGTGTGTGTGTTGTGTGTGTGTCCTTTTGGGTGTGTATGTGTGTGTGTCCCTGTGGGGGGGGGTGTGTCGTGTGGGGTGTGTGGGCTCTGTGTTTGTGTGCCTCTTTGTGGTGTGTGTGTGTGTCCCTATGCGGTGAGTACATGTGTCCCTATAGGTGTGTATGTGTGTGTGTCCCTGTGGGGGGATCTGTGTGGTTGTGTGTGTGTGTGTGTCTCTTTGTGGTGTGTGTGTGGTGTGTCCTGTGGGGTGAGTGCATGTGTCCCTATAGGGTGGCTATGTGCGTGTGTCCTTGTGGGGTGGGGGGGTCTGTGTGTCCCTGTGGGGTGAGTGCATGTGTCGCTATAGGGTGTGTGTGTGTCCCCTTGGGGGTGTGTGTGTGTGTCTCTTTGTGGTGTGTGTGTGTTTGTTAGGGGTGCGTGGTGAGTACCCAATATTGGGGCTGCACCTTAGCGACTTCACACTTGCTGTTACTCTTTGTGTGCGTGTGGTGTGTATACATGTCCCCGTGCGTGGTGAATATGTCATGTTGGGGCCCCACCTTAGTGACTATATGCTGGTATGTGCTGTTAGTCTTTGGCGCTATCATTAAGCCCGCTCATTCACAACTGTCAACTGGTAACTGTCACTTTTTCCCCATTATGTAGATAGGGGCAATATTGTTTGGTGAACTGGAACGCGCAGGGTTAAAATTTTGCCTCACAACATAGCCTATGACGCTCTCAGGGTCCAGATGTGTGACTGTGCAAAATTTTGTGGCTGTAGTTGCGACGGTTGTAGATGCCAATCCCGGATATACACACATGCACACACACATACACACATTCAGCTTTATATATTAGAGGAGTGCTTTCCCACAGGAGAAAGTGTTTATGCTACATTCAGACGGCGCACTCTTGCACCATTAGTGCTGCATTTTTTACGGAACCCATTTTTTGCAGTGAAGTGCAGTGACGTTGACCATCCCAGCCACGTCAATGTATTCTCACATTTTGCGTTCACACGCAACGTTTGTGCGGATCCGTTCTTGAGCTCAAAAAAGGATCCGCACAAAGAATGAGGATGTCAATTTCTGGGCGTTTTCCCTGGTCCGCTTTCTCCATTCCCTCCATTGTCCAATGTGCTCCAGAAAACGAATCCGTACAAAACGCAGCACTAGCGCACCGTATGAATGGGTGCTGTGTTTTGAAAAAAAAGAGGATCCGTTTTTGCAGCGGCAAAACATCCACAAAAAAAAAACGGTACACAATTGCACCGTCTGAATATAGTCTTAATGTGTAGTGATGTCCAGAGCTGGTAACCACAGAGCGTGCAGTAACAATCACTAACTTGTCCAGAATGTGTAGTAAAAGCAGCATAGACCTGAGATCCATGGAGTCAAAGAGAGCACAATATTGCAGTCAGGAGGAGTCCGGGTACCAGCTCCTTACCCAATGCCTCCTTTATGATGGCACACTTCTAAATATACAGCAGACTGCAGATAATCCCCGTTTTCTGTAAGTAAAGGAGCAGGGAAGGGAATAGTGCTTCAATCCAGCGTGTTGCTCCTAGAGTGTGTGCCTGGACCAGGCAGCCGGCACCACCTGAACGAAATCAGCAAAAAGGAAGATCCGGCACCACAGGCTTCTCCATGCATTTAAATGCTTATTTTTTTCTTCATAAGCTCACATATGAATATGGGTACGCAGACCCTCCGCCTGACGCGTTTCGAGCGTCACTGCGCTCTTATTCATAGACTATGAATAAGAGTGCAGTGACGCTCGAAACGCGTCAGGCGGAGGGTCTGCGTACCCATATTCATATGTGAGCTTATGAAGAAAAAAAAAACATTTAAATGCATGGAGAAGCCTGTGGTGCCGGATCTTCCTTTTTGCTAATCCCCGTTTTCTGCCCGCTCTTGATATTCCCCCCACAAGCAACAGTTCCAGAAGGATATTTTAAAGTAAGACAGACACTTATCAATGAAAAACCCATCTTCCGTGCCACAAACAGTAACACAAACCATTTACTGACATACTACAATTACTGACTGACTGTTTCTGCACTTACCTACCATATCAAAAATACGGCCACACCTCCCCAAATAAAACAATGGCTAATTTGCGGATTTTTCCCTACTACGCAACTCCATGCTTTCTAAATGGTGAATGGCAAAACATACAGTATGTGCCCATCAGAATGGTGCCATTACAGAAACCCTCCCATCATTCCCCTCGAACCTACATATACAGTTGTGGCCAAAAGTACTGACACCCTGCAATTCTGTCAGATAATAATCAGTTTCTTCCTGAAAATGATTGCAATCACAAATTCTTTGGTATTATTATCTTCATTTAATTTGTCTTCAATGATAAAACACAAAAGAATTGTCCTAAAGCCAAACTGGATATAATTCCACACCAAACATAAAAAAGGGGGTGGACAAAAGTATTGGAACTGTTAGAAAAATCATGTGATGCTTCTCAAATTTGTGTAATTAACAGCACCTGTAACTTACCTGTGGCACCTAACAGGTGTTGGCAATAACTAAATCACACTTGCAGCCAGTTGACATGGATTAAAGTTGACTCAAACCTCTTTTCCTGTGTCCTTGTTTGTACCACATTGAGCATGGAGAAAAGAACACCAAAGAACTGTCTGAGGACTTGAGAAACCAAATTGTGAGGAAGCATGAGCAATCTCAAGGCTACAAGTTTATCTCCAAAGACCTGAATGTTCCTGTGTCTACCGTGCGCAGTGTCATCAAGACGTTTAAAGCCCATGGCACTGTGGCTAACCTCCTAGATTTAGACGGAAAATAAAAATTGACGAAAGATTTCAATGCAATATTGTGTGGATGGTGGATAAAGAACCTCGACTAACATCCAAACAAGTTCAAGCTGCCATGCAGTCTGAGGGTACAACAGTGTCAACCCGTACTATCTGTCTGCGTCTGAAGTGACTGTATGGTAGGATATCCAGGAAGACCCCACTTCTTACCCGAGACATAAAAAAGCCAGGCTGGAGTTTGCCAAAACGTACCTGAGAAAGCCTACAAAGTTTTGGAAGAATGTTCTCTGGTCAGATGAGACAAAAGTAGAGCTTTTTGGGCAAAGCCATTAACATAGAGTTTAGAGGAGAAAAAAAGAGGCATTCAAAGAAAAGAACACGGTCCCTACAGTCAAACATGGCGGAGGTTCCCTGATGTTTTGGGGTTGTTTTGCTGCCTCTTGTACTGGACTACTTGACTGTGTGCATGGCATTATGAAGTCTGAAGACTACCTACAAATTTTGCAGCATAATGTAGGGCCCAGTGTGAGAAAGCTGGGTCTCCCTTAGAGGTCATGGGTCTTCCAGCAGGACAATGACCCAAAACACACTTCAAAAAGCACTAGAAAATGGTTTGAGAGAAAGCCATGGAGACTTCTAAGGTGGCCAGCAATGAGTCCTGACCTGAATCGCATAGAACACCTGTGGAGTGATCTAAAAATGGCAGTTTGGAGAAGGCACCCTTCAAATATCATCGACCTGGAGCAGTTTGCCAAAGAAGAATGGTCTAAAATTCCAGCAGAGCATTGTAAGAAACTCATTGATGGTTACCGGAAGTGGTTGATTGCAGTTATTTTGGCTAAAGGTTGTGCAACCAAGTATTAGGCTGAGGGTGCCAATACTTTTGTCTGGCCCATTTTTGGAGTTTTGTGTGAAATGATCAATGTTTTGCTTCATTCTCTTTTGTGTTTTTTCATTGAAGACAAATTAAATGAAGATCAATAATACCAAAGAATTTGAGATTGCAATCATTTTCAGGGAGAAACTGAGTATTATCTGACAGAATTGCAGTGGTGTCAATACTTTTGGCCACAACTGTATGTGCATGTATTATACTATCAATGTGTTCATACAGTCACCTACTGCTGTCTTCTCTGGAATCCAGTACTGTTTGGGTCCTCTTCTGAGCAACGTGACAACAATTTATACTCCCTGGATCACAATATGTTCTAGTATCTTTTACAATTTAAGTCAATGGAGCCGAGGTCACACTGGCATTTGGCATTCGATGCAAGAGAATCAGATGCTAATTACTAATGACACTAGGCTCCATCACTGTGGCAATGTTGAGCTGAGTGTCATTGCTCTGTGATCTGATTCTCTCACATGGAAGAATCGGATCAGAGGTGCATTCGCTGCATATATCGTACAGCACTCTGATGACATCTGAGTGCAGTCCAATGTTTCACACACACCCAAAGACCTGTACAGATGCGAAGGAGCGGAAATACACTGCCAACTCCAGCATGCAAATTGCTGATTGATATAATATAACATTGGAGTAAGTGATATCCAATAAAACATCTAATACCACTCGTCACATTTATATGCAAATGAGAGCGTACCCCACTTCCAAGAGAGTATAAAGAGAGGTGGCATCACTCAGAAGAGGACAGATGCAAGGTTGGATACTGGAGGTGGAAGGTGACTAAATTAACACACATACACACACACTCACTCTACAATCCATGCTTACATAGATAGATTTAGGAAAGAAAAACGTCATGGGTGGGCTTCTGTAAATATGACTGCAGTATAGCAATCCTTTATCTCCGGTATATGGATAATTACATGACTAAAGTAATGACACATCAGGTAGGTCAAAACCCTGCGCCAACGCTACAGATTTCATGCGGTTTTTGCCGCAATATTTTGCCAAATCCGCAGTACAGCACATTCCCTGAAAAGTGTATGGGAAATTAGAAGTTTTTTGCCAATGCAGAGGAGTTTCCAGCAATGGAAATGGTGTGCAGTTTCCCAGGGAAAAATCTGCAGCAAGTCAATTGTTTCACTGAATTTTGCTACGAATTTCACTCTCATCATAGACCTCAATGTTAGCTACTAAATAAATAAAACTAAGTAAATCACAGTGAGTAATTGCTGTAGATTTGGAGTGAATCACATGGGGCTCCGCTGTATTTTTGGTCACCAGCACAGGTACAGCAGGCCGGTACGGGCTGACACCCACCCCCATCTGCCTAGTTTTACCTGGCTGGTAGTCAGAATACAGAGGAGCCCTTTTATTTTACTTATTTGTTGAAATAACAGTTGTGCTCAAAAGTTTACATCCCCGGAAGATTTTTTCCTTTTTTTCAGAGAATATGAATGATAGCACAAAAACTTTTTTCCACCCATGGGTAGTAGTTGGGTGAAGCCATTTATTGTCAAACTACTGTGTTTGCTCTTTTTAAATCATAATCACAACCAAAAATATCCAAATGACCCTGATCAAAAGTTCACATAGCTTGGTGATTTTGGCCTGATAACATGTACAGAAGTTGACACAAATGGGTTTGAATGCTAATAAAGATAAAATCCTCACCTATCACCTGTTTGCTTGTCATCAGTGTGTGTGCATATCATTCATGTTCTCTGAAAAGAGGCAAAGAAAGCAAGAAATCTGCCAGGGTATGTAAACTTTTGAGCACAACTGTAGTTAAAAAAAAGTTTAGTGGAGCTTCGCTGTATTTTTGGTTTCCAGCCAGGTTTGTACCTGTGCAGCCGGGGGGCTGGAATCCTCAGCATGGGAACCCCTAAGCGTTCTGGGCCCCCCATGCTGCAAATTGCAGCCAGCAGTTGCCCTAGAAAATCACGTATTCATCGAAGTGCCGTTTTCTTGTGCTGTATCCAACTCTTCCAGCTGCCCTGTGGTGGTGGCAGACTGGATAATAAAGGGGTTAACGCCAACTTAATACTGCAAGATGGCACTAAGCCCGAAGGTTGATAATGTCGGGCCAATATTAGACACGGCCATTATTAATCTCTAAGTAATTAATACACCACACCATGAAAAATAAATTATTTGCTATAAAAAAAAAAAAAAAAACCACAAATACATCCCTCATTACTATCTTTTTGATTCCCACAAAAACCCTCCATGATCCTCTGCGACGTTCGTTCACATTGGAAAACTAAAGTGACTGAGTTTCAACACACACTGTGGATGTGATGACATCACGGTGTGAGTCACCTGAAATCAGCTAGAGTAAAGCGGCTCTCTGACCTCAGGTGAACTTTCCAGTGTCACAGCGGGATCCAAAACTCACTAAATTATGGTCTCATTGTGAGAGGGGTGACACAGGAAAGTTCAACTGAGGTCAGAGAGTTGCGTTGCTGAAGCTGACCTAGACAGTGACATCACCACTCTCACAGTGGGAGCCGACACTCAGTCAGTTTCATGTCCTGCCGTGAACAAATGTCGCAGAGTATTGTGAAGGGCTTGTGTGGGAATAATAAAGATGGAAAAGAGGCATGTGTTTATGATCTTTTTACAAAAAATTATTTTTCATGGTGTGGTGTATCATTTAGTTAGAGATTCATAATAACCGTGTATAACATTGGTCTGAGATTAGGAACCTCAAGCTTAGTGCCAGCTGGAAATATTCAGCTGGCATTAACCCTTTTGTTATCCGGTTGCCAACTCCACAGGACAGCTGGAAGAGTCGGGCTCAGCGCCAGAAATAGCACTTTGATGAATGCGCCACTTTCTTCAGTAGCTGCGGGCTGCAATTCACAGGGTGGGGGGCCCAGAACGCTTGGGCCTCCCAATGCTGAACATTCCAGCCCTCGGCTGCCTAGTTGTATCTGGTGGAAACTAAAAATACAGTGAAGCTCCATGTCATTTTTTAAAAAATTATTTCAAGAAATATTTAAAATAAAAATGGCTCCTCTGTATTTTGATTGCCAACTAGGTAAAACTAGGCAGCTGGGGTGGGTGGCAGCCCGTACGTACCTGCTGAACCTGAGTAGGTAACAAAAAAAAACAAAAAACAGTGGAGCCCCCTGTCACATTATGACATCATGAAACCCAGTTTTTTTTTCCAGTTATCCAGCCTTTAGCCTAGCAAAAAAAAAAAAAACTGCGGCAAAAACGCACCAAGAGACCACAAACTTATCTGTGTGGATCTTTGAAACATGGAACAGATTTTGGATGTAAAAAATCCAAAGCACACATTCTACGTCAACACACAGCCTAAGACAATGTAGCACACCTGCCCTACAATAATGGTACCATTACACGGTACGATATCGCTGAACGATATCGTTGATACATCAACCTTTTGAGATCGTTCAAACAATATCGTTTGTGCATTGTTGTGTGTAAATATACGATGTTGAAAAGACAAATCATTTGATCGCTCATCAGAAATTTGAGATCCGGACCTCAAATCAGTCGTTCGTCGTCCAATTAACGTTCTGTGAACAAGCAACATCGTTCAGTGTGACACCTTTTTGAACGATGTATTTACAATTCTCCTATTCCTGCCACTTTGTAAAATCGTTCACTAGTTCTTCTCGAAGTAGCTGGCGCGTTGCCAAATTTAAGATTGTTAACGATATCCATGCTGTGACAACGCACTAACGATGTCGAAACGATCGCGGTCACGTGACATCGCTAACGATATCGTTCAGCGATATCGTACCGTGTAACAGTACCTTAAAAGAAATAACTTTCAATCTTGGCAACAAACCCTTTAAGGCTTCAAAATTGAAATTATTCATTGTATTTTTTTTTCTTTTACATACCGATATCTGTGTCCCTTGATTGCCAGCACAAGGTTTGGGAGGAGCTTTGAGTTTTCCATCTGTGTAACTCGCTCTGGAAAAAAAACAAACATAAAATTCTTACAACATAAACGAGGATAATCTTCAATTGGTCACTGTCACAAATATGTTATCACTTTTTATAAGAAAAGTGAAAAAAAAACCCTGCATATACCTTAATGCCAAAAGTCAAAATATATATATGCACTACCATTCAAAAGTGTGGGGTCATTTAGAAATGTCCATATTTTTTAAAGAAAAGCACATATTTTTTTCAATGAAGCTACAGTAACATATCATAAATACACTCTATACATTGTTAATGTGGTAAATGACTATTCTAGCTGCAAATGTCTGGTTTTTAATGCAATGTCTACATAGGTGTATAGAGGCCCATTTCCAACAACCACCACTCCAGTGTTTTAATGGTACATTGTGTTTGCTAACTGTGTAAGAATGCTAATGGATGTTTAGAAAACTCTAAAAAAAAAACTCTTGTACAAGTATGTTAGCACAGCTGAAAATGGTTTGGCTGATTAGAGAAGCTATAAAATTGACCTTGCTTTGAGCTAGTTGAGAATCTGGAGCATTACATTTGTTTGTTCTATGAAACTCTCACAATGGCCAACTTTCATGTGAAACTTGACAGTTTATTCTTGTTCTTAGAAATGAAGGCTATTCCATGCGAAAAATTGCCAACAAACTGAAGATCTCTCTCCAGGACAAAGTGCCTCCAGATCCGCGCTGCTGCTCCAAAGGAATATCAAAGACACAGGAATGCTTTGAATGAATTATATTCTACTTTATTCCGACGCGTTTTGGAGCTCAAAACCCAGCTCCTTCCTCAGGTCATACCCTGAGGAAGGAGCTGGGTTTTGAGCTCCGAAACGCGTCGGAAATAAAGTAGAATATAGTTCATTCAAAGCATTCCGGTGTCTTTGATATTCCTTTGGAGTAGCAGTGCGGATCTGGAGGCACATTGTCCTGGAGAGAGTTCTTTTTCCCACATCGTGGAAGTGCGTTCCTTGCAGCAGCTGCTGAGTTTGAGCGATCAAGCTGGTTGTGAGCTTACACAACCAAAGCAGGTGAGCAGTTTTTATGCTATACGTTATCAATCTCTTAAGTGGGATAAGACCCAATGCGCATTCTCGTTTTATGGATCTCTGAAGAAACTGAAGATTTCCTACAACGTGTGTACTACTCGCTTCAGAGGAGAGCCATTTTGATCCATTACCACAGAGCTCCATGTTATTTGACACGGACATCAACAAATCCGTTTCTGTCCGATTTTTTCAAGCCAGGCTAAAGGCTGTTTTCACATTGAGATTTTTTCCTACTTTTTGCAGGACCCCACACACAGGAAAAGACCGCATTGGATCTGGCCTCTGATGCCATTTGTGTATCCAGCCCGTGAATTTCACGGATCCGAACACAGAAAAGCCCGAGCGCAGGCAAAGCGCAGGCAAGCGGGGCACTTTCAGTCCCGCAATGTACAGTCATGGCCAAAAGTTTTGAGAATGACACCAAAATTATATTTTCACATGATCTGCTGCCCTCTGGTTTTTATTTGTGTTTGTCTGATGTTTATATCACATACAGAAATATAATTGCAATCATATTATGAGTACCAAAAGGTTATATTGACAGTTAGAATGAGTTAATGCAGCAAGTCAATATTTGCAATGTTGACCCTTCTTCTTCAGGACCTCTGCAATTCTCCCTGGCATGCTCTCAATCAACTTCTGGACCAAATCCTGACTGATAGCAGTCCATTCTTGCAAAATCAATGCTTGCATTTTGGCAGAATTTGTTGGTTTTTGTTTGTCCACCTGTCTCTTGATGATTGACCTCAAGTTCTCAATGGGATTAAGATCTGGGGAGTTTCCAGGCCATGGACCCAAAATCTCTATGTTTTGTTCCCTGAGCCATTTAGTTATCACCTTTGCTTTATGGCAAGGTGCTCCATCATGCTGGAAAAGGCATTGTTGGGCGCCAAACTGCTTTTGGACGGTTGGGAGAAGTTGCTCTTGGAGGACATTCTGGTACCATTCTTTATTCATGGCTGTGTTTTTAGGCAAGACTGTGAGTGAGCCGATTCCCTTGGCTGAGAAGCAACCCCACACATGAATGGTTTCAGGATGCTTTACAGTTGGCATGAGACAAGACTGGTGGTGGCGCTCACCTCTTCTTCTCCGAATAAGCTGTTTTCTAGATGTCCCAAACCATCGAAAAGGGGATTCATCAGAGAAAATGACTTTACCCCAGTCCTCAGCAGTCCACTCCCTGTACCTTTTGCAGAATATCAGTCGGTCCCTGATGTTTTTTCTGGAGAGAAGTGGCTTCTTTGCTGCCCTCCTTGAAACCAGGCCTTGCTCAAAGAGTCTCTGCCTCAGTGCATGCAGAAGCACTCACACCAGTCTGCTGCCATTCCTGAGCAAGCTCGCCACTGCTGGTAGGTCGATCCCGCAGCTGAAACAGTTTTAAGATACGGTCCTGACGCTTGCTGGTCTTTCTTGAGCGCCCTGGAGCCTTTTTGACAACAATGGAAGCTCTCTCCTTGAAGTTCTTGATGATGCAATAGATTGTTGACTGAGGTGCAATCTTTCTAGCTGCGATACTCTTCCCTGTTAGGCCATTTTTGTGCAGTGCAATGATGGCTGCACATGTTTCTTTAGAGATAACCATGGTTAACTGAAGAGAAACAATGATACCAAGCACCAGCCTCCTTTTAAAGTGTCCAGTGGTGTCATTCTTACTTAATCATGACTGATTGTTTGCCAGCCCTGTCCTCATCAACACCCACACCTGTGTTAATGGAACAATCACTAAAACGATGTTAGCTGCTCCTTTTAAGGCAGGACTGCAATGATGTTGAAATGTGTTTTGGGAGTTAAAGTTCATTTTCTAGACAAATATTGACTTTCCAAGTAATTGCTGTTAAGCTGATCACTCTTTATGACATTCTGGAGTATATGCAAATTGCCATTAGAAAAACTGAAGCAGTAGACTTTGTTAAAATTAATATTTGTATCATTCTCAAAACATTTGGCCATGCCTGTATATACATAGCAAGGGTTAACAATAAAAAAAACAGCCTCACCTCTCCGGCGTGTCCCGCGATGCGCGCCGTCTAGCTCTCGGGGCTTAAGGCGTGGCGGGGTGGGGCTACCTGATTAGCTGATTGGTCACATGACCGCATTGTAAAAGTATCTTATACATAAAGCTGAGTGTATGTACGTGTCTGTGTATGTATCAAGACACTCCCACTCCACATAGCCACATCCACTTTCCATGACTTGCCCACTCCACAAAGCCACACCCCTAAAGTACATGGCTATCTTTATAGTATACCAAGCTGTAAAGTCCAGCGTTGCCCGGGCATAGTAACTAACTTCTTAGTTATAAGCTGAGTGTATGTCTGTGTGTATTGTATGTCCACTATACGTATCAATTCTGCTCCCCCCCATCCCGCTCCATCCACCCACGCTCTCCCCCAAATCTGCCCCTCACTCCCTCGCCCCACCCCGAAACTTCTTCCTCACAAACTTGCCCCCCCCGCAACCTCCCCAAACCTGCAATCTCCCCCTAAAAATACCCCCATTAACCCGCGCTCCGCCCAAACCTGCCCCCCCAAATCCACCCCCCCTACAAACCCTGAGTCAAATGGGGTGTGTGCACAATTTTGTGATTGTAGATGTGTAATGGTGCGAATTCCTTTAATGGACATACATACATTAATTTCTAAGGTGCTGGTAAGGCAGGTTCTAGCACGCTCACAAGTATCTCCAGCAAGGTAAATGTGATCCTTATAATTGTGAGGATTTAGAACTATTATGGTGACTGGCTGAGTTTTATACCTGACTTGGGTGCTTAGCTCCCTTCAGACCTTGTGGTTGTATTTTGACTATCTGATATAGTGTATGGAGGAACAATAATACCTGTGGATTTTTATTACTTAGGTTATACTAACCATTCAAGAGCAGATATTAATATATAGGGGTAAAAAAAAAATTAAATAAAGGACTAGCACCTTAATAGATAGCTCTTCTAAGCCATGCCCAAATAATGATTGGTTGGGTGGTTCCCTATATGCACTTTAGGTGATTACAGGTGCACATTGGTATAATTGTGTAAGAGCATATCTCCTATATGACCTCTGCTTGTAGCCTCCTAGGTCTATATCCTCTATACACTTTTTTATTTACCCTATAGGGTCTGTGTATATTCACCTAACACGTCAGCTAAACTAGCCTTGTAGTTATAGGATATAATCTAAATCACTGACATATCTATAAATGTGTGAGCTTTGTCTAAA